>JAKGDA010000013.1:0-602844 GCA_021596325.1 Parafenestella ontariensis | reverse complement strand
GGGGGGGATTGTACGTGCATCCAGCGTTCTTGAGTCTTTTCAGCCACTGCGAGCTTGGTATTGTTGTTGGGCCATCCCTTGGTTCGGGCCAACACTGTCCATCTTCAGCGCCACAATAGATGCTCTATGTCTATAAATACAGGTATACCCTTTGCTAAATGTAAGACCTCTCGGATCTACCGTGATGGAGAGCTACACACTTGTTCGCCACAACGACGCCGTGCGCAAACTTGCGCAAGAAGTTGCCCAATTCCATGCATCAAATATCCCTTTCCGTATAAATCACGGGTCCACCAACTCAACACGCCGCCGTGACCCATCCATTCCTCAATTAAATATAGCCCATCTAAACCATATTATCGACATTGACACTACTGCAAATATCGCGCTCGTTGAGCCAAACGTCCCTTTGGATTCACTCGTCTTCGAAACCCTCGGGAAGGATTTGATGCCTCTAGTCGTGATGGAGTTTCCTGGCATAACTGTTGCGGGTGGTTTCTCTGGTGCAAGCGGTGAGAGCACTGGTTGGAAGGAAGGGCTCTTCGACTGTAGTATACAAGAGATTGAAATAATTCTGGGTGATGGACAAGTTGTGCGGGCCGTAAAAGGAGGAGAGAGGTCTGATCTATTCAACGGCGCAAGATGCAGCCTCGGAACAATGGGTGTTATAACCTTATTAAAGGTTAAATTGGCGCAGGCTCAAGGTGCAGTCCAGTTATCATATCACCGCACTTCGAGTATCAAGGAAACTATCACTCGCTTAGCCGAACTATGTGACAAGGAGAACGCAAACTTCGACTTCGTTGAAGGATTGCAGTATAATGAGAATGAAGGCGTCATTATACTAGGACGACACGTTTGTACAACCGCTGCCATGATTGAGGGCCTTCCACGCCAACGCTTCGACCGCGCCATCGATCCCTGGTTCTACATGCACGCGAGAGAAACATCTGACTCTCACATCGAGATCGTCCCAACGCAGAGTTACCTCTTCAGACACGATCGCGGCGCTTTCTGGAGTGGAGAAGTGTTCCTCAAGTATTATGGGCTACCAAATACTCGTTTCATCCGCTGGTTACTCAATCCTCTCATGACCGCGCGTGCAATCTATAAGGCCATGCTAGCCACCGACTCAGCTGATGGTGCGATTATCCAAGATCTTCTGCTTCCAGTGGATACCTCGGAGGCCTTCACCGAGTACGTTGCAAAAGAACTAAAAATATGGCCTTTATGGATCTGCCCCATCCGCAAAATTGCCACTGATGGAGACGTTTGGGGGTGGCCCTTCTACAAGAACCGAAACCATACAGCTTTCGGGGATAGCACGATTCACCCAAAGCGGAAAACATCATGCATCCGAGGCGAGCTATTCCTTAATTTTGGTGTTTGGGGGCCTACGGATCCCACGCCAAGTGCAGTCCGCAAAACCAACCGGGATTTGGAACAGAAGCTGCGCGAGTTGCGTGGTATGAAAGTGCCATATGCCGCCAATTTCTATAGCGAGCAAGAATTCTGGGATCTCTATAACCATGAAGAGTACGAGAGACTCAGGAAAACATGGCACGCAGAGGCTTTACCTAGCATGTACGACAAAGTCCGAAGAAAGCAAGAACAAGAGGCAGAAGCAGACGAAGTCGATTCAGAACCACCGATATTGACTTGGAAAGAATCAGTCTTACAGATATGGCCACTGGGAGGGCTCTATCAGACCTTCCATGTTCTGTTTACGTAGTTCTATAAATGCATTCTACTACGTGAATTTTAGAGAGCCGTCTGGCACCATATGCAGTAATGTGCATCCTCTCCTTGCATTCAACGAGGATTTCCCAGTGACAGATGGGGGAGTATTCCAACGATTGTAGTGCTCTAACAGCTTCTCTCTTGAGCCACCTTTTAACTGCGTTGCAGCTTGCTGACGGAGAGGATCGCAGATGTATGAAAAACAAATTGTTAGTACCCATTGTATGAATGAGCAATCATGTCAAATAGTTACCATCAATTTCGGCCGCGGACGTGGAGAATATGCGTTCTTGACACAGATGATGTCATTTATCCGCGTTGCGCGCTGATGGAAGCGAGGATGTTATCAAGCAAGAAGCTGTGGCCAATAATGGCGGACGGTGGGGCGCACCTCCCCCTGTCCCCCAGATTGCGCTTGAGGTAGTCACGCTAACTACATTGACACAGCCTGGGGAGAGGTGCAGGATGATGAGGGGAAGCTCCTAGTTCACACAAACCTAAGCACTTGCTGGGCATACAGGACGTGGACAGACAGCCACTTCGCCCGCTTGCCCTACCCTCACTCTTGACGCTTCACCCTCCCTTATTACACCTCGCGAGAGACCGTAATTACTTCTACTCAGCTCCCCGGACGTCAATTGCAATACCAGAGCTTTCATCTTCTGCTGTCACCACCATGCTCACACGCCGTGCCTATGCCAGTGTGCGCAGCGCCCTATCTGCCCAGCATACGTCCGCCGTGCGCTCCCGTTCCTTTGTCGCCAGCGCTGCCACACAGAGTCCAGCTCGCAGTCCGGCGCTCGCCGACATTACCCCCGACAGTGCGACGAGCTTCAGCGAGAAACAGAAGGACTTCCGCGACGGCCTAGTGGCGGCCCAGAAGCAGAAGGAGCAGCAAGAAAGTGCGTCTCATTCTGATCATCTATCTGCACGGTGTACCACACCTGGACATAGTTCGAGTGTCATTGGGAACACCATGGGTCGCTAACGTCGTCACTGCAGAAGAAGCTCGTGCTCGTGAGCAAGAGAGCGGCAAGAAGAAGGGCGGTGCCCTGTCTTCACTCATATACGGCACACCCGAGGGCCGCGAGCTCGACAAGGACATCGAGCGCAGCTTTTCCCAGGTCCTGGCTCGCGGCAAGTATGTCCACTCAATCGTCTTCCACGATGTGAAGCCGGACAAGGTTGACGAGTACACGGAGCTTGTGGGAAGTTGGTACCCGAAGATGGCATCAATTCCCGAGAACAAAGTGCATCTCGTGGGCAGCTGGAGGACTGAGGTAGGCGACTGCAACACGTTCGGTAAGACACGCACCTCTACGAAGACGAAGCCTTGTGCTGTGACTGTGCTTACGAAGGTCTCAAACAGTGCACATCTGGGAATATCAACGGTACGAGGGCTATCATCAGTCGCTGCACAACATTCAGTACCATTCCGATTTCCCCGCATTCGATGCTAAACTCAAGGCGTTGATTACCTCGAAGCACACGTCGCTCATGCAAGAATTTTCTTTCTGGCCAACAACGCCGCCGCGCCAATTGGGTGGGTTGTTCGAATTACGCTCCTACACATTACATCCGGGTAATTTGCTTGAATGGGAGACGCATTGGCGACGTGGCTTGAAAGCACGTCGAGAGGTCATGGAGGGTGTTGGTGCATGGTTCGTACAGATTGGCGATTTGAACACGGTGCACCATCTATGGCAGTTCGCCAATTTGGAGGAGCGCAAGGTTCGTCGCGAACAGAGCTGGAGTGTTGAAGGCTGGGGAGAAACGGTACATAAGACAGTGCCACTCATCCAGACTATGAAGAGCAGGATCCTCATTCCTTGCTCGTGGAGTCCAGTTGCATGAGCCTTACTGTAGTCGGAACGAGCACGCACCACACCACGCCGCCTTCCTGGAGGCAGAAATCTGCTGCACGGAACACTTGCTTCTCAAAGACGCCGAATGCCTGGGCACAGATATGGGGGAGAGTACAATGACTGGATGCTGAGAATAAAAATGCTGGCAGGAATGAGGCGGTTAGTCGCTACTCAGATAGTAACAACACCAGATGATATGACGCCGTTTCCATTGATGCTCCCGTGCGGCTTATAAATGCTAACATTCTATCACAATGGACTTCCACAGGCAAGATTATGACGAGTATCAAAGCAAAGCACGGGGGATAGCCAAAAGCTTCCATGGTTGAGAAACCGGCAACCGCGCGGTGTTACCCACGTCATCGCGGCGAATGCACGCTTTGACCAAGTTTTCTGCCACATGCTGGCAGCACACTTTATTCTCACTCCTTCGCAAAACACAACACGAACAACAGCTGATATCGCATCAGCGAAAAAAGTTAGCAACTATGGTGTACATTCGACAAGACAAGCTGCCCAAGCTTAAGGAGTACAAATACTCGGGCGTGGACCACAGTTTACTATCCCAATATGTCCTCAAACCCTTCTACACCCATGTGGTGATCCACTGCTTTCCAATGTGGATGGCGTAAGTCCAGCAGTTCCACTGTGACAGACAATGCTAACACTCATAGACCTAACCTTGTGAGTATCAGATCCCGCCATTTCTCGTGAGCGTGTCGAGTCGCCCGTTTGAACCCGTTCCACAAATACCACTTTTACACTGACGCTGATACAATCTTCAGATCACGCTGTCTGGCTTCGGTTTCGTTATTATAAACTTCCTTACCATGCTCTGGTACACACCGACCCTCGACCAAGATTGCCCGCCTTGGGTTTACGCTAGCTGGGCTATTGGCCTATTCTTATACCAAACCTTTGATGCTGTAGACGGAAGCCAAGCTCGTAGAACCCACCAAAGCGGACCGCTTGGTGAGCTGTTCGATCACGGGGTTGATGCGATCAACACGACACTAGAGGTTCTGTTGTTCTCCGCAACTATGAACCTGGGTCAGGGCTGGAAAACGGTTCTTACGCTATTTGCATGTGAGTGTCCAGGTCCATGATCAGCTGTTGTGGTGTTTGTAGAATCGTGGGCTAATGAAGAGATAGCACTCCTGACATTCTATGTTCAGACTTGGGATGAGTATCACACGCACACCCTTACGTTGGGCGTCATCTCTGGACCGGTAGAAGGAATAGTGACGCTCTGCATTGTGTACGCCTTGACAGCGTACCTGGGCGGGGGCAGCTTTTGGCAGGGCTCTATGCTCAAAAGTCTTGGGGTGAGCAAGCACGAATTCATCCCGGATGTTCTGTACAATCTGGCATGGAACGAATGGTACATGGTATATGGAGGCATTGTGCTTGTCTTTAACACCATCTCGAGGTATGTTGTTACTAGCCCGAACAAAGTATTTGACTAATTATCGAAGCGCCCAAAACGTTATGAAAGCACGACGTGCGCGTGGCCAAAAGGCGCGGGTTGCCCTACTTGGCCTTTTGACTTTTGCCGCAGCCTGGGTCCTCATTCCCGCCTATCTGTATCTTCAGCCTGTCATACTGCACCATCACCTGGTACCCTTCGTTTTCTATGCTGGCCTTGTGAATGCGTACTCGGTCGGTCGCATGATCATCTCGCATCTTACGAAATCACGCTTTCCTCGGGGCAACGTCCTCATCTACCCTTTGATCTATGGGGTAATCGACTCCCTTGGTCCGTGGCTGCAAGAGCACATCGGTGTGGGCTGGCCAAGCGCACTAGGTAGCGACGTTTATCAGGTCGCCTTCGTTTTCATGTGCTTGGGCTTGAGCGTAGGCGTGCACGGGAGTTTCGTTGTTGATGTCATCTGGACCATCTGTGACTACCTGGACATTTGGTGCCTCACGATCAAGTACCCCTTCCAGCCAGGCACAGAGAACGTTGAGAAGGAGCGGAAGGGCCAATGATCGCGCGGGAAGGGGGCGGAGTGGCGACGACGTAAATAACACGTAGAATTAGCATAGTGTTTTATGTATATCACAAACGAACAATCAGTCTTGAAAAGGTTATAGCGACGATATTCCCAGGTGAAATCATCTTGGCAATGTTACTCACGTTCCGCTCCGCTCGGATGCCAAGTGAAACTAATGAGGCGGACCTCCGTCAGCACCTCCGCAGCTGCACTTGCAGTCTCCTACCTTCAACGCGATCATGGCCAGCCCCGGCCTGAATTCGGCCGTCACAAAGGACGGCGAGATCTACAACAAGCTCCAGCGGCCGGACGATTACCTTATGGCAGCGACATCTCGCCCGCCGCCGTTGGGCACGGCAGTCCCTCCCGCGGCGTACTCGAGCAAGCGAAAGCGTGGACAAGTTGCTGCATCTGGAAGAAAGCGTGCGAGAGCAGGAGCCATCTTCGTACGGACCAATACTGGGGATACTGCCGAAGAATGTGGTATGCGGACGGTTCTACCGGGAGGAAGTGAGGAAGAGCAGCTCTCGGACGACTCTACCAGCGAAGCATTAGCATATCTTCGGAGTGTTAGGTGAGTATATTGACACGAACACCTTCCTCCCAGAGCCATGTTGACGATTCATTGTTGTAGCTGATATTTTGGAACTAGATCTGAAGCATCAATGATCCCACCATTGCTCGTGGCCCCGATGAGCGAGAGTGATGACGAGAACGGTGTCCATTCGCCCAATAACGAAGCGTCCGATACACACCGTTTAGTATACAATGATGGCACTTGGATCGCCCTCGACGAAGAGTACGAAGATACCTACGGTGAAGATGAGTGGGACGAGGATTACATCAACCTTGATCCACAAGAAACCTGTTACAATGTGCTGCTCAAACGATTCCGATCCCTACGTCAGCAAATCTTCGAAGCCGACAGACGTAGCCCTAATCAGAGTACGAGGATGGTCTCAAAGAACCCAGACAGTTCACAGCCCCCGAGAAGCAAGCGTGCATGGCTACAGACGATTAATCGGGACTACCCTACAGTCGGTCAAATTTTTCAACTGGACGAGCGGGATTTGTATTTCGGCCTTCAAAGTTGCGCTCTTTCTTTGAGTCAATCCACTACGATTTCTCGTGAGAAGTGCTGTTGGATCTGGTCTTTGCTAGCCTTAACAGGAGACATGGGCACACTGGATTTCGAACGAATTAGCAAAATCCGGGAATTGGGTCTTCAAGCAGGCCGACTTAGTGTCCAGCTTCGAGAAAGCAGCACCCGTCACCATGGCAATGGTAACGAGCATGCTAGTGCAGATGACTTTGGGGAAAGAGATGAAGACTTTGTTCGTCATGACGGGGAGGTTGCCATTGAGAACTCCGAAGATACGAAGCCCGAGATGGCAACGGACTTGCCGCAAGAATTGGAGACGGAAGAAGTTGGCAAAATCAGTCTTTACTCGCCCGAGGTGGGAGATGATAAGCACCATGGGGGCTCTATGGAAGGAGACACGAGCGAGTCCGAGGCAGAGATGTCCATGTCCGAAAACGAGGACCAAATTCACGACAACACCGGCACAAAGGACCTTGAAGAAGCCCGGGCACGCTTGCTTGCACAGCTAGGCGATCGCTTGGTGCAGCCCCGGGTTCCCTCGTCACGAGTAGAGGCGGAGAGGCAGCGCCAAGAGATGCAAGGGCGGGAGCCACGCGAAGAGACCGTCCAACACGTTCATGACGAGGACCGCGTATCTCAGCACCTGAACGCTGGAAGCTTTGTTCTGGTCGAGGCTGACTGGAATACGAAGGCCGCCATAGACATGATCTTGACCGTGGTTGCAGAGTGTTACGGGCAGAAGGACCTGCTGCAGTATAGGGCGGCGTGGTGAGATTGTTCGGCATGGCACTGAGCTGTATACAAGCGACATGCGTTGAAGCAGAATCGAGGAAGCTATAGATACCCACACAGCAATAGTAGAAAAACGTCCTCTCTGGCCGTTGTCCTGGTGTGTGACGTTGAGTGCACGGACCAGGCCGCGAAATTTCCCTTACACTTTTGCAGGCGCGCGCTTGGTTGCCCGTTGAGTCACCTTCCTGCTCATGCGGCTCATTGTACCCCACTTCACCCGCCCCGCGCTCCTCCAAAACGTCCCCCAATACAGATTCGCCTGCAGCAAGCACTTTTCTGTGCCCATCCGTGCCCGTCTCCCTGCACCCCGCCGCCTGTTTTGCGCTCAGTCCTCGGGCTTCATCGATGACGAGATGGGCAAGGAAGACAAGTCCAGCAAGAGCTTCAATTTGAAAGTGCCAAAGGGCACGCGCGATTGTGCGTTACCCCTCCCCTCCCTTTCTTCAAACACTCGTTTGCTGTCCCGTCCTGCAAAACGTGCCCGCTAACAGCAGCAGGGACCGGCGAGGATGCCGCCCTCCGCGACCGTCTCTTCCAAACCGTCACTGAGATCTTCAAGCGCCACGGGGCCACGACGCTAGATACTCCCGTCTTCGAGCTCAAGGAAATCTTGAGCGGCAAATATGGAGAAGATTCCAAGTTGATCTACGACCTGCAAGACCAGGGCGGGGAGCTGTGCTCGCTGCGCTACGATCTGACAGTCCCCCTCGCCCGATGGCTTGCCATGAACCCGAGCGTGCAGAGCTTCAAGCGCTACCAGATCGCGAAGGTGTACCGCCGCGACCAGCCCGCCATGACCAAGGGCCGCATGCGCGAGTTCTACCAGTGCGACATCGATATCGCAGGCTCCTACGACGCTATGATCCCCGACGCCGAAGTCCTCAAGATTGCCACCGACATTTTCGACGGACTCGGCTGGGAGTCTTATACAATCAAGATAAATCACAGGAAGATTCTGGACGGCATATTCAAGGCTGCTGGCGTGCAGGAGGAGCTGATACGACCTATAAGTTCGGCGGTAGACAAGCTTGACAAGGTAAGGCCACCCTTGTTCCCACTCCCAACAACCTGGCTAACGCGCTACAGCTTCCATGGTCTGAGGTGAAGAAGGAGATGGAAACCAAAGGACTACCGACAGACATCGCAGACAAGATCGGTGACTGGGTACAGCGCAAGGGTGGCGACGATATCATCGAATTCCTCAAGACAGATGAGGTACTGTCTCAGTCTGAGGATGTCAGTAGAGGTGTCCAGGATATGGAGCTACTGTTCGCTTACCTAGATGCTTTCGGCGCCCGAAAGAGAATATCTTTCGACTTGTCACTTGCCAGAGGCCTAGACTATTACACCGGAGTCATCTATGAGGTCGTCACAGAAGGTTCTGCGCCTCGCGTGCAAGGAAAACAACAAGAGATCGGCGTAGGGAGTGTGGCGGCCGGTGGTCGTTACGACGAATTGGTGGGCATGTTTAGCGGCAAGCCCATCCCCTGCGTCGGCATCTCATTCGGAATCGATCGTATCATCAGCATCATGAAGGCCCGTGGTCAGTCGACACAGCGTGCTAAGGATGTTGATGCCTTTGTCATGGCTTTTGGCGGTAAAGGATTTACGGGCATGCTGACAGAGCGCATGCAAGTCGCTCAAGAGTTGTGGGCCGCCGGGGTCAAGACCGAGTTCTCATACAAGCTGAAGCCTAAACTTCCTCAACAGTTCAAGCAGGCGGAATCGGCAGGTGTTCCACTTGCTGTTATTCTAGGGGAGGATGAACTCAAGGAGGGAAAAGTCAAGATCAAGGTTTTGGGGATCAAGGATGAGAACAATCCGGAGAAGGATGGTGTTTTGGTGAACAGGGAAGACATGGTTGCTGAGATCCGAAAGAGGTTGCCAAACGTATCCTGACCGCATTGGTCAAACTCAGGATGGAAAACAAAACGAAGATACCCTAGACCAGTTTCTCTTCGCTACAAGGCTGTAAATGTCCGATCAATGTCATGTTAGTACCCTTGGGCAGTGGAACTCAAAGTTCTGAAGCTGACAAAAGACTTTACGATTCTAAGGCCCGTTCAAAACCCTCTAAGGCGTCGCCCCCAAGACATTGTGCCCCTCAATTGACATAAAGTAGAATGTAACAGATATTTCTCTCCTTCAAGTATATATACAATCATACGGTGGTAGTATCACGGCTCGGAAACTATCAAACATATTTTCGTACCAAGGTCCCTAGGCCATAACTTGTTGCTTTGGGGGTTGCAGAATCTTCGCTGTGCTTTTCAAGAACGAGATGGTAACTTCACGTCCTCTTGAAGTCCTTTGCCTACACCTGTATGGATCACACCACCTCTACCATAACCCATCGATGTACGTTCTAACATCCGTCGATAAGCCATCAAGCTCTGCGGAGATAACGATGGTTGGATATTCTAAGCAGTTCAATACTATGATAGCCATAGACGAAAGACTTGCCCGTAGATTACGAGGCTAAGCTAATAAGGACGCGTAAATTCTCCTATCAGTACAGCAGACTCTCGCATTGATCTATGTACAGATGCAAGACAAAGGGAAATGAGATTCGAAGATCGGTGTGCATTGTCTCTAGTTGACCATGAGATCTGTACCTCGACCTCACCATCAGTATCCATCCTTGCCCCACTTGTTGTAAGCATCATGGAGTTCCTATCACAGTCAGTGAGCTAAGCGATGCATGTTATCTCGATGGGACATGCCTTGGGAAGGGTGACGTTCGGGATAACGACCACGTTAAGTGCTGATGGAGCATCCTTCTTGACGTTGGTATCACCGCCGGGGTGATACTGGTATGGGCTTGAGTCAGATCCGCCCTCCTTCCAGGGCTCGCTGCCATGGGCCTTGGCAACGGATCGCTCAGAGGAGGCGCTGGTGGGAGAGCGCGCTGGAGTCCTCATCAGCTTAGGTTCGCAAAACGATAGTAAAGGCGCCAAAAGTTCACATGGCCCTCCCGGGGAGCTTACAGAAGTGCCATCCCGCCAGGCCGAAGACGCCGCTCATGATGGCGAAGAGTACCTGTACAGTGATGTCAGCCCGTCATTCCATGTGCAATATCCCATTGATCTGCGACATACGTAGAGCTCGGGGTCGCGCTTTGCTCCAGCCTTGAGGGCCTGCTTGCCAGCTTCCCTCTCACCCTCGCCAGCAGCAGCGCTGGCGCTGGCCCAGCGGCGAAGGGCAGGAGAGGGGTGCAGGCGCGGGGCGGCGCGGAAGGCCGAGCGGGCGATGATGGAGGACATGGCGTATGCAATTGAGGTGGCTAGGCTGTGAGAGGGGGGCGTGGGTGCAGAGTGCGTGGGCGTGAGGGTGCGATCGTTCGATGTTGAATCTCGCAGTTCGCCAAGCTTCCGCGGATGCGTCACCGAGCGCGGCTAGCCGGAGGGGGACTGGCGTCGACACCCATGGGACATGGACCTTGCAGCAACCACCGGCATAACTTTGGGCCCCTTTTGAGATATCGTCGCAATCAGCGCCCCCGTTATACCTGTCCACCGCGTCCCCGCGACCCCCAGCGCTCACACTCGTACGCACCCAGTCGCTCCTTTCCTCGGGCGCTCCCGAACCCGCCGACCCGCGCCTGCCCTCATCGATGTCATGCAGTTTGTAGCAAGAGCGACTGCGCCTGCGACTCCCACACGCCGGCCATGACGACGCCCGATCCGAAGCGCAGCTCGACCGGCAGCCGCGTGCTGGGCATGACGGGCCCGGCAGGAGAGGCCGGCTTGCCGCCCTCGAGGCCCTCGTCCATCGCGACTGCGAACTCGGGTAGTCAGACCCGATGGTCGCAGGCCAGCCCGCCGCGACGAGGAGGCGGCGTGCAGAGTGGCATCAGCGTGTCTGGCAGCTTGGGCCCTCAGAGCCGACCGACGACCTCTGCGAGCAGAACACATGTCCCCCTGGCCGCCCACGGCTTCTTCAGACCCATGAGCTCCCAACGCCTCCAGCAGCAGCGCAATCAGCGACCCACCTCTCTCCTCGGCCAGGGCTCGCTCTACTCGGAAGCTGCCCACGAAACAGCGGGCACTCCGTATCGCCAGAGCACAGGGTCGGCGCAAACAGTCCGTGGCGCCCTTCCTCTGGGCCTCCACCAAGAGCTCGACCAGCAGCCCCCACCCTCCCGCGGCACCGACATCACCGACAGAGACATGCCAGACCGAACCACTGCAAACACAACGCCTACAGGCGCAGAGACGGTCCGCAGCCGCGGCGAGAGCATAACCCCTTTGCAGCGACCCAGGCCGCAGCATCTCCATCTCACAAACGTCCACGGCCACGATGCTGGCAAACTCCCAACCCCCAGCAAATCCCCTCGCTCCTTCAGATCTAGCTTCATGCTATCCAGCCGTGACGGCCGCCCTGCACAAATACGGCCCCACCAGGGCCACGAGAAGCTCACGTCTGCTGAATCATCCCCCCGGCTAGCACGCAGAGAGGCTACACAGGAGACAGTCAGACAAGAGCTGGGAAAAAACTACCAATACTTCTCTGGTAACACTGCTTTTTGCTGGGGTGGTCGACTCCAAAACACGCGCGACCGACCAGTAAACGTAGCCACTGCAGTCATGATCATCCTACCCGCCGGGCTCTTCTTCGGCTTTTCGTACGTGCACCCTCCACCATCTGTGATAGTATCTAAGCTAACCGTCATCTTAGGGCACCTTGGTTGTGGGTTCACGTTTCTCCATCGATACCCATTTTCTTTGCCTACTTGTTTCTAATATCTGTCTCCTCGTTCATTCATGCATCTGCTTCAGATCCGGGCGTACGTTGCACAGCACCCCCACTCCATCACTGCTGACTCCATTAGATCCTTCCCCGTAATTTACATCCCTTTCCCCCGCCTAATCCTAATGAAGACCCGCTAAGTCTCGGGCCCCCTACGACTGAGTGGACTATGGTTGTGTCGGCTACTGGAAATAACGCTGCCATGGAAGTGCCAACCAAATACTGCAAAAGCTGCAATATCTGGCGTCCTCCGCGTGCCCACCATTGCCGTGTTTGCGATAACTGCGTCGAAACCCAGGACCATCACTGTGTCTGGCTCAACAACTGCGTTGGACGGCGGAACTACCGTTATTTTTTCGTTTTTGTCTGTGCCACCACTTTGCTAGGGCTATTTCTTCTCGGAGCTAGTCTGGCACATATCTTGGTTTGGAGGGCACGAAGCGATGCGTCGTTTGGTGAAGCGATCAGCCGATGGCGCGTTCCCTTTGCCATGTGTATTTATGGCCTGCTTGGATGGGTATACCCATTCAGTCTCGGCGTGTATCATTTGTTTCTTGTTGGGAGGGGTGAAACAACGCGCGAATATCTGAACTCACATAAGTTTCTAAAGAAGGACAGACACAGGCCTTTCACGCGAGGGTCAGTATTAAAGAATTGGCTCGCGGTACTGCAACGACCGCGTCCACCCACGTATCTTCATTTCAAGCGAAGATATGAGGAAGGTGATCAGAGATTCGGTCCTCGCAAAGGCAAACGGACAGCGCCTTTGGTCGCCGAGCAGCAAGGCGGAGGTGTCGAGATGCAAGACGTTGGTGGATCCGAAGGTTTTCAGGGCCCTGTTGGCAGGACGGCTCGGGACGCCACCAGTGCGACTGCGGTGTAGGTAGATGTTCAGAGGCTATGTTTTACATGTTCAATAGACACCAATTTACGTGCTTGGCGCAAAAGCTCTCTGGTATCCCATTGTGTAGGCAGAACGTGTACAGTGTAGTGACTTTGTCCTTCGAGACCCCTTACGAGAGACAACATGTCTACCATGGTACAGGTGGACGCGACTGAGTTCTGAGTGTGTCCACATACACTTCAAAGGCATTCTGTCAATGTATTCTTTTGGCCTTCCCGCTGTTTTTGAAGGAACGAGCCTGCTAGGCTTGCGCGCTTTTATCGTAATAAGACGGAATGCGAGGGTGGTGACACTGGACAGATCAGGAACAGCCTAATTGGTTGGCTGACTAGCTGGATATGTTTACCTCCTCCGAGCCTCCCCCATCCTTCACTCCACCTCCCAGTTCGGCACGCTGTCGCTTGCCAATGCATGCTTTGTATTTCTTGTAGGCTCGATTGACGACATCCTACATCTTCAAGGTTATCGATTGCTTGCTGCGCGTGAACTTTGGCAGTGTTGCCGTGTGAGCGTCCGCCCCAAACCGTCGTCCTCAGCGCGTCAGTGCCTCGCCCCCTCAGAACTACCATCGCGACGCGCCCTGCAATTCCCATCGTCCACTACCATGGCTGGGCGAGATATCTCACCGACGTCGACGTCGTCCACGCTGTCCAACATCACTGTCCAAACGGATAAGCCGGCCGGTGTTCGCGCAATGTCCAGCGCGTCGCCGTCCATCTCGACGCCCCCCACCAGTCTCGACGACGGAGCCAGCGTCCTGTCCGAGAGCACGAAACTCGAACAAACTATAGAAACATACGATGAAATGCCGGTGCTGCAGGCGTCGGATGAAGCGCATGGGGTAACGCACACGACCCCAGGGACAGCCAACAGTGAGGGACGGCGGTCCGCAAGGAGCTCGCGCAAGTCCGTCACAACATACAACGTGCAGATTCTCGCAGGTACTGCCATCCACACGCCAACGAAGTACCTGGAGAAGCATCACATGAATGTCCTGCATGGATCCCTAGAGAGTATCCTCAAGAAGGAGCATGTAACGCCCGGGAAAAAGAAGGCGCCCAAACCTAGAGCTGAGGCGGCAGAGCTCAGCGACCCGGTCGAGGAACAGCTTGTCGCGGAAGCTGCTCAGGCGGCACGACGTCGCACCTCCTCACGCGTCACAGACCTGCGTAAGGAGGCCCTCCGCAACCTTTCTGGTGTCGGAGATGCCGTCGCAAGCACTATTCCAGGTGGAAAGGCGTTTATTCAGGGCACCCTTCGGCGAAGCGCGTCAGATTCACGTCTGAAAACTGCTCAGCCCTCGTCAGTCCCTGTGACTTTGAAGCGCCCACGCACTGCATTAGAAACCGAAGATAAATCTCAGAACAACCAGCTGCAGGAGCAAGGGTACCTGAAGCCGAAGTCGAAAGTCTGGCTAAAACAAGGACTTTTTGTCGGCCAACACCGTGACTTCGATGCCCGCCTTTCAGAAAGCCAGAACCGTGCAAGAAAGAGGAACAAGAAAATCAAGGAAAATGCCACGTTACCCCTTCCTATCTTCGCTTGCGACCGCCTTCTGAATGAGGACCCACGACACGTGTTTCGGGATTTCAAATTGCCTTTTGACACCTACAGTCCCTTGCCTAGGAAGGTCAAAGTGGATGGATGGGTCAAGCTTCATAAAAGTATGGATTCCCCTTCTGTACGTCGTATGGTAACTAACAGTACTGCAGACAGATTCATTGGCGACGCATCCGCATTGTGGAAACGCGACAAGCAGGATTCTTCTCAGTGTTACTGTGACCCAGAAGATGGTTGTGGGGAAGCCTGCCACAATCGCATCATGGCATACGAGTGCGATAGTACGAACTGTAGGCTTACACCCGAACGATGTGGCAATCGCCCTTTCGCCGAACTCAAGCGACGTGCCAAAGGAAATCGTTACGACTATGGCGTGGAGGTGGTCCACACTGAAGATCGCGGGTATGGTGTGCGAGCCATGAGAACCTTTGAACCCAATCAGATTATCGTGGAATATGCTGGGGAGATAATCACCCAATATGAATGTGAGCGGCGCATGAAGCAGGTTTACAAGAAGGATAAGGTGCGTCCACTGTGTCCGTCTGGTACTGTAACCTTGGCTGACATCCGACAGTGCTACTACCTCATGAGTTTCGACAACAAAATGATCATTGACGCGACTCGGGGAACAATTGCACGCTTCGTCAATCACTCGTGTGAACCCAACTGCGAGATGATCAAGTGGACAGTCGGTGGGGAGCCTCGAATGGCACTGTTCGCCGGTCCTCGGGGGATCATGACTGGGGAAGAACTGACCTATGATTACAATTTCGAGTAAGTCACACCGAACTGCAACCTTCGTTGCCAAAGCTCATTCATTTAGCCCATTCTCCCAAAAGAACATCCAAGAATGCCGCTGCGGCACCGAGTCGTGTCGTGGTGTGCTTGGTCCCAAACCGAAGAAGCCTATCGAGGAGAAGTCTGTTACTTCTGTACTCATTACCGGGACCAAGCGCAAGTTTCAGGATTTCTTTGGTTCTAGCAGAGCTGGTACCGATAGCACCCCTAATTCCCCAAAGAAGCGGAAGGTGTGCATTGACAACTCCGCCACAACGAAAGCAAAAAACGCTTATGCTCAAACACAAGCTGCTCGAGAGCGAGCAGAAAGAGAGGCAACCGAGCATTCGCGTCAGATTGCATCTCGCGAGAACCGTGCTATCAAGCGATCTACGGCGGGAACTGTTTCCAGGCGCGCGCGATCCGCCTTCTTGCGAACAAACAAATCAACTTCCGTCAAGTTCACCCGCCACACTACGGTCAGTTTCAAACGTACAGTGCCTAAGCCAGGAACACTGAAGGCTGTTAAGAAGCCTACAAATCTACACTCTAGTCGTCCGCGCACCACCTCGGTACTCAAAACCCAAAAAGCGCGCCGCACTTCCAAGCGCCCAAGTACCCCGGTTGAAAACTCTGGTGCGGAGGATTCCCACTCCGAGGAGGATATGTCTCCTAACATCACGCCTGCCTCTCTTCGCAGCGCATCAGCGAAGTTAACCCAACTCAGTCCTGTCCTTCACAAGCAAGAGGGGAGGAAGGCATCTTCCAGACGAGGGTCTGAGCAGGTCCGCGCTGTACGGACATTCACTATCAGTGGGTCTAGGCTTCAGCAGCACGATTCTTCGGCAGCTCCGAGAAGCATACATAAGACCGGTGCTGGGGTGAAAAAATATCACCATGCTGCTCAGAGTAGGTCCCGGAATACACGAGGAAGGTAAGTTGCTCCCTCCGATATACCTGTTGTTGTGGATCATCAATCGAAGCACATGCATTGCGGCTCTGCACTTTATAGTCAATCAATCAGGCGTCCATCCAGCACAGCAGACTCTCTTCACGATGGGATGGATTATGCTGACTTGACTGTGACATCAAGGTTTCTTCCCAAAGGTCGTATCTAGTTTGCCCTCGTAGGAACAACGTTAGTACAACCCATCGAAGCCAGGAGTAAATTAATGCTATTGTTGTTCTTTTCAAAGGGACCCAATGAATTCACATCTCTTTCAAGCCCTTTCTTCTCTTCATCAATGACTGCGTAAACACAAACTTGCAATTAACTTGATCGCATCTGCTATTTGTTTAACATACAAAGTCCTAGTTGGCATTATAAATTACGTATGCGTCGGCACATCTCCAGTTAGGCTACCCTTGAGCCCTCTAGCTCTACTTCGCCCTTGTCACCTACTTGGCTGGTTTGAAAGTCATATAAATTACACTAACTCACAATGCACTTCATGAGCATTTAGTACGACAGTA
Organism: Parafenestella ontariensis; assembly: GCA_021596325.1. Taxonomy (NCBI): domain Eukaryota; kingdom Fungi; phylum Ascomycota; class Dothideomycetes; order Pleosporales; family Cucurbitariaceae; genus Parafenestella; species Parafenestella ontariensis. Next base: position 585,888 of record JAKGDA010000013.1, on the reverse strand, counting down.
GTCTCTTCATCTTATGCTCTAACATGCAAGATTGAAGGTGAGAATTCCAAGCACATCAATCAGTTGCTCCTTAATTAGTTAGAGCGTTAGGTTCCCAGAGTGCAATCACAGCAGTAGATCAAGGTACCAGACTAAAGCATACACCATATTGAATCAATAGTTGGATTTTGTTGTTAAGCTCTTTCGAAAGGAAGTCTTCCAACCATAACTGCCACCAGACCCATGAAAACAGCACAAGGGTCGAGAATTGAATACAAAAGCCTTTGCTCTCCGTACAAAAATTGATCCCAAAGCCGCCTGAGTTTGTCATCCATCGAGTTTGTCGCAAGATCGCATTGTACGTGTGGAGGGAATCGTTGTCGATGCAAAGAACAAAGCCGCGAGGAGTGGTAATATTGCAGTACTCGAAAGTTGGTTCAAGCAAGTAGTGGCCACCCTCTGTTGTCGTAAAGTGTTGTAAGCGAAGTGAAGTATGTTGAGGCCGAATTGACGTTTAAATCGTGATTGCTAGGCCTAGGCAACACGAGCAACCACCCTTTGAGGGTGATTTAGAGGACGGTACATTGAGGACCGCCTGTAACATCACGCGAAACGGTGCATTGAGGACCGCCCGTAACGTCACGCGAAACGGTGCATTGAGGACCGCCTGTAACGTCACGCGATACGGTGCACTGAGGACCGCCTGTGACGTCGCGACGCTTGATGATACCGGCCATGTTGATTGTTTGATTGAATGAGGTGGTTCAAAGAGTGTTTGAAGAGGTCTAGGATGTTCAACGATTGAGTGTTCTGATGGGAGGAAGAAGTTTTACCTGGGGGAAAAACAAGATGATCTTATACTGTTCTGTAGCGAAAGAAATAGGAACCAAACAACGAGGTTTTCTTTATGGCTTGTCAGGACTCAGAGGCTGAAACGTGGCAAATAGTATGAAAGAAGCCAATATTCTATGATGTGCACTTTGCTATTGTTCCTAGTGAAGGGGTGCTCATGCCAAGTCCCTCCCTCGCCATTGTTCAAACCCTCGCCACCAGAACCTCGGGTGCGTGGCTTTACTTTGCCTCCACCACAACCCTGTACAAGCATTTAGTGGGGCTCTAGAACACGTTGCCGAACCTGCCGGAACAGGACCTCATACCGATAAACAAGGGGCGTTTACCTCGTGTTCACAGGCACAATAGGTAGCGTGATCGGTACTCTCTTCAAAGGGCAACCCTTCGTCAGATTGTGAGTTCCCACCAATAGTCGGATATGACCACATGTGAAGGTAAAAGGCCTAAACCCTTGTACATATATGCAACTCATGGCGTTGTACATCTTGTTGTGGTAACCTCCCGAAGATAGGAACCTATGAATCTACTCCGACTATTGGGCCCCAACCCCTTGCAAGGTCAAATTGTTGTTGGAACAGATCAAGATGCTCCACACGCCTCGCCACTTATAGAACCATAATGTTCCTAATCGATATTTGAGGATGTCGGTGTTAGACCAACAGGAATTATCTCAAGCCGAAAGTAACGTTTCATCTTATTACATATGTTGGAGGCGGAAGGAGCACAGACGAGGACACCTAATGGTGCTTGAGCCCCGTAACGCCCCTTCACCCAACTTGCTATCCAATTGATTATGGTACACAAAGGTTCAAATTTATAGATCAGAGAAATACCTCAAGAATTCGAAAGAGTTGAGAGTGTTCTTTATCTCCCGCTTCAACTCCCTAAACTAGTTTATCTGCTTGGTTGAGACCATAGTATTTTTGCGCGAAGATTTCAGGCTATTGCAATACCCGAATGGGACACTATAGTATGTTCATTTAACTCGATTCTAGAGAAAAGGTTATTGGCATAAGGATGGACTTCGCATATACAAGATACTTATGATCACACCTTCTCAGTTATACACTGGCGAACATGCTGTATACAATTCGATAAGTGCGACACCAAGTTACTGCTTGTCTCGCGAAAAGACGGCGATTGGTAGTACATGACTAGTTACGGGATTCAAGCGAAGTCGTAAAGGAATTAATCTGGTGTTGCGCAAGACTCATATGCCCCTGTTCGGTAGTGAGTTGGTCTTGGTGCAGAAGGATCATAGTCTGTTGATGCTATGTAGTGTTGAAGCGTGCTTTGATGGAATTGTCGAGTTAATGTTCTTATTATCTAGTAAGTGTACATGCAGTTGAGTATTCAACCATTGGCTAAGAAAAACCTTTTATATAAAGTTATTACGAGTACGTGCCTACCGTGAATAGTATGAAGCAGCGGCAGTGTTTAGAATATGTTCGAACTCGCTAATACCGTGCACGAAGGGGAAATCGATGACTAATGAGAGCCATAATCTTCGATCGCTTCCGGCCGAATCACGACCATACATGTACCCCGTCAAATGGCAGCTCACGCGTCCATGAAGTACATGGCGCGGGTGCCTCGATGCAACAGCTACCGCATATCAATATGCCGCGCTCTACACACTGCCGCAGTCCCTTCCGCCCGCATCCCCGAGTTTGCATTCGCTTTCGAGTAAGACAAAAGAACCGGCCAGCCCCCAACACTACCGCTGACGGCTGTCAGTATTGATGGAGTGCTCGTAAGGAGCTCTGATGCGCTGCCTCGAGCTCACAAGGCCCTCTCGTACCTCCAGTCGCAGCGCATCCCCTTCATTCTTCTCACGAATGGCGGCGGAAAACACGAATCAGAGCGGGTGGTCGACCTGAGCAACAAGCTGGGCGTGCCTATCGATACCACCATGTTCGTTCAGAGCCACACGCCATTTGCCGATATCGACCATCTCAAGGACAAGACAGTCATGGTCGTGGGTGGAGAGGCGGACAAGTGCAGGGCCGTCGCGGAGGCGTACGGGTGAGGCAGAATGCGGCTTCATACGCCCCCCTTATTGCTAAACTCACGCAGATTTAAGACGGTGGTCACTCCGGGTGACATCTTAGCAGCCTACCCTGAAGTCTGGCCGTTCTCTCAGCAGCTGCTCCCGTACTATAAGACCTTTACGCGCCCGCTACCGGCCCCCATCGACCCGGCCTCGCCCTCGACGTCACTCCGCATTGATGCCATCTTCGTTTACAACGACCCCCGAGACTGGGGCTTAGATGCGCAGATTATCCAAGACGTCTTGCTGTCCAAGCGGGGCATACTTGGTACTCTTTCCGCGAAGGTAAATTGCATGTACGAATCGGCGGGTAAGACCAATGCTGACTCGTTGCTTCGCCTTCGCAGAACGGCGATGTCGCCTTGCCGAACCACGGTTATCAGCAAGATGGACAGCCAACACTCTATTTTTCGAATCCCGACCTGTTGTGGGCGGCGAAATACCACCTACCGAGGTTGGGTCAGGGAGGTTTCCGTGAAGCGCTGGAAGGCATTTGGACAGCAATTACAGGCGGCGAGCCGCAGGGTATCAAGTTGCAAAAGGTCATCATGGGTAAACCATACCGACCGACCTACGAATTTGCGGAAAAGCGCCTCATTTTGCATCGGCAACATCTACTGCGGTATCATGATGATATGCCAGGCCATCTGAAACGTGTGTACATGGTAGGAGATAACCCTGCGAGCGACATAGCAGGCGGCAATAACTACAAAAGTCCCTATGGCACAGATTGGGCCAGTGTCCTGGTGCAAACAGGCGTCTATACGGAGGGCACAAGACCGGCATATCAGCCGCGAAAGATCGTAGGCGATGTGTGGGACGCTGTCACGTGGGCTGCCGCACAGGAGAAGTGGTCGATCTGACCACTTTCGCCACTCTATTGCTGTCAATCACACGAAACTTCACCACGCACAAGCACAGTGCGGTGTTGGTAGGCATGAACTGCATAATAATGCACAGCGAATGCAGTTGCTGTCTTGGTCCTATATACTGCCATTCCCCTTGCCACTGCCGGACTGTCACCATTACAACATGGTCACTGTGCTCCTACCTGAGCGTTCCTGTAAACGACGACGACGAGATATCAATTATCTCGCAACCATTGCACATACCTATACAAGAAAACGGAATTAGCCAATACCCAAGCCGTCACAGTTAGAGTTGAGAGACTCACGTTAAGCCTCCTGGCCCCAAGTTGGAACATGAGGCGACCATGTCATCGATGGTCCCTGTTTCAACGTTTCGCGAGTACACGTTCACATTTAGTGTATTCTGGTTCGCGACCGCGATCAACGATCCATCGCTGTTCATGCTAAAGTGGCGAGGGAATGTACCACCGGATGGTGCTAGTTGTACGAACGTTAATTTCCCAGCCAGTGACAACTTGAATGTTGCAAGTGAGTCACTCGGAAGTGTTGTGCTGTTGTTTGGATCCGAGTTTGGGGCATCGAAAATGGAAGCGTTGCGATTGGACACGACCAGGTAATTTTTGTCGGGTGAGACAAGAATTTCAGCGGCTTTCGCTCCTACAGGAATTTCGCGGTTGCCATATGTGCTGACCTCGTCGATTTCCGAGAACGTAAGTCCACCTGATTCTAGGTAGTCCACCTTGTAACTCACTATCTTATTACTTAGTTCGTGGATTACGAACAAGTATATGTTACTTCCATCGCTAGCAGACCAAAAAGTTGCATGTCTAGGACCGTACCCGCGCTTTGACTTGAGTGATGTATGTTCAGTGAGTAATCCAGTGCCAGGATCGATGCAATATACATGAACCAGGTCCGCACCGAGATCCGGAAAGACTATGTATTGTCCTGTGGGATCAAGCACTGCTTGATGAATAAGCGATGTCGTCGACCCGCTAGTATTCGGGAGTAGCGGAAGATTAAACGTAAAGTTCTGCAAGGGTATGTATGACTTGTTGGCATTGACTGTGAACGTTGAAATTGCGGGTGGTGTATACTAGTAGTAAAGTAAGCATGCGCCTTACGTCTGGAGAAAAGATGGCGATCATGGTACGTACATGGGCAAGTGCCACGGCTGACTTGTTATTGTAGGTGATGATGGACACAGGCCCATTGAGCACCCTAGTACTGGAGACCTTTTCGAGACTGCCATCAGGCTTGATACTCAACATATGAAGTCCATCATGTAATGAATCGGCACCTTCATCCAAACAGGCAGCCATGTGGCCACCGAAAGACATGTCGAGCCAAGTAGGTTGACTACCACAGTCGTGATTTCCATGGACGAGTTTGAGGATATTCGAACTATTGTAGCTGCTTGACTCTAGGCTCAATTCGAGAGTTTGGATAGATCCGCTATCGCCGTCGATCGGTTTGTAGGAAGCTACGAGAAGTTGTTGTGCCCCCGCCAAGGCTGTGTTCACCAGTCCGACGAGGAGTGGGTTGCAGCGGACCATTAGAAGTGTTCGACTTCTTTGATTTTATACAGGATTCTCCTTGTAGGCCAAATGAATCATAGAAGACGACTTGTCAAGAGTGTGTTCGAGCGGAGGTCTGTAGTAGGGATAGGTGGTGGAGATTTATGCAAGGAGTGCTCGAAAGGTGTCATAGGAAAATCCACAGTCTCCCTTAAATCAACAAACGATTGATTCAGATGACATCACGTCGGTCACAGATTGAAGAAGCGTGTTTCAACGGAGCGGATTGATAAATGTGAACCCTGGAGCAGCCAATGCGTAATAGAAAAGTGACTAATTGAAAGGACTGAATAACATAGAACAAATCTAATGATGCCATCTTTCTAGAGGCTCAAAATTCACATGTGTGTACTACTAATAGACAGCAACGTTTGATGCGCAGATGGAATCGAAGTCAAATATGCACATGAACCTAAAATAACCTTTCGAAATACCGCTGGTAGGCAGGCGCATACGAAGGGAGGTATTCGTTAATAATGTTCACAATAACAATCGCACATAACAATGGAAAAAGGGTTACAAACTGTGGGAATATTCTTGACATTTACATGATAGCATGCACACTTTCTTATTTCCATACCCAGCCAAGCAAAATTTACCTTCCCTTTGTTTACGACCTACTTCCCTAGAAACTCAGTCGTCAGATGTAGCAGTGCCCAGATGAATCTCTCTCTCTCTCTCTCTCTCTCTCTCTCTCTCTCTCTCTCTCTCTCTTTGCAATCATTCCTAACTGTCTCACCTCCCACGGGGTGCAGCCTTTATACTAACGAGGAAGACCGGGGGGCATAGCGGCCGGCGTGGTGTGTACCGTCCCTCTGCTTAGGCAAAGCTTCTGCTCTTCATTTGTTTATCACTTTACCACACTATAAAATACTACTAAGAAAGCTGCAGTCGCTGTCATGCCGCTGCTACGCACGCGGCAAAATGAGGATTGCCTGGAGTATTCATAGACAGGCGACGAATTCGTACACTCCCACATGCGCGTCATGCCGCTTGCGAACGGATACACTATGCACGGAGGTACTAAAGATTAGTACTGTGGAAGACCAGCTTTCCCTTCTCATTCACTTTATGTTCTATTACCTTTTGATTCCTAAGCACGCCTTGCTAAAGACTCTGCCACAGAGTTAGCTCACAGAGACGAAGACTCTTATGAAAGAGCATACTGTTTCTGCCAAGTAGATGACAGCGGTAACGACAGGCAAATCAACGCCTTTAGCTGGTATTATCGAATTGTAAACTAAGTGCAAGACAATAATCCGACCTTGGCGGCCAAGTGAGCTAGCGGCCGAGGCAAGCATGATAACAATGAATGCAAAGCAATTCGCTTCTCTTCAACTAGCTACGACCTGCTACAGTTTAGTAAACTTATGGATTTCTTAATGAAATAGCTTCACGGTCAATTGCCTATGCTAACTAAGGTTTCACCGATAACTGAGCATCAGGAGATGTTAGCCAACCGGTCAAACAACTTTGAGACTTCGATCGGACCCCACGAGCAAGAGGCGACGAAAAAGGTCCTACCGCCATGTATTCTATTATTGGCAACCTTTTGCCAATAGGTTCTCGTGGAGTTTCCCAGACCCAATCCGCCTGCATGAAGAAATGGGCGAGTTCGATGGGCAGGTTGTCTTTATTGGACACCCGAACAGAGATGTTGCGGCTCACCAATGGTCAACGAAATCCTTTCACTGGGTGAATGTCGGACGTTATGCTCCTTCTCGCGGCAAAGTCGAGGGTTCTCTTGCTTCCGATCGCTTGAAGGGGTATGGTGCATCCCACAACCTCTTGAACTTCCTCAAACATGCCGACGACAATCGAGAGAAGCTCAGCGTGAACAACGGTCGATCGAAAGAAGTACCAGTCGAAGTGCATCGGTCAGCCCATGCCGACACCGCTCGGATGGAGTCGCTGTCAACGGCTCCGAGCTTGCCTAACGATAGTTTTGTCAATACACATGGAACTGATGCTTCTGGTTTTCTTTCTCTCGAAGGAACCAAGCCAACAAAATCGACAACAGTGCACACCACAGTTCAAGGGGAGTGCTTAGAAGACCCTTTCGTTGCACCCACCAGGCCCTCGTCTTCGAAAATCGGCTCTAACCTCCAATTTCGAAGTGACAGGATTGATCCAAAGGGTTCGTTGGACTTTGAGTACGATTTTCCCTTCAGGTCGGTGACTTCTGCCATGTCAGGATTAGAGTGTATTGCTAGATCTACTTCTCAACAGCTTGGTTTGGAGGCAGGGAGGGATTACCACGAAACAAGCAACGACAAGATCATCGGATCAGATTGCCTGTCACAGCCAACCCTCCGTGACGTCGACTTCGGGGAGGAGGCATCAAGCCATATTGCAATAACGACTGGACGTAGCTTTCTACCACAAAAGATATCTCTGCCCTCTTCCCCAGAAGATATTCGTGACGGTCGGAAGCTGAGAAACAGGTTGGCCGAGCTTGGTGATCAGGCAATACGACCAGGCGCGCCAGCACAGGGACGAATTGTGACTTCAGACTGCTCATACCTTCAATCCACAGCTCGGTCTCTGTTTTCTCCTCCAGGACTTACGGTCGCTAATCCGCATCGAATCGTATCGAGTCCTCACGCCTCTGCTCATGTCTATACTAATATGCAAGAGCCAGCTCCAGGTTCGGATGCTTCGGGTTCAGACGCGACAACTGTCAACGCTGCTGCTGTTGCACTTAAATTCAGCGACCCATATGGATTGAGACAAATACAAGAGTACGAAATAGCCAATGGATTAGGCCAACAAGCGCCCACTCTGCAGTCTTTCAAGGGGCCATTCTTCACCGATTCGAAGCCGACTACAAGTGATCCCACTGTCTCTCTTTCTGTCCGCATCGGTGAAGAAGAGAAACTGTTAAATTGGTTTCACGATGGGCATCGTCTTGCTCGACAACAAGAGTATGCCAAGACTCTGATATCTGCTGCAGCGCCAAGCAGTAAGAGTCGAAGTTTTGGTGTCATTGGCGAAGCTCTCGATGCACAAAGAGACATACCTTACCAGAACACGCCGCCATTTGTCCGTCTGTATGAAGGCCATTCCGAGTACATCGAAGAATACCGCAATGGCAGTGGTCGGCCTTACTTCACACGTGCTTGGAAAGCTGCACCACCGCAACTGCGCGATTTAGGCCCGGACGGCAACACCTGCTAACTTCTCACCTGACTCAAAAGCGATACTGGGCGATGCTGACTAGGAGGTTGCAAGCCATGCATGGGGTGGAGTTGACCACGTTCCGGCCCGAGCCCGACTCCCTCATAATGTATGCTAGGAGGGGGCACCTGGGGGATGCACAAATTAGTTTCGGTGGCTCTCTACGAACGGTCTACTTAAGGATTTGCTCGGTGTCATGGTGTCATGTATGTCGTACACGTCACAGTGTACCTGGAAAACGGTGGTGAGAGCATCACAGTATGGTGATATTGCATCGGTAATATACCTATGTTTCGACATGAACGCAGATAGTCTGTCCAATTATGTATTCTGTTATCAAGCTCACTTCGCGTATGCTCAGATGATTGTTTGCGGCGCGGCTTTAATCGGAGATAATCATGCCCGCCACTAGTGCGTCATACTCACCTTCGCACTCGCACGTCCACTTTGCCCTCAACGTCGCGTAGATCAACGTAACCTTCCAGGTCGAGGCATGGTTGCTACCATGACGCAGTATGCAAATTATCTCCCTGATGAATTGCTACTTGAAATTTTGGTGCATCTAGAGAGGTGGGAGATACGCGAGAGGCAAACAGCACTGGCCCGCTTCTCTGCGGTCAATAGGTAAATAGTGTCGCTTCCCTGGCTTTTATTGCCCAGACTAACGAGATCAGACAATGGTACGACGTGGCAATCCGACCTCTCTATGAAGCACCCTATCTGTCTGGCCGTGCATATGAACTTTTCATTCGGACTATATGCCCGTCCGTCCTCGCACACATAAAGGTAAGATACTTGTGCAAGTGGCATGTAAGATAGAGACTGACATTGGACAAGCCGACTGCACTATCGGGTCTTGTAAAAGCTTTAGACTTGTCTCACATAGTACACCAAGGGAACAAGTCTACTACAGCGAGGTTGCTTGGACGAACCAAAGCGTCTCTCCAGGTTTTCATAGCACCGCAAGCTAGCTTCGCCATCAACTGCTGGGCGAGTCTAAGTAAATGCGTGCGGTTACGCGTTCTCGACTTGAGTCTGGTATCCGAGTGCATCAGCTTCCAGAGTTTGAATCAAACAGTACGCCAGCTGGGTGAATTGCGGGAACTGTATCTGCCGCGCTGTTCGTCGAACTACGAGGGGATTACGTTGTCCATGAATGTCCGATGGCCGCCGAAACTACAACATCTCTCTCTATCGGGATCGGTCTCTGGAAAATTTCTTTGGGACATGTTACGCCAACCCGATAACTTCCCACCTACCTTCTCTTCGCTTAGTATCCTCCATAGCCCTGCACTCGATCATCAGGGCATCAAGGCACTCCTCTGCAATCTGGCCGAGAGTCTCACCGTCGTCGAACTCCGCGACCTCCCAATTGTCAAGCAAGGTCGATTCAATCGTGTACTGGACTGGCTCCCCAATCTAGCTTCTCTGACTATCGCGCTTGACTACATAGACACACGCTTTGGGAACATGCCGCCAGACTTCTCTCCGGTGCGCTGGCGTGAGTCCAAGCCATTACAAAGCCTCACTCTTGTTACTTCTGGGCAAACGGGCGATCCGTCCCGAAGCTTCACAGCGATTGACTTATACTCGTTGATTGACGAACGATTTTTGGGTCGCTTGCGATATCTGAATATAGCACGAAGTACCGAATGGGAAAACGAAAACGAGGGGGCAGAACTGGGTGCGTTGGAAAATTTGCTTATAGAAGAATTGGATAAGGAGAACTGGATGGAAAGGAGGTGGCATTACGGGAGTGTGACGTTCACGGACGCAGTGGAGATGACCTACGAGCGATGGATAAGGGAATCAGGAATGGGCCAGAAGATGAGACCTCGTCTAAGGATCTTAAGAAACCGATAAACCTTTGGAGTTGTCCAAGCACGAACGCCAATTGTAGTAGCTTTTACGTTCAAGGACTTTGAGTTCAGCAGTTACCAAGAACGCCGGGTGTACAAAGCTATTAAATTTTGCAGATCAGTCGTCTATCTATGTTACCCAAGGCTCTCCTATCTGAATACATCGAAATTGTCGCAGCTTGGTTTGTCTAACCGATCGTCGTTAGTCGTTATGGTGCCCAGCGCGTCCTCCGCCTACGTGCTACCATTCGTCTTGTGTCCTTGAACTATTCCTCGGATGCCCCCTTTGGCGCCCAATTCGCGGAATATGGCATTTATGCTCAGATCAGCACCAATGTTGATCTGCACCTCAATTTTCCCGCCCTTCTTAACTCCGCGAATAGCAGCCTCACTTAGCGTCTTACCAACTTTCCAAGTCTTCTCCCTCAACTCCTCTTCTTCTTCGCTCTCGTCGTCGTCGTCGCTGTCGTCACTATCTGCCGTGCCATCATCTTCCTTTGCCGATTTTGGCTTCGATTCCGGTTTTGTGATCTTGATGTGTCGCGAACCCTCAGCAAGTTTGATGAGCACATCACCGCCCTCTCGTGGGGTCGCGATTGTGGCGGTTCGACGGACAGGAAGCGATGTCTCAGCGTCAACGATAGCGTGAAAGACGCCCGAGGAATCGTCACCGGAGATGCAAAGCACGCCAACAGCAGTGGAAAGATGCGGAGTTACAGTGACCATTGGGTGCGTACTCTGTTCAATATCCTCAAGCTCAAACTCTTGGATAAGGCTGGCTTGAATAGCGGCACCGCGGACGGGAAGCTCTGAAGGATTGATAGCGGTAGGTGACGTGGATGGCGCGAGAATAGCGGTGGTTTCTGGGAAGGCAGACCGAACAGTAGAGGCAACCTTTGGCGTGTGTGAGTTGCCGCCAGCAAGAATAATCTCGGAGATATCCAAAGGATCAAGATTCGCCTTCTCCACAGCGTGAGTCACAAGGCGAGTGAAGGCGGCAAAGAGCTTGCTGCCTAACAGGTCGTAACGCGTGCGGTTAATGGTTGCTGTAAAGTCGACGCCGCCGACCAAACTCTCGACGGAGAAGTTTGCGGTAGTGCCTATTGAGAGAGCCTTCTTGACAGCCTCGCATTCGAGCTTCAGTTTGGCCAGCGACCGGTCATTGTCCCGTGGGTCACCAACCGACTTGTGTTTCTTGAGGAATTCCTTCGCGAAGTGGTCAATGAGGACCTGGTCAAGTTTGAAGCCGCTGACTTCATAGTCGTGCAAGGTTGCGAGGATGGTGTAGATGCCGCCGCGAGAGGCAACGACAGCGATGTCGGAGCGAGTACCGCCTAGGTCAGCGACGACGACAATCTTGTCTGCTAGCTGGGCGCCAGGGCGGGCATCGTATGCGAGGACGGCAGCAGTGGGCTCGTTTATGAACTGCAGCACTTCTATCCCGGCATCGGTTGACGCCTTCTTCAGTGCCGCCTTCTGGGCGTCTGAGAAGTTTGTGGGCACTGTGATGACGGCGGCATTTACGTCTTTTCCCAGGTAGTCGGAAGCGGAGCTGCGTAATCGCTTCAGATGGCGGGTGGTGACGTCGCCCACGGTGACAGTGTTGTCCTGCTCTTGGTCGGTATCGCGGATGCTGAAGGCCACTCCGTCGCCATGCTGTACAGGATGGGCAGACTGGTGACACGGCGAGGGGTCTATGGATTTGAAGCTGGAAGCCAGTCAGTTGTGCGGCAGGCGCAGGGTGAAAATACCTACTCCTGGCCCAGAAAATCGCGAAAGTAGGCGACCGTGTTCTTTGCATTGCGGACGAACTGGCTCTTGGCTTGGCCGCCGTGGAGTTCTTCGCCTTCGACATAGGACAGAGCGGATGGGATTTGGCGGTCTTGAGAGCGTCAGTGTTCAATACATGGCCGCCTACGTGGGGGGCAGCGGCGCACCTCCGTCTTCGTTGGCAATGACCTCTGCTTTCCCGTCCTGGCTTGCGTCAGCATTTCTGGGTTTCACTGGACGAGTTTGCGCAGCGGGCTTACACCGGTAGTGAAGGCAATGGAGCTGTAGGAATTGCCAAAGGATATTCCTATCGCGACCCGCTGCGCGGGGTCCGTCTGCGCACTCATTTTGGGCTTGCGGCGACTCTGGAGGGGTGCACGGGTGCGTGACACGGTAAGGCGCGGGTTTGAAGAAGGTGAGGTAGGTAGTATTGAAAAGCAGAGCGCACCTACAGCAGTAACAGGTGTGTTTTCTGCGGCCCTGGACTTCTCGAGCAAAAGCTAATAGAAATTTAATCCGCGGCGCACAGACCCCCCAACTGAGAATGAGCTCATCCTCTACAATGAATGTCTTCCACTGCCCCTCCCCCACCGCCATGGCTGCGTCAGCCACACTCGTCCTGCCCGGCGATGAGATCCCGCACCACGCGCTGCCCAAGGGCACAGGCAAGAAGAAGACGTTGACACTCGGCCCGGGCCTGCGACACATTCCGCCAAGTACTGTCGCGACAACTGTTGCGGGCGTACTGGCGACCGACGACAAGAAAAATGCTGCTCTGGTCGAATACAATAGCGGGAGGGTTAGTACTGCTGCCGTAACGCCGTCCGCTGGTGCCTATCCGCTAATGCCTGTTGCAGTATCTTCCTTTCGCTGGCGATCTCGTGATAGCGACTGTGAACGGCTCGGCCGCTGAGAATTTCAACTGCCTGCTTACCCCGAATACGTCTCCTGCAACGCTTCCCCATCTCGCTTTCGAAGGCGCCACCAAGAAAACCCGCCCACAGCTCCCTCCGAATTCATTGGTCTATTGTCGCATCGCCAGTGCGGGCAGAGACCTACCTCCCGAACTGACATGTGTAGACCCTTCGACTGGCAAAGGGGAGGGCCTTGGTCTTCTAAAGGGCGGAATGTTGTTCAACATCAGCCTGGGCATGGCGCGGAGGATGCTTGCCGCAAAAGGTGGAATTACATTGCTCGACCTGGTGGGCGCGAAAGTGGGCTTCGAAGTTACCGTTGGCCGAAACGGGCTCGTACATGTAGACGGAGGAAACGTGAAGACGACACTTGCAATTGGTCGAGCTATACAAGAGGTGGACCGCGGAGCCCTCGGCGAGGAAAGGCAGAAGAAGCTTGCTGCAGACGTCTTGAAAAGCCTATGATGGCCTGACCGCTAGCGCTCGGACATGACCACGAAGGTCTCGAAAGCATCTCAGAGTCCCCTTCTTAGCCATCTACACGACCTGACAAGTCGGTGGAACACATGGAGGAATCAAGACTACAGACGATCGAGAGAGAGACATTACCGCTTCGGCTATCAAGTGTTCACCTACGAGTCCACCCACACACCTTTGCTGCGCCTGAACTGCGTTGAATGCCGTCAAAACTCTGACCTTATATCCTTTCTTGGCTACGGTTTCATGATACACGCGTTCGAAGCTAAACACACTGCCGCGTATTCACACACTCAGAATAGCGTAGTAATGTGAGCTGAGGCTCGGGTTTCTAGATCCCTGGCTTCCGAACTGTGGTACACAGCGTCGCTCCATGTGGAAATCCTTGTAGACGTGAAAGTGGTCAGACCTGTGCCAGGCTCCCATGATCAAGCCGAGTCTGGAGTTTGAGAGGGACGGATCAAAGGAGAAGCGAGTAGTCGATTGCTCGCCCTACTGTCTACGGACACCACCAATATCGAATACAGTCACGTGGGTAGTTTTTTCAGGAGAGAACCCAACGCACTTCTCTCTAAGTATGGCTATTTCTAAAAAGAAATCTTGCCTGTAGTGCTCTTTGCAAGAACCGACTAGGTGTACCTTGCGTGTCCAACTTCCATGGTCTCATGTCAATAAAGCTGATAGAGAGATATTCAATTAAAGCAAAAGTCTACCCGATCTGATTTTTAGTTACCCTAACAAGGCCAGTGAATTCAAGTCCCTGCTCTTGACGCGAACAGATACCGGGAAGCCTCACTCTCTGTTTCGCATACTCTTTCTATTGGTCTCATGACCGCGAAGAATTCATCAAATAACCAAGGCTTTTTATGCTTGCCCCCCTCCCCCCTTGAGACCACTGTCTATGGTAAATGATGCCAGATCTCGCGTTCGGCATCCGGGTTACGGCGTAACCCTCTGTGGGTCGCGTGGGAAGAGACTACACATACGGATATTGGGGAGGCCTAGCCAGAACTGTACTATCCTCTCCAAACCGAACCCCCCTCCACCATGTGGTGGACAGCCATATTTGAAGCAGTCCACGTAGTCCTTGGTTCCAGCACCGTTGGGATCGATCGGTGGGTCGTGTTTGCGCATCTGCTCAGCGAGGAGGGCAGAGTTGTGGATACGTTGAGCGCCCGAGCATATTTCCTGGCCTCGCATGAACATGTCGTAAGAGTTTGATAGCGAAGGGTCCTTAGGGGACGGCATAGTGTAGGCTGGACGAATGGCGAGGGGAAATTGATCGAGCGTGTAGAAGTCCGAGTTATACTTCTCGAGAACAAGGCGACCGAGGTGTTTCTCTTGGGGCGTTCTAGGTCACGGTTAGACTTGATATATACCAGGAAGTCGGGTAACTCACGTTAGGTCATCGTAGTCACCAAGTTCTTCCCCAGCTTCCCGGAGCATCTTTATTCCCTCTTGAAATGGTATTCTGGGCACTTTGCCCGATTCAGGCAGTTTGAAGTCATCGATGTGATAGACGCCTCTTACAAGCTCGGTCTCCTTCTTGTATCGCGCATTGAGCTCCCCAAATATGAAGAGCATAAGGTCCTCTAGCACGCCCATGACCTCGTGGTAGTTCTCTTGGAATTCCATTTCTAGATCCAGCCCGGTGAACTCGGTTAGATGGCGTGCAGTGTTAGAATTCTCGGCGCGAAAGACAGGTCCGATCTCCATGACTTTCTGGAAGCGGGAAGCAATCAGCATCTGCTTGTAGAACTGCGGTGACTGGGCAAGATAGGCCGGTCTGTCGAAATACTTCAACTCGAAGACGTTGGCCCCCCCTTCAGATGCAGCCCCTAAGATTTTCGGCGTGTGAACCAGGACGAAGCCCTTCTTCGACAGAAACTCCTGGAACAAGGCGCAGACGCCGCTCTTGATGACGAAAATGGATTGATTGATCTTGGCTCTTAAATCGAGCGTTCTGTTGTTCAACCTTGTGTTGAGGCTGACAAGCGGGCGCTCTCCCCCTTCCTCTTGCTTCTGGTCCTCCTCAGCGGCCGCGTCACTTGGTAACGGCCGCTCGGCGTCGTCGACCTGCAGCGGTAGCGGCACGTCGGCCTTGACCTCGACAAACAGCTTCTGAACATGGATCTCGAAATCCTTGATTGTGGCGCTCTTGATGGGCTCCTGCACGCGCTTGACCAAGCCCGTGACTACGAGGGTGCTCTCGGTACTGATACTGCCACAGAACTTGACCATCTGCTTGCTCAGCTTGTCGCTGGCCGCGACGACAGCCTGCACCGTCATGATGCCCTGGCGTAGGTTCAAGAAGGTAAGCTTCGCGGACTGGCCACGGGCATTTCCGACCCAGCATCGGAAGGTAATCTCCTTGTCCTCGTTGCTGGCGACATCGGCGAGGTCTGCGCGCGGGGTGCCCGTGGGCTTGAAGTCCTTGGATCCACAGAGTGGGAGCTCGCCATAGGCGTCAGCAGACACATCGGCAGCGTCGGCGGCGTCCTTCTTCGTGCGATCAGCCAGCTCGCGGGCTTTGGCCGCAGCCTTCTTCTCTGCCTGGGCGGGTTAGCAGTGCCAATTGCTGCGGCGGCCGGCGGCGGCCGGACGGTCGTGCTTGCCTTTTCTTTCTCCTTCTGCGCTTTCTTCAGCGCGTTCTTCGACGGCTGCTCGGGCTGCGGAGCGTCGCCCGAGCCTGAAGCTGCAGGTGCAGTGTCGCTCATCGTGGATGCTGCAGAAAAGCCTTGGTGCTATCTGTGTTGTGTTGTGCCGTGTCGTGATGAGCGCGGTGTTGTGTGGACTGACCAAACTTATAATTCCGTAGTGGGGCGCGACGATGAATCACAGCTATGGCCCCGCCATCCCCGCGGCGTCATCGCCAAGTCAGCTGGAGCGCCCTTCACTCAGTTCAAGTGCCAATATGCTGATTGCAGTCTCCAATCGTACAATTGCCTTACGATACATGTACATCGAAGTTCTGTCAGCTCTTTGACTGAACCGGGTATAATGAAGCCCATTGATCGCTCCCAACCCGCATTGAAGCCGTGCCAGAAAAAATGAGCATTGCCATGCGCCCTGTTCCAATACCCTTCGCTATGCTTTGAAAACCAAAACAACTGACCTGCCACCATGGGACACCGACGCCACACGGACAATAAGAACGGAAAAACACCCCACGATCTAGGCCAAGGGTTCGCCCCAAACCTTTCGGTCGTGCCGCATGACAGACATATTGTATCCACGATAGCCCTCAACTGAGTGTGGATACCCGACTAGAAGCCCCCGCGGTACCTTCCCACAGCTTCACCGTCTTGACCGCGGAGTGTCTGGGCTCATGACAGGAAAATATGTTAACGTGATTGTCGTGTACAGCCGCAGCCGCGATCATGAGTCGGTGAGGGTGGAATGCGGTTGCAGAGATCGGGGCGGACCGGTCGCGAAGAAACCCTGAATAGGGCTCGAAGTACGACACAGGTTGGCCATTGTTGATATTGAAAATCTTGACACGATGCTTCTGCGTTCCACTACAATAGTCAGCATGCGAGTCCCACTTGCTAGGTTTTGATCACACTTACGTGGCAAAGACTGGCGCATGCTCATGCACGCTAAGTGTTCGCAGGTGATCGGTCGTTGCCTGTATAGTCTTCACACTTCTGTCCATGCGGATATCCCACAACTTGACTTCTCCGCTGCGGCAGCCACTCACAAGCTCACGTTGGCCACCGCGTTGTAGATGGACATTGGTGATCCATTGTTTGTGTTCCTTCCAAACCTTCACCATAGCTGTGGCAGGCTTTTGGCGTTGATCATAAACTCGAATAGCACCGTCACCGAAGCCGGCAACAAAGACATCGCCTTCCACTTGGTCTGACGTTAACGAAGTGATACACGAACCCGATCGCGCCGGGAGGTCCTAGCAATGTTAGCTATAGCATTCAATGCGTTGTTAAAAGCCCAGCTTACATTTGTGCATACTTCAGTTCCTGCGTTCCATACTCGAATAACTTTGACATCACCTGCGACCAATACGAGGCCTCTCCCTTGCTGCCAATCAAATACAAGCCCAGCGTTCTTGTTGCTCGGAACAAGATCTGTCAGAGCTCGAAACCCCGTTACCAGCTCCGTCTCTCCCTTTCGGTCATAATTGCGGAAGATTTTGATGACTCCGTCTGATGAACCCGTCATCAGTAAAGCCTGATCATCTTCGTTGATGAATCGAACCTCAGTGATTTTTGAATCCAAGGGATTTCCGTTAGAGAAGCAGTTGATTCTGCTGACAGCTTTGGAATAATCAATGATATTGACAGTGTCCCGATTGTCGGTCACGACAAGATGATCCTCAAACTGATGGAAACACATTTTCTGGGGTTGGCTAAGATTGTCAAAGTAGCCTCGAGGTACATCCCAACGATTAGACACGGCGATTTCCTTCAGCGGCTGTGTTTCGGCAATGATCTTGTCGTTGCGATTCCTTCGCCAGAGCCGGCCATTGTAATCAGTGCTGCCCGGT
The DNA here is from genome assembly GCA_021596325.1 of Parafenestella ontariensis. NCBI lineage: Eukaryota > Fungi > Ascomycota > Dothideomycetes > Pleosporales > Cucurbitariaceae > Parafenestella > Parafenestella ontariensis. The sequence continues at coordinate 567,860 of JAKGDA010000013.1, read as the reverse complement.
TCATCCGCTTCTGTCGGTTTCATTTGCGGCTCGCGAAAGTATTCCACGGACCACTCAAAGAACACGCTAATGAGAGGTATTTCTGGTTTCTCCGCTAGACTTCTGGACTTGAAGCCTCGTGATTTTGGTTCTTCTTCAACGTGATACTTCTCCGGGGTTTGGGGACGCAACTCTGCGGTTGAGACATGTAGGTCCTCAGCTTTTGCTCTCCCCGCCGGCTTCTGGGACGCGTCCGAGCCAGTCCAAAGGCTCTTAAGTGAAGCACCGACGCTCGTAGACTTTCGCAACCCGCCGAAAAGCGATAGGTAACCGGAGTCTTTAGTCGGTGTAGGGGGTGTGGAGACTTTCTGTAGAGTAATGGTTTCTTCCTGCGCACGCCGCATAGGGCGAGACGACGGAACGTGGTGAGCTGCCTCATCCAGCTGTGGTTGCACAAATTTGGCAAGCGAGGAATCGATGAGGGCGATCAAAATGTAGTCAACTACAACTCCTGCATCTTTGGCTATTTCGGGATGTGGGTCAACAGACATGACCAACATCTCTTTCCATATAGCTGAATATATCGTGTTTTGGGAACAGGAGCTCGGTCCAGTCGAAGCGCCGCTTGTTGTTGCTCTCATTTTCATGTAGAGGCCTTCGCCATTCCGTTCTTCCAGCTGTGTCGCAGGAGCACTGTTTCTCTCTTCCGAGAAATGCTCAAACGCAGCAACAATGAACCGTGTCTTGTAGCGAGCAACGAATGTAGAGAAGAAGATTAGCAGTTCTCTCCGTACCATGCTGTTACCATCCATGGTCATGACAAGAATCATGGAAGCGATTGACTCCTCAATGTTGGCTACCTGGGCGGTGACGTCTCGGATACCTAAGAAAGACGTTAAAGCATGCAACATCGCAGCCCTGACTTCGGCAACGGGGTCGACGACGAGTTCGCACAGCCGCTCGTGGGCCATGCAACGGATTCCCATCCACTTCGCTTCTTCGTAGTTGACCCAGAGCTTGCTTAGGCAGAGACAAGACCACTGCCTCAGTAGAGGGTTTTGCATATCCTTCAGATGATCGAGACAGCTCTCCACAAGTTCTGCACTTAGTGATGCACGCTGTCCTTGATTGTAGTCTTTGCAAAACATAGATACAATGAAGGCACACATTGCTCGATGCTCACTCGCGTTTTGGATAGGAATGCCTGAATCAATTTAGCGTCAAGAGCGCGGAAGCCCATGAAAAAAGGATACGCACCAGAGTTCGGATTGAATATATTGATGAAATATTGATACCCATTGTCCTTAAGCAGATCAGCCTGGCAAGACTGATCGACCGCGAGTATACGAGCCCAGATAAAGACCATGACGGGTTTGAGTTCGTTTGCCTGTGACTGCAATAGCTTCAGTACATACGGAAAGATGCCGATACTGAGCGCCAGGTTTACGGCCCAAGGCCCATGATCCAGGAAGCTTGAGAGAAGAATAAGTGCGCGAAGCCGGTGAACTTGACTGAGAAGAACCTGGAGCACAATGGGGAGCTGCTCTGGAATCTTCTGCTCGACAGCTCCCTGCGTCAAATACACTTCGAAAGCTGTCAATTGCTCAGAGAAAAATTCTGAGTGTTTGTAGACATACTCCTTTTCGCCACGTGCTTCGGCTTGAAGATCCGGAAGTTGGGCTAAGATCAGCTCAACAGCTAGATCCCAGCTGCGCCAAAGAGGATGGTCGTGCGTCTGCGGAATCTCAGGATGTGAGACAGGGTGGCAGTGATACGCGCGCATGATGCGTTGTGCAAGAAGATAATTGCGGAAGAGCGCTGCAACCATCAGATCCTGGCGGAACAATTTCTTGAACAAGGGTTTCGAGAGAGAGTTCCAGGCGATCGTATCGGTAATAGCTGTAAAGATCCAATTCAGCTCGCCGATGGGCGTTCTACGCTCAGAAACCTTGCCTGGGATATTGTGAGCGTCCCTTAGGCTCACTTTACTAGGAAGAGGGTTTTGTAGTATGAAGAATCGCACCGCCATGGTGATGGGGTCCGTGAGGCAGGATGTGAAGATGTCTGCAGGCAACTCTGGATTCGTGGGCAGAGATTCTTTCTCTCTACATGCCGCTAAATGGATACAGTCACTGAAGTCGACGTACTCGACACTGGGATCTCTCCGTCGCGCTTCCTCAAACTCGGTCTGATGCTTTTCAGCAAATCTGTTGAAGTTGCTGATGATGAGACCCGCATCGGAGCAATCGTAGACAAAGAGACTCGGAGCACCAATCCAGCTCTGCAAATCGTAGAGCGATAGAGGGATGTACTGGGTATAGTTTCGGTTGAAGACCCAAATCTCGCCAGAAGATGTTGGCTTCGGAACCCCATGTCCGTTATAGTGGAAGAGGACTCTCTCGTTACGAGCATTGCGTCGTAGGGTGGACGTGTATTTCCTCGTTTCCTCTGTAGTTGGGTCCAGCAGCAGCTTGTATCGTGTGCGCATACTCAGCTGCTCGTACTGCGTCTGAAGAGCTTTTCCGATCTGGTTCATCGGTGTGTGCCCGGGTGTCTGAGAGGTGACGGTAGGGTCAATCCAGCACTCTTCCTTAGCACAGGGATTCGTTTTGATGACATCGGGTGGATCAACGCCGATGTTCAGGCACAGAGCAAGGACAGCAGACACTGTCTTGAGCCTGTCCCGCATCCGCCATTCCTGGACTGGGAAGGCGCGATCTTCGCTTTTGGGGTGGCCGCCCGTCTCGTGCTTCTTGTCGGTGTAGTACATGAAGAAATTCTAGACCAGCAAGTCAGTCTCGCCATGCATATATCGGCCAGCATCCAGCAGTCAACGCACCGAGGTCAGCAGGTTGCTGTACTCTTCAGAGTTCAGCTGGTCATCCCAGCCATGGCGGATCTTGAACTGTCCATCGGTGCTGCCCTCGTCGGCGCTCTCGGGTGGAAGCGTGGGATGGCGAGGTCCAAAGTCGCTTCTCGCACGGAGGAGACCTGGACGCGCAGACTGGGCACCATTAGATGCGGAGCGGGCGGGCGTCGTCGGCTCCTCCATGTTCGCGTTGGCAGGAGAGCCATTAGCGGCTGCAGAGGTGCTGGGCCGTGAGGACGTTGCTGAGTGTGAGAGTTGAAGGTCTTGTCGCGGCGGAGAAGCTGCGGCCCCGTTCATATCGGCGAGCACAGGAGCGTGTGAAGCAAGCGGATTCGGGTGTGAGTGGCCACTGACGAGAGGCAGGTCGCTGGCTGTTCTCATCATGAGCTTGGGCGAGCAATGATAGCGTCGGCAGAGCCCATGTCGGTACACTTGCTATGCGCGCAGCGACGGGGCGCGACCATGCGTGGCTCTAGGCGTGGAAGGCAGACGGTATGGCAACTCGCGTCACGCTCCGTGTATCCTGTCGCGAGGACTGCAAGCTGAATATATGTAAGATGTATCGTGCAAGGTGAGCTTCGAGGCATGGGTTGTCGCCAAGCTAGACCCGAAGGGTACGGCGGTGAGGCACGTGACTAGAGTGATCCACATGCACGTCTGTGTATCTCTCGACTAGGCGCGATCCGTTGACCGATGCTTGTAGATAGGTTGCAGAACTGGACGCGACAGCGTGTACGGTAGCTTCTTGCGTCGGATGCGCCACGAGTGCAAGCTCATCGACCGCCCAAGTTCATCGGCTGCTCAGGCATGCTTTCTCCCCATGATCCTCGTGCATCTGTCTGCATGCTATGTTTGCCGCAGCCAATCGCTGTGGGCCGTGGCCCTGTCTCCGTCCGCTGATCCTCGCGGGCTCAGGGGCGGCGCGCAGCGTGAACACAAGCCAGCAAACTCCCTGCGCTGTCTGTAGCATCGCCCGATATCGCCTTTGCTTCTGCGTCTGCCTGTGGTCAGATCGCGTTCGATACTGCTACGCCGCCGCCGCGCCATCTGCACCGACTGTTGCACTGTTGTCGCACAGCTGCTGTCTCGTTGCCCTTCCCTCGCCAAGCGCACCTCTCCAACGTGCATCCATAACACGAAAGTTGGCGCAGTGGACCAGCACTACCCTTCTGCCGTCGCTGTGCTCGAAAACGCCCTCTATATATCTGCCTGGCCATACGACATGTGCGCGCGCCCCTAAAGTCACCACGCCTAAACTATTTCACCCACCAGCCGCCACAAACATTCGGGCCTCCAGCCTCCGGCCGCGCTCTCTTCCGTGGAGTAGCCAGACGAGCGCACCCCCTTCCATCGCAGGCCGAATGCGTGCGGGCTAGGCACCGGCTGCCATTGTAACGTCCCCAGCGCAGCGAATTCGACGCCATGTCCTTTCTCTTTGGAAAGAAGAACAAGCAGCAGCAGCCCGGCGCGCTGCCAGCGGCTACTAGAGAAATATCATCCTCGCATGGTCAGGGACCGCCGCCCGCAGCTGTCAATGGAGCAGGCCTTCGCGACATCGAGAAGAGCCGCGCAGGACCGCAAACCCAGACCCCCACGCCGGGAGGCAGCGTGAACAACTCCCTCAGCTCTCTCCAGAACCCAGGAAATGCAGCAACGCCTGAGCCCAAGGCGCTGCGGGAGCGGACAGACCCCAATGCTCAGGCGCGTACCTTACGAAATGAAACCATCTTCGCGCTCATGCTGACAGTGCCACAGAACGCCAACGGCAAGATCGCCGGCAACTCACCAGACTCTCCCTATCCTTGGTCGTCCCGTCGACTGAACTTCACCGCAGGCAACCCTTTCCCTCGCTATGGCGCCGCAATCAATGCCACAGCCTCGAAGGATGGCACCATCTACCTCATGGGAGGTCTCGTGGGTGGCGCGACAGTCAAGGGCGACTTGTGGCTGACAGAGATGGGCAACGGGAGTATGGCATGCTATCCCATCTCCACTACTGGAGATGGCCCTGGGCCTCGTGTAGGTCATGCCAGCCTGCTCGTAGGTAACGCATTCATCGTCTTCGGCGGTGACACTAAGCTAGCCGACAACGATGACTTGGACGATACGCTATATCTCTTAAATACATGTTGGTCAGCCCTTACCCTCTACTTCTTTTCATACTGACGATCTGCAGCAACGAAGCACTGGTCACGCGCACTTCCCCAAGGCCCGCGTCCCACAGGTCGCTACGGTCATACTCTGAATATCCTGGGTTCTAAAATCTACATTTTTGGTGGGCAGGTGGAAGGTTTCTTCTTCAACGACTTGGTAGCCTTCGACTTGAACTCACTGCAATCCTCTGCAAGTCGCTGGGAGGTGTTGCTGCCCAACACCAAAGATCAGGCTTCTCCGCAGGGCAGGTCGCCGCCAGCTCGCACGAACCACTCCGTGGTAACTTGGAATGATAAGCTCTACCTGTAAGTCAAACACATGGTACACCGTTGTTCATTCTGCTAATAGTCATGTAAGTTTCGGTGGCACAGATGGTGTCACTTGGTTTAATGACGTTTGGACGTATGAGCCTCGTTCGAATGCTTGGACTGAGCTTGATTGCATCGGCTACATCCCAGTTGCTCGCGAGGGGCATTCCGCTGCCCTTGTCAACGATACTATGTACATCTTCGGCGGCCGCACTCAAGAGGGAGTTGATCTAGGAGATCTTGCCGCTTTCCGGATATCGTCTCGTCGCTGGTATATGTTTCAGAATATGGGACACTCGCCGTCAGCTCGATCGGGACATAGCATGACTGCATTTGGAAAGCATATCGTAGTACTAGCAGGCGAACCAAGCTCTTCTGTGAGCGAAAGGAACGAGCTTAGCCTTGCCTACATCCTGGATACCTCAAAGATAAGGTATCCGCCCAACGAGAGCCTGCCCCCGCAGCAGACACAGAACACCCCGCGGAAAATGAGTGGAGGAGAGAGGAGCAATGTCTCCCAAGGCAAAGCCGGATCACCCCCAGGGCGCGAAAGCATGATGCCTGGTCCACAACTAGCACGAAGTCCAGATAGTATGGGAAATGGTGGGATTGTTGGTGGATCGCGACTACCCCGCGCAGCTGGACAGGCACCTCCTGGTCCTCCACCGCTCCAGCAACCACCACAGCCGAGAGCCAACGGACCGAGTCCACAGGTTAACCCCAGCTCGAGAAGTAAAACACCCACTAAGAGCGACCGCGTTTATGGGCCTCCAGTGGACACCGGAGCCGCGCCTGGGGTGGATAAAGAGGATTTCTCACCCATGGCCCGGGAGAGCCCATCCACAAATGAAGTTCAACGAAAAACCTCAGATGCGGTCAGCCAGCGGACGCCAAAGGAGTCGATGGAGACATCACGGTCAGGCAGCATCGTTTCCCGGAATACAACCAGATCTCACCGGCAGCAACCTTCTCAAGACAGCCTGGAGCAGACAGCACCGAGGCGGTCATCAGAAACGCACCAGCAGCGCGCTATGAGCCGCGAGGCTGAACACCCTCCTATAGACAGTGGACTAGGTGCATCGCCTGCTCTCGGTCAGCAGAACAACGAGGTGGCTCGAGAACTTGAGATTGCAAAGAGTCGCAATGCATGGTACGCTTCGGAGCTTGCTCTCGCACGACGAGCGGGTTACAGTGTGGGCACTTCAGCGAGTCCTATCTTTGATGAGCGCTCGGCTGATGCGTTTCATGAGGAGGATAGGCCGTTGCTTGAAGCACTTCTCAAGATGAAGACGGAGCTGGAACGTGTCCAAAGCTCAATCAAATCTCAAGGCGAGGATGCGGCGAGGAGGATCGCTGAAGTAGAAAGACAACGAGATGCAGCTGTCAGTGAGGCGATATACGCCAAAACAAAATTAGCTGCTCATGGGGGCGGTAGCCACAGTGGCACTCCGCAGCCAGATGGGGCTCGAAATGCAGGGACACCCGACATGGACCGCATTCATGATATCAACCGTCGATTGGCTGCCTCACTAGCCGCTCAAGGTGAACTGTCTACTAAAGTGGAACAGTTGACACATCAGATCGACGCCGAGAGGAGAGCAAAGCAATTAGCCGAAGACACCGCAGAGGCCGCTCAGAAGCGTGTGCAGGAGCTAGATTCCACACGACAGAAGACTGCTGCTGAGTTCGAGAGCCTTCGTGCTGAGCTGCACGAAGCCGAACGCGTAGCCAGAGAGGTGTCCACTAACGCTGCAGAAGCCGAGACGTCGTCCAAGCTGTTGGCAATCGACAAGCAAGAGTTGAGTGCCAAAGTTGCTCGAATATCAGAGGAGTCGAAGGGTCACTCAACTCTTCTCCAAACCTTGCGAGATGCCGTTTTTGCATCTTCAGAGAAGTCTGCGTTACTGGAGAAGAAACTCGAAGATGAGCGATCACAGGGCGACAACCTTCGTCAGGAGCTAGCTCGACTTCGCGCTGAGCGCGATACCCACGTAACGGAACTTCAAACGGCCACCCAAAGGCTTCGTGAAACAGAGGAGCTTGCTGAGAAGCATGCCGAGGAAGCACGCGTTCACCGTCAAGCGGTTCTCTCTGGATTGGGAAGCATAGCTAGCCGATCTGGTGAAACTCAGGACTCTGTTGATGAACGCGTTCTTGTTCTGCAACAACAAATCGAAGCTGCAAACACAATGACACGGAAGAATCAAGTAGCAGCCGACCAAGCGTCTGAGAAACTCCGTCGCGCAGAAGAAAGGATTGCTGGGCTCGAGGCCTATCAGGAACAATCCAGTCGGGAAGGACTCACAATCCGAAAGCAGTTGCAACAGGCTATGCGGGACATGCAAACTTCGGAGGCTGAGAAGGCTGACCTTCGTCAACAGCATGAGCGTTTGCGCCTGGAAAGTAACGCATTTGAAGTGCAGCTCAGAACACTCAAAAACCTTCTAGAGGAGCGAGGAGTAAATCCCGTTGACGCACGCCGCTCTAGGGTATTGGATAGCCCAAGTTCTCGGTTTGGTACCCCCGAACTCAATCGAGTCCGCGAACTAGAGCAGCAGGTCGACTCCATGAACAAGGCTCATGACGAGTTACGCATCGCCTTCGAAGAGCGCGAGCACGAGGTCAGCAAAGAATGGGAAGAGAAACTACAAGCGTTGCATAACGATCATCAGGCAGCCGTCAAATATCTTCGAGGTACGGAGAAGATGCTTGCAAAAATGAAACAGGAGCTTGATCGCTACAAGACTGCGAATTCTAAACTGGAAGAAGAGCTCATACAAACGAAACAAGATACAGGTAGTCTAAGCAAGGAGAAGACCGCCGAATGGGAAGCGGAGAGGTTATCCCTTCGCCAAGATTTATCGAGCACGCAAGACAGTTTGAAAGCCACTGTTGCACGCTTTGAGAGTCAACTCTCAAGACTACAGTCCGATCTGGCTTCTGCCCGCGAACAAGCCGAGCTCGCAGCAAACGATACAAAACAGGCCGAATCCGTGGCGACGCAGTCTCGTCTTGACCTTGAATCACTTCGTCGCCAGTACGCGCAGGTAGAGGAGCGCGCGCGTGAAGCCGAGAGTCGAGTGCAAATGTTCCTTGACCAATTTGAGACATCTGTCGACAATTACCGTCGCCAGTCTCAACTACCAATGGATGCTGTCAACGGATCTCATGGGCGTCACCATACTCACGATAGCGTCGCTTCAGCCGAATCCCTCTACAGCCATAACGACGACTCCAGCACTCCGGAAGCTACCAATCGCCCGACATCTGCTGCAACTCGTAATTCCATGGCCCTTGATAACCTTGCTTCCGAGCTGGATGCGTTAAGAAGCCATTGGGAGACAACCAACAAAGCGTATCGTCTGAGTGATCGATTCGATTTTGAGCGAGCACCTACGGGTGACAGGAACGATTTGAGTGAATCTCTCTCACAATGGAGGACAAGGGCAGATTCAGAGAACGAAACTCTGAGAGAAACTGAGAAGAAAGATGCGATGTCATCTACCGCATTGCCTATCTCCTAATATGGCCTCTTCGAACATTGTCTAAAAGAGTTGAATCATATGTGTCAATTTTGTAGGTTCGCCATTAGCGGATCTCTTGCTGCGCATTCCAACATCAAACGTCTCATTTTCCTTCGTTTCTCTATTGCTTTTTTGGAGTTGAAGTACTATACCATGTTGCAACACCTGACAACTCCACCCCCGTTCAGGTTCATCTTATGTATTTCTCCAACAGCCTAATGTATGAAGCTATCATAATGTGCATGTGAACACACTCATTGGAAGCTTAAGGTCTTTGGAAAGAGATGCCAAAACCCCTAAGTGTTAATCGTCCATCCGAAGATTCTCCTTTGCTTTGGAAAGGAGGTGGCATAACCCCGCAAATTACTTTCTACTTATATGCTACCTATTGTCTTGGTAGCCACCGATATTGTAGAGGGTGTGCCCCTCACTGCAGTAATCAAACTCTCTATTATCTGAAGCTAGGTGAAGGTGAAGGTGAGGGTGGAGGAAATGCGCAACATCTTGAGACGTGTGGCATCTGGAACAATAGGAACTAAGACCGCCCCTCTCGATATCTGGATTTCTTTAGTCAACAATACGATGCTATCAAGCTGCTACGAGCTCTCGTTGCGTCTTTGAAGCAACAATCCATATACAAGTCACACTTCACGACCAGTTATTGTTCCGTATCCCACAATGAGAGCTACATATTTAACTGACAGCAACTATATAGCCTATACCAACCCACACAGTTTTTCCAGGCAATGTTGATGAACTATATTCTTATCACCCTGAAGTTCCACCGCCGCTTCTGCTCATCCCCCTCAAGTGACGCGGGTCGTCAGCCTATTTAGACAACTGTCTGGCATCCTTGCTAAGTCGGTCTGGCACCACACGCTACAGGACATGTCTTCACGACAACATATCGATCATTCCACCCCGGCCGAGAACGTCGCCATCGGTACTCCATTGCACGACAACTTCGAGAAGGCTACTGGACATCATTACGACTCTCCCGAGCACACCGAGCGTCTTAGCTGCTATAACAATGTCAACGATGTATCCCAAGACTACTCGCCCGCATTTGCGCCTTATCAGGATGACATCACGGAACAGCCCGACAGCAACGTAACCCAAGCTGAAGATATCGACCAGCTAAGAGTTCAGTACGATTACAGCGCTGTGCCCAGTTTGATCAATTCTCCATCCCTGAACAACGCACAGAAGATGGCCATCCTGACTCAATGTCCCCATCCTGTTCTCAATCGCCTTTACGAAGAGCACATGGCCGCTCACGGGCTCCGGCAACCTTCGAAGGCAAGCCCTTTTTTGCCCAAGACTGAGGATCTCAATGAAGAGAACTACGAGCCACTCATTATCGACAACGAACCTTCACCGGATCCCAACGCTCCTCGCCCCATCTACCCAGCTTATGCGGGACACTTCATGGGCGCCCAGGCCGCCAAAACATACCGCAAGCGCACACGCATAGCTCCCAAAGCGCATGCACCAGATGTTGAGCGCGTAAAGCGCTACGGACGTAAGTATTTAAGGATGAACTTCATTTGGAAACGTACACTGACTTCGGACTCCATTTCAGGCCAGTACTGGGTGCGTCGAATTTACGAAGCCATGATCGACGTCACAGCCATCAGCGACGGAGAATCGTCCATTCACCGACAGCGATTCACAGAATCTCCCGGTTTTGATGCAATGGACCTCGAAGCTACAGCACACCACATCTTCGACTCAGCCTTGGCTGTGCACGAGCGAGGCTGGAACCGTCCAAAGATATATCACAAGAAGGTGGTGCGCGGTAAGTTGACGGATGTGAGCGAGAAGAGTCTAGAGACACGTTTGGCCCGCATTTGCCTCTGTCTCAAACAGAAAAAGGCGACGGTGGACGATGCAGTCCGGGGTGGTGTGACGCTTGCGCTGCTGTGCGACAATCCCGAGGCGAGGGGATTCACCAAGCTGTCAAACAACACGGGTAACAAGAAGCGTGGGGAGCGGTTGAGGCTTGCGAAGGGGTCAGACCGGAAGACGCCGCAGCAGTGCAGTGATGATGATTGAGTTCAGGCTTGATGGATGGACGTAGGCGGTTGGGGATTGGCGATGAAAGGGCCGAACTCGACTGCATCGCGGAAAGCGAAGCGGACAACGTTCGATATTGATATCCGTCTAGCTTTCTTGCCACCGAGGCTGGTTTCCTCGATCACATACGTAGATGATTATCCATTATCCATATTTTCAACAAAACCGTCTTCTGAGCATCTAGTAGAACTTCGCACCACCAACATGTTCCACTTGAAGCTTTGCAGGCTCTCTGTCCGTCTCTTTCCTTGCAGCTTCGGCATGCTGCTTGTCCTCTGCCTCCTGCGCTGCAGCTTGTCTCAGGGCCTTCCTCTTCTTTTTACTTTGGAACAGGGCCTCTTCATCCTCGATATCTTTCAAGACTTGGTCACGTCAGCATATCATCCTGCCAGACATGCCTATCCCAATTCAGCTTACCTTCAGTCCATTCCCGCTCGCTCTCTGCATCTCCAGTTCCCAGCACCTTTTCGACCGGCACATCTTCGCCTCTTTGCACACGGTCAATGATTTCTCGGAGTATCCCGATCTTGGCCTCTGCTTTACGTAGGCTGTGCCCCCTCTCTTGCTTCAACCACAACGTCTGAATCGCTTGACTGCCGACGAGAAGGCCGAGGACGATGTAGGGAGTCGCTGGGTTCCACCCTCTCGACTTAGGTTGTTCAGAGCGACTCTTGAATGGTCTCGGCACCATTTCAGCCCAGAAACTGGGCTGGACGATGCGCGGGAGAGATAGGAAGCGCGCATGTGGAAGGGACGGTGCAAGCAAAGCGAAGGTGCGGCCGTGCGGACGCGCAGGCGGGAGGAGGGCGGCGCGACAGAAAGCTGGCGTACGGAGCAGCTGGCGGAAGAGGGTGGACGGGTCCATGGTTGCCAATAGCGCTGACTGAGGAAAGCAGTGAGATAGATGGGAGAGATATAGGGCGCATGCAGAGGTGCACGCCCAGTGCATTCTGAGGCCCACCCGAGCTGCGACTACTTTTTGACCTCATGGCCAGAAGCGGCTAGCCCCAGGGCCCAGATAGATGCCGAGGTCCAAGCTGGAGACCTAGGTACTCAAGCACCTAGTACTCGTCTACGTCTGTCTCACAGCACTCTTTTGGTTCACTGTAACTCTTGCACTTTTCGACATGGGCAGCCGCGCGCAAAAGTATGCGGCAATGTCCGCCAACGGCGAGCTCTCGACTTTTGAGAAAGTTCAGAAATGGGTCGGTAAATTGACTTCAGTCCGGCACTACATGCATTGATGACTTGTAGTTTGAGCTCGCGAGCTCAGAAGGATACGATGCAGGTTGCCTCTTCTATCTGCTCGATGCCGCGGGTCTAATGCGGCTTCATGCAGGGCCACGATGCCTTACTGCCCAAAATTCTACAGCTCGAGTCTGTCACCTACCAACCCACGACTACCCACCCTCATAATTCCCGCACAGTCTTTAGCTTCATCGTTCCCCGCCAACTATGCAGGTAATGTAGCAACACGTCTGTTATCAAGGTATCTGGCTAACAATCTCATAGTAAGTAAAATCCCCCAAGTCTTACGGGGGTCGAACGTTCGGCGCAGTCCAACACTGGAGACTATGGTAGTCGCAATCTACTTGTAAAGTGAACCTCTAACCGTGCCGTCATTCCGTGTAGACATGTCCGGCAACCTTCATGGTGGCGCAGTTGCGTTGATATTCGACATCACAACGTCTACAGCCATTACAGCCTGTAGCCGCGAAGGATTCTGGGACACAGGCCATGTATCCCGTAATCGGTACGTTCCTGATGTGGTTGCAACGTAAGACACATTGCTAACACCATGTCAGTAAGTGCACCCCTTTGCCTTGCGCAAGTGTATCGAACTCGGATGTCCCTGCCGGAATGGACCACTGCGTAGCCTGCAATTGTGCTTCGATGTTCTTGAGCCCATGCTGATCGCGTCGGCATTGCCAAAGTCAACTGTACCTACTTGAGACCGGCACCTGAAGGTGCGAAAATCGTACGAACCCCAGCATCCGAACTGCATGTGAGAATACACTGACTTCGACACCCGTCCCTAGTTCGTTGAGAGCTGGGTCGTGCATCTAGGAAAACGCATGGGACTCACAATGGGAACAATGAGATTGGACTCGGAAGATGGCAAAGTTTGTTACACGTGTGAGCACGGGAAAGCCTCAGTGGGAGCGTCAAGCCTGTGAGCTGTGCGGGGTCTCCCAGGCTATATAGTGGTGCCTAGCATGAGGCAAACAGCCTGTGTGATTAAACTGGACAAATAGAAATGGCCAGAGCATAGTGTATTTATATGCTTGAATGCTGTGCGTGGTGCGGGCTCATACAGTTAGGTGATGCTCCACAGCCCCTGCAGCATCACGGACGATGTCGTAGCCGCCAAGACGTTGCATGCGACTTCCGCTGTGCCCGACAGCCATCCACGACCACCCCCGCACAAATCTGTCCACTCCGCCAATGGATCTTGGAGATGAAGGGAGCTCTCCGTGGGGAGGTACGGCCCAGTCCCAGAGTTGGCGCCGCCCTTCGCAACGCTGACACTTGCTCTAGACGTACCGTCACAGTCCAACCCGGCACAGAACGCTCCCAAGCTAGGGCAGGACGACAGTCACGACGCCGACTCTCTCGCGCCTCCAACCAAGACGACGGCCGACTCTGCTCCCAATGCTGCGGCCGCACCGCGCTCGCCCGCAGGCCGCGGCCCCCGACGACGACAGCATGGCGTGCAGTCGACCAAGCTAGAGGCCGTCGACGACCCTCTAGGGCCGCTGGGAGCTTCCACGCCGCCTGCAGGCCCCGAAGCCGCTCCTCCAGCGCCGCCCCAGAAAGAGCCTGCCGCATCACGCAGCTCCCGCCCGGCGCCCGGCGCGTCGACGCCATCCTTGCGTGGCATGATGGACTCGATCAACCTGGAGGACGACGACGACGAGCCACCGCGCTCACAGGGCCCCAGGGTTCCACCGCCCGTACAAGCGCCGACAGGTGCAGCGCCTCAGCGCCAGACACAGCCAAGCGTAAGCGTCGAGCAGGCCGCGAAGCCGTCCTTTTCCATCTACGTGGGCGACCCACACAAGGTCGGCGACCTGACGAGCTCTCACACGGAGTATTCGGTCACAACCAAAACAACCTCCAAGGGCTACCGCAACTCCGAGTTCACCGTCTCCCGTCGCTACCGTGACTTCCTCTGGCTGTACACACAGCTGCACAACAACAACCCGGGCGTCATCATCCCCCCGCCCCCGGAGAAGCAGGCCGTGGGCCGCTTCGAGGCCGATTTTGTCGAGTCCAGGCGTGCTGCATTAGAGCGCATGCTGAACAAGACTGCTATACACCCCGTCCTGCAGCACGACGGCGACCTGAAGCTCTTTCTTGAGAGTGATGCATTCAACGTAGACATCAAGAACAAGGAGCGCAAAGATGTCGGCGTGGGTGAGAGCAAAGGCATGTTTGGCTCCATGCTCTCTGGCAGCAGTGGCAAATTTGTTGAGCACGACGATGTACGCACATGACCTGCCCGAAATAAACATATTGCTGACAGTTGCTACAGTGGTTCCATGATCGGAGAATCTATCTTGACGCGCTTGAAACTCAGCTCAAGGCCCTGTTAAAAACAACCGACACTGTTGTTACCCAACGGAAAGGGCTCGCCGAGGCTTGTGGCGACTTCTCTGCGTCTTTGCATTCGCTATCCGCCGTGGAACTATCACCCTCACTCTCTGGTCCGCTCGATAGCCTGTCAGACATCCAAATCCGCATTCGAGAACTGTATGAGCGCCAAGCTCAGCAGGACATTCTCACCATGGGCATTGTTATAGACGAGTATATACGCTTGATAGGTTCCATTAAAACTGCCTTCCAACAACGACAGAAGGCTTACCATTCCTGGCATTCCGCCGAACAAGAGCTTCAGAAGCGGAAAGCGACTCAAGACAAGCTACTGAGACAGGGAAGATCACAGCAGGATCGTCTCAATCAACTCAGCGCTGATGTTGCGGACGCCGAGCGAAGGGTACACCAGGCAAGGTTGTTGTTCGATGATATGGGCCGGCTCATGCGCAATGAGCTCGAACGTTTTGAGAGAGAAAAAGTCGAAGATTTCAAGTCCGGTGTCGAAACGTACTTGGAGAGTGCTGTGGAAGCGCAAAAGGAGGTATGTCATGTCCTTCTCCCCTGCCGCAGCTGCTTCACTAATATATGTACCAGTTGATCGAAATCTGGGAAACTTTTCTTATGCAGCTGGACACTGAAGAAGGCGAAACATTTGTCCCGCCAGCCGGAGTTGTGGCGTCGCCTACGGCGGAGCCAAATTCTTCAACTAATGAGCATACGGACAGCCAGGATGTGAACGATGCGGAAACTAGCAACGCAGCCGAGACGGAAGCTCAGGGCTGAGCGAATGCTCTTCTCTCCCTTGAGATCATTGACTCCTCGCACGAGGCCTCCGGATCGGTTTTTCTTCGCTGGATCGGTTATAAGCGTGTGATCGAATTCAATTCATAGTGCGAGTCGAAGGATCCTAAACAAACCAAATATTCCTGCCAAAACATCGCATGTCTCTGTCATGTAGTGGGAACATCTCGTTAGGTTTCGGGTCGCTAACACACAAGGGTTCAAATTAGGTTTCGTCCGGCACGTGCGCTGAACTCTTTGTGAAAGTTGGAGTTTTGTGATCAAAGAAGTTTCAAGCGAATGCAGCAGAGGTCCGACGAATTAACTGTCCGCAGGCGCTTCAACATGCATCGGAAGCGCCTAAGTCCCATCCCTTGCTTCCACTAGCGTAGGTCGTCAAATGCTCTTACCTCTTTTGCTTCGTATTGTCCTTCCACGATATTGAACAAGACGCATGTTCTCGATGCCTTCAAAAAGGGCTGATATTCCCATACTGCTTGATCACAACTATTTCTATGCATTTTGGCAAATTTGCGTTAACAATTCCACCATGTCAAAACCTTTTGCAGCCACGAAAGCTCACGCCGAACGAGTAGCTACAATCTCCCAAGCCGTCAAGTCTTTCTATGAACAGAACGTGCCATTCAGAATCTTCCATGGGTCCTCGAATTCAACGCGTGCAGCGGCTCGGCAACAAATCATCGACATTTCTGGGCTCAACCAACTGATTGCCATTGATACGACCAGGAAGATCGCCTTGGTTGAGCCCGGAATTGCCATGGATGAGCTGGTCAAAAAACTACTTGCGCATAATCTCATGCCAGCGGTAGTACCAGAGTTCCCAGGAATCACGGCCGGGGGCGCGTTCGCAGGCACAGCAGCTGAAAGCTCATCATTTCGTTACGGCTACTTCGACCATTCTGTCTCCGCAATAGAAATGATATTGGGCAACGGGGAGATTGTGCGGGCTTCCCCAACTGAAAATGCAGACTTATACTTCGGTAGTGCAGGAGCAATGGGTACTCTGGGGATCACAACGCAGCTGGAGGTACAACTGATCGCATGCGGGAAATTTGTCGAGGTGACTTATCGTCCGGTTACCTCACAGGACGAAGCACTACAACAATTCAAAAGAGCAGGAAACGATGTGGACTTCGTAGATGCAATCATGTTCTCGAAGCGTCATGGCGTGGTAGTCGAAGGGAAACTTAAGAAAGAAAAGGACAACAAAATCCCTGTTGTAAAATTCACGAGAGCAAGAGACCCATGGTACTTTACGCATGTGCACAAGAAGATCCGTTGCGATACCGCTTCGGCCGACTATTACTGTCTGACGTGCCATTGGACCAGCAAATCCCGTGTATACCGCCAGGATAACTCCACCATGACTGAGCTTGTTCCCGTGGAGGATTATGTGTTCCGCTACGAACGTGGGGTTTTCTGGATGGCGGCCTACGGTTGGGCGCCAAAATTTTGGAATCGCTTCACCCGCTTCTTCTTGGACCCTTTGTGGCACACGCGATTTCAATATCGCGTGGTACACCTCGTAGGTGGCACGCCCCATATCATCCAGGACCTTGCAATCCCGGAACAGAACGCTGAAGTTTTTTTACAATACTTGCACAATGACTTCAAGATATATCCTCTATGGTTGTGTCCTATCAAGCAGGACTCTAGAGCTCCGATGCACACAGCCCAATCGAATACAGATCCCGGGCGTGACCTTGTCAATATTGGAGTTTGGGGTTCTCCCAACTATGGATCAGACTTCCTCCGCGCAGAGACATTCAATCAATTCATAGAAAACAACAGAATGATTGAAGAGAAGGTTGCCGAGGTCGGAGGGTTGAAGTGGCTTTATGCATGCAATTACTACCATGAAAGCGAGTTTTGGAGAATCTACGACAAGGGCAAGTACGACCAATTGCGGTTGAAATGGAAAGCAGAAAGATTACCCAACCTTTGGGAAAAGGTCAAGAGAAGTCAGCAAGAGGTAAAGCAAGTAACCATAGATCAGGTTCTTAAAGCCTTTCTATATGCTGGGCTGGGGATTGATCGCCTTGTTTCATAGGGAGTTTACAGAGATGCTATATCTTGAGGTGGTTGGAAGCTTTCAATGAGGCGTTACACGATCCCTATCACTGCAGAGAGATGCATTGTGATGTCGAGTTTTACAAGGAAACTTTCCACGCTAGCAGTCATGAAGTGGAATATAAGCGAGGCAATGAACAATTATAATCAAGCATGTTGACTACGTCATGTGCCGTGTAAGTATACACCTATCGGCTCTGCCAAATCAAATCTTTCGCAGGGTATAGGTGACGAAAGAGATGCCCAGGAAATGGCGCCACTGGTACGACCAGTGTTCAGGCACCGGCAGATAAGCCTAGTAACCACGCGACGGGCTTTGCACGGTTAAATGCAATTGCGACCGACGCTTTAACAATACCATACACCGTCGCCTCTGTTCCAACAAATATTTGCGCTTGAGCCCGTGAATGAGCTGTTAATCTCTGTTCCACATACGTTGTCTAACAGCCTCCTAGGAAAAGCCTACCATGCCGTTAGTTCGCAATCCCATCTTACCTGGTTTCAACGCGGACCCCTCCATCGTTCGCGTTGCAGACGACGGTAATGAGTTCTCTATATGCACACTCTCGCAATGTACACTAACGCTTTGCAGTGAGTATGGACATCTCAACATCTTATCTCAAGTCAAATGGCTTGCACTCTGAAGCCATTTTCGTTTCCCGTACACTGCCACCCGGCCGGCACAAGTTAGAGCTTAATCGCAAGGACATGCGCTGAATATGCCTCAAACACAGTACTACATCGCGACATCGACGTTTGAATGGTATCCTGGTGTACAGATTCATCACTCTAAGGATCTAGCAAACTGGGAGCTGGTGACTCGGCCTTTGAACCGGAAGAGTCAGCTTGACATGCGTGGCAATCCCGATAGTTGCGGTACTTGGCCCTTGAGATAAAAGTCCGAGTAATTCCTAATTGGAGACATCAGGTGTTTGGGCCCCTTGCTTAAGTTACGACGCGGGCAAATTTTGGTTAGTATACACCGACGTCAAGCGCAAGGACGGCTCTTTCAAAGACACTCACAATTATATCGTAACCGCCGATCGCATTGAAGGTCCATGGTCGGACCCGATTTACGTCAATTCCTCGGGGTTTGATCCTTCGCTGTTTCATGACGACGATGGCAAAAAATGGTTTCTAAACATGCTGCAAGATCATCGCCGGCGTCCAAGGGCTTTCGCGGGCATAAGGTTACAAGAGTATGATCCGAAGGCAGAAAAGCTTGTGGGTCCAACCAAAACTGTCTTCTACGGTACCGAATTGGATCTTGTAGAAGGCCCACATATGTACAAACGAAATGGGTGGTACTACCTTCTGACTGCTGAAGGCGGGACAGCTTACGAACATGCCTGCACTTTAGCCCGATCTCGTAATATTTGGGGTCCATACGAACTGCACCCACACAAGTACATCCTCACATCCAAGGACGCTCCACTAGCATCCCTGCAAAGAGCAGGTCATGGGGATTTGGTCGAAACTCCCCATGGGAAGACATACCTTGTGCATCTTACGGGTCGTCCGATTACTCAAGCTCGTCGTTGCGTGCTTGGGCGCGAAACGGCCATTCAAGAAGCATACTGGAGTGACGATGATTGGCTGTATATCAAGAATGGCCCTGTTCCGTCTCTTGAAATCGAACTACCCGCCAAGCGCAATGAGAAGTTGTACTGGGCCGAACGATGCTATAGGTTTGACAGCACTGAAGGTCTACACAAAGACTTCCAATGGCTTCGGACGCCGGAACCCGAACGCATTTTCGCCCTCAAAGACGGTCTCCAACTAATTGGTCGCGAATCCATTGGCTCATGGGTCGAGCAAGCTCTGGTAGCGCGCCGCCAAACACATTTCTCGTATGATGCCGAAACCGTCATCAGCTTTTGCCCAACCGATGAGCGACACTTCGCAGGTTTAACTGCCTACTACTGTCGTTATAACTTCTTCTACCTTACTGTGACGGCAGACACCGGAGGTCAGCGCGAGTTGCTTATCCTAACCTCCGAAGCTTCATGGCCCGAGGGTAATCTAAAGCTTCCTCTCGCAAGCCCAATTCAGATTCCCAACGAAGGGAAAGTGAGACTAGCTTTGAGTGTTCGGGGCAGGGAGCTCCAGTTTCGGTACGCGTTAGAGGGAGAGCGAAGTCTGAAAAAAATCGGGCCCGTGTATGATGCCTCAATTCTCAGCGATGAGTGTGGTGGACATCAAGCACATGGTAGCTTCACGGGCGCGTTCACAGGTGTTGCGGCTTCTGATCTGAATGGCACAAAGAAGAGAGCGACGTTCGATTACTTCCTTTACAGGCCGGTCAAACACGAGTCAGATCGCTACGATATCAGTCAGCCATGGGGCTAGATCACCATTTCTTACGTATCATATGAAGATAGCATCGTAGTTGAAGCAATCAGGTAGCCATTCTCGTTGTGTCTGCTTATCGCCACCGGTGAAGCAAAGCTAGTCGTTGTACTAGTCTTTAACGAGCGGCGCGTAGTATTGAGGGCGGTAAAGTAATTAAAGCCGTATACCACAAAAACGTGGCTGAGGCAATCCATGTGTGGAAAAGCACCGCACGGTTGGCAGATCATCGCTTATAGGTTGGGTGAAGAAGGGGTTGCGACCCCAGGTGTTTCGCTTCTGGCCTCAGTACCTCAATCTTTTTTGGTGTCGTTCGAGATCGTTCTTTGTCGACAGAACGTTTGGCGTGCATCGCCGTGATTAACTACAAAAGTTCGCTATGTAAGCTTTCAAAACCATCGACACTGTTGCACCACTTGACGACATCCGGTGCGCAACGATACCAACACTGTAGTAACAAAAGACTAATCCCTTGTTACTAGGATTAATAAATATATACTACAACACACCCCCTAGATTATCTAGAATTCTCTTTTTAATTCTAGAGTAATCTACTTAGAGTGGCTAGGTTTTCTCCTAAGTACCTAAACTTGCAAGTATTCTTTTACTAACTCCTTTCTTACTCCTCGCTTAAGGTTACCCACCCTAGAAAAAATCTAAGGATCTAACGCTTAAGTAGAAAGTGCGGAAAAAAGGGCTCATAACTGTAGTAACAAAAGACTAATCCCTTGTTACTAGGATTAATAAATATATACTACAACAAACACCCAAGAAGTCTGAAGGACGGACAAAGCGTGGCCGACGGCCAGGCATCACTCGGCAGTAATGGCTAGATTCTGATTGCCGCTGTTGTTCATACGTCTCTTTTTGTCGCAACCCCCAAACGTGTAGACCCCTGCGTCTCATAATCGTTTCATCACGTATCTGCAGAACGCTACGACTTTGACAAGAGGAGCACGAAAACATTTAAATCCTGTTGACTCACATAGCAGTTCGCACTTTAGCTTATTTGGCAATTTTGCTGCACATATCATCAGTCGATCCACGTTAATTTTCGCTCGCGTTGCGCATATCGCCGCCTCCTCGTGAACGCCCCAAAGTAGCGCAGAACATCTAATTGAGGTCCAGCAACCATTTGTATTCGTTCATACCCCTTGCCAGGAGATGTGGATGCCGAATCGCCCAAATCCTAGTACTCAACGCACACCGTCCGTCCATTCTGTCGCCTCTGTTCACTCAATCAATCGACCCGGATCCATGACTTCGTCCCAATCTTGGGGGCAGTCAAGAGGTTACGAATCTGACCAGTCTTCTGATACTGCCTTGGAGGAAGACCACGCAAATTCTCGCCGCACACTCGACAGTACCGTCCCAGCAATGTGGCAGTTGCAACGTCAACAATCTGCATCCGCCGCGAGCCTGATGAATCAGAAACTAGGGAGTGAACTTGACGACGGTATCAACATCACCCCATCTTCGCTTACGAAGCAGTATCAGCGCCAGCGAGACCCTGCAGATCACCCGATTGATGACGATGCAACATCACGATGTTCGACGTTGGACGGTGATGGAGGAGAGATGGATGGCCCAGAGAAGCCTCACAAATCGCTTTCGGTGGTGGAAGGAGATTCTCTACCCAATGAACATACGCCGCCGGCCTCGGCTCAACACATTCCTGGTCCTCTAGAGTCTCAGCTCGCCGCTTTGATGTCCAAACTCATCTATCTCGAGCAAACGAACCCTACTGTGTCCATCAAGCCTGAGGAGTATCAAGAGATGCAAGCCCGTCTCAAAGCCTTGGAAGAAGAAAAGAAGCAGTGGTGGAAAAGACACGAAGCAATCTGGGCATTACGCGATGAAGACGTGGAGAATAACATCAAGATACGTGTAAGTCAGAACTTACGGTCTTTGGCAACGTAACCTGGCCGCTTACTCTGTGGTTTGTTTTAGGGTATGCTTGCTAAATGTCGCCGTGAACTGGAGGCGACCCAAGCTCTCCGTGATGAGGATTTGATCAACGTTCAGGTCGTACGAAGTAAGCTTGCGGAAAAGACTAGAGAACTTGAGCGGTCGCAAGCGCAAACCGGTCGTGCAAGCCCGAGTCGAGGAAGGCCGGGAAGTTTCTTCGAACGCCGAGGCACTTCAGATCTTTTTACTGCCGCCAAGATTGCAGCCCTTGAGCAACGCGCCCTCGAATTAGAGAGGCGAAATTCCGATCTTGTTGCACAGCTTGAAAGCTCAAGAGGCGGGATGAACATCGATGATCTGAATCGATTGACCGCACATGAAGCGTGGAAAGGCACGGTTGCCGACTTGGAGTCGAAACTCAAGGCGAAAGACGCAGAGGTGGCGCGATTGCGGCCCATGTCATCGACGGGTGCTGCGATGGACTGGTACAAAGTAGAAGCTCTGCTTGAGGAACATGCGAGCTATCGAGAGGCGGTGGGAGGAAAATTGCAGGCGCTCAGATCAGAGAAAGAAACGTTGCAGAAAGACCTGCACCGTAAGGAGAACGAGTGTCAAGCATTAGAGCTTAAGGTACAAACCCTGCAGAGAAGGGCGAGTGTCTTGTGACCTTGGGCAAAGGATTATGGTATTTGTGAAGCAGTGGTATAGCCGATAGGATCTAAGGACAGCCGTGCGGAAGCACAGATAGATAGACGACAGCTTTTAGGGGTGTATCGGCTCGCAGTATTGCTTGTCGTCAACGCTCAACTAGACAGTAGCTATACCCACCTTCTGGTTATATTATATTGAAATGTGGCCTTTGCTGAATGTGATCGGTGTTGCGAAGAACTTGGTGTTGAATTCGGGGGCCTCCCCTGCAGATATGTGGCTGTCTTAAGCTTTCTGGGTCAAAGCTTGCCAATGTGCCCTGTTTTGGCTCGTCATCGTCATCCGGTCCATGCATGCCCGCTGCAAACTTCCCCAACGAAGCCAAATGCCAGTCCTATAGTTGGAAATGGGTACGCGTTCGGGCCATGTATCCACCTGCGCACTTCCCTATGACATCGTGTGTCCCAATGCGATGCTTTAAAGGCGGGCAGGCGCGCCTCTCCATGCAGGTACCGCCCGCCCCAGCTCTACTCCGCGATGTACTCTACCGCGCTCCTGTCTCTCGCTCTCGCCCACGCCGCCCGCGCAGCCTACGCATTTGATCCCTTGCAACACCTCGCTGGCATAGCTCCGTACTTCGAGGACCCTGTCCTCGACCCGAAGCCGCCACAGGGCTGCAATGTCACCCGTGCCGCATACCTGGTGAGGCATGCCGCCATATACGCAAACGACTTCGACTACGAGGAGTATATCGAACCTTTTACAGACAAGCTGGGCAATACCACGGCAGATTGGCGGAGTGCGGGGCCGCTGGCCTTTCTTGCCCATTGGAAGACGCCAATAACCGACGAGGAGCTGGAGGACCTCACCTCTGTGGGCCGGCTGGAGTCATACAAACTGGGCGTCGACGTCCGCTTGCGCTACCCAGGCCTAAAGGACCCCAAGAAAGTGTGGACGTCTACAGCAGAGAGGACTGAGCTCAGTGCGGCTTCGTTCATTGAAGGCCTCTCCGCTAGCAACAACACGGAGCGCGTCTCGGTGCGCGAGGACGCGGCACGCGGCGCCGACTCTTTGACTCCCTACCAAGGCTGTCCCAAATACAGCTCCTCATTTGGCAGCAAGCAGTCATCGGTACGTGCCACATTCAATATCCCCGCTCACAAAACTAACTTCATCAGCAATACAAGGAGACGTATACTAAGCCCATAATCGAACGCCTGCGTAATTTTGCTCCTGCCTTCAACTTTACTGCCGATGACATAGTCGGCATGCAACAACTGTGTGGATATGAGACAGTGATCCGGGGCTCCTCACCATTCTGCTCTCTTGACCTCTTTTCTCCAAACGAGTGGCTGGCCTTCGAATACATGAACGATATCATGTATTTCTACAATACCGGCTACGGTAATGAGATCTCGGGTGTGCTTGGATTCCCGTGGGTAAACGCATCTGCCTCGGCGCTGCTCTCCGACCAGGTCAACCAAGACCAAGACCTCTACGTATCGTTTACCCATCGAGAGCTGCCGCCTACGGTAATCGTTGCACTCGGGCTTTTCAACAACTCAGCCTTCTCTGGAGCTAACGACGTGAACACCACCATGCCACTTACCACGCAAAACTATGGACGTGCTTGGAAGTCCTCTCGAATCTTGCCGTTTCTGACAAACATTGCCATCGAAAAAATGACCTGCGACAGCTACGGCTTCGCCGCCAATGAGTACATCCGCGTACTAGTCAACCAGGCACCCCAACCGCTATCCTGCGCTGACGGGCCTGGAGAGAGCTGTTCACGATCTGCATTTCAGGACTTTGTTCAGGAGAGGGGTTCGGCTTTTGGTGGATTCACAGAAAAATGTCAACCCGACTACACTAATTCTACTGACATCTTAAGTCTTTACGGCTGATGCGGTTTACGAATCTACGAATATATAATTTAATTCTGCATAGAGGCGCAGACGTTTTGTTCCACATTCAAAACCTCGGATGTGCCGTACAACTTCATTAGTTTTCTGGGTGGTGATTTTCTGCAAATGTCGTGAACTCCCTGCTTACTCTTGTCCTACTCGCGGCCGTACCTGAGTTTGAACAAGCAGTCACCAAATCGTAGTGTTGATAGGAGATCCAAGAGTGATTCTGGGTAAAATCACAAACTACCTGTGCACGAAGGAGAAGTATGTCCGCTGCTCGTGTGTGACGCTGTCGGGAGCTTGAGGAACGTCTCGCCAGAGTGTCGCTCGAACCTAGTCGTGCCAGCCCAATCAGGTTTCGCACACGTCATGACTGTGCGGCGGTGTGCGCCCACCTGGCACGGTTGGACATATCCTCTATAACGAAGCCGATTAGCACCTGTGCTACTCAAATAACGACGCATTAAATCTGATGGGAGTCCGTGTCGCAAACGAGGAGGTTCGCCCTAGGGTAATTGTTGTCGGTGCTGGTGTTGGAGGCGTTGCTACAGCAGCGCGTCTCGCAGCAGCGGGATGCAAGGTAACCGTGGTAGAGAAGAATGACTTCTCGGGCGGGAGGTGTAGCTTGATACACCGTCAAGGATTTGTAGGCTGACTATGCTACACATTGGATGTGGCAGAGCTGACTCTAATTCAGAGATTTGACCAAGGCCCGAGCCTACTTCTGCTTCCTGGACTCTTCCGCGAGACATTTCATGACCTCGGAACCTCGCTTGAAGATGAGGGTGTAAACTTTGTCAAATGTGAACCCAATTACAAGATCCATTTCCACGACGGCACCTCTTTCCGGCTCTCGACAGACATTGCCGCCATGAAGGATGAGGTCGAGCGTTTCGAGGGCAAAGATGGATTCGAACGATACCTTGGGTTTCTACAGGAGTCACATCGTCACTACGAGCTGTCCGTCACACATGTGCTGAAGAAGAATTTCTATTCGTTGTTTAGCATGTTGCGTCCGGATTTCTTGCGGCATCTACTCGAGCTGCATCCGTTCGAAAGTATCTACAGCCGAGCAAGTAAGTATTTCTGGACTGAGAGACTACGAAGAGTATTCACCTTTGGGAGTATGTATATGGGCATGAGCCCGTTCGATGCTCCCGGGACGTATAGTCTGCTACAGTATACTGAGCTGGCTGAGGGGATATGGTACCCTCTCGGTGGATTTCATAAGGTTTGTTCCCTGTAGGCAGGTATGTCCTTCTTATGCTGATCTAGTTAGGTCATTGAAGCCCTCGTCAATATCGGGGAGCGCTTAGGTGTCGAGTACAAGTTTAACAGTCCCATATCCGAGATCCAGCTCTCGGGTGATGGCAAACGCGCAACCGGCGTTCTGTTCGAAGACGAAACGATGAGTCCACTCACCGCAGATGTTGTCATCTGCAACGCAGACTTAGCCTACGCATATAACGAGCTTCTTCCATCGACGTCCTTTGCACGATCTCTTTTGAAGCGTCAGGCTTCATGCTCAAGTATATCTTTCTATTGGGCGCTCGACAGGAAGTTTCCCGAGCTCACTGCACACAACATCTTCCTCGCTGAAGATTATAGGGAGAGCTTCGACAGCATCTTCAAGAAGCACCAGATACCCAACCAACCCAGCTTCTATGTCAATGTCCCGTCTCGCGTGGATCCCTCTGCTGCTCCTGAGGGATGCGATTCCGTTGTTGTCCTGGTGCCTGTTGGACACTTGCATGATTCAACAACGGATTCGCATAAGGGATCTCAAGAAACTACAGGAGTGACCCAAGACTGGGATACCATGGTAGCCAACGCACGCAGGACGATTCTCCGAACAATCGAGACACGGCTTAAAATCTCGCTCAGTTCTCACATCATTGAGGAGGCCATCAATACGCCACCGACTTGGAAGTCCACGTTCAACTTAGATCGTGGCGCCATTCTTGGCTTGAGCCACTCCTTCTTCAACGTGCTTAGCTTCAGACCAAAAACTAAGCATCACTCTATCGAAGACTTGTACTTCGTAGGTGCGAGCACACACCCGGGAACGGGAGTGCCAATTGTGCTTGCTGGGGCGAAGTTAGTCAGCGAACAAGTCTTAGGTACACTACGACGGGAGGGGCGTATTCCGCAGCCCAGTGCAGATATGGGGAGTGGAAATACAAACATCAGTCCATTGGATCGTCTGCAGAGCAATAAATATCTAAACTGGTTCCAATGGGCCTTGCTGATGTTGATTGTGTCGGTATTTCTTCGAGGTGCCTCGAGCGCGTGGTTCGGGAGTAGTTGAAGTCTGTCTAAATGGTTCAATTCCACTACTCTTTGTCTCTACCAGTACATAATGCCAAAACACTGCTTCATATACTTGTCCAGCGCATGGTGAAACTCTAACAACGTTGACACTTAACTAGAGTTATATTCCCACTAGCATTGGGCCGATAAAGGATATCTTCATTCTAGTTTTCTGGTCCAC
Organism: Parafenestella ontariensis; assembly: GCA_021596325.1. NCBI lineage: Eukaryota > Fungi > Ascomycota > Dothideomycetes > Pleosporales > Cucurbitariaceae > Parafenestella > Parafenestella ontariensis. Next base: position 541,179 of record JAKGDA010000013.1, on the reverse strand, counting down.
TTACCTAGTGACATACGAGATAAAAGGCGGTGCGTAGGAAAGTTAATCGACCAAATTTGGGGGCGGTATAACCCAGGTTACAATAAGTTAATAGCATCTATTGATATATAACATAAGCCAAAGATACTCGCGCAAGATCATTGGTCCTAATGAGAGGTTCTTCGATAGCCATACTCTTCTATCGTTGTCTGCTTGCAACCACGACCGCTTCGTTTTCACCGCAACTTGCAGCCTGGACTTGAGATTGGCCGCTTAAACAGCATTGTTGGCATGGCGGACGTTGCCGTTCGTGTCTTCATTCGTATGAACGTTGGCTTCGTTATCAACTCCATTGGTGGGGTTTGTATGCATATTTTCCTTGATGGTAACCAACCGTTAGCACAAATGTTAACGGATTGCGAAAGTAGTGTTCGATGAAATGTCATCACAAGTAGAATACTAGCCCACAACATTATATATCCGACAGTCGAGACGCACGTGCAAACTCAAGGAACGCTTATGAACAAGTATCGTGGTTCTGACTTACGGGCTTTCGCTTCTCATACACCAAAGCATCACCATCGTAATCCTTGATGGCTAGACCAAGACGAGCTGGATCAATGTTCCTGTGGCCCCAAATAAGAAGGGCGCCAAAGATCGGCTTTGCTAGGAAGTCGAGTACTCCATAGACTACAGGTGAAGGTGGGCAGTCAGTGTATGTCTCACAGCGCATTTATAAGCAGACGCTACGTACATACGGCCTCGGAGTCTGGAGCAATAACATTACCACCTACGTGAGGGAAACGTTGTCAGTAATGCTTCGCATATGCTTCCTAGATGGAAGGCCTCACCTTCGCTAACGCCCCACGCGATTGGGTATATAATCCACAGGATGGCGGTAAGACTGCCACAGATAACGAAGGCTTTCTCAACATCTCGGCCATAGGCCTTGGCGTGAATTCGCGCCTCCCATACCAACTGATAAACTATGTAAAAGAGCGCGAAGCATCCTATTCATTGTCAGTAGTGCACCGAATACCCTTTAACGCTCTACAACGTACCGAATGAGAAATATGCCCACTTGTAACGGGTCGAGACGAGAGCACCGACAAGACCGGTAACAATCATGATCTCATCCACAATGAGAACCCAGAGGAGAGTAGGCCAGGGCATCCCCGCAGTTAAGAGCAGGTCCAGCAACAGGAGCGGTGTTGTGATGAACCAGTCTATGTATCGTACGTAGTAGACCGCGCGGTACGTTCCGGAGACTCGAGGATCACTCCTAAAAAATTCAACCTGGATTGGAACAAAGCCGAGATTCGCGCCCATTGTGAAGTACGCAATGGCTGCAACGAAGACAACGGCCGAAGTCAGATAGTGGAAGAGTCGATCACGTCGCTCTTTGCGAAAAGCGAGGCCAATAAAGCAAAATCCCGCAAAAGCCATTGCCGCGCAAATGGCAAAATAAAAGGATGACCCATTCGCTGTAATCGCTACACCAGCATTTTTACCATTCACCGTATTGCCTGCTATCCGTCAGTCTTTTGAACTGAAATAGGGTGGAAATGAGATCCGTAACATACCATTGATATCAACCGCGTTGTTGTGTCTGGGCAACAACTGCATGATGACAGTTGTCTAAGTTGTGCCGGATGTTGAGTCAAGGGTGTTTTGTATTAAAGTGCCAACTGCTAGGTTTTTGACGAGAGCTGGGCAGTGATAGCGCTCAATCATATATATACATATTGTAGAGCTCAAATGGGTATTCTAACTGTCATGATGACGTGACTTAATGTTCTGAAGCAGAATATGGGCAGCTCTAGGTAGTGTGACAGCCCTTCGAAAACAACCATCAACTTCGACTACATTCGATTAGATGACCTGTCATATAAATGGTTCAGGAGGTGTACGCCGATAGCCTATCAAGCCTGCCCGCAACAGAGTGTTGAAAGCCGGCCTGATTCCGGATAAGCTCATTGGCTTATAGCTGGGTAGTGCTCGTTACTGTTTCACAGACCCGTCACCCGTATTGCAACCAAATAATCATGATACTTACAAACGATACACTAGGAGTAGCGTCCGGCAGTTCCGCTGCAACCGGAAGTGCCAGTGCGGTAATTAAGCTTTTATGACGTTGATTTGGAGTGCTTATTTCGACATCACTTACGCATTTTCTACCCATTGTCAATGTTGAGTGTACGTCATCCATGCTATGTTAGAGCAAATATTTGGGCAATAAGATGATTGGACGTCACCACGTTATTATCAATTGACATTTGCAGCGATGAAGAGAGTGTGAAGTCTTAACTTCCATTTCGTGTGAGAATATAGGTCAGGCGTAGATGATGCGAATAGACCACAAAGCAGAGTACATAACTTGCCTTACGCATTTCATATTTACAATGTAACTGCAGCTGTCGTTTCGATCTACATGACTGACCAATGCTGCGGCGCCACATCCGGCAGAATTACCCCAAGCGACTAGTCAGATTCCTTCGCATGCGTGTCCATTTGGTATCAACCATGTCGTCTGATATCGATCTCAGCGTTGATACCTCTCGTTGATGTCGTATCTGATGCTCAGTGAACCAATTTCCATGCAGCCCATACGGGATTCTAGTAGGCAAGCGAATTTTGCAAGCCACTCTCCGCATGGTGCTTGCGTCTAGGACCCACAACTCACTCTTGGCGTTCGCTGTACATTCCCCTGCTGCGTCTAGTTGATTCTCGTTGAAAACATAGAAAAGCAGGTAACCGTTTGCTTCCGAAAAATTACGATCGCCGACTGCTAAGCCGTTCTGATCCTCACGGGGAACAAACTTTGCTTCCTGGCCGTAGTGATTAGGTGGAAGTTTGAAAACCCTGATAGCGTCATCAGGATCTTCTGAAGCAAGGATTTCGTCCATGGTGCGGTTGTCAACGCAGCCCGTTATCGCTTCCGGCTTGGATCTCTGTGCACGAGCGAGCAGGGCTTTCACGTCCATTCGCACAAGTACGTCGATTTTGGTGGCCTTGCCTAAAGCAGCGCCGAAGGACTCGATTGAGGTGCTGCAGCCGAAAACGTAGCGGGCGTGAGCCATGTCGGTGGAAGGCGAAACAGTGGGGAATTCAAAGGGAATGGCTGATAGAGCGAATTGGTGTGTTATAGTATTCGAAGTCGCAGGATGCAGCGAGAAACGGTAGTAGTATAGTCGACATTGCTCTTGCTCATCGCACGACATGGGTACTCCCGAGGGCGACTTGGAGAAATCGATGCCTTTGTTGCGAGATACAGACGCCGCTTGAGCCAAAAGAGGGGACGTTTCATCCATAGACAATTTTTCTGGATCTTGAATTTGTATTTCGTTATCACATTTTGCAAAGAAGGACATAGGTCTGTTGCGTAATAGATCTTTACATGCCGGGTGCGGTGGAGGCATGATATTGCCAGCACTAAACACGAGGGACGCAGAAGTTAGGCGGCAAGCCAGCATATTGACAGCTGTCACGTTGCCGCAGGAATCCATCTCGTCCCAAGCGTTGGCTGTGTGAAAGATACAACAGCCGCTCGTTTCAAACCAACGTACCAATTCTGGATGTCGACGAGGGAAGACGCCAAAGCGAGCGGGTTTCTCGGGATCATACGAGACGATGGGGTTGTTTTTCGCCAAGTTGAGAGGAGTAAGGGTTAGCGGTAAGTCAAGAATGATTGTATAAAGTCTTGAGACGCCAAAATCATGCATGAGTTTCCCTCCGGAGCATCCTGGGACCGGTGCATTGAGAATTAATTGATCGTCCGAATGGGCTTCGGTGACATGTGGAGTTTCCGTCGGGACCAGAGAGTAATGAACGAAGGGCGGAGCAAAATTGCAATGAAAAAGAACCATTTCACCGGTTACATTATCGATCTTCGGGTGTCCCGTAGTCCATTCTTTCATCCAGCTTAGAGGCCCTACTCCCCCAAACCCCGGCCGTTGCTCCTCGCCACTGGCTTGTGTTTGTCCAAGACACGGTTCGCCTTCCGCTCTCTTTCCGTCGTACCAGCCGACAGTCTCCAGCTTAGGCAAAGTTACTCGAATTGGAGGTCCACTTTCACAAGTCGCTAGTGCTCGTCCGTCATGGAAAAATATGCTGGTATTCGCAACGCTTATTCTCTTGATGGCGTATCGGGATCCGGGAAGATGAGACAACAGAACAATGAGCACGCTGCGTAGTATTCTCCACAGGATGAGGAAGAAGCTCGAAGCGGGATTGACGAGCGTTGAGATACTAGGTAAGATGGGCGTTCGTAGTTCACAGTTGTCAACCGCAGACAGATAGACGTCGGTGAGGACAAACTGGTTGACGAAGTTCACGACCGGGTGTCGTGGGTTGGTCGGCGAACGGTCAAACCACACTCCTGAAAGCATACCGTCGCCGTCGAACCAATGGGCCTCGCGGCCTAGATCGGAATTGGTCGCTGGGTTACCTCCATTCCGAACATACCTAAACGGCGAAGATACAATGTCAGCATAGGCGTACCATGGACTTTGGACGGGGGTGGTCTTACATGCCGCCATGCAGCTCCTCAGGAATGTCACCGGTCCAAGTGACGGGTGTTGGAGGCCATGTTTTGGTGATGGGGGCAAAGTTTCCTGTGAGGTAGCTGAGAGCCGTTAGGGCGGTCCAAGATGGGTTGGTGAGATGGCTTACGGGTGCTTTGCTGTCTGCTTGCTGGACTGTCCAGGATTGAACATGGCGGATGGTTCGCCTTGGCCTCATTGGAAGGCCGAGGGAAGAGAGCGTTACACGGTCCTTAAGTCTGGCTGTCCATGGATGGGGCAACGAGCGAGATGTCCGGAGAGAGGCGTGTCAGCGGTCACATTGGACCGTGAGCGCGTCCATTGTAGCAAGCCGCGCAGCAGGAGTCTAGTGACACGGCGAAGAACGCCGGGGGCAGGGCATGATGCAATCAAGGCAAGCCGAGCTAGGCAGTGGGTGCTTTCCCTGACGTCTGCCACCCGTCAACGGTTGATGGCGCGGTGCACCAGTTGACAGTGGTGATGTCAGGCCGAAAGCTTGAGTGCGGGACTAGCCGCATACAGCAGCCCGCATCGCGGATGCCAGCAGCTTGCCGCCCACGCCGCCGCAACCCCACGAAGCCGCCAGCGCAGATGCGGTGTGCCATGGCCGCTCTGCTGTGCTCCCCTCTGTGCCTGAGGCCCGGCTTAGCCTGCGTCCCTGCATTGAGACCCCTCCAGTTGATGTGAACTGCCCATCTCCCAGGGCACATTGGACTGTAATAACGCCATCATGGGCTATGAATATGCGCTTGTGTATGTGTCTGTGGGCTGCTCGACACGAATGTGACTGACCACGAGCGGCTAGCCACCTCAAGTATACCGTCCCGCCTGCTGTGCTGCTCACGCTGTTGTACCGCCCGCTCTTCACCCGACTCGATGGCTACAAGATCGCGTTCCTGGTAGCGGTGCGTGACAAGACGTAGTGGATAGGGCTTTGCGCTGACACTACTACTAGATCGCGGTTGCCGCGACCATTCCCTGGGATTCCTATCTCATCCGCAACAGCATTTGGAGCTATCCCAGCCACGTCATTGTTGGCCCCAAGCTGTTTGACATTCCCCTCGAGGAAGTCTTCTTCTTCGTCGTGCAAACATACAACACCTCGCTCCTCTACCTCATTCTCACCAAACCTACCTTCCAGCCCGTCTACCTGCACGCCGGACGCGAGGCAGCACGCGGACAATGGCGGTACAAAAGACTCGTCGGTCAACTTCTTCTGCTTGCGGCAATTGCTTGGGGTTGGGTTTGCATCAAAGAAGCAGGACCAGGAACTTACAGCGGCCTGATTCTCGTCTGGGCGGGGCCCTTTCTGCTACTGTTATGGTATGGCGATTACTAGCATGGCGTAGAAACTTGACTCTAATCGATACGCAGGAGCCTTGCGTATCAGTTCATTCTTGGCCTGCCTTGGACGAACACCGTGCTGCCCATCATGCTTCCGACTCTCTACCTTTGGGGCGTCGACACCTTGGCCCTACGCAGAGGAACGTGGGTTATCAGCACAGGTACAAAATATGGTGTGCACGTGTGGGACGGACTCGAAATTGAAGAAGCCCTTTTCTTCTTCGTCACAAATACCCTCATTGTGTTTGGCCAATTGGCGTTTGATAACGCTCTCGCCGTCCTGTACACCTTTCCAAAGCTGTTCACGAACCCGCCACTCTTACCCTCGCCGGCAATTCTCATGCGCGCTCTTCTCACTCCTTGCTCCAAGTATGACGGCGCACGCCTCAATGGTCTGCGCGAGGCCGTACATCGCCTGAAGCGGAAGAGCCGGAGCTTTTATCTTGCATCTTCTACCTTTCCAGGACTCTTACGGACCGACTTACTACTGCTTTATTCCTTCTGTCGCGTCGCTGATGACTTGGTGGACAACGCTTCTACAGCTCAAGAGGCTAAAGGTTGGATAGCTAAGTTGCACACGTTTCTAGACAAGGTGTACAGCGACACCAAGTCAAGCCTTTCCGTGTCTGAGCATGTTCGCAGTCAGTTCCCAGCTGACACACAGTCTGCTCTCCTACAACTTCCGGCTACCAAGCTTTCTTCTCAACCATTACGAGACTTGCTGCGCGGGTTTGAAATGGATTTGGCCTTCAACGTCTCACCTCCGATTGCAACCGAGGAAGACCTGCGATTATACTCCGAGAGGGTGGCCGGTACTGTAGCTCAGATGTGCATACAACTCATCTTCCGCCTGTATCCGAGCAATTTGACAACTGAAGAGCAACGCAAGATAGTTGCCGCCGGGAATCACATGGGCGTTGCCCTGCAGTATATCAATATTGCACGGGACATACGTGTAGATGCCCAGATTGGGCGCGTGTATCTTCCCTTGAAGTGGCTTTCCGAAGTAGGGCTGACCTACGATGCGGTGTTACAGAACCCCAACGAGGCACGTATAGAAAACTTGCGTATGCGCTTGTTAGACGATGCCTTTTCGCTTTACGCAAAAGCCAAGGGGGCAATCGATCAGTTGCCCGCTGAAGCAAGTGGGCCAATACGTGTGGCAGTCGAGAGTTATATGGAGATCGGGAGGACCTTACGACAGGACGGCTACGTAGTGAAGGCAGGCCGCGCGACAGTACCAAGATGGAGGAGGGTGGTAGTCGCTTGGTGGACACTGAATAAGTAGATAGTCACTGCATCGGTATCGTGCATGTATCGAGACATGAGCGCGGCGCAAGCAGTTCACGAAGGTCACCTACGAAGGAGCTCGTATTGACTGAGCGCTAGGTCCTAGGCTAAATTTGGTGTAGCCCTAACGCTCAATGAATACGAGCTCCTTCGTACATTCGTACATAGTATGTAGGTATTAGCGCACGGATTTAAAAATGGCGGAAACAAGGCCGCTTGGCTTGGCCGCACGTGCGACCCAACGACCATTCCTCCACACTTCGTTATTGTTTTGATAGCACATGCTCAGCTCTCTTGTACTTACCGCAAACTCTGACATGGGCTCAGACCGACTCCTTGGTCCCGCAGACGCTCTGTTCAAAACCCCGACCTTCGGTAGGAAGAGCAATGCTAGGGCGCGTAATGAAAGCGGCAAGCCAAGAGGCAACTACAGGAAGCTCCTCTGGTTCAAGCAGCCCTGTTAGTCATTACTACTTCGTTCATAACAGAGCTGATGCCTACAGTCCCCGATAATTACACAGATGAGAAGACATTCCTTGACCACCTCCAACGGAATCCGCGCCTGCAACCTTACGAATTCTGGTCGCTTATGGCCGACGCATCTGTCATTGTGCAGCACCTTGCTTCTGTTGCCATCTTCTGCTGCTGTTTCGTAGCTATTATTCACGGGAGAGTATCGCCCGTGGCGGTGGTGGGTTGGGCGAGCCTTTGTACCGTCTTGGCCTGGATGTTGTGGGATCACTGGATGGGACAATCGTTGCGATCCTCGTCAGACGTACCCCGAACGCCCCAACCTCCACATGATGCAAACGAAACTCATCCCGCGGGCACATCGTCTCTCTCGCCACGCACCGAGCAGCGACTGGCAACTGCTAAGTCTGCTGCATTGATCTACGCAGCTCTACTAGGCCTAAGTCCTATTCTCAAGTCACTGACTCGCTCGACAACTAGCGACTCCATCTGGGCTCTCAGTACTTGGCTACTTATGATAAATGTCGCCTTTTTCGACTATAGTGGGGGTTCAAGAGCACAGTATGACCAGTTTGTGATTTCCCGAATGACTGCTGATTGAGCTAAAGATTACCGGCCTCCATATCCACGAACTCTGCCATGATGGCGTCTGCTGTCCTTGCATCGCGGTTACCGTCCACTACACACGTCTTCTCTCTGACTCTTTTCTCCATCGAAGTTTTCGGTCTATTTCCAATCTTTCGTCGACAGCTCCGTACCAAGTCTCCGTGGGGTCATCTTATCCTGACCGTTACACTGATTATGACTGCCTGGGGTGGCATTTTTGTCACGTTGACAGGCAGTGGTCGGGGTGCATTTGTGGCGGGTGTGATGTTGGGAGGTGTTATCACCTTCTTTTGCATGGGTCTCTGTAGCTGGTGGCTTATCGGACTGCAGAAATATAAGAATGAAATCCACGGGCCCTGGGATCCTGCAAGGCCCATCATTCGACGGCACTGGGATTGATGCCTTTGGTCCTCGGTTCTCTAATCTCCGAGTTGCGATTTGTGTAGCCGAACAAACTACACGAACCGGAGGCTGGCCAGGGGTTTGTATGGTTATCCCTTCTTGAATACCCGGGCCAGTCAGGATCCACGAATTTGAGTAGCTGCACTATTGAGACGACTTCCAGTTGCAGCGTTCCACCTTGGCGAACCCACCTTATGGTCTTCGACTCGTCAGACCCTTTGACCGCCGACCACAGCCGAGGAATGAGATCGTCCGAGCCGACATCATCTCCACCAACAAAATGAACGGAAGACCTACAGGGTAGAGAGGTACGAAGTCAGTGTATGTTTCACATGCAGGTCGCTTATAATTCTCACCAGGGTGCTTTTCTGGCCATGCCGCGACCTCTACTCGCGCCAACTACCACAATCCTTTCGAGGCCTTCGAGTTTCGACAGCATGCTCCTTAAAAGATTCCAAAGCTCGACTCTACTAGTGGGTATTGTGGGCCACGACTCGAAGTTAAGACGGAGGCATTTAAGGCCAGCCGCATCTACGCGAAGGGAACCCAATGCCTGCGCCCAGATATCATCGCCCCATGCAAGGTAGTGCAGCCACTCGCGTGCAAGGCTGGGTTGGTCGGAGTGAAGCCTTCGAACGTCAATCTCAACGTCCTGGACGTATACACGATAGCCAATATTGAGCGAGCTGAAGAAAGCCCGAGCTCGGTCGACGCTAGTGAATCGAAAGGTATTTCGAGCAAAGAGTGGATGGCGGTCGGCATCGTGGTAAACTCTGCGGCATGTTTGGAGCAAACTCACGCCTAGCGTTGGGACGACATAGCTCTCCAGTTGGCCGCTGGTGCAGCCCACAATAGGATCGGAAATGGAGTGATCGGTGACAAAGCACAAGCCATAGATGATGTGTTTGATCTCAGTGGGGAGTCGAACAAGCGGTGATTGCAGCTGGAGATGCTCTGGGTGAGCAATGACCGTAGGTAGCATAATGGAGAGAAGGAGTGAGATGCGTGATGCAAAGCTGTACAGGGCGGCACCCGCTGTCTTTATCGTGCAGTAGAATCGCTCAACTTGGGGTTCCAACTACCGCCTGTACGTGCACTGGTCAGTTTCGTAACTTATCGCATCGTGGCGCATTTGTGGGCTTGATCCAGCCCTTCAGCTGCTATATCTGACGAACATGATCAAGACTAGCCAACATAGTATCTAGAAAACTCGGAAGAGAAAACTTGGGCGGTGAGTAGTTGCGCCGGAAGCGTCCGACCTAATGGTCCTTGCATGCCCAACGTGTTCACGATTCTGCAATAGAAATGTGGAGCTTTGAGGCACATCAATCATGTTCAACATGGCCCATTCGGAGTGAGAGTGCCCCTATAGAATTCTGCGCCGAATGCCATAGGGTGCGATATAGGTGCCAAGAGTTCATTGTGAACTGGGCACAAGGGGTGGAGGGGGAATTACTGGCGCAAGCGAATCCTTCCCTGCAGGAGCTGAGCCTGAGCGGTGCGTTTCCCAATCAGCATGCCGTCGGGGTATACGCGCTATTGCCAGTAAAGCTGCCGTAAGCGACGCATTTCTCGTTGCGCATATAGGGATTCGAAGGCATTCAAAGCAATTTGCGCTGGGGTGTTCCAGTTTTGGCCCCCAATCTTCAACATGGACAAGCAATCCGCAACGGAGCCTCAATTGCACCAGGGGCTTTGCGGTACAGCAGCTTCCCGCCATCGCATTTTCGTCCCAGAGGCGTAAGACGGTACGCCCCAGCCTACGAAATAGACGTACAAACCGCACCAGCATATGAACTAAACACGAGTCTTCAACACCTCCAACAACACTGACCCTATCGGCCCCATGTCTTTGCGTCCAGACGACAAATCCCGGCGCTCACGGTCCAAATCGCCTGGACGCGGTCGCGAACGCGCTCGCTCACGCAGCCATGTGCGAGAGCCTCAGCAATACGGCGCAGCTGATGCCAGTGCTGCAGCCCCGCAGTACGAGTTCAGGCAGCCGGGTCAGCTCTATGGGACGTGAGTAGAAGGGCAGCTTGCGCCTAGGAAGTATCCAACCTCGACCGAGAGAGTGCTGAGACATGGCTGCCAGACCCGCGAGCGAGCCCATCACCATGGGCAACTACAGCGACCTGCCTCCGGAGCAGCGACCGGGGTACCAAGCGCAACCCGCGCCGCCCACCTACGCGCAGCCAGGTACCGTCCAGTATGCGCCGACCGCACAGCACTTTGCCTACACGGCAGCGCCAGCCTCGCATGCCGCCCCAACGAGGACGCCGTCGACGAGGACTCCGGCAACCACGGGCAGCTTCCAGTATGCGAACCCCCCCTCGACAATCACCTTCACCGCGAAACCCGTCGCCAGCGCCGCCCAGCCGCCCGCCGTGAGACACACCGCCCAGCCCACGAACCCATCGTATCCGCCGCCTGTGCAGCCTCAGTATACAGCTATGCCGCAGGCCCCTCTGCCGCCTCCCGCCCCCCAGCCTGCCTATCCGCCCCCGCCAACGGGGCTGCATTCCCCAGGCCCCGAACATCACCGCGCCGCGTCGCAGTCCGGTACCATGAGCACGCACGACGGCCGAAAGGTGGTTGAGATGGTGCCGGGCGGAGGAGCCAAGTTCAATGCGCCGTCGTCGCCCGGCGTGCGTCCCCAAAGTCTCTCTGTGAGCGGTAACAGACCGGAGGGACTGCGCATGGATAGGTTGTCTGTGAGCGGAAACCGGCCAGAGATCCAGACCATTGTGCCTGGAGGCATGCCAGGAGGGTTCCCCGGCGGCGGCCTTCCACCACCGAGTCCTTTGCTAGAAGCCTACCATGGCACCTATCAGTCACTTAGCCCTATGCCCCAGGCCATGATGCTAGACGACGATCTTGACCATCTGCCCTCTCTCGACAGCCTATCTCCGCGAGCTTCCAGCCAGTCTGTGCACGGCCGCCACCGCGCGCATTCAGCTTCGCGCCGATCCCCAAGTCCGCTGCCGCGGTCCAAAGTCAAGGACAAGCTAGCCATGGAGGCCTACGGTCGTGGCGAGCAGTACGCCCCGGAGAAAGAGAAACGGAGAGTCAGGATCTACGACGCGACCGATGACGCTCTTGCGCTTGTGGATGCCATGGCTGCGCGGACCCCAGATGTGGACACGATAATCGACATCCTCCCGGCATTGTCGCATGACCAGATGCTCGAATTGAGAAACGAGTACAAGCGACACTGTAAGGTCCAGGGCCGCGGCATCAATATCGCCAAGCACATCAAATTGAAAACGTCCGGCAATTTTGGTAAGATCGCCTACGTAACGGCACTCGGCAAATATGAGGGCGAAGGGTACTGGGCTAATTATTGGTACCAATCCAATTCGGCACGTCGCGAGCTTCTTATCGAGGCGCTTATGGGTCGTCAAAACCACGAGATTCGCGAGATCAAAGAGGCATTCAAAGACAAGCGCTACGGCGACTCCCTCACTCGCTGCATGGATAAGGAGCTCAAAGCTGACAAGTTTCGAAAAGCTGTATTGATGGCTCTGGAAGGCGAGCGCCAGGAGGAAAGCGACACGTGGCCTGTTGAGTACAGAAATCGAGACGTCGACACCCTGTATAAAGCCATGAAAGCAAGGGAGGGTGGCGAAAGCACCATGCTGAGCGTCGTAATCATGCGGAGTGATGTACATCTCAGGGAAGTCTTGAGGACATATGAGAGGAAATATCAGGGTAACTTTGCTCGGGATGCCCTGAGGAAGAGCAACAACCTTGTGGTACGCTTTTTGGTCCATTCCAGATTTGTTAGCTAATATCAGCCAGGGCGAAGTCATCGCGCATATCTTGAATGGTGTCATTAACCGCCCTGCGAGAGACGCTATGCTCCTGCATCACGCGCTTATGGATCTCATCGAACCAACACTCGATGGCCCACGTTCTTCTGGCCGGTTATCCTCGCGAGAAGCTTCCTCCAGCAAGCACGAACGTCAACAAAGATTTGAGTTGCTAATCTCCCGACTTGTGCGACTGCACTGGGATCGTCTTCATTTGGTCCGCGTGAAGACTGAATACGAAGAGAAATATGGGCGTGTCGTTGAAGAAGACATAGAGGAGGCTACAAAAGGTGACTTCAGGGAATTTTGCATTGCAGTTTGTCAGACCGGTAGGTGATTAGCCGATAGCTCTGAGGTCTTCCCTCCCTTTACGAATTGGAGTCGTTTTGGAGGTCATTCTTGAATTCTTCCTCCAAGTCTTATCGGTCAATTTTGGTGATCGCCGAAGTGAAGGATACGTCGAATGATTTTGCTTCACGGAAACGATTTGTATCTTGAAAAAAACTATGTTTTCGAAAATTTAGAGAATGGAATAATTTGGGAATCTATTTACAAGGATGTACCGTATGAAGTGTCCGCGCTGGTTTTGGAAGTTCCAAAGCAGTGTTATGTAACACCATCCCGTGGACGCTCCACGGACCTGGCTGTATGTGATGATCATTTGAAGTGAGACCGATGATCCAGTCGCGTGTTTCTATCAGCAGCGGCCTATAGGCTCATGGACCTTTTTCGACCTGGACATTGATAAAAAACCAAGAATCTTTCTCTGATAGCAGCGATTGAGAATTAGCGAGCTAAGAGCTGATAGATCACATCGCGAGACCGAGAGCATCATCCAACGTAATACCTAATGTTTGCGGTTCCGGCTTTTCCAGGTCTATACCCAACAGCAGGTCTGCTGGAGTAGGGAGATTATGCACAGTGGTTCTGGCGCTGGCGGCTGGAACATGAGGGAAAACGATTGTCGGAAGATTTGGCGTCCGAGGCGGGGCGATTGAGGGGGTTGTGGCAGTTGAGTTCATCGGATTTGCGGCAGTAGTATTACGGCCAGGGATCATTCTTGTATCCCATGGGGCGTTGGTAACCCCCCCGGATATTGTGGACTGTTTAAGTAGACCGGGGCTTGAGTTACAGGAGGGCCATGCATTTGCTATCGGCTGGGTGTTACCGTAAAAAGTTGTGGAGGGGAGTTTAAGCGTAGCTAAGGGATTGATGTGGATTCCGTCGTTTGCAATGAAAACATGTAGTGGCAAGTCTCCAATTCCAGGACCAGTCCCATGAGTATTCGCGGGTGGTGGAGCGAAGGCGAACGAAGATGATGGATTCGCATCAGCCCACCGCAGGATGTTCCGGTTTAATGTGATCGGACTTTCTTCACCATCTCCGTCTTCTGAGACCGGGCCATCGCCCAATGCAATAGGTAGCGGATCAGAGAGGTATTGCCCAAGTCCTACGGACTTGAGGCTCGAGTTCGTAGGTACACAAGACGTTGTAACAGGAGCAGGACCACCTTTGCCTGGTACTCTTCCAACATCCACCCCTAGTTGAGATTCATGTCGTCCCCTGTGTGCTACCTGAACCTCGTTCCTAGTGGAGTTTAGACGTGCCCAAGGATCCTGTCCATGATCCTTACTTGCCCTTTCTTTAACAATACGTTCCTCCTTTGGCTTCAATTTGTACCCAGCCTTTGCATACTTTTCGGGGTATTTGATCCGAAAGCGGTCGCGTAAGTCTGTTGGATGACGTGTATCAAAGCCCAGCTCCGTATCATCGCGCATGGAGTGCCAAACAGGACCATACTTCTCAAACCCTTTCAAGAGATTCTTATCATCATATGCACTAAACTTGCGCCGTGGCCGACGCGTGCTTTTGATGAACGGTCCACGTATGCCCAGCTCAGCGAGCCCGGGCAACGCCTTATAGTGAACAAGTTCACGCTGTTGATTCGCGTTGCGCTGGTCCAATACCGTAACGTCCTTGCAGACGCGGTCACGCCCTATCATCTCTGAGGTTTCGGAGGGTTTAATCGTCGATATAGCCGAGTCGAGATTCTTCTCCGGTAATGCTTTGCTCTGCTTTGGTTTCCTGGATGTCAAGCCTTCGCTAGGACAGCACACTCGAAATCGGTCCTTTACTTAGAGTAACAGCACAGTCAGCCAAAACTCTGAACCGAGGGCTACAATACTCATTCTTCAACCATTGGGCGTAATCGAACATTTGTCCAAGATCAATGAGATAGAGCAATAAAGCGAGACATAACTTACTATTCAAATTAGCAAAAAAAGTCTTGTCAAAATACATGTACAGGGTTCAATACCAATCAACCGCAGTTCGCCCATCGAATTCAAAGTCTGGGTCGTGTAGTATCTTCTTCCAACTGCCGATACCGAATCTACTGACTCCAACGAGCAAATCTTTGGTTTCTTGCTCTGACCACTTGTTCCGTTTCTTGCTACGCTTGTTTCGGCCACTAGCCTCACCAATCTTTCCTCTATTAATCAGTTTGTTGCTTTCTTCAAGCTGTAACGGCCAATTTAAAATCGCATTTTTTAGTGTCGCATGATGTTCCCCCATTTTCTCTTCATGATGAGCGTCTCTGCTCATACCTATCACACTGGCTCCGGAACCTACGTATTCGTCTTCTACTTTGCTTCGACCCTCTTCAGCGAATAGGTCTAACCCAACTCGTTCTCCCGAATCACTCGCGAAAGCATTTTTTTCACTTGTAATGGGTGGAAAAAGTCTTCCTTCAGGCGGGAGGGGAGGTGGCTGGTGCAAGCCTTGTAGCAATGGCGGTATCCTAGGCCTCCTTGCTGTCCTTTTTGGCAGTTGCGGTAACTTGGGAAGCTTGATCACCGGTGTTTCGCAACTTCCTAGCGCAGCCTGTATAGTTTGCTGCTCTCCTTTTTTTCGCTTGTTTACTTGTTCCGAGCCATTCAGTAAGCAGTCATCAGGTCTTCCTGTAGTTGATGGTGTGGGTGTGGTGATTCCAGCTTGGGTGGCGTGAAGCATCGGCGCCTCATTGTTCAAGACCTGTGCTATTGGGGCGCCGGGTTTGGGTCGAGCCATGGAGAAATGACTTTCAATTTGTGCGACATCATGGCGTTTCGCTAGGTAGTCGCTGGGGTGAGAGCTTGCCAGCATAAGCGCATCATCGCCAACGGACGTTGGCTCAACTGGGTGCGGTTTTTGTGCGCTAGACGAGAGTGTGACTAAGGAGTCGTGAGATTTCCTTTCGCATGAAATACCCAACAGTGTGGCTATGCGGGGCTCCATTATGACGGTGCTTTTGGCAGGTTACTTGCATCATGAGGAGTTCGAGGTCGCTGGCTAGCTGGCTGATTATGTTGGGTTCGCCAAGGTACGCTAGCGGGGTTTAAGGATGCTCCTCAAAGCATCGATATAGAACACGTCGTGTCATCAAGCATGACTTACTAAGTGTCGCATCGATGTCCTAAAACCTATAATTTGGTATATACTCGCATGTTTTAGAATTGCAATCTGACGTGTAAGGTTGCCAATCGTTTTATACTAGCATCTTTGATGCCTGAATACATGAACTCGCATCTTGTAATGTGGAAGCGGTATCAACTTTTGGTTACACTACAAGCAGTCGTATTGGCTTTGGCAAAACATGAATTGGACCTAGTTTCTCTTCAATTAACACGTGTTCTTATCACGGTCCATCGTACACAATGTAGCTGTAGGTAACTCGATATCTTCCGTCAATTTACCCGTATGTTGAAGATTTCTAGAGTTTGAAGCATCACAAGCTACACTCGACATAGGCCCTGCAAAGACAACGGTAGAGCAGTAAGAGTTACAAAATGAGTCCAACATACGGCTCAAAATCCTCCATGACGATTCTTGTTGATGAATTAAGGTAAGCCAACTCTTTACTAGCGCCAAAGCAATGCCAAAATGCAAACCGAGACCACAACGACAGCGTGCTAACACAGCTCTATGATTCTAAACAAGCCACCATATTTACACCTCACATCCTATCAAGACGTGCCTGCGAATCGAATCAGCATATTGAATCTCTACCAGACCTATACCTGGTCCTCAAGCACAATACACAAAGTACCGTCCTTAATCACCACAGCGTATGGGGGAGAGAGAGAGGGAGGCCATACCGTTCGTCTTCGCAACATCCGACATCTTGGTGTCGGCATGCACTTTCTCGAGATAGGCCTTGTTGCCCTGGGGCGTGGCTTTGATGGTTTCGTCGCCGGGGTTCCAGTTTGCGGGGCAGACCTGGTGGAGTTTTTGGTCAGTATGTAAAGGCAAGATACAGGTGTAGTCGGGGGGAAGGGACTTACTTCGCCGTATTTGTCGGTGAATTGGAAAGCGTCGATTAGGCGGAGTGTTTCGTCCACGCTGCGGCCGACGGGGAGGTCGTTGATTGTGATCTGTTCCACTGTTAGCTTGTGCCCTTTTCCCTGATTTCAATCTCGTCTATATAGCCCTCCCGGCGTCGTCCTTCCAGTTCAACCGCCCACGTACCTGTCGGACTATTCCATGGGGATCAATCAAAAACAGGCCCCTTAGAGCAATGCCCTCCTCCTCAATCAGCACACCATAGTCCTTGCTGACACTGTGGTTCTTGTCGCTCAGCAGCGGAATGTTGATCTTCCCTAGGCCACCATCTTTCTTGCTTGCGTTCGTCCATGCAAGCAGGCTGTACTCGCTATCTGTGCTAGCGAAGACGACGCTGGCGCCGCGGGCTTCGAAATCGGAGGCTCGTTCACTGAAGGCGATGATCTCGGTGGGGCATACGAAGGTCCACGCCATGGGGACGAAGCCGAGGACAAGCCATTGCTTGGTCGAGGTGTAGGCTGTTAGGCTGAGCTCTAGAGGTGGATAGATCAGTATGGATGGTATTTAAGGCAAAGTTGGAAGAGCTTCATGGCGGGATGGTAGTAGGGTTCATATAAGGACGTACCTTCGAATGTGCCATCAACGACTGCGGTGCCTGAGAAATGTGGTGCGGGCTTCTGCACCCGCGCTTTAGGTGTGTAGGATGCGTACGACATGACGAACGTTTGTGATTAGACCGGCACGAAAGCGAGAAGTGATACGACGCAGATTCGGAGGTCCGGTCGATGTAACAGCTTCGGTAGGACTCGAGATGGTTCGCAGGGATTCGATATTGGTGTTGCACAAACGGCAGGATGCGTCCGGAGTTAAGTAGTTTATAGATAGCGTACGAGTCCGAGGGGAAGGACCGATTGAAGGCGTATACGTATGGAGGTTGTAAATGAGAACAAAGCTATGAGGCAAGAGCGTTTAGAGTTCAAGATATCAGCAGACAAATTGCGACACGCGTCTACTTTGGGTTAGCCAAAAAGTCCAGGTCAGAAGCATCTCGGGAGATCCCACCTTGAAGCACTCAATGATGCAAGCCGCTTAATTGAATTGATGTGGGAGGCTTAAAAGAGCCGCAGGGTGCGAAGCTATAAAAGCATTGAATCGGCGGGCCGTTGCATTGTGACAACGTGCGATAAAGTTCCGTCATCGGCGCTTTCGGCATCGCTGCGGGTCGAGGCTGGTCTGCTTACAGACACATCAGACCTTCATATCTCAAGACTTGTGCTCCACTAAACTAATCTAATCGATCAACGCCATCCATATCAACAACGTGGCAGCCATCTCGCGCACTAACGGCCTCCTGCAGCATGTATGCACGTCAATAAAGCTGAATACCTTTGAGACATATGCTGTGCCCTAAAGCGTACCTGCATGCCGCCTGCGTACTTTGAGACGGAGTGGCGTCCACCAGTGCCTGAAGCCTGCCGCTATTGGCCGATCAAAGACGCCTGGTCACGAGGATGCGCGCGGTGGACGTGCGTGCTCCGGCGTGCTCGGCAGTGGAGAAGTGCCGCTGTCGGGGTGTGGTCTGACGTGCAGAATGACGATCAATGGAGCTTTGCTGTGTAGCAGAGAATTTTTAGAGATAGCCTGAGTCATGGAAAGCCCTCGTAGCTCGGAATCTCCCGGACGGCGAGTCGAAGACCGCAATGATGAGAAATCATCGTTGTACAACGTTGTAGATGACCAGATGGACTCTTCTAAGGCCTGGTCGGCGACCCACAGGCACTGACGAATTTCTTGAGGTTTGCAAACTCTTTTTTACATATGATTTTGTGTATGTAATTTTATCATACATGCTGTCTTGCTTTAGGACTATGTGGTACAAACTCGTCCTGTTCACCCTGCCAACCGCCACGCCCGTAGAGGCAGCGCCTGTATCCTCATGACCGCAGGCTTAATATATCCCCAAAAGGTTATCACGCCGACAACAATACAAAGAATATTCACAATATAGTACCCGTCTGTTGTGACATTGCAGATACCTCCGCCGTCACGACATCGGTGCTTGTCTGCCTCTAGAGAGCAAGAAAACGGCTGAGTCACAAGAGGACCTTTAAGAAGCTCAGCCTTCGGGGGAGTCGAAGGAAGTTCGCAAGTAGCGGATGTAAAAATGTCGACGGCTTTGAGAACAAAGTATCGCGGGAATGTGCCACCGAGGTTTGAAACGCTGGAGTGATGTTAGCCAACATGATTCTTGTAGTTGAGACGAGGAGCAAACTTACGTAGCAAGAAGCGTCATATACGTTCCCCCAATGACCGGGTCCGAGATCTTCGCATGGAATGCACTAACAGCAACAAACATGACCGTATTCATAAACGTTGACAGGACATGCTCTGCAATCACCAGCAACAGGAATCCAGACGTTGCGCCTCCGACGGGGAATATAGAGACAACGAATTGCGCGAAGCCTGCAGCGACGAGGCGTCCGACGAATGACCAGCACCAGATGTGCATTGGTGGGTAGGATTGACACCATTTCCCTATGTAGTAACCCAAGAACACCTCGACGGGGAAGTCGATGAGGATGACAAGAGATAATTGCTCTTGCTTAAGCCCCTTATCCAGCAACTTGAGGCTAGTAACCGCGTCGTTCGCCTGGAAGCCAATCTTGGCGATGAGGTGGATGATGATGAAACTCTGGATGTTCTTCAACTTGAGGATACCCCACATAGTCTGGTAAACCTCTTTAATGCTGTCTCCATTCTTGTCCCGATCCTCCTTTTTCATGATAGCCAGTCCAAAAGTGACGGCTAGATATGCCCAACCCCAGAATGCCAGGTAGCCGTCGAGTTCCATAAGGCCAGTCTCGCCAGGGGCGTTCAGAGGGCGGAACCATTTGTTTGCGAAGTCTTTAGAGTTGAAGGCGAGGAAGACGGTATAGGAGAGGAACTGGCCAGCTGTCAGGCCTACGGTTTGAGCTGTCGAGGCGTATGCGAGGTTTTCCTTCGAAAGCAGTGTGAGAGCCCAGCCTGATAGTAGTTAGCTTAATGTACCAGAGTCTACCAAGTAACCTTACCATCTACAGCAATGTCCTGTGTAGCGCATAGAAACACCAGTGCAAACCACCACCAAGTGAAGGTCCAAACAGCACCATCGTTCTCGCCCGCCTCCTTCATCATCCTATTGATATTCCTCCCTAACCAAATCATCGAGAACCCGGAGATGGTCTGAATGGGCAGGATCCAGCTCTTCCGACGGCCGACCTTGGGCGACCATACCGCATCCACGATCGGACTCCAGAGCAATTTGAGGGAGTACGGGTATGCCGCTAACGAGAAAACTCCGATGGCCGAGTACGATACGTTATTTTTTAGCAGGAAGGGAACCGAGCCATGGGCCAACCCCATCGGAATACCCTGCAGAAAGTAGAGCAACACGAGCAGCAGGAAGTTCCGCTGATCCTTCTTGCTCAACTCGAAGAAGCCCTTCGAGGGCCCCTCCTCCTCCTGGCCTAAGCCTGGAACATCGTCGTCCAGTGTAAAGCTCGAGCTGCCCATGAGCGACGCAGCCTGACTCGATGGGGAGGTGCTGTCAATAGAGGCGTGTCTGCGCCGGTGTTCCAACATGACGCCGTTCATAGTGGCGCTTGTGTTCGCATGTCCGTTTCCTTTTGCTTGCAGCGCGTCGGAGGAGCTCTGCTGGCGTAGTACAGAGCCACGGTTCTTGGATCGAGAGGCTCGTTTGCTCATTTGTGTGTGTGTTGGCACGTTTGCGTATGGTCGGAGGGTGACTCGGTATCAAAGTCGCGGGGTGAATAGGAGGTTAAAGTTTCGAGAACAGGAGCTACGTGAATATGCGAAAGCGCGGTAGGTGCCAGGAACCAAGGGAAAGAAGAAAGGGCTATGTAGGAAGAGAGCGACTGAAGAAGACGACCAACAAAACGTGTTACCAGTGCTAAACGGCGGAGATACGTTGATGCGGGCACCAATATGCAGCGATGATGCCGCGGTCCCAAATGGTGGTGCCTGTGCCTGGATGGAACCGTGTCCTCTCAGATTGGCCACCGCCCACGTTTATCCCTGTCACGCACGTGTTGACGCGCCGGCTCGCTTCAACATGTCTATCCAAAGAACTCGCGTTGCAACATCAACATCAGCAATTGCCGCCCAACACTGTCCAGACCCCAGCCATGGAGACTGTCGAGCAACTAGATACTGACATCAACGACCTTCACACTCGCATCGCAACCCTCCGTGCCCACCGCGCAAACCTATCCTCAGTCCTCCTCTCACAACCCCACCTCGCAGCGCGTCTGCAAAATAGCAAACAACGCGACAAATCAACAGAGGCCGCTCAGCGCATCATCAAACAACAGTCTACACGAAATCTCGAGAACATATACCGTGCCTGCGCCGGCGTGACAGCATACCGAGTCAAAGATCCTGATCCGTGTGCGGTAAACAATGGCAACATCCTCGGCGTGAGCATCGATGTGTCTATTGGCAGCAAATCCGTCGAGACGTACCATGTTCTACTCAACTTCAAGGAGCGCGAGGGCGAGAAGGTGCTGCGCATACATAACCACACCATACCACCTTGCATACCAATACAGCAGTTGGCAATCAAATGGTTACCGACTACCAGCAAGGATGTTGGGGACGCAACGCACCCGGAGCAGGATCTAGTGCGCTTCGGACGGTCTCTGAGGAAGGAGCTGGTGGGCTGGCATATGCGGGTACAAGCCGTTGAAGATCTTAGGAAAGAGGCTCGCTTGCCAAATTGGCGGCTTGGAAGAGACGAGCAGGATACAGGGGCTGGCTCTGCAAGCAGGATTCTGAACGCATTTGTTAGCGACGACGACGATGCTAGCTCAGATGCTGAAGAACGAGAAGATGACGACGGCACCGTTCGCATTCTTGATATCGAGTCCGACGCTGCGGTGAGACAAATCACTATCACTTGGTCTGATAGACGGACGGCAGTCATGAGTATCACGAAGGATGGCAGGGTCGAGAAAGCTGTTTGTAGGGCGAAGGGTGGAGGTCGAGATGTGGCTCTTAGCAGGAAGGCTGTTGGGCCGCTGGTAGGGTTGATGCAGAGGTTGATGGCGTAAGGGAGAGCTACAAGCATCCCAATGATGCCAGTAAAGTGTGAAGCTGTTTGGAATAACGGATTACTTATGGCGTTTGTGAATTGGCGTAGAGGGCTTTCGGTCATGTTTGTGATACCCGCTTTCCGCAACTAGCTGTTTTGTAGATCAAGAAACGAGATTATGTACTGAATGGAAACATCACATCGTACCAAGAAGATGAAAATATGCCTAAAGAATTATCTTCGTTTGCGAAGCGTGAGACTGATCTGATTCGGTCCTTACAGCTCAGAAGCTGAAACAGACGATCACTGTTAATGGATCACACGTCGAAAGCATCGAAGTCGAAAGTGGAATATCATTGGGATATCAATGCTACAGAAGTCAACCGTCTATATGTTAATACCGTCTCGCATGTAAATGGCAAACACGTAGAGACGCCTTGAGCGCGCGTAATCGTACGCCTTATCGACCCGGTGCTCTCATGATCGTTTATCATCGTCATCCTTCCTAGGGACGGTATCCAACTATGAGTTATGTCAGCTTTTCAATCCACGATGAACCTCTAGGTCATCATAGCAAATCAACCTACCTGATTACCGTTATAAAACTGCTGATCCCTGGGTTCCCTTGCTCTTTGATCTGCGAGTGTCCTTACTCTGATACTCGACGCCTCCGAGGATGCTGGTTGTTGAGATCCTTGACCTGGTCTTGACTCCGTTGTCTGGCCTGTCTGAGTCTCCGCAGGCGCTGAGCCATAGCCTATCACAGAACCCAGCGTACTACCTACAAAGCCAACGGTCGAAGATACAAGACCAAAAGCACCGCCGATGAGTCCGGTAGCAGTGCCTACGACGCCACCGCCCGCTCCGGAATATGCTTCTGTGTATCCTTTGACTGGCACGAGGACTAGTGTCGCACTCGGTGCCAGGTCGATATCGCCGAGGGATTGGCTTTCGTCTCCAGCGGAAAGTTCGCGACTTGGTTGTGGAGCTAGGATATGCCGGAAGAAGTACGGCGGAAGTTTTTTGTTGTTGATATTCGGGTCGTCCTCGGAGAGCTTCGCAAACTCCTTGTCGACCCAAGAACGAACATCATCTTGTAAAGTAGCTGTGCGGGGAAATGTAGACCGTATCGTCCGTCCGTCGAATAGTCTGACATTCAAATTGACAGACTTAGCTTGTGATCCTCTCGATGATGTTGTCGTCCATGATTGAGCTTCAGTTTGTGAATTTGTGTCTCGTTCCCGCTCCCGCTCAGCTTTTCGTGCCTCTGCATGTGCCTTGCGGGCTGCCTTGTCTGCTTCAATCCGCGCCTTTATGCGTGCTAGCTCCTCTGCCTCTTCGCGTTTCTTTTTGCGCAGCGCATCGCGGGCCTCTTTTTGTGCGGACGTTACAGAGGCAGCCATGGGAACAGACTTCGGTTCGGGGGACGAGGTAGCTTTCTGCTTGCCTTTCGCTTTTGCCGAAGGTGTAGAGGCAGCGGCAGGTGTGGATGGTGCAGGTCGCACAGTCTCGTAAGGTTCTGACGCTCCATATAGGTCATCTTCCGCTTCTATAGTCGTTCTAGTCTGAGTCGGTTCCGGTGAACTTGCTTGTGGTAGCGGTGTCTGCGCTACAGTCGAGCCTGGTATAGTATCTGCTCCAAGAACCTTGCGTATTGAGTTGGTAAACTCGTCTTTGCCAACATCGCTCTTGAGCTGTAACTGTAGCTGACCGTTCTGTATGACGACGAATGTGGGTATGTTTTGGATGTCGCAGAAAGCGGCAAGAAATCCAGCCTCTGTTGAGCCAGCTTGGAGGCGTAAGAGGACAGCTTTCTGTGCAAGTAGGTTCGATATCTGCATTAGATGTTAGCACAGGTACACTTCATGTCTGATGTTGTTGTTGTAAGCGATAGTCGAGCATATCACATACCCATCCACTCTTCAGCCACTCATCTTCCCATTCTTTGCTCGTCGCGCCATCATCTAGCCATTTGTTAGACTCTCTCTCCACATCCCGACAGGGCTTCCTGTCTCACCTCGCACAAAGCAAGCAACAAGCTTCTGCTGCTGAATGGCAAGCGCAATACCGCTCTGTAAGCTTCCCTCGTGAAACATAATTGGGGAAGGTCGAGAGTTGGTCGGTGATTATGCGGGGTGAAGCTTGGGGACGCGCTGCAGCAAGGGTTCGTGCCTGAGCTCCCTACCGCCGCGGCGAATTAATACGCAGCACCACCGAGGCGAGGCGAGTGAGACCTACATGCGTCACTGCTAGGTGATGCCATTCGAGTTCAAAATTTCACACTTTTGTAGGTGGGTTGAGTGGAGGATGCAGTGAACAATTTATCGAGAATGCTAAGTCCAAGTCCTATGAATCCACCACGCCAAAGGAGAGTAATGCTGCAGAAAGCCAATGCTTGAACTCCTGAAAATCAATCGCCGGCTGCATTAGAATGATAGATAATGATGCTGCAGAGCAAATGCTACCTGTTCTGTAAATTGAACCACATGCTGAGATATTGTTCACCCGCTGGTGATGGCTTGAGCCAATGCCAGACCTGCACTCGACTTCGTGTCGCAAATCTCTCGCAGTAATAGTTTGGAATCGGTTGAGAGGGTTGACACACATATTCAAGCTCTCGGTCCTTTCTCGATTACACCAAACTGCCGCACTTCCTTATGAGTCTCCGCCTGAGACCTTTTATAGGATAGTGCATTTACTCTTGCTCTTCTTCGCTTGCTGCAGAGGACGGGGGCTGAGCACAGCACTACGAGGAGTTAGCGTAATTCACTTGCGATTTGAACAAACATACCGGATTGCCTCGTCGAACACGCTCTTCAGGTTGCGCTGTGTCAGCGCTGAGCACTCCAAGTACTTCTGTGCCTTGATCTCCTTGGCGACCATGACTGCCTGCTCGTATTGGATAGGTGCCATCTTCTTCTGCCTCAACGACTCCTTGGTCGCCTCATCGTCCCTCAAGTCAAGTTTTGTGCCAACAAGGATGATTGGGACGCCGGGCGCGTGATGGTCGATCTCGGGGTACCACTGTTACATATTCAGCGCCTATGGCCATAGCAGCCGGACAATGTTGGTCTTACCTTCGCTTTGACGTTATCGAACGACGGGGGGCTGACGATGGAAAAGCAGATTAAAAACACGTCGGTCTGCGGGTATGAGAGTGGTCGTAGTCGGTCGTAATCTTCCTGTCCGGCAGTATCCCACAGTCCGAGACTTATCGGTTTTCCATCTACCATAACATTTGCGGAGTAATTATCGAACCTTGACGCGATTAGCCCGTGTCTCAGGAGCGTCTTCGCCAGACTCACACTGTAGGAATGTATTCTCCTGGGAAAGCGTTTGTTGTGTATGATATGAGAAGACATGTCTGTACTGTTAGCATTCAGCAAGGCAGCACTGGAAGAGCAATGTCTCACTTTGCCCACAGCACCGTCGCCTGTCACGACACACTATGCCGCTGTTAGCTCCCAAGTTCCACCGTGTCGGTGCCATGTATGCCACGGAAGCGCACCTTCAAAGATTGGGTCGCAGGAGCAGCCATGGTGATTTTGTGATATATATCTTCTGATCAGGGTTCTAGGCGGGTACCTGGGCCCTGTTTGGCGGAGGCGATGGGGGCGCTTCGGGGGAGATTGGAGCGAACAGCGGAGCTCTCGACGTCCTGCACGGGAATGGAGTCAGATGCAAGATGCAGCGAGGCGCGGAGTAGGTGAAAGACGCACCGTTGGGACTTCCGAAGGAGCTTCTGCGAGGGCGCGGGAGCTATCTGCAGCGTAGGGGGGCGTTTTATCGCTTGGCAGCGGCGGGTCAAGAAGCGAGCTCGAGAGATGGGTGGAGGCGTGAGTCGCGCGGGCCACTGGGTTCGGCGGGGGCCGAGTCGTGGGTCGGCGGTAGCTTTGCTAGTGAGGGCAGCTTCTAGACTTTGAGATTGCGCAAAGTCGAGGGGACATGCAGAGGCAGAGAGGGCTCGGAGCAGTGTTGAGGAGAGGTCGAGAGGGCGGGTTTTTGGCAAAAAGGCAGGCGCGTATCG
Source organism: Parafenestella ontariensis (assembly GCA_021596325.1). NCBI lineage: Eukaryota > Fungi > Ascomycota > Dothideomycetes > Pleosporales > Cucurbitariaceae > Parafenestella > Parafenestella ontariensis. The sequence continues at coordinate 515,298 of JAKGDA010000013.1, read as the reverse complement.
ACGTGCTGCTTTCTTGAAACCGAACTGCGACACACACACCATTGCAAGCTTCTGCGATGTCTGATAGGCAGCATGCACGGTGGCAGAGGGCCTGTTTGGGCCGCCTTTCCTGGCCTCTGCTGGTCCCGATTCGCAGACTGTTGCCGGCGCCGCACACAGCTTCGTCTGCCTGCCTACCAGACCTTGCGCCGTCATAGCTCTGCGGCATGCATACCGCCGCGCCCAAGGGTCGCAGAAACAGGCACCAGGTCAAGGGCGTCCCATGTTCTGGCTGGAGCTGCAACAGAGCCAGCTGTGAAGGGCATCTGGCTTCCTACAGAGAAGATTCTTTCCATCTTCGTTTGCCGCGTCTATCGTGCCTGCCGCCATGGGTGTCATGCAGTCCAGAATGGATATTCAACAGGTTCTAGTCTGTGATTCGCCTGCAGGTCGCATTTTTCTGTTCGCCAGCCTGCGCGCGGCCTTCCTATTAGCCGTACCCCGTTCGAGAGACATGTGAATGTTACATTAGCACTCGCATCCTGCTCTCCGCAAATCAGCGTTTCCATCTGAACTGCTCTTGCAGTTGTTACTATCTGCGTGGCGTGCATAGCAGCGTGCATCAACCTGGGTGTTTGGCCAATGTTTTGAGACATCCTCTTCACAGGAAGGCCAGATGCGTGGTGTGATCACGGATTGTTTATAGGTTTCCTAATACCTCGATGCCAGACTTCGAATACGATTGATGGTATCCAAGACACCTACCACTTCAAGCAGCGACGGTGTTGAGGTCCGATATACCATCCGTTATGGCCAGGTCCAATTGCAGACTGATCGTCATTTCTAACTACTGAAGGGGTATCATTCGCTTTTATCCACATCATACCGCTCGTCCAGATCTCGGTACAGAATCAGTAGAAGAGAAACAGGCCGTCGCCTTCCTGTTTTCCTTCTCCCACAAACTCTTTGCGCAGCAGAAATTTCAGCAGAGGTTCGTGGAGGTCCTTCATGTCGAGAATGCCACGCTTCTTCTGGTCGATGTACGAGACATCAACAACCACTCGCTTCAGGTTCGCCGTTGACAGCGCCTTCTCGTCCAGTAGTGCGGACAACCGATCAGGTGTACCCACGCCAAAGTCGATTCTGTGAAATCTAGTCAGCACCATGCAAGAGCATGATCGTCTTTAACATACTTGTTCTTCTTCAGATGTGTCACCTGGTCTGTGAGCTTCAGGTGCTTTGCGAACAGCTTAGCGACGTTAGGATCCTTGATGCCCTGCTTGGGTAGGCCGGACTTGAGCGACCTGCACACGTCGGCAGCTCGAATCCCCGATGCGGTGACGATGATAGTATGTGGTGCCCCCGGAGGTTTAGACGGAGTGGCCTTCAGTGTACTTGACTGCTTCTTGAGAAACGCAGAAAGATTGTCCGTAGTCCGTGGCTCAGTCCAGCTGGTACTGTCTTGTACGGTACGTGCTGTATCCAGTTAGTAGCCGCACGACACCGTATGAAAGATGTACCCACAAGATATGAACTTGTCTTCAAGCTCAACACTACTCAAGTCCTTGCCATAAAGTCGTGTTCGCGCATTGACATAGTCTGCAAGCAGCTGACCATCCATCCGCTCATACGAATGATTGACTCCCAACTCCTGGTCCAAGTCATCCTCGTCAATCTCTTTTGCTTTCTGCTTCTTCTTTTCCTTCCGTTTCGCCTTCTTGGCTGCCTTCTTGCTGTCTTTGCTTGCCTCGGGCTCGGCTTCCGCTTTCCTTTTCTTCGAGGTTGATGTGGGGTCAAACTCAGCCTCAATAAGGGGCACACCACCTTCAGAATCAGAATCAGACATCGTGTGGCTAGTCTTTTGGAAGATATGCGACGACTCGAGGTCGTGCAACGGAAAAAGTTCCAGGATTCCAGAAGTTATTGTTATCGATAAGTGATAGCCTAAACCCTGTCAAGCCTAGCTTGCAGGAAGGTTGAGGAAGTCGCGTCCCACCGACGCGTTTCCCTGACATCCATCAACAAGCCCACTTCGCACCTCGATAGCTACCACAACCATGTCCGAGTCTGCACGCAAAAAGCAGCGCATTTCGCCAGAACCCACAACGAATGGCACACCGCACGCTGATGCGCGCATTCAGCCTAGCACACCATTCCGGCGGGCGGTCAGCGCGGGGCCCACACCAGGAAGCAGGAAGACGCCGACCTTTCGCACACCGGGAACGGGGAGGACACCTCGAGGGGGCCCAGCAACTCGCCCAATACCAGCACGAAGAACAGCGCCAACTACGCCGCATGCGATCAGGGCCTTGAGGGAGCGAGCCAATGCAGCGAGAACACCAGGGAACAACCGGAGGAGAAGCGGGAGAGTACAAAGGGAGACTCCACGAGACATTTTGAGGGACCTGAGCAGGGGTATGATCCATGAACCAATTGGTATTCTCTGAGCTAATTGGATGTATAGCGCTTGCTCGCGACAGTCGACCAACGGAGCCGTCTCCACAAGTTCAAGCGCAGCGAACACGACATTCTGCTCTCGATCTCCCAGACGTCGAAGATGGCCCGGATCCTGCAGCACCTCGACTCTCTATGGCCCTCGATGATATGTATGATGAGGACAGCTTCCACGACGCCCCACCACGACGGTCACTGCTTCCTGAAATACCAGACGATGTTGACGGGGGAACCATACAGTCGCTAGAGTTTGGACGACGAGCTATCAGCGAAGATCCACGTTTCATGTTTGGGGGGAGACACAGTGAGCGATTTGGGGATCTCAGCGAACTTGGCGCAGTCGAGGAGGAGTATGAAATCGATGGGACATTCATAAATCGACGTGCGGATGGATTGCTTGACCAGACTATTGACGAAGCGCTTGACGAGGACGATACGACTACTCAGATTCGAGCATTGACAGGCCGACGAGATGGACGTCCAAGCGATGTGGATCTGGGCGTGTTTGGCGAGGCAGATGATGACACTGAAGAACCAACTTTCCGCTTTCTTATACCGGAACGTATGCGTGCACCAGTATTAGAAGAGCCTCCAGAAGAGGAACTAGAGCGAGACCTAGATGCCGGTGCTCTAGACGTCCAAGAGGATATGCCTCTACTAGCAGATGACGACCTGGACGACAAAACCGCACCATTGGATGAAGAAGATCCTATAGGCGCCGGTAGCATTCTAGGATGGGAATCCGATCACGGTGAGGACGATGACGCAGACCTCGCCGCATATCGCGAAGAAGTATCAGCATTGGATCGCAGCTTGCAAACACAGTCACCTGAACGTCCTACTACTGCGAATCAACGAAGCGTGAGAAAAGCCAAAGAACTCAGGATCTCGCAGCGAGGGCTAGAATACCCGTCCTTTCCCGCTGCACCAGTCAAGAAGCTTGCCTTGGGCTTTATGAAGTCGCAAGGGAGCAAGGGTCAGCTGAGCAAAGATGCGATTGCTGCCTTGGTGAAAACAACAGATGATTTCTTTGAGCAGATTGGGTTTGATCTTGCGGCTTATGCGCAGCATGGTGGGCGGAAGATGATCGAGGAAAGTGATGTCATTGCGCTGATGAAGAGGTATGTTACATTCCATCTATTATGCAATCATGTACGCTTGAGATCAGCACGGCTGATTATCCAATTGTAGGACTCGCAAAACCACAAGCAACAACACGTCGTTTTCGCTTGCGCAGAAGCTGCTTCCTAGAGAGCTACTCCAGCAGCTGCGGATGGAGCCTCCGATCAAGTTAAAGGGGCAAAAGCGGAAGCGGTTGAATACTATACAGGAGGAAGAGGAAGACTAAAAGCAAGGTACTACGTGGGTATTATGACCAGTCGACGCTGTGTCGTACCCGCCGTTGGGTACCGGACATGGGCTTCTTGACCACCATCCAGAACATCACTGAGGTGGCGAGACTCAGCGCGTACCTGCCGAAATCAGTAACTGGTTCAAAAGCAGGACATGGAGGTACAAACCATGTGAAGATGTACTGCATATGGTTGTTTCGCAGATTCACCGTCGGCGCTCTGCCAATCGGTACACCCTTGGGCTCGCGCTCATAGTTCGTGAGCAGGTCAGGTGCTGCATTATAGTTAGATACCCCATCCTCATTCCAGAAATGCAGTACTCACCCATTGTCTCCTCCACCCAAACCGGCTGGCTTCCCGAATACTGTGCCATCTCCTCTACATTCGGAGAAAACCACTTCCCCTTCTCCGGCTCATTCCTCGGCGTGAACATGTTTCCCTGCGGCGGTATCCTCAGCAAACCCTCAATCATAGTCTCTCCCTCCGGCAACGCGCCATTCTTTTTCCTGAACCACTGTGGACTTGCGTCCTTCTTAATCCACCCCCGACAGCAGAGAATCTTATGAACATTGCCCCTCTCATCCGTCCGCTCCAGCGGAGTAACAACAGTGTAGCCCTCCTCCCCATCCAGTATCCGCGGCCCAATGAGCATCTCCTGATCATGCCTCAGCACGCCCCGCGCATACACTTTCCTATAATCAAAATCCTTCACCGCACTCGGGTCAATCCTCAGCGGCAATTCTAACGGCGGAAACGTCAACCTATCCTCAAAGCGTGCTATGAGCTCCGTCTTCCAGCCCAGCCGTTGCACTTGCCAGCATCCGAGAACAAAGGCAGTGATGGGGATTATAGCAAGGATGATGAGGCCGGGCCCGTGTTGTTTCCCTACACGCGCCATTTTCGCCGGGCGGTCGAGGATTGAGACGAAGTTTGGATCGAGGCCGGGGCCGCCGCCGACATTACGGCGGAAGAGGAAGAAATGCGGTGCGAAACGTGAGCGGGTGCATTGTGGACGCGCGGTGCGAGATGTGGTGAAAGCAGATCGTGATCGCGTGAATGTCGAGGTGTTTTGCGAGTAGTACCGCCGGAACAGGTTGAGAAAGGGATTTGGCTTCGACATTGTGGTGTTGTGGTTGCGCAATTGAGGGTCGAGACGAACTGATGAAAGTTGCGTTACTCCAGGTGCAATGATGTCGATCTGCGATCTAGCTCCGAAAAAGGCATGGTCCCCGCAATACTGCATCGACATTGAGCACGTTTCCTCGAATACTACTCCACCACTCTAGACTTTCAAGCCATGGCTAATATTCAAGACCTCTTACCTGTTATCGAAAATGCTCGTAAGAGTATCCAGAGAGCAGAAAAAGATACACTCGTCGCCCAACTTGACGAGCTACTGGAACGATATCTTCACACGTTAGATGAGTACGAGAAGGTTAGGCGGGAGCTTTCGAAACAGTTATCTTCCGTAAGTGCTTGAACGAAACTGTCTTTATTCGTTGACTCTGACTTTGTTCTAGGGCTACTTGTCTCTCGCTCAAGCAAACTTCCACAACTCTTCGTCCGCATTCAGGTACGGACAGGATTGCTACGATGAGCGCATGCAAGCCATACGAAAGGTGTAAGTTCATTTCATGCTTTTTTTCTTCCCTATTTCTCATTTCATGTATGACATCATCAAGTTTGAATGCGGAGCTAACAAGGACAGTGACATCAAAGAACCGGGGTCTGAAATCATAGAAGGGCGGGTCCGCTTTGCTATGTTCCCAACTAGCGAAAGCCATGAAGACGTTGAGAGCACAGAGAAAAGCCCAATGAAAGAGCGAGAGGACGAGAACGAAGGAGACAGTCCATCTGTAGATCAACCACAGCCATCCGAACCCTCCAAGACCGAATCAACGTCAGACAAGCCAGAACCTGTAGAGGCCGACTCAAGAGGAGACTCAGAAAGTACGACAGAACCACCTAAGGACAGCAGCAAGGTTGCCGACCCACTGCGTTGGTTTGGTATCCTCGTCCCGCCTGCACTCCGTACCGCACAGTCAACTTTTACTTCGGCTGTCGAAGGGCCTATTCCTCGACTAGCTACCATAGCTCGAGACCTAAGGACACAGGAGATTGAAATCGGGCGGATGAGGAAGCAGCTCAAAAAGTTGTAACTTAGTTCAGGTAGTTGGAATCAATTTGCAGGCTGCTTGCTTCAGGTTCCATATCATCGACTGTTCAACCCGCCCACATGTGCAAATACGCAACCGTAGTCATGCTGTGATTACTCCTTAAACGCCTCCCAATGCATTACCACACCTCTTCTTCTACACTTCTCCCCAGAGCATCACTACACGTCCTTCATGAGCTCCTCCAGCTCATCATCGTCATCCCAGTTCCCTCCCCTCCTATTTACAACAATTTTACTCTCCTCCTTCTCATTCTGTTCCGCAACCGCACCCAGAATCTCCTTCAACTGCTCCTCTGTCACTTTCTGCCTTATTTGCCCTGTGCGCGCGAGCATGATGAGTCGGTTCTCGATATCGGTTGCGCGGGATTCTTTGACGAGGCGGATGCGGCCGAGACGGTCGGCGGCGTCGGGTGTAAGGATTTGGGATAGGATGGACGTGCGTTGGTCTGCTGCGGGGGTCGTTAGTTCCTTTTCTTGTTCCTGTTGCTATGTAGGAGAGCTCCTAGAATTGAGCAATCCGCAGCTAGTAGGGAATTGGCGTCGATATCGAAGAGGAAGGTATGAGACGTGACGTACCCTCTCTTTGTCTGCGAGCACACTTTTAGCAGACGTTCATACACACACTTCTTGAGAAACTTTACTTTTGCGAATCTTGCTCTGAGCCCTCCCCGCCTTGCCCTCCTCCTCCACCTCCACCTTGCTGTTGCAGCTGCTGGAGACGCGCGCGTCTGATCTGCTCGAGATCCTCGTCAGACATGATGTCTTAGTATGTGGTTGTATGGAAGTCACACGAGTGGAGTGTTGTGGGAGAGGTGCTAGTGGGGCTAAAAGATCACCGAGTCAAAAGTGTGTTTATGCGGGGAAGAGCTCGGGGGTCCGATATGTCGATTACATAAGGTAGGTAGGTCATCAGCCCTCCTACTTTCTATCTCGAGCACGAATATATTTGCGATTCATCCATATACCTGCTCGATCTCTTTCAAAATTCGAGTATCTGAACTAATTCGCAAAAAGACGTCGATGTCAGGGCAGACGGCCCGGCCATGAATGGAAGAAGTGATTGCGGCAAACGAGGAGAAACGAGGACTACCAGCCATTACTTCAGCCGTTGATTGAGCTATAATCGTTATATAATCATCCTCGAGGCGTGCAGCGCTTCCGTCAGCAGCATGCACAGCAGCCGGCTGTATATGATTGGGACTAACCATCACTTTCACCCATTCCGGAAAGAGGGCGAGTCCAACATGTCCTAGCGCATCTAGCTTGACCGATGATAAACCACGTGTGTGTAACAGTCAAGAAATCAACATTGCTCTTCCACTCCATCGGTCTACTAACATGTCAAACACGATTCAAGATACAAAAACTCCAGTTCAACATGAAGAGTCTCCCTCTCCTAATCATCAACTATATCGGCACACTTTCTTCTCTACAGAGGGCGCCATCGCGAGAAAAGCGCTCGTTCCAGCGCTAATCCTCCCATTGATATACAATGCAGTTCTTCTCTGGGCATGCCTCTCACTGTTCTTTGGGTCACTAGTCAAGAACAACGATATATCCCAGATCAGTATCATAGCAGTCAATCTCGACGACGGGTCTTTCGGGGAAGGATTAGTGAACGGTATCAAGGAGAGCCTTGAAAGACCAGGTCCGAAACTGAAGTGGAACTTTGATGAGCAAGTTGTAGGACATGGCGATACTTGGAGTCAAAATATGGTCTTACAGGAGAAGACTTGGGCTGTGCTGCAGATCTCTGCCAACGCATCCTCAGGCCTACGAGAAGCTCTTTTACATGGAGATTCGTCATACGAGCCACTGTCCGCCGTAACAATCTATTTCGCATCCGCTCGGAACCAGGTCACTACACTCGCAGTCACTGTCCCGGCTGTGTTGGGCCTTGTCAACCAGTTACTCTCTGAGCTCGCTATAACTTCGACTACATCCTTTTTGCAGGAGACTGTGAATGTGAGCAATAGGATTTCGTTGGTAACGGCTCTTGGATGCCCGCAGTGTCTTGCTTCACCATTCGCTGTGAAGCAGGTCGATCTCATTCCGTTCTCTTCAGCTGTGGCGTTCGGTACGCTAAATACTGGACTGATCTTCGTAAGTACCTACTTTTTTCGTCTATTTTCAAAGGTTGCAGAACTGATGAGGACATAACAGCTACTAACCTTTACATTCAACGTTTTCACCGTCCTCCGCGCCGGCGCCGAGCTCCACGGTCACCTCTTCACGCTGCGCACGCACCTCATCTTCCGCACGGTATCTTCGCTGGCATCTTACCTCTTCCTTGCTCTAATGTACACTCTCGGCATCCTTGCCTTCTCCATCCCTCTAACAGGCCACTATTCCACCTCTGGTTCTGGCTTCATGGCCCTCTGGATGCTCAACTGGTGTACGATGGGTGCATGTGGTCTCGTCATGGAATCGGTGTTCACAATCATCGGGATGCAATGGGCGCCTTTCTTTCTCAACATTTGGCTCATCACGAATGCGAGTAGTGCTTTTGCGAGTTTTGAGTTGATGGCAGGCTTTTATAAGTATGGATATGTCATGCCTTTCTATCATTGCGTGAGTATTATGAATCCCTTTCATCAATATAAACGAGTGACTAATCGTGTCGGCATAGATTCAAGCTACCAGAACAATCGTCTTCGGTACGAAGAGTCATTTGGCACTCAACCTCGGAGTCCTAATAGCGTGGATGGCGGTGGGTTGGAGTGGTACATGTTTGAATATGTCGTGGAGAATCAGGAAAGGAAGGAAAACAGGGGTACACAAAGTGCCATAAGCCTTTATATTTACTAAACTACTACATATACTTCCGAGTCGAATTTCAACGAGTCAATTTATACCTCTTCATCTACAAACCTCAACTCTAAGACCACCTTCGACCCTACCGTTCTCTGTAATCGGAACAAATCAGTTCACAACAACCAAAGATCGCGGTGTTAATCTTGTGCCGTGGCTGAAGAGGTTATCCGCATCGTACTTGTGCTTCAGCTCCTCAAGTCGCCTTACGTTGGCGCCGAAGATCTCGTTAGCCGCAACATCGACATCTACTTGTATCAGTTTCACCAAATCAAGCAGTTCAGACCATGTGACTTACTGGCATAATTTCCGTACTGACCAACACCTTCGTCTTTCAACCGTTCCGCAGTAGTCTTCTTGAGGAGGTTGCGAGAGAAGGTTCGAATCTCGTGGTCGAGCGACGGATCGTACCTATATGACGAGTGGCTCAGTAACTACTCTAACATTTTGCATGATCTTTGTGCTTACCACTTAAACATTGTAGCAACATTGTAGTAATCCCCACGATTCGAAAACGCTGTTTTTTCATTCGAGACCTCCAGGACTTTCTTGTAGGGAATGGCCTCGAAGAGCATCATGCTCTCACCCAGTCGCTCATGCGAGGCAACGAAGGCACTGAACTCTGCGTGGACCTGTGTCACAAAGTTTGGATCTAGTGGCAACTTGAACACGCCGCCGCCGAACTGCTTACGTCCACCGAAGCCGGAGACGGGGTTCAGAACGCTGTTTAGCTTCTCGTAGGGGACCATGACGGTCATGTTAGCAATCGGACCGAGTTCGAAGAGATCGGCGAAGAACGCTTTGCCTTCTTCTTCTGTGCCGTTGTGGAAGAGCTGTGTGAGCACTACCGGTGCATTTTTTGGCGGTGGTGCCGAGAAACCGAAGACGAGGACTTGATTGCCGTCGTTGGTTGAGTGGAATTTGTTTGCAAATTCGACGATCTGAGGGAGCTTGTCTGGGAGGAATAGGAGCGGCCCTGTGAAGACGGGGTTTTTCTGCTCGTAGCCTCGAAACGTGAAAGCGGTTACGACTCCAAAATTTGGCCCAGCCCCGCGGACTGCCCAGAACAGGTCAGGGTTTGAGGTCTCGGACGCGATGATCTGTTCGCCAGAAGCAAGGACGATGTCGACGGAGATGAGGTTATCTACAGACTGTAAGCCATTCAGGATCCATTGCTGCTGTCCATGAACCGCCAATCTAATAGGTCTAACACTTACCGATGGTCAGCCCATACTTGCCCGTTAGATAGCCATATCCTCCGCCCAAAGTTAGCCCACCCACACCGGTATGGTTGACCGTGCCGCCCACAGTAGCAAGGCCATATTTTGCAGCTTCGACATCGACGTCTTCCCAGATGGTGCCACCCTCGGCTTTGATAGTTTTAGCTTCTGGATCTACAACTACTTTTCGCATCTTGGAGAGATCGATGACAATTCCATCCTCAATTGAAGCAGCTCCAGATGTCGAGTGACCGCCACCACGAACTGCGAAGGGGATCTTGTGGGAGCGAATCTGGGCGAGAGTTGCTGAGACATCATCTGCGGATTTGACTTGAATGACTGCCGCCTGGCAACACAAGTTAGCGGGTGGACGAACAAGAAATACATCCAAAGGCTTACAGCTCTCTTGATGCAGAGGTCACTCCACCTCACGATGCTCTGCTCGTACACCTCGCCATCGCCGGGAAGTATGACCTCTGCAGTTGTATCCCTTAACAAGTTCTTGAGCGAGGAGTATTCGAAACTGTTGGGTGCGGAAGCCATCTTCAAAGGCTTTGGCAATGTCTGTTCGGGGAAGGAAACGGAAAGAGGATCGTGAAGGAGATTGATGAAGGGTATTTATATCGTCGATGGCGGGGTCGTGGAGCATGATGTCCAAGCCTGACAGGGGCGCCGTATGTACCATCAGCAGTCATTAGTGCTTATTTTGATGATGAAAAAGGCCTCGACTGTCGTTTTCTGGGCTATACTGTAGTATACCAACGGATACTTGGTACTTGGGGTACTATAGCCTAGAAAAGAGTCTGTAGTAGGACTTGGTGTGGTTTGAGGTCGCATAACCCTCGAAGGGACTTTCTCTTCAATTCAGCGCGGAACGTATAACACATGATACTAATTCTCGAGCAAGTCGAGAGGAAGACGTAGGGTAAATAGAGAAGCTGGCAATAGCCGAGTTGTGATTGGGCAGTTGCTTTGACAGATGAGGCTTAGCGCGGACCGTTGATGGTGAAGATGCGGCGACTTTTCTCTTCCGCGTCTTCAGATTGCTCGACAAGCTTTACAGTCTGTCGCATCCTAACATGCTCAAGACGAGGAGCGTGCAGTCTATCTGTGCATCATGCCGCCTTAATATCGCCATTTCACGGGCGCGTAGTGCACGATTACCTGCTCAAGCACAGCTTGCATCGCGACCTGCACGACCTAGTGCGACGAGTTTCCTGCCGCCGCGACGAACGCTATCTACGACCTGCATACGGTACCAGGTCGGCCGGGAGCAAGATGTAGCCTCCGATGAGCTACCCCCAACGCGGGCGGAAGGGCTGAATATCGAAGTCAATGCGCGGAGAGCGAGACAGCAGTTTGGCGATGCCTTACCAAGGGACCATTTGAGCGAGGAGGAATATACCGTGTACGAGAGACTGTATGGGACACCAGTATTCGTGGATAAGGTCGAAGACTTGCAGGAGCTGGACAACGTAGCCGATGAGGAGATCATCGAGGAGGAACTCCCGGATGGATCGACAGTCCTACTCAGAAAGGGTGCGGATGGTGAGCTTGAGGAGATTGAGGTCATAGATGAGACCGAGGATATACCAGGGAGTGAAGAAGGCGAGCTCGACGAAGAGACCATGACGCCAGAAGAGTGGGAGGCATTCAGAGAGCAAAAGGCGCAGACGTATCACGAGGGAGTCTATGAGAAGAGCCGATTGGCGCAGGAGGAAGCAGAGGCCTGGGAAGATGTAGAAGAAGAAGACGATTTCATGCGCGCGCATCCATTAACCATAGCGGGCCGCTTCAAGCCTTCTCCTTCGACCGTCTTCCTCCCGAAAGAGGCTCTCGTTGATCCCACGGCGCTCCTTCTCACCCGCGCGAACCATAAACACCTCACCGAGTCGGCAAATCGCATCTTCGGCGGTCGAGGTCTCCCGCACTCTGCTAGCACACCTCCAGCGCGCCTGGGCAGGGAACAGAAGCCGATCCCGCTGGACCCGTCGCAGGCAGATATGGGTAACATTGAGGCAGATGCGTATATGGCCTCTGTGCAGCCTGGGACCTACGCCAGCATCATGAGTGCTTTGGTCGAGGTTCGCCGCCGATTGGGCGCATCTTGGTTGGAACACATGCTACAGAACAAGAAGGGAGGCACGATACTGGATGCCGGATCTGGTGGCGTTGGTGTACTCGCCTGGCATGAGATACTACAAGCGGAGTGGGCGCGAATGCATGACGAGTCTGGGAACACTTCACACGATGCTACTCCGCTGGGAAAGGCAACGGTTTTGACAGCCTCAGACACGCTTCGACACCGGGCGAGCAAACTGCTTGAAAACACAACCTTCATCCCTCGACTACCGGAAACAGTAACAGCGGATGGAGAGGCTAATACGCAACAGCCGCGAAAGTTCTACGATCTGATCATCGCTCCACACACTCTCTGGTCCCTGCGACAGGAATACCTCCGCAAAGAACAGATCGAGAAATACTGGTCCCTCCTCAACCCTAAAGGTGGTGTGCTCGTACTCATCGAAAAGGGTTTGCCCCGCGGTTTTGAAGTCATCGCCGGCGCCCGCTCGCATCTTCTGAATAAGCACATCGCCTCGCCCGACTCAGAAACCATAGAAGCCTCAGTAGAGTCCCAAGTCTCTAGGCCTGACGACGACACGAGATTTACTGACAAGGAAACCGGCATGATCATCGCCCCGTGTACAAACCACAGTACATGCCCCATGTATCAATCACCTGGTGTTAGTCAAGGAAGAAAAGACTTCTGCTTCTTCAGCCAGCGCTACATACGTCCTCCATACCTTCAACGCATCTTGAACGCTAAAGACAAAAACCACGAAGATGTACAATTTAGCTACCTCGCAGTCCAACGAGGCCGTGACCAGCGTCTCCCAGAACACGACATTACCGGCAAGGGCTTCTCACAATCGGAAGCCTCCACCGCCGCTGCTTTCGAAGGCCACGAATGGAATGCTTCTTCCAACCCCGACCCCGATTTAGAAACCGAGGAACCCACCCTGACTTCAATAGATGACGTGAATCCACTGACGTTCCCTCGCCTCATTCTCCCCGCCCTCAAACGCCGCGGCCACATCATCCTCGACGTCTGCACTCCGGCGGGAACCCTTGAGCGGTGGACTGTTCCACGCTCCTTCAGTAAACAAGCCTTTCGCGATGCCCGAAAAGCGCGCTGGGGCGACTTGTGGGCCCTCGGCGCAAAGACGCGGATACCTCGCAACGTACGGCTCGGTCGTCCAACAGACGAATACGATAAGAAGGGCAGGAAGGTTAAGAAGGCCAAGCAGGTTGTTATCGAGATTGGGGTTGGGGAGAAGGACGGTAGGGCTGTAGAAGAGGGTGGAGCGAGGGTGCTGGGTAAGGGAGGGAGAATGCTGGTAGGAGATCGTGATGGGAGGTATACTAGCGATCGAAAGATTAGGGGAAGTGGAGGAAGGAAAGGACGAAGGAAGAGGATCGATCACGATGTTCTCGATGACTTTTAGGAGGATATGTGTAATGGGTATGTGTATATTATGTACTAACATAAGCATTGGGCGGCGTTTAAAAAAGAAATGGCATTGAATGCGGGAAATGGGGAAGAAACTCCGCCTCATTTTATAACCCTATAGGACGAAAGAATCACTCTACTATCTACCACCTCACTCCCACCCGCGCTCGCACACATCACCCAGTCCGTCACTCAGTTATCGCCAACCTTCCCAAACCGATACTGTGCCCAATTTAAACTGCCATCTGCGTGCGTCCACACTTGTTCGCCAACATCGTCGCCCGCCGCCCCAGCAGCAACATAAATGGGAAGCAAATGCTCCAGTGTAGGATGTGCCTTTCTAGTATCACTGCGCTTCATCAGCGCCGCCATGCGTGCCTGACGTTCCTCCGGCCGCGAGGTAACCGCGTCCTGGAGCGCATCGTCGAAGCTGAGCGCGTACCTTTGAAATATTAGCAAAGTTCACAAGAAAGTAGGAGGAAGGGGGTTTTCGACGACTACTTACGGCTGGGTATCGGGCTTGGCTTTTCCCGCTGCCCTGGCCGCGCGGAAGTCAAGAAGGTTATGCACGGCCATGCCCGCGCCGATGATCAGAATGCCCTCGTCGCGCAGGCCGGCGAGCGCTTGGCCCATGCGGTAGTGTTGGTTTGGGTCGTCGTTGTTGAAGAGGGACATCTGCACGATGGGCACGTTTAGGGGGTTGGTTTTTGGGTCGAAGGCTGTTTTTATAAGTCAGTGTAAGTCCGCCAGTACGATTTGATCAAAGTATTGTAGGAGAATGGAAGATATGATGACAACTTGTGACAGACGAGAGAGGAGGACGTTCGCAACGACCGAAACATAAACAACATCGAAAAACCAGAAACACACAAAACAAAAACACATACCAGCCAAAAACCCCGCCCAAACCCCATGATCCAACCCCCTCCTCACCCTCTCCACCCTCACACCCACTCCCTCCAACCCACCCACCACCTTCTCCGCAACCTCCCTACTCCCCCTATTCGGATACTCCACCTCATAATACTCTTTGGGAAACCCATAAAAGTCGTAAATAATCTCCGCGTCCTCTGCAGCGTTGACGAGGATTGTGTTGGGCGCGTCGGCTTGCCAGTGGGCGGAGATGACGACGACGGCTTTGGGGCGCACGAGAGAGGTGATTTCGCGGCCCACGGTGCCGAGGCGGGTGAATGCGGGCAGGGTTTTATCGAAGATTGTGTTGGGGCCGCCGATGGAGAGGAAATAGACGGGTGTCCGGGTTGAGGTTGAGGTGGACATGATGGCTCTCTGAAGCCTGTCCGGATTGAAGTAGAGGATGAAAATTAAGGAGGCGATCAGTATGATGAGGAGATGGGGGAGATGGGGGAACATGCAACTACGCTATGAGATGAAAGGGATGATGAGATGTTTATATGGTAGTAGAGTTACGGTTAAAAAGTATGGTATATACGGTTACTATCAATAAGGGGGCATAGCGCTTTATGCTGTCCATATCCAACATCTCACATCTCGTCCGACGAAGACAAGACGAGAATAGTCAATCCACCGCTCGCAATAATAGCGCCCTGAAGATCATAGGAATAGTTCGTCCCGCGCGGGCAAATCTTCTCTCAAGTGATAAACCCATTCCTACTGCGCGAAATTTGTCAGCTATGCTACTTCCTTCGGCAGCAATAGCAACGGCTTTTAGCTTTAGCACGCGGTGTCGCCATTTACTCGTGCCTAGTATCCGCTTGAAATAAGTGGGGAACTATGCTCGGGGTAAGAAGAAATGAGGTTCCGACTTACCGCTCTCGGCGTCCCGCGCGGCTTACATAGCACCGCGCGGCTTACCTACTCCTGACCGCGCGCGCTGTCAGAATCCCCTTGATCTTCGCGCGCGGCTTGTGGGTCCTTGTGCTCTACATCCTAGTGGGGGCCGTAGTTCGGTAACATAACGGTCGTAGTTGTAGGTGCAGATAAAGTCGGCATGATGCGATCGTTTGCCTTGCCGTCATTCGTCCGCAGTTGCATGGAGAGGCGTACAACATGAGCATTACAAATGAGCAGAAGAAGCCCGTGTGGTATCGCTCTGGTTGGGCAAGTATAAAGAGACATCTTGGGTCCTCCAAGGAAACTCCATCATCCTCCAAGCCTCAACCTCCCTCAACATCTTTGCAAGCCAACAACACTCAACACAAACCAGCTTTACCACCAAGCACAATGGCATCCACACCCGTAGCACTTATCCTCGGAGCTGGTCCCAGGATCGGCACCGCCGTCGCCTCGACCTTCGCCAGCGCCGGCTACAAAATCGCTGTCGTGTCTAGAAAGGGCACTGGTTCCAAAGACGCCAACGGCTACCTCTCCCTCAAGGCCGACTTCACCAAACCCGACTCGATCCCCGCCGTCTTCGACGCCGTCAAGGCCGACTTCCAAACCGCTCCCAGCGTCGTCATCTACAACGCAGCGGCGCTTACGCCTCCTTCTGACCCCAACTCTGTTCTCTCCATTTCCGCCGAGAGTGTTACATCTGATTTGAATGTCAACACCGTCAGCCCCTACGTTGCGGCGCAACAGGCGGTCAAGGGCTGGGAGTCGCTGCCCGCCGAGACCAAGAAGTCCTTCATTTTCACTGGCAACATCTTGAACCAGCTCGTCCTGCCTGTGCCGATGATGCTCAATCTGGGTGTGGGAAAGGCCGCTTCGGCATACTGGGTTGGCGTTGCTGATACGACGTACGCGCCCCGCGGATTCCGGTGAGTATTTCCAAAAGAAAAGATCTTCTGTGAGAAGACTTTCTAACACGTACATTTTGCCAGATTCTTTTATGCCGACGAGCGCACTGCAGAAGGAAAGCTCGCAGGTCAGGCCATCGACGGTCCTGCCCATGCCGAGTTCTTTGCACAGTTGGCGAAGCATGACGGGAATGTGCCCTGGCTTGCGACATTCGTCAAGGGCAAGGGTTATGTCAAATTCGAATAGGAGGTCCCAGCTGGTATAGATATGTAGAGACAGCTCGAAACTATGTACTCGAATCAAGTGCCATTGACGAGTTTGCTTCACATACCTCAATGCAGTACATGTGCTTTCCTATGTCTTGGCCAAATGCTCTTTCAAACAAGTAACACTAGGTCACCTTGGCTTCTGAAGTACATGGCGAGGTCCCGGTTCGCAGGATCTCTTGCATCCCTGTCGCGCCATGCATTCTTCATGATCTCAAGTGCCTTGCGTACGGTGCCAAAAAGGCAGGGCGGTTGTAGTGCTTCTACCATGCCACGAAAATGGGCTTCCAGGGACGGCTCCGCAAGACAGCCAGCGACACAATATGGCCATATCATTGTGTTCAGTAAAGTCGGCGGCAGACTTTGATGCGTTAGGAGTTCGACGATTCGAATAACGTGATACTGTACATCGGCGCTGGCGGGCTGCCACCCAGACACAACAACGGATAGATAAAGGAGCGCTGCATGTGCCCAGACACGGGTGACCAATGTGCTCTGGCAGGCCATTGTCGTTGCTTGTTGGCCATAATCTCGTGTAAAAATATTCAGCACGCTGCTACTCTTTTCTGGAACATGCATTGGGCCGGTTCCGAGCCGAGTGAGCTGAGCCTCTAATGAGTCTTTGATCGACGTAGCGCGACGGACAAGCTCCATGACATCAAGCATTCCGGCTCTTTTATATTGCTGTTTCCATGCGTCAAGCACGGCGATCTCGCCGATTTCTAATAAGGCCCAATTTTGACACCCCACAACAGCCTCAAGATTAATAGGTGGTGGGGTTTGATTGATGTTACCGAGGAGGCTCTGGTGGTATGTGTAGAGTTTAGGTTGCTCTTGAAGCACCGTGCTGGCGACAATGTCATCAAATATCAAAAGGGCGGATGAGAAGCGAAAGGCGGCAGTTTCAGGACTCGGCACCCGGACATTTTGAGCCGGCGGAATCCACGATGAAGGCCCCAAGCGGCTGACGACAGCGTTAAAGTATGTAGTAGGACACGCCGGTTGACTAATGTCGGGACTCTCGAGAATCTGTTTGAAAAGAGCAAGAGCAGCATTGAGATGTGCCTGGCAATTGTCAAAGCTCAGGACAGCAATCTCAAAACGCTGCACCTGCATAATGCTTGCCAAGATCCGCACAGCGCCATGTAGGTGTTCCGTGATACCTGCACCGTCAATGACCTGCAGCGCTTGTCTCAGCGTCTCAAAGGCATCCCTGGTCTGCGCGATCAGCGCTTCCCAATGCCTTGCGTCATCAGCTGCTCCTCGTGCGATAGAGAAGTAATACGAACTCTGACAGAAAGCGGTCTGCCGCATTACCGGACTCTTTATCATCAGTTCCATGGTCCAGGCTCTACCGCCCTCGAGGATAGAGGGTCGGTAAAATGGGAAGAGGAAGGGCAGCACGTGCTCGAGGTAAAACATGAGGAGGATGGTGTCAGGCCCTCCGAAGATCATGCTATCGCGAGCATCCTTGCTAAGAGCCATGCAGTCAGTTCCACGTGGGGCTGGTATAGTCGATGTCTCGTTGTGCGGCTCCACTCCGTTTCTGTGGGCGTTTGTTGTCTTGCGACTGCCGCATATAGGAGTGGGTAAACACTTGGGTAAATTTTGGGGCTGTAATTCCATCTCGTCGGTAGTGGAACTACCGGTAACTGAGCCTGAGTCGACAGAGCCATAGTTCGCACGCTCCTCACGGCGGAGATGGGCCTTCTCTTTAACCTCGCGCTTGAGCCGCTCAGCCATCTCTTGCTGCCTCACACCGCCATCCATCCACTCCGGCTTGTTCTGGCCGAAACAGCAAGTGATATGGAGCCCAGAACAGGTATCACATACAGGCCTTTTTTCATCGCATTTCTTGCGCCGGAGTCGGCAAGTCCAACAGCCATTGAAGCTCTTGACTGTGTTACTGTGACGGGAACTAAGATCCATATCGTAGCACCCGGATTGTGGCGGGTTGATACACTGATGCAAAGGGTCTCCTTATTTCAATTTTAGTCGCAGTCGATGTCATCATCGCTTCATTGTGGGTAGTTGCGCGCGTGGGTGTCGTGATGCCAAGAGATGTGTTGCAAGGCCTTGGAGGTGCGGCGTTCAAGCTTATGTAATAATTAGTTTATGGGTGCCCACTACAAGCAAACATTGTTACCTAGGTATTTTACCGACCGACTGGAGTTAGCAACACCTGGGGCTTAATCGAAGCGTCAGGACTATGAGAACAAAGCAGTCACAGCATCTCACTAAAGCTCGAGAAAAAGTCAAAGATATTGAAAAGTATTCAGTTGCCATTGCATTCGAATATGGGTATATACATCCTCGCATTCAGGACCTGCACTCTTCGCTACACTCAGTACAGTGGGGGTATCTTCCAAGTAGTCTCGAGACCTATGAACCCGGGTGAAAATGCTAAGAGGGCTCAACGACGATACGCCGGTGGAGGGGAAAGTATAATGCTCCCTGATATGATCGGACGCCGAAGATGCAAAAAAAAAAACAACATAGGAAATATATACAAATGCTCTGCGGAAAGTTATGACTTGTGGCGACTACCTCAGAGAAGTAGGCCCACATTGAGGGCGACAGCACCAAGTCCAGTTTCGCGGCTATCTTCGCTCCTTCTCTTGCCCAGTATCTCCAACTCGCGCGCTACGTCGGCTTTGGTGTGCGATGCTGCAGTCGGCGAGGGCGGAGTGGACGACCCAGTGTCGTCACCAGTCTGCTCTGAGCGAGCCGGTGTTAGGTCCTTGCCGAATGAGATTGAGGTAATCGAGTCGTCGCTCACGCCACGAACAGGCGATCCAGGTCTCGTGGGTCCAACGGTGGCAGACACGGCCTTTTCTACAACAGGTGTTGTTGTAATCCGGCTTGTTGAGATCCTCGTAGGGCGCTTGGATTTGGGGAACTTGTGTGCATCGTAGCGCGGTGGATGCGATTTGTACTCGGTGAGCACATGCTCTTTGACGTTGATGCGCACGCGCTTCCCAGCGCAAAACACCACATCACTAACTCGGGGTGATGAGGCAAGCAAAACCGGTGCACAGCGACGCCTGTATCTCATAATCTGCGAGGGCGTAGGCCGCAGTCTGGGAGCAAATTTGGGATCAAGGACACCAGTCGAGGGCCGCTCATCATCGCCATTCTCATCCTGCGATGATGAGACCAGTGTCAAAGAATTCCTCGCCGACCTGGTCGGAAAGCGAACATCTTCCGGGTCAAACTCCTCGAGTTCGAGGTCAGCAGGTGCTGTTGTTGCGTTCGTTATTGGACCTGGTTCTCGGGTACCCGCCAGATGCGGATAAAGCTGGCGGATAATTTGCTCTTGCTGCTCAATGATGCGTCGACCGGCGTCTAGATTCGAGAGATTGTCGAGATTATCTCCTAATTGCGCGCCGTCCAGGATGCGTTGCCGCCTGCTTCTCCGTGGAAGACTTCGGTAGCGAGGCTCGCTGCGATCTTCTAATGGGGCGCTGATGTCAATTGCAGCGCAAAGAGCTTCGATCCATGACAGCATGTCTTCTTGCGATGATGGGCAGAGAAGGAATTGCTCCAGCTCCAGACGCAGACGGATTGCATGTTCCCGGACTGGTTCGAAAAGATGTGGATCGGACTCGTAGAGCTTTGATCGAGCTGCAGTGGGAACCAAGTGCGCAAAGGGGGACTTTGGTACCAATGCCGTCTTCTTGAAATCTGAGGCGACGCCAGCTTCAGCATGTTGCAGAGTGTATGTTCTTAGGAGTCGCCCTGCAGTAGGCTGTCGATTCTTGCTGAGAAGACCCGGGTTCTTTACACGATGTATGCTCAATTGCGTCCCTCGAAGCACAGCATAGGCATCGTACCATTCGCGGTTTCCCGAGACTTGGAAAGGCGACGACAGCTCTGGCTTTATGCCTACAACTCCTCCAATCTCAACTGTGCAGTTGTACGACGGCGGGAGAGCAGTGTTGCGGGCGACCTCTTGCTCGGTCCGTGTTCTCTCGTCCAGATAGCGTAGGGTTTCGGGATCAGTTGCGCGAGCGAAGGATGGTGGGGCGCCGGTAGGTAATTGCGCATGCGTGTGAAAGGTGTTGTGGTAGCCATAGGTTGGGGCAGCAGCCGGCGAGCTCGAGGGGTTCGATGGGCGGTGCCGTGAGCGGCTTTGAGACGTCGTTTCTGTGATGGCCTCCATGTTGAAGACAGTGGTGAGAGTTAGGAAGAGTCGAGCAAGACACGCAATGCGCAGATTTCACTTGGAGACTGCGTAGATGACTCGCTCGACGTTTGCAGGCCAGCGACTAGCTCTTGTACCTGTCCGAGGTTGGCAGCACGAAAGCGGCGTCTGGAGCTATCGTGGCTCGCCTTGCTTGTCCGGAAACGGAACACACAATGAAGTGCGCAGCGCCTCTTTGTTTCGCACACGGAACAAGACGTGCCAGCAACAAACAAGCCCTTCTGGAACGTTCCCTGGAGAAGGCCGCCGCGAGGGCTGGGAGGTATTGGAAATGGGTTCAGGACGGACAGGGGGTGCTCCTGCAGTGAAATGAGTCGCGCGAACGGTGCGTTTGCTGGCACCGGAAGGAGCGCACAGAGTAGCGCA
Source organism: Parafenestella ontariensis (assembly GCA_021596325.1). Lineage (NCBI taxonomy): Eukaryota > Fungi > Ascomycota > Dothideomycetes > Pleosporales > Cucurbitariaceae > Parafenestella > Parafenestella ontariensis. Next base: position 494,241 of record JAKGDA010000013.1, on the reverse strand, counting down.
GCGCAAATGACCGCAGAGCACAGTGAGGGCGTAGATGTGTAGAGCCCAGCGCCAACGCCAGCACGCACGCACGTCGGGCGTGGTGTGATAGCGGATTAAATATATCCCCATCACTCGCCCACGCGGTGTCTATCAGCTGCCGCGGGTGTTCGACAGGCGACGGGCCCCAGCGAGCATGGATGCGAGCTCCCCTCACAGCCCCGAACGCGTTCCAGATCGCCGCTAGCCGTGTACCAGCCCTGTTCAGCCTAGCCAGCTTCGCAACCGATCCGTTGTCCGCTTCCCGCGCCCACCCCGCGGGCCATTGTGACACCCTCTTGTTGCTGGTGCAGGGTGGAGAAGCTCGCGTCCAGCCTAGATTCACCCCTCGACTGGCTTCCTTGTTGGCTATCACGCTCACGTTTCGCCCCCGCTCATGTGAGCGTGCTATGCGTTATCGCACAACATGCAGGGCCAAAGCTGAGTCAGGGGACTGACACCAGCAGCCAGTCGTGTTTTAAGAGTCTAGACACTCGCTACACCTACTAGACAATTGCAGGAGCTTCGTGGCTACTGTGCACTGTGTTTTCCTACGTCAACGTGACCTGCAGCCAAGTCACGCCGAGATCTGAGATCTTGACATCAGAGGCTATCTATTTGAGTTCCCACCGCTGCGGTGCTGGTACCATGGTACATCTTAGCTTGTCCCGACAATGCTGCACGAGCAGTTGGTTTCCCCTGTCAATTCACCATAAGAATCTCGTCAACCTCAGACTACAGCAGATGATTCAGGGTTGGCCGCCATTCTGTCAGCCATTAATATAACGACAGCAGATCATCAAAAGTCTCAAGCAACACACTGTCTTTCAGAGACATAGGCTGAGGTAAGCTAACATGTACGCCTGTCAAGCTGACCCATGGTTCTATTATGGTACGCCTACCGCTTTAATTTATCTGCTGAGCTTATTTTCTGCCGAGACAGCGAAGCTACTGCACTTGAGATCTGGTTATGACAGTGCCATGACCGCTGCGTCTATTTCAATGCGGGGCGGTGACAGTATTGGAGCCATGGATACGATTGCCCTTCTCGCTACTACACCAAATCTACCCCAAGGTATCAAAGCAAATCCACCGAGTACACAAAGTGTGGGTATCAAAACATGTAAACCACCACCATGACGTTCCATTCTGAAGCGAAACCGAGTTGTCTGGATGTAGTCATAGATCTAAGATGTGCGTTTCTTTTGAAGCTCAACCCGTGTCTAAGAGCTCCGTTTCCCATACGGCTCGAAAGGGAATATCGCTGCAATGGCTGCCATGAAAATGTACAGCGCCGCACAAATGTAAATTGGAACGGGGGTTCCTGTCTATCGCGAAGTCAGTCGTTTGGCTCTTCTCAGAAAAATCCATAGTAGAAGAGAGGGTTACAAGGTAGACTTACATCTGCTACAGTAGCAATGACCGCAGAGAGGATACCCATGATCCTATTCCACCCAATCGCAATGCCATTGCCAGTGCCTCTATGCGCGCTTGGCAGCACCTCTGGAGTATACGCATACAGCGTGCCATAATAAATATTCAGGCAAAAGTTGATGATGCATGTGAACGCCACGTTCTACCTCTAAGTCAGCACACGGCCCCATATACCCCTCTGCAGTGGGAAGACATACCTGCGTTGCAGTCCTGACCTGCGTGTACGCAAAGAAGAAAGCCATAGTAATCAAAGCCCCAATAACCATGGTATATTTCCGGCCCAACTTCGTCCCACACATGTACCCAGCAAGTACAGGGCCCCAAATGCCCGAGAAATTGACAAGCGTGTAATTCCTCCAAGTAATGTACGGGCTGGGTTCGCCCAACGCGGCGCCCCGGGAAGCCAGATATGAGGGCAAGAAAACGTTGTACAGCGGGTAGGCAAGACCTATGAGGGTCCAGGAGAGCCAGATGAGGGATGTGGAGAGGCCGATGCGTTTGGTGGAGTAGAGCCCCTTGAGATGGAGCCAGACTTCGCCAAAGCCCCATTTGCTCTGCCCGCCTCGCGCAACCTTGTCGACGGTGCCGCATGCTTGCATGCGCTCGAGTGTCAAGCTGCAGGGGCGGTTGTACTTGTTCGCGATGAACTGGAGGGTTTCGACACACTCGGCATCTCTGCCTTCACCGACGAGGAACTTGGGCGTTTCTTTGAGCCGAATGACGGTAATACGAAGAATCGACATGACAAAGACGAGGGAGCCTGAGGCGTACCAGACGTAGCGCCAGCCCTGGTTGTTGGATTTAGTGCAAGGCGGCGCATCGGGGTAAACGGAGGGGTCCTGGCAGCTGTAGTTTGGGATGAATGCCCAGGCAAAGATACCTGCAATGAGTTGACCAATACCTAAGATATCTCTGTCAGCCATTTGTATTCTTCTACCAGAATCGAAACAAGACAACGCACCCCACCATGCGGCCATTAGCGTCAACATCCATTGCTTATAGCTAGGAAGATATTCGAGGAAAACAGCCGTGTCGAGAACCAAGTTACCGCCTCCTCCGAAAGCACTCAGAGCCACGAATAGCCCCAGCACCTCCCAATTTGGACTTGCGCCTGCGACGATTGCGAATACTGAGCAAATGATTAAGCTCACGTTGAACGCGATCTTGCGACCCATTATATCTGCCGTGAGCCCCCAGAAGAGAGCACCGATAAGCATGCCAACATATGCAGCGATGGTGAGGCCATTGGCGTATCCTGGCTTGAATTCAAGTGCTGCTTGACCGGCGATGATGGACTGTATGAGAAGGATGAGGGAATCGACCGCGTAGCCGAAACCGTTGAGGACAAAAAGCTAATTGGAGTCAGTCAACAGAGTCTGAGCTGCTTGACAGACTCATGAGTGTACCCTCCATTGATACCGTGTAAATCCTATCTCGTCTATAGCATCATTTACGAGGTGCATCTTCGCATTGAGCACCGGATCCGTATGCTCGAGTTGCAAAATGTCGCCTTTGCCCAAACTGATCGTATCGTCCTCGACATGCTGATGCTCCACATCCTTCTCTTGCACCTTCTTTTCGGAGTTTTTATTCGGATCCTCCATCTTATGCGTGTTGCAATTATCTCGTGCCGATCCTAGTCTCCAACTTTCTAGCTTCCAATTTCACTTTTGTGTTGAAAGTTGCACGCGACACTTCTCCGAATATCAATTTCGCAAAAGACTTAGAAGACCGCCCAAACGGAGGGAAGCGAGGGATGCGAAACAGTGATCTCATTCACGCGTGCGACCAACCTTATGTACCGCGTATCCAATGCTGTGTCGATACTTCCCCACGCGGGCCGAACGCAGCATTGGGATCTCCTTGGGTGCGACAAATCAGGAAACGCGGGATAGTCCCTCGTGGCTGTGTCCTCATTGGCTGACATCATCGCTGTGGTTGCCCAGCGCAAGCGACCCACTTCTTCGATGTTGGAATGTCAACCTATCCAATGAAGGCAGGTGACTAGTGGCAAGCATATGCAAACGTTCCTCTCTTCCATCGCGCGCGTCGTTTTTCCGTCTTGGTAGCGCTTTCGTGTCTACAAGATGTTCGCACGCCAAGTTGCATCCCTGCTCTGTTCCACCCCAGTAGGAAGTCCTTGATGGTCTAAAAATCAAGATTCTGATTTGTTCTTAGCAAACGGGGAGTAACTCAGTGCGATGTGACCATGTACATCTCGAGCCCTAAAACGTCAGCATGTAGAACGTGCAGGAAGAAAATACACTCTGGAACTACAATATAAGAAAAGCAAGAATCCTCTCCTTCAAGGGTACCTGAATACATCTGAATTGAGTTTAACCCGCCTTTTGAACACAAACATACGTGCCTTCGTACAGCTCTGCCGCCTCGACACTCTGACAGAGGATGTGCCCGAAATCATAACGCCAAACTGGAAAGAATCCGTTGTGCCTAAACGCCAACGACATGTTCGTGGCAGTGACCATGTATCCTAAACGCCATGCTGGAAAAAGGACTATTGCGCTGCCGCCATTGGAACACGCCTATTGCTCGCCAGGTGTCTGCGCCATCGGGGAGTTCTCCTCGGTACTCGCAATCGCGCTCTCCCCATCCGCGGTCATCATGATGGGTGTAGGCGCAATCCTCCTCTTCTTGCTTTCTCGGCTCTCTTCGACTTCCGGAACAGAGTGCAACTCTCGCTTCTTCGAGCCTGACAGTGCCTCATCACGGTCCGACTCGCTTCTCTCGCTCTCTCTTCGTCCAGCAATACCAATGTTCAGGATGCCGCTGACGGAACTGCTTGCACTGTGGCTGCTGCCTTGTCCATGTGCCGGTGTAAGTGGCGGCGTCCACATTGGAACTGGACCTGAATTTGCTGCCGCTAAGCTGGGCACAGAAGACATGGCTGGAGTAGGAGCGTTCATGCTGCTAGGGTCACCTGCCCCAGGAGCAAAGGACGAGGCTGTGGCGATGCTTGAAACAGAGTTGCTCCTTGCTGGACTGCCCGGCCTTGCAGGAAAGAATGAGCTTGGGGAGGCCGGAAATCCTGCGGAGGGCTGCCTCTGCATTGGTGGTGCCGTTGCAGTCGTTGAACCTGACATGCTTCCGGTGGTTGGTGTTGGTGTTGGGGTCGATTGATTCGATGCTTGGCAAGCTGCTGTGTTGATTGCGGCGGGCGTATGCTGTTGTCGACTATGGATGGCCAAAGGTCCTGTGTACTTCTCTCCAAGCTCACCAGGTGCGAACGTTATCGATGAACAGAACCCATCTGAAGATGTCATAAGCAGCATGGACCCATCGTTTGACCTGAGAGCTTATTAGCAATGTCCAAGAGGGAATCCATTTCTGTTTCTTACCAGGTAATATCTGTGAAGGTAGCAAAGTGCAGATTACTAACGATGCACAGTGGCTTCTGCTGTTGGGTGTCATATATGTGAATAGCATCTTGGGTGGCGACTGCATATATCATGCGGTATGGAAGACTGAAAGCAGATGTTGGGCCGGGTGGTGGCCCTGTTGAGGCTGGGACATCGCCCTCAGCAGGCTTTGGCGATGGTGCTGACACGCTCGGCGAAGGTGAAGGTGCACTGGTGATGGGCGGCGGGTCCATTGACGCGTGTGATGTGGGCGGTTTCGAAGGCATGGCTGGCTCTGGCAGGGAAGGTATCTCATCGTCAATCGAGGATGTGTCGATTGTGATTTGCTTCGTTGGGGGAGCATTCTGTCGTAAAGTGTAGTAGACGGGGGAGCAACGGACAGCCACAGAGGGCTTTTTGTGGCCGGGAAGAAATGCAACTGGTGGTTTGTTCAGGCCAGCTCGAGTGTAGATGTAGACGGTGTTGGTGATGTCTTCGACGGGTTTCGCTTCACCGATTGATGGATGCAGTGCCTTGTACTGTCCGGCGGGAGTGAAGAGCAGACTTCCATCTGGGGCAAAGGTGAGACGCCTGAAGAACGATGTAAGGGTCTCGTTGAAGTAAAGGGGCGCATTGCGGACACCCATAGTTCCGATACTACTAATGCTAGGGGAGTTCGGCATGACAGCAGGCAAAGGCATTGATGGAGCTGGAGAGGCTGAGCGACGCATCGATGGCGAGGAGCCAAAGGATGATCGACGACTGTGCGATGTCGGGGGAGGGTTCATCGCGGGCAGAGCCAGCGACTGCGGAGTACCGGGCATGGAAGGTACAGGAGAACCGATTGTCAGACCAGAATCTGCAACGAAGGAAGCTCTGCCGCCAAAGTCGGGTGGCGCAGGACTGTTTGAAGACACTCGTCGCGCGGGAAGGTCCATCTTGGTGACCTTGCTATGTTGAGCCAGCGAAAACTGGCCGTCCTTGTTCTTCAATGTGTAGATGTGCACCGACCTGTCCGATGATTGGGTCGCGATGTATTCGTTCATTGGATCCCATGCTACGCCTTGGACGTAGTGGTTATGCTCGGCAATCTGCCGTACAATGCTTCCTGGATTTTATTGAGCAGCTGTCGAGCTTTGGTGTTTAGGGGGGTGCTGTACCTGTCTGAGCGTTGTATATGCGGGCAATGTTGTCCATACTGCCTGTGATGAAGAAGACGCCGTCAGGAGACCAGGCCAGGTCGTAGATCTCTGATCCTATAGACCTGCACATGGCCTTGACTCGCCATGTCTCCTTGTCTTCGAGGCCTTCTTCGAAATTGGTGTGTGTAGTCTGGTTCTCGGCAGGAACCCAGAGTAGGACGTTGCCGTCATCGCCCGCGCTGGCGAGCATTTCTCCTGGCAAGATGTCAACGACAAAGTCGGCCATAGATACAAGGACCCAACAAACCTCGCGGACACCATCTTACTACATTCACTGCCTGTGTGTGCTTCACGAGGGTCGAGAGGTAGGTGACCTTCCGCTCTTCGCCCTGTGATTCGACGCTCCAAAGCTATGTACCTGTAAGCTGTTGCCAGAAGCATTTATTTATCCTCCCAGCGACATACCCGGACATTGTTGTCTCCGCCTGCAGTTGCCAGCCGTCCCTTTCCATGAGGCTCGAAGTGGGCTGAATAGATGGGAGCGTTCACGTTGTGCCAGGACACCAGAAGCGGAGCAGCCTTCATTGTGTGTGATGGCACGGCTCGCCAGCCGTTCGATTGAGCAAGGTATTCGCGGAAAGAGCGGCGTCGAAGCGTGTACGGTGGGAAGCGTATGCGTAGGGGATTTGGGCGTCTTAGGCCAAGAAAGGTGCGTTGCCGGGGCGTGTTTCCGTATGCTGAGCGGAGGTGACGGTTTGTCCAAGCTCACGACGGCACAGCACTCAGTCTAGGCTCGGATTTCGGGGTCAACGTTTCTTTGAAGTGGGCACGCGGCAGAGTCTTTGAGGCAATTGATTAGCCCAAGGGTGGTTGGCACTCTTCTGAGCGGCCTGCACGCACACGAAGCGCGACTCTTCCGCGTCCTAACCGGAAGAGGAGAGCTTATTGGTTTCACCGCGCGCAGCCCACCGTCAGATGCATCGGGCTCATTGCCGCCATTCATGATTGACTGTTTGCTGGAAAAGAGACGTGTCTCAGGTACTTTGCTAGTCGTACCTGCCGCTCTCATCCGTTCTGGAAAGCTCCTTCCTTCACGTCGCGGGCACCGCTCCATCCGCTCCTGCTCCTTCACCCACGCGATGAGGAGCTTAAGATGAGACATAAGCGAGATATAGCCCTTCCTGCTTACACCACCGGCCCTGCAGGCATCAAGTGAACTGAAATAATCATGTTCGACTTCTTGATATTAAATCGCATTACATGTGGAAGCTCTTAAGTATCTTCGTCATACTTACAGCGTGTTCCCACATCCGCGCTGTCGCGTACCTGTCACCTACTAAGGAGCAAGCATTACTTCTGCGGGAGCTGCGACCAAGCAATTAGCCTTTGTATCTTCGAAGGACTAAGAGCCATCGCCTCCGAGAATCTCTATATCCGAGATCTCCTGGATGTTGTGTCGGATGTGGTAAGACGTTGTACATCTGAACCACAGCGCACGACCCCCGCTATACGCATCAGGGTCACGATCTACGGAAGCCGTCCTCCACGCCCATTCCGTTTCCGATCAAAGGGGAAATTGATAGCTAGGATGTCAGACCAAGAACCTTCCCGCCTTGAAACCGAACTGGAGCTTCTGGAAGCCATGTATCCAGGCCAAACAAGCTACAGTACCAAAGCACGCGAATTCAGATTCGCGGACGGGACTGCTTCGCTCCTGCTACGGTTACCAGAGACGTACCCGGAACTAGGTTCTCCCGATGTAATATCTGCAACTGATACGTCCAAGACCGATATCCGGAATCAGACTAGATCTGCTATAAAAGAGCTGGGAATAACAGACGGCGAAGAAGCCCTTGACGCTATCATCGCAGCCTTCCAACAAGTTCTCGAATCGAACATAGTCCAACTTGGCACGCACCCTTCCCCAGAAAATTACACCAACAAAGAGACTTCGGATCACCGATCCAAAACAGTGATAATATGGCTCCACCACCTCCTCAACACCAATAAACGCAAACTCGCTCTCTCTCCTTCCCCATCGTCCCCTCCTGTATCCGGTCTTACCAAACCCGGCTACCCGGGCATCCTTATCTTCTCCGGTCCCCTTTATGCAGTGAACGAACATGTCAACACACTCAAAGCGCAAAACTGGCAGGCTTTCCAGGTTAGATATGAGGAAGAGAAGCAGTGGCAGTTTGCGCATGGGAGTAATGTGAAGGAGGTTGAGACGATGGCGGAGGTGGTAAAAGACTTGGAAGCTGCAGACAGAGGAAAGGAGCAAAAAGAGGGGTTTCTAAAGGCCGTGGGCATCAAATGAGTGGGGATGTGGACTGTGAAGAGGACGCAAAGTGCACTTCTCAGCCCCGCATATTATCGACAATCATCATTTTATGTCTAGCCTAACTCCCAACCTCATCTGCATCAGGTAAGGCCCTCACGAAGATTGGGGTATAGAGCAAGTAATCATGATCAGAGAGCGACTATCACAGAAAGATGTATATACAACTTTTTGTTGTGAAATAAGTGGTTGTACAATATTCTACATATGCCTTACAATCCACATCTGCAGAGATGCGTAGTATTACACAGAGTACAATAGGGAAGACCTATCTAATTTACCATCTATTGCCCATTAAGAGTCCATGCCGAGGAGTAGGAGTATTTTCACTGGCCCGTAAGTCGATATTGATGCTCGCGCATACTGTGTCTGTGTCTAAATTCATTGCCACCGAGTCTCCTTCTTGAGCGGTTTCTCCCAATCTTTAATGTGATCGGTAATCACCTTCGCAGCCTGGTCGGCCGTAAAGTTGCGTCCGATAGCTTCAACGAAGTCGCCTTCGGGATCTACGCATGACATTAGCCTTCCAGATTCTCTCAAGACACCAGAAACCTTTTGACTTACCCATCAGATAAAAGTAAATGCTGTGATCCACAAGATAATCCTGCCCCGGCTTCACGCTCGACGGCGTGCTAAAGTACACCCTATACGCCTTGCATGTCTCTTTGATCTTGTCATATTCGCCGGTCAACCCAATGAAGTCTGGATGGAACTCTGCAAGGTAGTCTTTCAGCACCTTGGGGGTGTCGCGCGCGGGATCGCAGGTGATCATAAGTGGGAGAAGCACTTTCCCACATTGCTCCGTTACTTTGTCGTACATCAGGGCCATCTTGTCGAGCTCGTCGGGGCAAATGTCGGGGCAGTGTGTAAAGCCAAAGTAGACCTGAACAAATGCGTGTCAGCTTCGTTCGAGGAGTGAGAAACGTTACGGCATACCAACGAGTATTTGCCCAACATGTCATTGCTTCCGAATGGGTTCCCGTTCTGGTCAACGAGTTGGAATGGCCCACCAACTTTAGGCTTTCCCATGCCCTTTGTCTGATCCGCTATCCGCTTCCGCGCCATGCGCTCCTTTTCGTATGTGAAGTAGGCCCATAGTCCTCCACCGGCTGCGACAAACAGGATGGCGGCTGTAAGATTGAATGGCTAGGCTCAAAGTCAGTGCCTGCAGAATTGCTTTCGATGCTTAAAAGCTGAGGTGCAGCTTAGCTGAGGCTGTATGCAACGTACTCCGCCCTTGTTCCTTGCGCGGATCTGGTCAATCGTCTTGAGCTTGCTGCGTGATGCTGACTGCGAAAACGATCGCACTTGTCCTTGCAAGTTTCCTGTCACCTTCCCGCTCTCGATCATATCCCGTTGTGCCTCTCTCAAACATGTTGTCTTCCCTCCCGATGCTGTCCGTGTTGTTGCGATCGACCTTGGGCTGTAGGAAGTAAACGTTCGATAGGCGACCCGGGGGGCTGCGTTGCTCTTGATTGCTCTTGCCGTCCCAGCAGCGCATTTGCATGGAGTAGACATGGTAGATGCAGGGGTTGAGAGGGTGCAATGGGTGCTGGCGACGAGATGCGGTGAGTTGATGTTTCGTGAGACTTTTCTAAAGATTCGAGTTCATGATAGAGCTCGGGCCATGTCGAATGACCGCTGCAAATCCGCTGCGCTGACTTAAGCTTCAATATACATCCACAGTGTTCCATTTATTCTCCGACTCTTATGGTCTGGTATATGAAGATCCTGTATCCTATATCTCATGTGGGAGGGTTCCTTGATATAGCATTCTCCTAGGCAAGTAGCTTTCAACTTGGAGCCTCAACGCAGCAACAATAGAAGAATACGTGAATGTCAGGTTCATGATTAAGTCTATATTACCGCTCTATTTCCAGAATCCTTCGCTCAGAATCTTTGTCCTAGCCTGCAGCGAACTTACTCTTGCCTCTCAGCATCTCGCCAAACTTCCACAACATGAAAGGCGCTGGAACACCAAGCCCGAGCGCAATAAAACCTAACAAGCTGTTTCCCCACCCATAGTCCAAGGCTTTATACATGGCCGGCGCGAATAACGGGAACCCAAACCCCGCCAGAGATCTTAAGACAGTCGCCGCCGCAATAGCGCTCGCAGCGTACCTTGTATATGAATCCACAAGATACGTCTGAATACACTGGAAACCTATGATTACTCCTGCACACATCAGAGCGGCTCCGATATCTGGCACAATCCAATGAACATGCGTTTGAGCGCTCCAGCCATACATAAAAAGGCCGATGGGAACGAGAAGAGACGCCGGCACCATGATGGGAATCCGAAACTCCGGTCTTCCAACACCATTGTTGCGTTTCTTGAGACGACGGTACAGTGCGTCGTTGAGGGGAGCGGTGATCTGGGTTCCGAGGAAGAAGCCCAACCCCATTGCGATGAAGTTGAGAGAACCAATTCCGTCGCTCATGCCATACCGCTCTGTCCAAAGCGTCGGAAACGTCGCTAACATGAGGTACATGAGGCCGTACAGGTATGCCATGTAGCAAGCGAGAACTTGCACGATCTGGGTAGGTCAGCTCCTGCATTAATTATGGATAGGCTCGGTCATTACGTACTGGCTGTGTACCAAGTAGCCTGAACGGTCGTTGCATAGCGATCTTGAGCGTCGCGGCGAGTGTTCGATTTGGATTATCGAATTCCGTATACAACTCCATATTACCTGTCTCCTTACGCAGCCTATCTCGCTTCACAGTCAAGAGCTTTGGTGCGTAGGTCTCCTGCAGAAGGAAAAGACCGAAGCACTGCACAACAGCGGTGAAAATAGTCGTAGCGTAGAAGCACCATCGCCATGTCGTGTTTTGGCTGATGAAACCCCCCGCAATAGGTCCAATTGCCGGTCCTAGCAAAGGCGCCAGGCTGTAGATTGAGATTGCTTTTCCACGCTGTTCGGGTAAAAAACAATCACTAAGAACGCCCTAGTAATATAGGTCAGAGATGGGAAGAGTGCATGGGGCTGGCGTACTCACACCACCGATAGCTAGCGGCGCGGAGCCGCCCAAACCACTGAGGAACCGAAATGCCATTAGTTGTCCAGAAGTCTGCGCAAACCCGCAGCCCAGATTCCATGCTAGATAGAAAAGGTTTGCAAGCTGGAGGACGATAACTCTTCCATATACCTCAGAAAGGGGCCCAAGAAACAAAGGGCCTATCGCGTACGCCAAGACGAAGATGGATAGAGTGAGAGATGCTTCGACGTCGCTCGTAATATTAAACTCGGCGCTAATCGACGGGAGGGCAGGTGAGATCATTGAAGATGAGATTGGGGAAACGAGTGTGAAGGCAGAAACGATGAATGTGGCAGCCCATTTGCGCTTCATTGACCAGTTCTTTGGATTTGCTGGATCATTATCCGAATCCCACGTTACCTTAGCAGTGTTAGCGACTCCTACAGTCGATCAGCTTTCCTCCCCAAAAAAAAGCACTCACAAGGTTTGGATCTCTCATTGATCTCTTAGACACCTTCTTTTCTAGTTGTGGAGCTGACGCCTCAACATCATGCTCGTACGGAACACCGCTTCTTATCTCCTCATATGTCTTTTCATTCTCATGCGCTGCATCGTCTTTCTTCTCTAATGCGTCGTCTTTTTCCTCTATTTCGTCTACGTCATTTATACTGTCGTCATCGTCACTGCTGGATGTCTCTGACCCTCGTCTTTCAGTTTCAGTCTTATGGAGTGACCTCGCCTCTGTATCAACGTGCAGCCCCTTGCCGTCTTCATGATGGTAGACAGAGTGGTCGTCCGGAAATTGGCTTGAGAGTATTCGGTGTAGTGGCGCACCGTCAGTACCCCGTGGGCGGGATCGTGAGCGGCTCCGTGATTTTCGTGCTTGTGTTTGTTTGGTATTCTCCATAGGTTGAGAGAAGATCTGAGACAGTAGCAGGGACTGTACGACAGGCTGACAGGAAACGAATGCTTGTTACGGTAACTAGTAAGATCGGATCTGTTCACCCTAGTTCGGACCCTGCAGACCTTTCTTTGATTCTATCAATAAAAAAGGGTGGGTTGGTGAGTGATATATGCTGCATCGGAAATTACTACTTTGAAGCACGAAGGACAATATGTAACTCTCGCATTCTGTGGCGAACCTCGCCTCGGACAGGGCTTTATTAACTCCCCGGGTTTAAGCATGTTTTTGGTGGACGAAAACTCCGTGTTTAGACAGTCCGAAGCATTCATCGGATGGTCGGGCGAGACAAAGCCCCGGCAGAAACGTAACTAGAGACGGGCCGCCAGAGCTTCTTTGGAACATCGAGGATATGATTCGTCGAAAACGCATGTTAGTTAGCGAAGACGCATTATGTAACCCGCGCTGCCGATTAATGAAAAATGGCATGACGTAGTGTTCGATAATATCTCCAAGTTGAAGTAGTCTTCGCGCTTGCTAGGGATATATCCGTATAGTTGTACTAAGCTCATGGAGAATTATTGAATGGCGGGCATGCCCGCAAGGGAAATAGCCTTAGGAATATGAATAATAAAACTAAGCTCATCTCATCAATTAGATACCGCAAAGTTGAACTCCGCAACTATCTAAATACCGACACAGACATTGTACCCAAGCCACAGAGTCTTGCAGTTTCCGCCATTATTTACAGTCGGGTTCCATTGGTCAAAGTTTGACCTTGAGATGCCATACCTGGCAACAATAGTGTCACAGTTGTCTTTGTCGGCAACCTGATGCCATTTATTGCAGCCGCAAATGGGCGAAGGTTGTGGCTTCGGCGGCGCATTGGGGTTGCAGCTCTGTGGATCCTCTACATTGATGAGTTAGCGTTCGGCTTAATACTGCCTGCATAACGATTGTTTCCTTACCGACGCAGTAGTACCGTCCATTAACAAACTTCAAGATACACGCCATCGTCCACGTACTCGACGCCGGCCTCGTGGTAGTCTGAAGCGTCGTACTCGGCTTGGACGTCGTAGTAGGAGGTGTGGCACCAGGTACACCAACACAGAACCACGTATTAAGCCACAAGCCACTGCAGCTACTACCCACACTCGGATTCCAAGACAGGAACTGGGCGAACGTGAAAGTACCGTACTTTCTGACAAGCGTGTCGCAGTTCTCCTCGTCAACGACGAAGTGGAATTTGTTACACGTGTCGATCATACCCTCACGAACAGGACTTGGCGTATGGACGCCGGTGGAAGTAGGCGTAGGCCCAGGCTGCTTCGATGTTGCGGACGGACGTGCGGTAGGTGTTCCGGGTACGCCGACACAGTAGTACGTATCGGCCCAGATAGTGCTACAACTGCTACCAACCGCAGGATTCCACCTCACAAAGTCATCGTACGTGAAGGTGCCATATTTGGCAACAATAAGTTCACAGCGGTCGTTGGCCTGGGCGAAATAGAAATCGGTACACGTATCAATCAGACCGGACTGCGTAGGGCTAGGCTTCTTGATGCCGGTGGGAGTTGGTTTGGTGGTGGTGCTGGATGGAACAATACTGGATGGTTTGGTCGTAGGGCGAGGAAGGCCGTTGTTGACTTCAACACAGTATGAGTTTCCGAATTTGATGCCACTGCAATCGTCTTTGAGACTTGGGTTCTTCACATGGCAGTCAGCTTCAAGATCACAATTTCCTCTTGAGTGTCTAGGTACGTACGTAATCCAAAAATTGCTCGTGTGTCAATCCCCATCCATTTTCGAAGTACTGACAGTTCATGGAACTGTCAGAAACCGTGTCCCAGAATGTACAGTCTGGCGCGGTGTCGGGTGCCGTTGGGCCGTCCTGGCGCTTGCTCATGCGCGACCAATGATCGCTGGCATGTTCAGCACCCAGCACCGCATTGGCGGCGCCAAGAGTGGTCAAAAGAGTGACGAGCATACAATGATGCATGGTGGGAATTGACCAGTGAATGATGCCCGACCGATGAGAACGAGGTGGGTAGCCATTTACATCGTACAAAGCCCTGATAATATATACCTCCTCATTTAGATTCTTCCCACCCTAAACGAGAGCATGAATAAACTCCAAATTTGGTATTACACCGTTATAGCCCTTCTCGTCAGATATCTCTAACCAAAATACGAGGCATTTAGGTACAGACTGCCCAGGTGGATCCTTCCAAGGCGGAGCACTGATCATCCTCGCCTTCTTAAACCTGCCAAGAAGAGCCCAGCAGGCAGCCTTGCTGTGCCGCAATAAGAATTTGGTTGTGCATGTCGGAGCGGTCTCGTGGCGAACCTTAACAAGGAAGGTGATAGATCGCGATAATAGGGGTCACCGGTACCTACTCTACTTTAGCGCTTTCAAGGGTCTATGTCTGGGTGTATGGTGGACTATTAAAACTGAGTTTTAATTTTCCTCGGCAAAAAAAAAGCTACTGCAACTTACCTCTTAACCGCCCGGCGCACCGTATGGGTGTCTGTGCGCGCGGCAAGGCCGCATGTGTTTACCGGTACCGCCCAGGTAGAGGCCGACAGCGGTAGCGATGCTTTCGAACAATCCAGAGTCACGCTTGCGAAGTGACTGTCAGCGTGCATGAATTTGACCTTGTTGATGGCTTGAATCGTGAGGTTAGTCCAGGCTGGAATAGAAGACAAAATACTAGTACTAGCGATCGGTGTGACCATACCGTTCCCCATGGCTCCGACCGTTTTGTACTCGAGCGGCGTCAAAGCGTTGCACAACCATCAGTACCTAGGTATGTATGCTCTTTGAAATCATGTTTTCTATAGTCAATTACCGGACTTCGATTATTTCTTGCGTGGTTGAGAGCAGTGCAAACAAGATCTATTTGTCCAATTAAGGATACCTACGATATACTCTGGATCCGAGAGCTTTATTGCCGATATTTCCTTCGCACATGCAGTATGCCTGGACTTGACATAGTTTATTATAGCTTCGAAAGTCATCCTAGGTATACGACAGAGTCTTTCCGAATGAGTTTGCAGAAGCGAGTTCCCGTGCCCATAGGATACTTTTCGGTCACATTGAGTTGGCCATGGCGTTTTGTGGATTGTTCACCGCTACATTACAGCTGATCATATTCCGCGGAGACATGCGTTGATCAGGTCACTTCGGTTGAAGGTCACTAAGAATGTCACTCGCAGCAGGGTTGGAGTGTTTGAGACGGAGACTAGTGGTGACATGAATTACGCACGCTAGCTAAAAATTCTATCACAAAAGAGAGGGATGCACATGAAGAAAATGTGAGGTGAATTGAATGGATTAACCGATGCTGTACTGTCCCGAGCCGACCCCACGGCAATGCAGTGTATGTTGCCACATACTGTTCGTCATTTGAGCTATCCCATCTGTGGCATCGAGCTTGATCAAATAACAGATAGATGCCCGTATGTTGCATGATGTTCAACGCCAGAATGGTCATCACAGCAAGAAAGGTTCTTATCGTAGTATATTGAACAACTTTGAAAGATTTAAAAGATTAGATGGTCTTAAAAAACATATCTTGCACTGAAACTAGCGGTGGAATAGAACATAAAAAGCCAAAGAATGTGGCATGATTGAAGTAACACAATTCTGCGATTACAACTCGCCCGCTTGTAGACTACATGTTTGATCTCGGTGTAATAGTTATGTTTACAGAATACGCCACAGGTCTAAGTGGAGGACGCCTTGGGAGCAGAGGAGGATGCACTGGGTGCAGAGGAGGATACACTAGGCGTGCCGTTTTTCCAGTTATATGTCGGACCGGCACAAAGAGCAGTCTGCTCCTTCAGTGACGCATCGCAATCAGCACCAGGTCCCAGTGAAGGATTGACCTCATGGAACAAACCAGTGTCAATGCCATTTGTCAGACAAATCTTGACGCATTCGTCTCCCGCAGCAACGACATGCCATTTCCCACACTGCAACGTCGTCCCTTCAGCCACTTTTGCGCCCTCCGGTGGCGCAACCCTTTCTCTCATATACCCATCTGCTGTGCCGGGTGTTGGATTCGGGACTGGTGGCTTATCGGGGTTCTTGAATTCGCCGCCTTGAGGAGAAACGCATATGTATTTTCCGTAGAAGTCCGTGGCTGAATGTAAGTTCGTGCAACCGGTGTCGAGCCAGGAGTTAAATTGTTGAACCATTCCGAGTTCCAGGCCAATCTTTCTTTCGATGGTGTAGCATGTATCGGACGGCTGTAGGTTATACGTTACGCATGTTAACGGTAGGCACACGCTCAGTCCCGGAGTAACACTTGAGCAGTCCTTCAACAGGTTTTGATTTCCCATGTACAACCCTGCAGAAGAGACACTGGTGCCGCTGGAGATCGATTCACATGTATCGCCTTGCTTGGTAGTGTATCGCTTGTTGCTCAAACAATACGATGGTGGCGCAGGCTGCACTGCGTCAAGAGGCTCCGGAATGGCGGTCGGGCCTGTAAGTTTACATTGCGCATAAATGTACTCCAGTTGCTTCTTGTAGTATTCATCGTAGATAGAGTATTGAGATGACTGCATCACAGCGAGTCGACGGACGTTACACGTGTGACATAGCTCAGCACGAGGCATATCTTGAATGCTCGATACCACAGTGAAGTTCGCAATGACGTCTTCGTTGCCTTGTTGTTAGCATTTCTTCGAATGTAGAAATTAGATATGATGGCAGACGTACTGTTGCAATACGCCCGAGGTGGCCGAGGATCCTTGACACATGTCTCGTTGTATCCAGCCCACATGTACCCGCCATATCTGGTAGGAATACCTTCACTGACGGATTTGCCAACGCAACTAAGACTGACGCTGTCGAACCATGACTTTAAAGAAGACAAACAGTCTTGAGTACAGATACTATTTGTCAGGTCTACATCTAGATCGCCACGATAGGAGAGCTGTTGGAATTGCTGAACATAAGGTACGCAATCGATTGATGCTGTGAGGGCTGCTCTGCACTCTTCGCCCAAAGTGGTATCTAGGAGAGTAGAGTTATCATAGATTGAGAATTCTGCGTTGACAAGCTGATTCCCGGGGATAAACCCGATAAGGATGACCACGGAAGAGATGCTAAAGCGCACCATGAGGAGACGATAAACGATGATCAATGTGCTGTAAGGTCGGTGACGAGAGTTTCGGAATCCGTGGATAGGATAGAGGCCTTCTACTCGGTACGACTTCGGACCCGATGTTGGCCTGGCGTCTATGAAGGTATCTTGGCACCAGAGGACCTTAGTTACGGCTGTATTCAGGCTCCACTAGCGAACAGTACACCGGTATAGCCTAGTCCACGGAGAGCTTTGAGTCGCAGGGCGAACAGATGAGGAAGTTGGCGTAATTACCTATGGTATGCGCTGCTGGCCGGACAGGGGCACTTCACCATTACTGTAGAGAGTGATCACTAGTCCAACAAACTTTTCGATCCGTATGAGTACAGGGTCTGGCCTGCAAGCTTATGTATAGGAATATAACGACTAATGATCCTTCAATGCCAAGCCAACAGTCCCTGTCGAGAGTGCGGAAGCGCCACATTATGAACCGAGATAAAAAAAATGCCCCGATCGACTAGCCTGATCTGAACCATCCTCATCTACAGGATCAGAGATTGTCACACATTTGGTGACATGGCAACTTCCAAAGTCATGGTTACTCAATGTGGACGACAAAGATACCTATGGTAAAAGATCTTCGTAAGCGGACGATCCAACCATGTGTTGAGTGCAGGTGCGCGGAAATATCTCGTGATGGCTGTTGTCGTATTGTAGAGACTCATTCATACATCGGTAAGTTTAGCAAACGATCGCTGCATACCATAGGTACTTGCCTCTGTAACATGAATGTAGAATACCATTCCAAGACCATGTGACGCTCGCACATACTGTACATTGTAGGCTCTTGAACCAGGTACAATCCTGGGCAACACAGTTATGGGATTCCTTCACCGCTCAGAGAGCTTCATCTTGACTTGGCGAGAGCCATAAAAGGACCGATGGACCGGAACTGTGCCACATGCCTACAGATCTACTTATATCTCAGCTAAAGGGTGTCCGTACGTCGGCTCGCATCCTTGTTAGTCTCACTCTAATAAGAGGGCTCAAAAGATCTGAGATGAATGCTCTAATTTGCCCTGCAAAACGACAGGGATGTGAGCCGACGTACGGACACCCTGTACATGCAAATCTTTTGACTGCTATCCACTCGCACGCCAAGTGCGAACTATTGTCGCAAATCTAGCAGGCCCCACGGGGCAAAGTTGCAAGCTACGTGACATACCGCACATGAGGGTGGTCCTAACTTCAAACTTCCAGGACAAGGGGGCGGTTGGTCGCGTGGACGGGCTGACCCGCACTGACTAGCCCAGGCAATCCAGCTCGAGCAGGTTACGCCACAGAAGCCGNNNNCTGTTAGTAAGGTCGGGGGGCTAAAAACTGCGCCGCATCCACTAATATCGGCCGCAGGACGCTTCTGACATCCGCCTCCAGAAATCTTATTGTCAATCTCACATAGTACGCTTGCATAGACCATGTGTAGGCGCAGGGTGTTCGACTAGACCAAAGTTCGAGGGGCTGTTATGGGTCCATTAGATGCCGGTATTATCGATAACTGCCTTCCCAAAACTGTCTACAGAACTATTTTGCACTAAAGAGGCTGTTCGAGTGGCTAATGTTCAACTTGATACGAGAAACATGGGTGCACTGACTGCGATCCTGGCGGTAAGCTGGATAAAAGTTAGACTTTGTTCATCTTCACCATAGTCCGAGCTATTGGATGTTTTATGGTGGAGCAAACTAGTTAACTTAGATGAACTTTAACACTTCACATGTCTTCGGGCTTGAAATCAAGCTGTCTCTCCTTAAAAACAGTGTCAAACCTAACATTGTTTGCTTTACCTAGTTTCAAGGCATGTCGCTCATACGTGTTCTGCTTACTGTTCTTCTTTTGGCTGTTTTCAGTCAGGCTCAAGATAATCGCTGTGACAATGGACCTTGCAAGATTGGCTGTTGCAATGAATTTGGGTGGTGTGGTTTTGGTCCCAAGTGTAAGTTTGGCAGGGTATTCGGTATAGACTCTTTGTTTGACTAACAGGATAGTCTGTGGTGCCGACACTTGCAAGCTAGACTGCGATCGAAAATCCGAGTGCAACCCTGGATTTGGGTCGGAGTGGGCGTTGAGAGACAAATGTCCATTGAACGTGTGTTGCTCAGAGCATGGCTTTTGTGGTGTAAGTTTATAAGCCTTTTTTTTCAGTCCACTATTGACACGGCTTCCAGACTACGGAGGACTTCTGTGGCAACAAAAAGGTCTCCCACAAGACATGTTCGAAGGATAACGGCAATACTCGTGTCGTTGGATACTACGAAGGTTGGGCGAAGAACCGGCCTTGCAACGTGTTTACGCCTGAGCAAATCCCAATTGGCATCTACACGCACATCAATTTTGCTTTTGGAATCATTGATCCAAAGACATTCAAGATTGCTCCATCATCACCCGACGATGTAAATCTCTATAAGCGTCTGATGCTTTTGAAGCAGAAAGACCCAGGTCTGAAGGTGTACATTGCTATCGGCGGCTGGGCGTTCAACGATCCAGGCCCAACGGCCACCACATTCTCGGACCTCGCAGCATCAGTACCGAGACAGAAGATCTTTATGGAGTCTGTCATTTCATTCATGTCTACATATGGCTTTGATGGCCTTGATTTGGACTGGTAGGCGCCACAGGTCTATTCTCAAGCTCAGGCTAACCATATCTTCACGGAATAGGGAGTATCCGGCGGCCGATGATCGTTCTGGCCGAGAGGTCGACTTTGATAACTTTCCCAAGTTTATGGCTCGATTAAAAGAGACGCTCTCGGGCGCCAGCAAAGGACTTACGATCACTCTACCCGCATCATATTGGTATCTTCAACATTTTGACTTGACCAACCTCGTATGCTCACAAACACTGCTGTCCAACGTGTAGATCTAACACTGAAGTAGGAGAAGAATGTTGACTGGTTCAATATAATGTCGTATGATCTTCATGGTGAGTGAACCCACGGCGAAGGTTTTGGGCCCAAAATGCAGGACGTCGTTAACTATGTCATTAGGGACTTGGGATCAGGGAAACAAATGGACAGGTGCTTTTCTAAACCCGCACACCAACTTGACGGAGATCGACCTCGCCCTGGATCTTCTCTGGAGAAATGATATCGATCCTTCGAAAGTAGTCTTAGGACTTGGCTTCTACGGACGCAGTTTCTCAATCACGAGCGAGTCCTGCAATACGCCAGGATGCACCTATCAGTCTGGTGGTCAGAGGGGAAAGTGCAGTAGAGAAGTCGGTATCCTTCTAAACTCTGAGATCGATGATCTAGTCAAGGAAAAGAGCGTAACACCAATTCTTTACAAGAAGGAAGCCGCTAAGGTTGCCACCTGGGGCAACCAATGGGTTTCATATGACGATGAAGAGACACTCAAGATTAAATCTGAGTATGCCCAAACCTTGTGCCTGGGAGGTTTGATGGTTTGGGCGATCAGCCACGACACTCAAGACGCTAAATATCACAAAGCTCTAGCCAAGGCAGCGAATCGCAAGATCCTATCTCTACCCATGACCGATGGGTCAGGTAATGCCTTTGAGAACCTGGAGGTTCCTCAGGATCAGTGCAAGTGGACGAATTGTGGAGATAGTACGGATGCCTCCTATTGCATTCCCCCCAGCCCCTCCACCAACAATACGCTAACGTTCAGACAGGCTGTCCTTCTGGATGGGTTCATATCAAGCGCAGTGACGAGAGAGGCAAGAAAGACGAGTACATGTATGATGAGTCTAGCTGTGGTCCGAAGGGAGTCCATAACTTTTGCTGCCCCGCAGGAACCTCACAACCATCATGTGGCTGGTACACGCAGACCAACGGAAATTGCGATTCGACTTGTCCAAAAGACATGGTCGAGATTGGTTCGTACAACAAAAACTGCAAGAAGACAGGGACGTACCAATCAGCCTGCTGTAGCGGCAATTACAAGAGCATGACACTTTACACCAAGGGAGAATGGGGAAAATATCCGATGTGTGAAGAAACATCATCGTGCCCGACCGGAGACTCTAAAAAGAGCAGCCTCCTCGGAAGTGCAAACGCAGGCAGTGGTCAGGCTATCTGCAACGCCTACTACAAAGGACACGTCCTGCCAAAAGACCCGCCGAATGAACGTAAGTTCTGCTATGACGACAGCAACTCTAAAGAACGATTCTCAGACTGTGTTTGGTATGGAGGGGTTGGCACCATGCTTCCCGGGGCCCCCAAGAATTGGTGTCTGAGTGGATGTCCTAGCAATCGTGTGCGGATAGGCATGGGCTACGACAAAGACTGTGCCAATTTTTCCTACCGAGCACTTTGCTGTGTGCCACACATGGTGGACGTCATCCAGATCGAGAACCCAAAACTGGACGAGTATCGCAATGCACTGTCGGAATACGTCAAGACTCCTCGATGCGAGGTTCCGGGGCCCTTCTCAAAGCGCGACTCGTCTTCTCTGGTTAAGAGAGAACAAAAGTATCCCTACGACGTTACCGGACAAATCTTGCTGCAGCTGCTTACAGTCACTGGTGGAGGATCTGCAATGATCACTTTGATGGAAGAGGCTTGGAATTCGGCCATGGGAGAGAGGTTCAGCAACCTTCATTTCCCAAGCATGCGCGAGTTTACACAGAAACTCCACACGTGGACGACGCGAGGGCCTATTGAGTTGACACAGCAAATCATGTGCAATCTCAATTACTGGAACTCCCGCGCTTCGAAGAAAGGATCCGACAAGACTCTTGTCTGTATTGATATGTCTTGCGATGAGGAAGATTGCGGCAATCTCGAATCAAAATGGCCGGAGCGGCGCTCCTTGAGCGATCGATCGTTTCAGTCACTCAGCCATGGCCACCAACGCCATCACCATCATCGTCTTAATATACAGCGAAGAACAGCAAACGAAAGTTCTTTGGGTCTTTCCGTTCTTGAGAAGAGAGCATCGCGGGATTATACAGTCAAATTGGTGAGCCCTAGTGGGGAGAAGGAAACCATCACAGTTACTCTACCAGACGTATGTATCGGGCTGCGGACTTATCTCGCAATTGACTTACAGACTTTAGTACAATGACCTTAGTGATCTGGACCCCGATCATCATATCAAAGACGAGGTCATTGACTACGATGATGTTGATGACTGTGGTAACGCGCGCGTGTCGAAATTCGCCCTGCCAGACGATCCCGAGCCAGACGGCAGAGTATTTGAGAGTATGCCGGAAATTTTACGCACTGCTTCTTTTACCCGCTTACATTGTCTTCAGTGGAACATATAGTCGATGGTCAACTCATTGGTCAATTCATGCGAGATGCTGCAGCAGGGCGGTGAGTATATTGTCATTCAGGAGACGTACTCAGATGCTCATTGTGAACGACAGACTCCGAAGTGGCGCTACCGCTAGGGCAGGCCCAATAGCCATATCCTACTTTGTCACCGCCCAGACCGAGCCCATCCTTTTGGGCTCATCACCCTTGCCCGGAGGTGCAGATCCAGCAGAACATCCAGACCTAAAATATGTATTTGGACGCGTTATGGAGTGTCTTGGGAGCGAATACAATGACGCCTACTTCGTGGGTTTGGTTTTGCAAATTCACCAAGTGAAGACCCTTGTAAGAAGCTGCAATCCCTTGATCTTACATTCAAGATTCAATATGATTTGGAGGCTAATGTATTGGTGCCTACACTAGCTTATGCAGGGGAACAATCCTATGTCCCCCAGGAATCTAAAAACACGCACCGAAAGTGGCAAGTTTGACGATGCGCAGTACACACTTGGAAAAATCAGGGCGACAGTCGGAACAATTCGCTATCTGGCCCATACAGGCACGCCAGACGTTAGTGGTTTTCTGACCGCGATCATCAATAACGTTGGCGCGCAATGGAGGCTTTCCCAGCAAGTTTACAACGCGAACCATCCCAATGATAAGACGGCGATCGGCGATTTCTGGACCGAATGGGTGAAAGACTTCTACATCAATTTCATCCTCAGGAATGCCAGGAATTGGGCCCGGAAAGCAATCGATGCTCTTCGCGAAACATGGACAAACAGTGCGGATCCTGGTGCGCAGGGAATTCTTGACGCTCTGACAAGCTTGGATACTCAGCTGAGGACCCTGACCATTGATACATCTTTATGGTTTTGATCGTATTGGACTATCCTTTGAGGAGTTGAGAATGTGCGATGCTAGCTATCGCCATGTACATGTAATTTCATCCCATGAAGAGATCACAACACATTAAAGATGCTTGCAATTAATGAGCGTTGCAACTGCCCTGTCGAAATGACTTTGACTTCAATTTCTCTCTTGTCCTCGTCTCTGACACACAGACGTAGTCTATCAGTCATCCATTGGGTCCCAGAATGCTCCCGGTCCACCAGCTGTACGATTGACAATCTGCTTAAATTGGAACATGTCCAGTTCGGTGTACAAATCCAAAACGGCTGTCGTTGGCATAGTCATCCATCCAAAGTAACGCTGTGGACCAGACCAACTATTCTTGGGCACAGCAGCAACAGGGTCGTAATCCGCTGCTGCGACTTTCAGCTGGCGGAGATCAGGATCTTGTAGCACTTGAGCATCTGCCAACAGGAAGAGGCGCCATGGACGATTATTCGTGTTCATTGGCTGGCCCCC
This sequence comes from Parafenestella ontariensis, assembly GCA_021596325.1. Taxonomy (NCBI): domain Eukaryota; kingdom Fungi; phylum Ascomycota; class Dothideomycetes; order Pleosporales; family Cucurbitariaceae; genus Parafenestella; species Parafenestella ontariensis. The sequence continues at coordinate 470,336 of JAKGDA010000013.1, read as the reverse complement.
ACTTCCTTCCAGATAGAGTCGCCGGACGTCTTCCAGCGTCAATCCGTCCAAGGTGGCGGGATCTGAACGCGCATCGAGTCGAAATTGATCCTGTGCTTTCGCAGTAGCGTCGGGCTCTTCGTCCGCCTCTTCTAATTCGGCGAGACCTTCTTCCACGCCGTCGGTGATATTCTTGAGCAGCTTAGACCACTGTTCATCGGACCCAGGGCCATAGTATGTTCTGTAAATCGTAAAGCCCCAATGCGTCAGGAACTGTTCATGATCCTCTTCCGGTTCCACGGTCCTACCTTTAGGTAACACGTAGAGGTCGTCGAGAAATTTTGTGATGGTCGGCATAGCGGCGGGAAGAACTGAGATGTAGAGTCGCTTGGATAAGCATCTAGGTATTAGTGGACGTTAGTGGGCGTACTTGGCTTTTAGAATGGGCAATATAGGCAGAGGCGAAGTAGTAAATAAGAGCGCACGTTAAGACGCTAGCGTCAGGGATACCCCTGCCGTTTGGTCTCTGCGTTGGGACCGATGCGCTTGCCTCCGTGCCCCTTACCTCACTAGTCAACAACTCTTGGCAAGAGGATGATAATGCACGTAGAAGGATGGACTACAGTATAATACCCGCTATACAGTCTGGCCACTTGATTAAAGCATCGTACTTATGGTGTGCACCACAGATGCTCTCTTTCTGCGATAGGAGGAACTGCAGTTGTCAATGCCGCCAACCGAGGCCGACCACTCCCACCTTGAGTGCAACCTCTTGCCAGTCTGTATGGCCCAACAAGCGATCCTGATCCCCAAGGCGGCCCGTTTGCCGCAAAGTCCTTCTGCTGGCAGTATGGGGTCGATTGGAGAAGAGGATGGCGACGTCAACATAGATCGCCTACACCACTCTCGCCCGCCCACCTCAATGTCATGTGTAGGTCATGTTCAAAAGAAAGCCAACGTCGTTAGGCCCCTTGTTGAGTACGAATCTTCACCTCCCCCATCTCCTGCTCCCAGGTCTCCAGCATCCACCAACGTCTCCCTAGACTCCGATCACGATGAGCCAGAAGGAGAGCTTAGTATCCAGCGTCAGACTGATCGCGCAACCCGCCGACAAGAACAGGATAAAAGGGGGGATAAGAGGTACAAGAAGACATGATTGCTTACTCTCTTTTATCACTAGTCTTGAATCATTTGTTCGTAGCACTTCCACTAGCTAACACTCCCAGTTTCGAATGGGCAGAACGGGTACAGTACGCCTAGTCTTCTTCGCCAACGTGGCTGCGTCGTTAATAACCTCTTACACTCAATTGAGTGCAGCAGCTAATTGTTACCATACTTCTAATCTTTCTTCTCTCTAGCTTTCTCTTTCCTATAACGGATAGCAGAACAAGCAAGAACCCTCTATGGGTGCCTTCGGTCGTATTGAAGGACTTATAGCGCCTGCTCAGTCAACGGTCGAGGACAACAGCTCCATCAAATAAAAGTAGCTAGAGAAGGAGCGACAACACGGGTCCAAGACGCATGGTAACAGTGCGAAGAAGTCATGACTGCTTTCATAGAAGTGTGGGTTTTTGCGAGAACGCAGCAGTAGGTCGGTGAGACAAGGTAAGTACCACGAGAGTTAGGACTTGTAAGTATGGTTTGTTATCGAGCGGGAGAAAATATCCCGTAAGACCGATCAGTTGTTGTCGTTCCGGGGCAAAGAGTAGACAAGCCTGTAATCATGAAACCCTGCTCGCTCGGTTGTACCTGCGCTTCGAATTTCGGTTCAACGAAATAATAGGCACGGCCAGAGTATCTTCCAAGTACGTTGTATTTAGAGATACTTAAAGCTCCATAAAGAAGGTTAGCGTACTGCAAATCTTCGTTTCTTATTTTTTGCTTACATCCTGTACTTTCGGTCGTAGCTAACAGGCCGCGGTATCATGCCGTAGCGGCGGTACCAACAGAGATACCAGCAGAGAGGTTGGCCTAGGATAATGTAGAGTGAACTTCGAACATGGATGGTAGTCGTTGGGTCCGTATGTAGTGCACATTTGATTGGTGATAAACGTGACAGCAAATCTAAGTGGAGCATGGGTACCCGAAAAGCTTGACAAAGCAGCTAGTAAGAGGCGATGTGGAGCTTTTCGATCCATCCAATGCACAATGATGTCAAGCATGAAGTAATTGTCAAGACATTTCAACGACGACGACCATTGTGCGGATAGTAGCCTTTACGGCCGCGGTCCACATGGCACGGATTGGTGGCGTTGTATCACGCTCGATGACGGTGCTCATTGCAATATTTAGCAGAGAAAAGCGCGTTTACCGCCAGTGAGGCTACCGCGAACGTGCTAGAATGGTCTATGAAGATTCAGCAAGTCAAGCCATGCGGTACCCGTATGGTATCTCGTATTAGCATGCACCACACAAAGTCCGTGACACCAGCAGGGATGCGCACGGTTCTTATTGCTCATCCTTGCTGACCGACGATGAGGCTACACGGGTCGAAGCGATACGCCTCAGATGTTGTAGCGAACCCCACGGGGCCAACAGGGTTCGCTTGCTCGGTTAAATCTAGCGGTGAGCATCGAGCAAAGCCGAAGCATGCCATGTCCGTTACACGGCAGACAAGTCTCAGTGGACTCGGAAGACTGCTCTTTCGTTGCAATAGCCAGGCCTGGACCATTGGTTAGTGTAGACGTGATAACTGAGCTATAGCCAAATGATGTTGAAGTATGGTGTGAGTATGCGAGGGTAGAGAGCCAATCTGGCTAGTCGAAGGTGTGGCAGCTGCATCGTGAGATTCTGCCAAGTTGTTGTATTCTTGAGTGTTGCGATAGTGGGGCATGGTGTTGAGGGGGTCGGACATTGAGCTTGCAGGGATGCGCGATCTTTGTATTTGTTTTGTCACAGAAAAGGCAGGTGGGGGAGTTGGAGGCTTGTCTGAGAGCTGGAGGGGAATTGACCCACGGGGCGGGCTCTGCGTCTGTTTTTCACTTTTGCGTTCAACCAGCATGGTGGTGCCCAATGTCCTGTTTCTGAAGCTGTCGGCACATGTCATCTCGCAGCATCCGTCCACGGTCAAACGGCCAGTACGTGTTGACCCATGTCAAAGGGTTTAGGTCTGTGCGCCGCTCTTGAGCCAAGAATTGTTCTGTATGGCTCCGGAGTAGAGAAGGATCATCAGGCTGCGGCGCTACTGATTGATATCCAAGCTTCGTACCACTCCATGTGCGTATCAGCTTGTTGCCCCGCGATAGCCGCAGCGTGTTTTGGACAGCCATGTCTTTCGCGCGCAGTCAGATGAGCAGGCCGTAATGTACACGTTGTAAGAACATCTGGCGCTCTAGGATTGCCATGTAGGCACGAAGTGTAGTGATGGTAAACCCGGGTCAGGGTCTAGCGATTTGGCCTCGCGCGACGCGGTTGCACGTTCAGCATTTCTCATGTGACACGCTGCACGGTGCGTGACATGAATCGGTTCCAACGCTGCTACGTGTGACAGACCGTCGAACCAAAGCACTGACGGGGCTGCTATTTTCGCCGACCCCAAGACGCAAAGGGAGCCCTTTCAGTATGGCGGGCATGCGGTGAGGTGGGCAAAAGTTCATTGTCGTGCAGCAATATGGCGTCAGGCTGGGGCAGGAGATGAGTTGCTTCCGTCCCATATTGGCCCGAGCGATAAGCGTCGAATCTTATGCTGGCTAGCGGTTATGCAGGCAATGCTCGGCAAAGCCGCACCTCTGGCGGGAGAACCATGGTCGCAGGGCTCTATCCACAACATTGCCCTCACCATAGCACCTCTTCTATGTGCTATCGCCGACCTACAAGGACAGTAGATTGTGCCCTGCATGCTGAAAGGAACAGTGCCTGATCTGCAGAACAAAAAGATGCCCAACATGTACCGTAAAGATGGAGGATTGTGCGGACTACAGAGGTCAAAGGAGGTTTTTGGGGTATGGAGGCAGCGATACTCGAGCAGACGTTGTGGTAGCCGTGTGAGATCGCAGTGCAGGGTGCAGGGAAGCAGCATTCGCTAGCGCCATGCTCATCTGACCAATCACGCGCCGCAGGGGTCTCGTCCCAAGTGGGTTTATCGACCAAGCGCTCCATGCCCTCTTGACCATTCGATTCGATTGTCTTTGGGCTGCCAGCATGCCCATCGTGTAGTCTGTCTGGCTTCACCGCGATATTGTTCATTGTGGCCCTGGTCGTCTTCTTCCCGCAGAGTGTCAAGCTCCAGGAAATCGCCGTTGGTGTTGCCAGCCGCGTCGTTAGCCCCTCTAGATCGCCCGGGCATCCTAAGGTGGCAGCCCGCTCGGAAGAGGGCATCTAATTTCTCGACATACGGCCGCCTCCCCAACCAGGATTGCTCTCTACTCTCTCTGTTGTTGTTATTGTCGACACCACACCCTCTGCGCGAAGCAGCGCCGCCTCTCATTTTACTCTCTGCGCCATCAGCGAGTGTGCGCGCTTCGGGTGACCTTTTTCCCTGGCCTGTATCGCCATCCTGGGCGCTGTCGGCGTTGCTGCATACCGCAGCTGCACCTCTCTTTGGCCCACATCTGAAGCAACGCCTCTTGGCCTGCTCGTTCTGTGCTACCTCCCGCCACCAGTGGGCTCATTTCCCTGCGCCGCCGCTGCATAATATCTGGCTATCCGCCCTCGTTCGCTCGTCACCTAGGTCTACTTGCCTAGGGCACAGGAGGGAGTCTTACTGTACGTCGACTCCTCCAATCCCCCCCACCGCCAAGAGTTTATCGAAAAGCAACATTGCTCCTCAACCACAATCTATACGGCCACTTTTTTCTATCTTCGCTGCTGACTCTTCAAGCACGTAGACGGCCGCGTCTCACGGCGGAGGCGCTTCGCGAACACCCCGCGACACAAGGTTTCGAACGTGTACTACCTTGCCCCGTTGCCCTCCCCCAGCGGCTTCCTCGACCAAGACCGACGGCCCCTATAATATTGCCGCGACGCCCTACATGCAGTCAGTGTCTGCGAGTCTTAAACCATGGATACCGAGGATGGCCAGATTTTCATAAGAGTACGAAACACAGTGCTTGGGCGCGGGGATATACACTGACAGTGTCGTAGAACTTGGCGTACTTTGTACGAACGCACGAAAAAGCGCTTGCAAATGCTCTCCAGCTTCAGCGACAAGCGCCGAAACATGGCCAAGGCACCGTGGCCTCGCCCTCTTCGCCCACGGGCCCCGCCAGCCCCCCTTCCTCCTCCTCGTCGAGTGTTTGGGCAGCAGCCCTGTCGCTGCCCTCTCTGACATTCACGTCACAATCGATAAAGCCCGCGAAGCTCACACTGACACCCCACCATCTGTTCTACCTCCTCTCACGCTTTGAAGACCTGAGCATACCTGTGGGCCCAATGAACGTGCGCCTAGAAAACATACACACTGATGCCTCGCCCACCAACTATGTGTCATTCCTCAGTAACGCCCAGCGAAACAAGACAAAGTCTTCTGACCGCGACTCAATACACTCAGTGTCCAGTGTTCGCAGTGTGATGTCCGGCATGTCCTCACTTTGGTCGTCTCTTCGTATTGGATCCAACAGCGCAGCCAAGGCAGAGAAACAGAAAGCACAGCTCCAGGAAGACCTGAGGTATCTCTATTCTGCGTTTACCAAGATACCGTGCTTGAGACTCGCTCCAGACCATAAAGCTCGTCTGATTGCGGGCTACGAGGAGTTCCCATTCGACACCGCTGTGCCTCTGTTCGCTTTCAAAAACGTCACTGCACTTGAGATTTACGACGTTGACTTCCGTCAGTTCTACGGTTGGGATCGATTGGCTGAAAATCTGCGCAGCCTCACTGTCAAGCGAGCAGGTGTTGATGACCCTGCTGACCTCCTCATCAACATCGTGCTGGATGATATGGACAAGCGCCGCAGACGGTCTGCTAAAGCACCTCCTTCGCCTTCAGCCCCATGGACTACTGCAAGTCCATCTGCAAAGCATGCTCAGTTGGCTAGATCGGAGTCACCGCCCTCTTCTCCCTCTGCTTCTGGCAAGCAGAGCACAAGCCCGAGGGGCGCGGCGGTACGGGAGAATTATGCAAAGGCTCATCATCGGCAGCGCAGTACATCACCAACAAGGCCGACGAGTTCTCGCCATGGTTCGACTCAAGTTTACAGCAGGAATAGTGCGAGTGCGCCAAACTTCAGACGCTCGTCAGGAAGTTCAGGCTCGAGCGTTCGGTCTGCCACACCGAGGGGCAGTTCTTCGAATCTTCTATCCCTCGGCTGGTTTCCTGCCACTAAATGGCGGTTCCTGCGACATCTAAGCCTGGCTGACAATGCGCTCACAAATATTTCTGCTACTAGCCTTGCTCCTTTGGCGAACACTTTGCAGTCTCTCGACCTTTCGGCCAATCTCTTCGCTGAAATCCCGGATAGCTTAGCTAGCTTGACCTGTCTGCGCGCCCTGAACCTTTCCAATTGCATGATTCAAAGCCTGCAGTCCCTGGGGCGGAACCCTCTACCAGCAATCACGACACTCAACCTTCGTTCAAATCGCCTGACATCGTTAGCTGGTGTTGAGCGACTGCTTTCTCTCGAGCGTGTGGACTTTAGGGACAACAAACTGACCGACCCTACGGAAGTCGCACGTCTCACCTGTGTCCCCGAAATCTCTGAAATCTATGTGCACCGAAACCCATTCTGCAAAACACATGCTAGCTATCGGATAACTATCTTCAATCTCTTCCGCAAAACACCGGGCTATTCTGAGGACATTGTCATTGATTCTACTGCGCCGAGCAGTGGCGAAAAGAAACAGCTCGTTGACCGAGCACCTGAGTTGTTAGGCGTCCCTGTGGTCAAGCCTCCGCCCGAAGATGATGCACCTCCCTCACCACACATCCCTCCGAAAGTGGTCAAAGCTGTTGATACCCCATCTGATGTACCTGAGGCGTTGAAACGTACAACCTCGCTACATCGCACTAGGAGTGGACGTGGTGGGCAAGGATCACAAAAGAAGAAGAAGGGACCCAAGCGGAGAATCGTTGAGCTTTCTCAGAGCGATACGGTACAGCAGTCCTCTGCGTCTAGCCTCACTGGTCTCGCCTATGATGATATGACTCCCGGGGAAACCCCTAAGAACTTGAAGCCTGCCAACACCACACTGGTGAGAGACACGCCTCGCTTCGAAGAGCCCTCGAATGGACAAATTTTGGGAGACCCTACGAAAAAGACAACCCCAGATGATCGAGCCGTCACTGATGACACCCATACAAGCCATCAACAGTTACCCCCTATCGACACTACAACCAAGGACAAGGTGCCAGAGCCACAGGAAGCCGAGTTCGATATCAGTAACGACTTGTACAAGAAGAAGATTGAGGCTCTTCGACAGGATTTTGGTAACACCTGGCTGAGCGCTTTAGGAGACGAAAGCTGGGATTCGACGTCAGTGACTAGTTTCCCTTCGGATCGCGGGTATAGCTCTCCTACCATCCGACCAACACTACCTCGGACACCCAGTCAAAGTATAGTTTCCGGCCGTACACTTGGGTGAACTATGATTCACCCTGATCTAATCACTTTTGCGATACCCCGAAAGACTTTTGTTTTCTGCGAAGAGCATTTTTCATAACTTTGGTCTTGATAGTTATTGTCTCCTGGCGCTCCTACTCGCTTCTCCTAGAGTTCTTGCATGGCGTTGGATGGATATCGGACTTGAAGGAGCTCGAGCGTCGTAATACCCACGCTCGTTGTATCGATAAGTCCTTCTCTCGTCTCTCTTTCTCATCCGTTCGGCGGCATTCCTCTCTTCCTCAAAAAGGACGGCTGTGCCTGCATTTCCGTGTTGTTCAGCATAATCATTCCATCCTGCTAGGGAGCGTTGTTTTGTATCATATCCATATTCAGGCGTTCGTCGGTGTCGAGGTTAGGAATCTCTTGGGCGATGACTAACGGCCATGTTCTCCACTTCATATGCGACATCATCTTTCTGGCGCAGAGGACAAGATGGAAGAGGAAGCGCTGCTTTATTGATTGCATAATAAGGAGCAATATGTTCTGCTAGATATCCACATCAACGTGAAGAAGAGATTGTTTAAACAACTGCCTTTCACAAACATTGAAACACGATTGATGTGAGTGTGAATTAAGTGGCGCCCCATGGCTTTGTACCGCCAGTTGTCAGTCGCGACGGAACGTTCACTACCGTGGTGCGTTATGAGGGACATACAAGGAGTCTATAAGATTAATAATACACCTAGAGTAACCCGCAGAGCTTTACAGTTTTTACTCAATATCTCTGAATATATACAAAGCACTCCAGGCCTTGCGGAGTTAATTGCTTGTCTAAACCCCTTGACTTTTTTTTTTAGCTGACAGACTGTGGTAGGGCACGTGGAACCTTGTTCACAGTGGCTGCTTGTGGATATGTATAATCTGACTCGCCACGAATCAGCATATCAGCAGAGCTAGCATGGCAAGGCACTGTGAAAGTCTAGAGCGGGACTGTGTAGTGAGTGCCATACTGCTGGCGCATAGGAACTGTCGCATAGGAACTGTCGCATAGGAGGCTCCGTGGTGTTTGAAAGTCGACGCCCGAGCCTAGAACTGGCACCTGGGGAGGTCTTAACAGTCAGAGTATAGCCTCTAGATACGAGAGCAGCATATCCTTGCAGAGTTATAGAAGACTTGCAAATGGGATAGGAAAGTCAAGCTGGCAAGAGGAGAGTGGCAGCCATGCGTGCCAATAGGGCTGAGGCGCGGGCAGAAATAGAGGCGCTGAAAGATATCTTGTGTAATAAGGATGAGTGTACGGAGCGCCTGGACAACTGTGGGTGCTGACTAGCGAGCGCAGCGGCAGTTTACACACAGCGTGAAAGGCTTGTCTTTCTCGTGCCTGAACCGCGGCATTCCTGTGCACTCCCTGCGAGCTTTTCACTTGCACTCTCGTCTGCAAATCCCGTAATCGCCTCTTCGTCCATTTCCCGGCCCGCGCTGTCGTCGGCCAAACCGGCCCTACTTAGCTCCTGCTCTATTTTGCCAAGCCGTGCCCTAAAGTAAGGTCGAAACCTCACAAAACTCAGGCGCTGCGACCCTCTCACCACTCGCAACACGGCCCTCGATCCAGCTCCCGGTAAACGAATCCTCACGCTCTGCCCTGCTTTGCATCGAGCACTCGTCCGCCGTCTCCGCCACCCACGCCGCGAGCATCGCCGTCCCTGCCAGACCAGGCGGTGAAGTCACTCTCAGCATCCCACTCGACAGGCTCCGGGCCACAACAACGCTCCAGCGCCCCGCTCTCCTCGCGCGCCCAACTGCCCACCACGCAGCCCGCACAAGTATATCGATCATAACGTGCAAAATTGACGAGCGCATCTCACAGCCGCCCAGCCGTCGCGTGATTCCACCTCTGCCGCCAGGCACCTCTGAGGGGCTTTGAGCCATTCCCCACCCTGCGACCGCCTTCCACGACCCGTGACCCGCCTAGGCCGACTCATTGAGACCAGAGGTACGTTCATACCCCTTTTCGCGACGGCCGCAGTAGTACGCTTGCAGCGTCGAAACCGTTGTCCACAGCACGCTCCTGTCCTCGTCGGGGTGGAGCCGTGTTGCGTCACTCCCCACGTTGCCCAACCTCGATGAACCGAGTTTTGCTAACGTGCAGCGTGCAGGGTGGATTATCTACAGCTCCACACGCGCTCTCCTCCTTCCCTCACCCACGCGAGGTTTTCCCTTGCCCCCTTCAGCCACCGACAGCAGCGCCAGTAGCAAGCCACAGCTATGGCCGAAAACGAGGTGGACTTGGACTCTATCATAGATAGACTGCTCGAAGTCCGTGGCAGCAGGCCCGGCAAGCAGGTCCAGCTGCTTGAAACTGAGATCCGCTACCTGTGCACCAAGGCACGCGAGATCTTCATCTCACAACCCATCCTGCTCGAGCTCGAGGCGCCGATAAAGGTCAGTGCGCAACGTGCAGTCGCACAGGAGCCATGAATTGGCCTTTGGACAGGCTGCTAACACATATTCTAGATTTGCGGTGATATCCACGGCCAGTACTATGATCTGCTCCGACTCTTCGAGTATGGCGGATTTCCGCCAGAGGCCAACTACCTCTTCCTCGGTGACTACGTCGATCGTGGCAAGCAGTCTCTCGAGACCATCTGCCTCCTGCTAGCATACAAGATCAAGTATCCCGAAAACTTCTTTGTCCTCCGCGGCAACCACGAGTGCGCCTCGATCAACCGCATCTATGGTTTCTACGACGAGTGCAAGCGAAGATACAACATCAAGCTATGGAAGACGTTTACCGATTGCTTCAACTGCTTGCCAATTGCCGCCATCATCGACGAGAAAATCTTCACCATGCACGGTGGTCTCAGCCCAGATCTGAACTCGATGGAACAGATCAGGCGTGTAATGCGACCTACGGATGTAAGTAGCACTGCTGCACTTTCATCATTCTTGGCCTGTTTGGAGACCCCTAGCGCAGAAGCTGACACATACAGATTCCGGACTGTGGCCTTCTCTGCGATCTCCTTTGGTCCGACCCTGACAAGGACATCACCGGGTGGAGTGAGAACGACAGAGGTGTGAGCTTCACATTCGGGCCGGATGTAGTCTCTCGCTTCTTGCAGAAGCACGACATGGACCTCATCTGCCGTGCCCATCAGGTTGTAGAAGATGGCTACGAGTTCTTCTCCAAGCGCCAACTCGTCACGCTTTTCAGCGCGCCGAATTACTGCGGTGAATTCGATAATGCGGGTGCTATGATGAGCGTGGATGAGAGTCTACTATGCTCCTTCCAGGTAAGCTGAAGCCACTCTCGACTGTCGTTCCTGTACGCTAACAGTTTGCTCGCAGATTCTGAAACCTGCCGAAAAGAAACAAAAGTACGTTCCCAGCCTTGGCGGCGGCAGACCTTCGTCTGGTCGCCCCAAGAAAACTTAGAAGTAGTCATCACTACACCCTTTCAGAATCAATACGAACTTCTCGTGCAGCAGGTTTGGGCGTCGTTAGCCGATAGCACATCGCTAAGCCCTCCCCGAATCCCGACGCCGAATCAACTTTGCGAATCCAACCCGCGGCATACTCGATCTCGTTACCACCGTTTCGACACCCAAATACCCTTCGACATTTGTACACCAACCTGTTCCTAGTCTTCATTGTTGGCACACAGTCGCGCGACTCACTTGACTGCTACGGTAGCGACCATTTGGCATTCCAGTGGCACTGCTGCGACGATCCGATCTCCTTGGCTTTGCCTCTCGTACTCGCCGGCGAAACAAGAGGCGGGGAGTTTCAACTCTAAAACATCCTACTCGGACGTGAAAACGAAGGAAAGAAACTATGACTAATGGCTGGGTTACGAATTACGGTTGTTGCATCGGTCCTAATCTCGAGATGTGGATTTTGCTTTGGTTGTTGCACGTCGGAAACTTTACGGGTGCCTTAGATATGTCTTTGCCGAGTCGGGTTTTGCGAGATGGTTTTGGCTTCACGGACGGGCTTCTGTCCCAGCTCAGTGGGAGGCTTACATCCACTAATGTCTGTCATTTCTTTTTCTTTGTCGCGTTCAATAAGCAAACCTTTTGGGTGATGGGGATGTAAGCTACGGAAAGTCGTTTTGCAGTCAATGATCGAAACGGAATCTGCATATGCTTTTACTGTGTGTGTCTGGTCCGTCGTTCCGTCCTTGCAAGGGTGAAACCATCGACATGGTCGGGCTCTTTTGGGCTATGTACAGGTCTTACACGGATTTCTTTCGCGTCCATGACTTTGCCACCCCTATGAACTACCTTTTATGATGTCTAGATCGACTGTTTGACGCACGGGTACTTGTCCCGTACCAACACAGCAGCAGGGCAAAACGAGCCTCTGGGCTCAAAATAGTGCATGATAGCTGTCAAACCCTCGTGACTAGTTTTGTGTTAAAAGCTTCATTCACGGAAAGATGTGAGCGAAAGACAGAGTGATGTTTCCGACTGAGCACTCGAGCTCTTGTAGTAGGTGTTACTGTACGCCTTTGGAGAATGCGCCGCGGATTGGTGGCTACGAGGGAAAGTTAAAAAGACCAAAAACTCACTTGGCTACCCCAGGAATACATTGCAAAGCTTTAGGAATATGATTAGTATCTTCCAGGACTTCATAGTTCTCTAGGAGTACCTTAAATATATAGTAAATAAATCTAAGCACCGGTACAACTTTCCGTCGTGACTGATGACATCTAGGTAGAGGTGGGCTGTTGCAGCCGTGGCATCATCACTCCGAGGTCTGCATCGATCGATATCTTAGACAGAAGAGCGATGATGTCAGTGGTTTCGTTTCACATGCACCTCAAACGTGGTAGGTAAAACAGTATTTCGACGCAAGGGAGACGAATGTAGACACGAGGCTCTGCTTTTGCATTCCTCGCGTCGGCCCATCCCCCATGCGGACACTCCGGATATAGTTCTTGAGTGGCAGTGTATCCAGATCTCGCATGCTTGATCGGGGGGCCATCTCCAGGTGCAGCCTCGCTGGCTTCGTCAGACGTGATGGGGCTTAGTGACAGCGGCTCGGCCGCACCAGCGATCCAAGCGCAAGCGACGCCCGATGATGGCTCCGGTTCAACCGACCTTCCCGTTCCATGAAGTCTAATCGTCCCGTCCACCGACCTTCCTTCTGTATTGTAAGCCTATCGTCCAGTTCGTCACTTCTGCTCGGGTTGCGCTACTTTTTGAGCCACCTGATCCCAATGTGTTCGCTGTCTTAAACGCTCCTGGTGCTCCCGCCGTGTAGCTCCCCGGTTCCTCTCGCCTGTCGTCACTCCTTTGTCTTCCATTTCGTCTGCGAAAACTGCTCCGCACGTCCGCACCTGTATATCTTCGGCCCTGTAATGTTCTCGACGAGGTAGAGAAGCGCCAGATTTTGTACTGTGGGACAACATGGCCGAATACGCGTAAGTTACCCACGGTTGAGGAAGGCGCAACGAAGTCACCCATGGTTGAGGAAGGTGCAAGGCCTGGCGAACCGTCCTATACCTGCCGCTCTCGAAATCTACATGATGCGTCGCTTCCTGCTCCGAACTCCCAACTAACGCGCATCCTGATTGCAGATTCATCGCACACAGCGCCGCTCCGTGGGTCCACGGCTCAGGCACCATGACGCCGTCGCGCCTCCGTTCCTTATCGCCCATGCCGGCCAAGAAGGAAGTCACCCGCTCGATATCCGTACCGCAGCTTACCCAAGCCGCCAATTCGCAGTCACAATCAGAGAGCGATGGCATGAACACCATCCCCGACCCGCGAGCAGCGACCCCCCACCCGCCACTATCACGCAACCCTTCGACAGACTCACATCCAGACCTCAGCCAGGAAGTGTCGACGCTGAGTACGAAGCTCATCAATGCCATCAACCACTCGACCATGTTGGACGATTCGTTGCAGCAGACAAGGCATGAGTTGGACACGGCGAGGGAAAAGCTACTGCAGCTGGAAGCGCAGGTCAAGCAGCATGAGGACAAGGTGTCGAGAGGTCTTCTAGTGGAAAAAGTCGTCTACGACAAGATGGAGAGACAATACCTGAGCGACCTAGAGGAGGAACGCAAGCGCAGGATCGAAGCAGAGAAGGCCAAGCGGAAGACGGATAGCGAGGTCGAAGCTTTGACGGCTGCCTTATTTGAGGAGGCCAATGTCATGGTTGCATCTGCGAGAAAAGACACTGAAGCATCTGAAAAGCGTAGCGAGCAGCTCAAGCAACACCTCAGCGACGCCGAAGTCTTACAGCATTCCCTGCAGGAGCAGTTACAGGACCTCAAGGGTGTTGTGGAGAAGATGAGCCTGCAAAGCGATGACAACGAGAGCAATACTCTGCCGACGACCACCGCGCCCTCGACTCCCGGCATAACACCCGCTGACAAGATGAGCAAGTTATTCGAAGCCATGAACTTGACGCCCAATACGCCAGGAACCGACGAGATCACTCCCGATCATCCGCTCCATTTCTCGCACCTTATCCATCCGGTCTTACGGGATGATCTCACAACCTTCAAGGAGTTCCAGGATATGCTCAAAATCAACAGCCGCGCTTCTGCACCGTCAAGCCGTGTGTCCAGTGGGAACTATGGCAGTCTAAACGTCCTCGGCCTTGGATCGCTGACGAACAACTCTACTGGCTCTTTACCATCATCCATGAAGTCGCCCACCTCAGCTGGGAACGTCTCTCCACAGACAGTCGCTGGTGCTATAATACCGAACCTCAAAGACGAGAAATTCTATAAGCGCGCTCTGGCCGAGGATGTCGAACCGACTCTACGTCTCGATATAGCGCCAGGTCTCTCCTGGATGGCGCGCCGCACCGTTCTAAACAGCATTACTGCCGGTTCCCTTGTCGTCGAGCCCAATCCTCCACCTTCCTCGAGGTTCCGCGTCCCGGTGTTTCCTTGCTCACTATGCGGCGAAACCAGGAAAGGCGACCATTATGCACGGAAATACCGATTCAAACCCTCAGACACCGAGGATTCACAGCGTTACCCGCTTTGCGATTGGTGTCTTGGGAGAGTCCGAGCCACGTGCGACTACATCGGTTTCTTACGTATGGTAGCAGCAGGGCACTGGAGAGCGGAAACGGAGGAAGAGAAGAAGTCGGCCTGGGAGGAGAGCGTTAAACTTCGTGAACGTATGTTCTGGACAAGGGTTGGAGGAGGTGTAGTGCCAAGCTTCGTACCGTTGAGGGATAGTCCCAGTCCGACCTTTGCGAACGGGGCGGGTAAAGAGGAGGACAGGACGAGTGAGGAGATTGAGATTGACATGGTTCCGAGAGATGTTACGGTCTCGCCTCGTGATCCAAGAGAAGGGAAGGAGAGGAAGAGTGAGGACGATCCGTTCCAAAGCAAGGGCGAGCAGCAACCGAAACGGATATCCATCGGCAAGACAGTCATCTCCGTCGATAACAAAGAATCGACACCGACCCTGGACCAGGAAGAGGACAAGGCAAAAAGGAAGTCTATCGGCAAAACGGCCGTTTCTACCAATCCCCCAGAGTCAATGCCAATCCAGGACGGGGACAACGAGAAACGGATATCCAACGACGAGACGGTTGTCTCCAGCGACATTCCAGTATCGAAGCCGGCCCTGAGCCAAGAAGAAGAGCAAGCGAAACGCACATCTACGGGCCACACGATTATCTCGACCGACGCTCTAGAATCGAAGCCGACCCTGCGCCAGGACGAAGAGAAGCGAATCGAAGCACAAGCCGAAGCACAACTCCAGTCCGAAGTCCGCAAGAGTCTGGATACGCGACGAGTCACCGAGAAACCGCAGCTCCACCGCCAGCGATCGCAATCTCATCCACCAACTCTTCAGCTGAAGAAGAGAGACGAGAGGCTGAGCTTGAAGATCCCAGGGTCGATGCCAGGCGCCTTTGAGTAATGCTGCAACAGCCAGACTGCTGCGTAGAGCAGTGTGCATACACAGTGCAAGTGCGAGCACCCGATACTTAATTTTTTTCACATCATTTACATATCATCATCATCACTACGGAACCGAACGGCTAGATGTTTTACTCGACGACATATTTTTTCATCATCTTCCATGCATTAGCTTTAGAGGCGCGTAAAAAAAGGCTATATCCCTCACTGTAACGCACGCGAGCGTTTTGTTCTGTTAGCTTGTGGAATGGGGCCATCGATACCAAGGAGTAATGGAGTTGAGTAGTTCTCAGAGTCCATGGGGCGAGTCAAAGAGCCAGAGCGGCGTTTTGCTTGTTTTTAATGTATTATATATTTATATTCGGGGGAAGAAGGGAGTGGGTGAATATTATCAGCATAAGAAGAGAATACGCATGCGTCTTTAATTCTGCTTCTTCTGGTGAAGTCCAGTTGGACTTGTAATTGACTATCTTTCGCCAGATGCCTAGATACGTGTAGTCCCGGACTGCTAGTACACTGGCCTCGTGAAAGTAAAATGCTTTCAAGCATTACAAAGATCTATATGACACTGCGCATGTAGTTCAGACAGAAGTCTGACCTTCCGGGTGCGAAGACATGAGCGCCAAAATGCCTGTTCGTAGCCGTAGACTTGATGGCATGGAGCGTGAGCGGAGCCCTGTGACTCTGCCGATTCAGCTACTTCAGACCTGTGTCCGCTCATTCAAAGGTCTCGTCTGTAGCGTCTTTTCGCAAAGGAGAGATTATGTCGGAAGTCCTGTGCCGTCCTCACTTCCCCTTCCCTTTCCCCTTGCCCTTCTCCGCCACCGAACCATCAAGAAGGGCATTGAATGTCGCACTCCTCGTCTTCGGCGCACCCTTTGACAAGCCGGTCTCTTGTTCCATCGATGCCTCTACTGGCTGTTGTGTGTCGTCGGCACTAGAGTTGTCGGCAGACTTTTTCGACTTCTTGCTGCCTTTCTTCTTTTTGTCCTTCTTCTTGGAATGTGGCTCCGCTGCTGACTCGTTGGCGTTCTCAGCATGCTCTTCAGCGTCTGTGTTCTCTGCGCTTTGCTTGGCCTTCTTCTTGTTGCCCTTGTGCTTTCGATCCTTCTTCTTGGTAGACGAGGATTGGCTTGCGGGTGACGGCGCGGAGTCGATATCCATGTGGTCTGATGTTGGTATCCGTGCTTTCTTCGTAGCTGGCTCTGCGGTATCAGGTTCCTCTAAGCCTTCGAGCACCTGGTCATCGTCCTCCTCTTGGGCAGCAACGTCCTCCACCCTCCTCTTCTTCGGCGTCACTGCCTCGCCCTCCTCATCAAATTTCTTGTTGATCTGCTTAGCCTTCAACGCAGCTCGTGCCTTTTCCTTCGCCATCCTCTCCGCCCTCTCCAAATCGTACCTGTCGTTGCCTGCTAGACCATGTTTAATAAACCGCTGTGCCGCGCCAACGTCAAGCTTTTGTTTCGGCTGTGAACCTCGCTCCTCAACCTCCTTGATCTTGCCAAAATATCCCTTCAACCGCGCCAGTTCCTTGAAGATTGCATGTTCTTTCGCGTTGACGCCGCTCGCTTGTAGTGTGCTGAATAGTAATGACTCGATCGAGTATGCGGCGAGTACGTAGAGCTTCGCTTTGTCGAGGAGGGGTAGTGAGGACGCGGTTGTATGGAGGGGTGTTGACAGTAAAGGTTCGAGGGCGGAGGAGAGTTCGTCGATGTTGACTTCGAGGTCTTCCACCAGGTCGGGGAGGTCGGTTTGGGGGTCCATGATTGTGTGTTTCAGTATGAAGAGAGAAAAGACTGAATATGTGGTTGGTTTGCGCGATTATCCTAGAGGGTGTTGGAGTTGTTTGAAAGTTCACGACTGAGAGACAATGTACAAAAAAGTTGCGGGCCGAGCGTTTTCCCGCATCTAGCTCCGATGACCAAACCCGGGAGCTACACCACATAGCGTCATTCACTCCTCAGCGTAAAACAGATCCCCAATTCTCCAGAGTGAACGCAGTCGGGTTACACACATACCTACATGTAACGAATTGTGCTCTTCAAACTGTCTTCCTTCTCTGTCTCACAATTCCTACCCAGGCTTCGGCCTCGGATACCATACATACGACCGCAATGCAGCTCCGGTAACAGTTGCGCGAGCCGGGTGGCTTACTATCAGACAAGAGGCTTCATGACGAGCTGGAAGAACGAAAAGACTGCGCAGCCTGAGGAGAGCGTGGGAAATGCGTATGTTTGTTGGGAGACTGTATGATGCGCAAGCTCACAATGTATAGCGAAGACGCCGTCGACGAACCTGTCGCCCCTAAAATCTCTAGCAATGCTGCCGACTTCTACCGCGCGAAACCAGTCCTCGATCGTCGAATTCATATTATGGGCGTGGGCAACGTTGGAAGCTTCGTTGCACATGCCCTACGCGGCATCCCGAATGCGCCTCCCGTAACGCTCATCTTTTCCCACTGGGAGAAGCTCAATAAATGGAACGAGTCCCCGCAAAGGCTCACATTGGTCACCGATGGCGATGCTGAGATACACGACGGGTACGACGCCGAGATAGCCATACCTCGCATACGATTCCATGGTAAAGAAGTGGGGTTGAACATCACTTCTCAAGACTCGACAGAGACACCTTCTCAATCACAACAACAAGCACCGCAAGCATTATCTGGAGAGTCGACAGAGCCGATCAGTTCGCTCATCGTCTGCTCCAAAGCCCCATACGTGTTGCAGGGTTTGTCGGCGGTGAAGCATAGACTGCACAAGGACTCTGTCGTACTGTTTATGCAGAATGGGATGGGGACGGTGGAAGAAGTGAACAGAGAGATATTCCCTGATCCCGCCACGAGACCACACTACATGCTTGGGATCAATTCGCATGGCATGCACAGCACGCCGGACGATGCCTTCACGACTGTCCATGCCGGCTTTGGAACGATATCCTTGGGCATCCTACCACATGAACGTGACCGAAAAGCCAATGCGCCCTACCAGCCGACTATAAAATTTCAAGCAAAGCCGAGCCAGGCACCTATATACCCCGACCCCCCTTCCGAACTCAACCCTGAATATCCACCGCCGGAAACCACAAACTTCCACTGGACGCCCAACCAACGCTACCTCCTTCGCACCCTCCTACGAGCGCCTGTTCTTTCTGCCGCCTCTTTCTCCCCGCCCGATCTGCTGCAAATGCAACTAGAAAAACTCGCTGTAAACTGCGTCATCAACCCTCTCACCGTCCTCCTGGATGCCCGCAACGGCTCTATCCTCTATAACTACGCCCTAACCCGCACTCTCCGCCTCCTCCTCTCTGAAATCAGTCTTGTCATCCGCTCCCTACCAGAACTCCAATATATACCCAACGTCTCGCAGCGCTTCGACCCAGGACGCCTCGAATCCAAGGTTGTCAATGTGGCGAGACTGACCAAGGATAACATTTCAAGCATGTTGGCGGATGTGAGGCGTGGTAGGCAGACAGAGGTTGACTATATCAATGGGTGGATTGTTAAGAGGGGAGAAGAGCTGGGACTTAGATGTTTATGTAATTATATGATCATGCAGATGGTGAAAGGAAAGGCAAATCTGGTTAAATTGGAGACGAGTGAGGGCGTGCCGTTTGTGCAGGGGAGGAAAGGAGATGGGGATCTGGAAGTTAAGCAAGGGAAGGCGACGAGCGGGAAGTTGTAGGCAGATGCGTAGTATGAGTATTGTGTAGATAAGGACCCGTTGAGAAATATCCTCTCAAATCTATAATTCCGGATACCCGTTTTGTGTCGAACCGTGTTGAGAAACGGTGGTTGGTTTCGTAACAAGACAAGCCACAGAGTGATATCAGAAAGTTGACAAGGTAAGGATCCTTCTTATTCAGCTCAAAACCCAACATCTAATCTAAGCTCTACGGTTCTGCATCATGCATATCCCTCTTGAACCGCTCCATACACCGCTGCTTTGTCACTTTCCAATCAACATGCGGCCTCGGATACCCCAACTTTTCAAACTCCTCCCTACTCAACCGATCATACGGTGCGAAAACCGCATTGCCCTGCACACCGGCTAGCTCCGGCACCCACTTACGAATATACTCGCCATCGGGGTCATTTTTCTCTGCCTGCGAGACAGGATTGAAAACAGTGTACGACGGCTCCCAGCCCTGCGTGTTGTTCGACAAGTCCCAGTCGATGAGTGTTTCAGCAAAGTAGCGCTCGCCCCTTCGGTAGTCGATGAGTAGGTTGCAATAGAGATAGCTAGAGACGTTCATGCGCAGGCGATTATGCATGTAAGCTTCATGGTTGAGTTGGCGCATGCCCGCGTCGATAAATGGTTCACCCGTCTGACCCTTGTACCATTTCTCCCAGCCCTCCGGGTCGTCTTCCCACTGCACGAAGTCGAATTTCAGGTTCTGCGGCAGGTTCATGGAGGTGTGTGGCGTGGTTAGTGTGGTTTGGCGGTACAGCTCGCGGAAGACGATTTCTCGCACCCAGCCGTAGACGCCTTTGGAAGACCTGCCTTCGCTGAAGTCGGTGCTGCCTTTGTTGTAGTCGACGACTTTTTGGAGCGCTTCGCGCACCGAGAACATGCCTGCGCTGAAGTAGGCGGACATGCGCGATGTGCTGTTCTTTGCTGGGTTGCTACGTGTTGCGGCGTATTTGTCGATTTGCTTCAGGAATGAATCCATTCGTTTACTCCCCGCGGCGTGACCTGCAGGCCAGAGCTTGCGGATGCGCTTTCGGGCTTCTTCGCTTTCGAATTGTTTGTCTTGGGCGGGTTTGGGGGCTGGAGTGTCGAAAAGGTCCTTTAGCTCTTCCTTTGCTGAAGAGGGGTTTGCGGCAGGCGGAGGAGAAGTGTCGAGGAGCTCCGGTTGGGATTTGACTATGTCAAGCCAATGCCTAAAGTATGGTGTAAACACTTTCATCGGTGTCCCGGTTCCTGTCAACATGGTTCCAGGCTCGACGACCGTCTGGTCATGGTATAAGCTGACTTGTATCCCGTCTCCTGCTTCTCTTGCGAGCTTGAGATCTCGGCGCAGTTCGTCAATCTCGTACTCGTAGTTGCCAAACACATGCGAGACATTCTGCTTCTTGAGCCACTCGATTACAGTTGGCACAATCTTCTTCCTGTCCTCGCATTCCAGAAACACCAACGGGATATTTAGTTGTTTCAGCTCTTTCTGCATGATTTTCAACCCTTCAAACATGAAATCGACACGTGCAGGACTCGTGCCATGCCATGATTCGTCTGCAGCACAATTGATGTACAGGCATATCAGGGGCTTCTTTGCGCCTTGAGCAAGCTGAGAGGCATGGTGCAGCGCCGTGTTGTCTTGGATGCGGAGGTCTTTGGGATGAAACCAGTGCGCCACTTTGGTGACATCTTTAACTTCATCTTGCGCCTCAAGTGCTTCCTTGAGTTGGTCATATGGTAGGTTTTCGTCAACTTGCTTCGCGCGTTTTGTCGTTGTGTGACCTAGTTCGGAACGCTCATATGATGTCCTTTTTGATGTTGTATGTGTATGCGAGTCCAAGTCGGCCGCTTTGTTGGATCTCTTTGGCCCCATTCTCGCTTGTGTCTGTGGTCTTGAATGTGTTGCGTGTTTAACCGTACGGTTCCGTACGACCTGGAATCTCAAATGACAATCTCTGATACGTTTGACAGGTGTAGCGCGAGCAATCTGAGATATAAGAAAAGGTTTCAAGCGGAGCATGGGGAGGCATGACGGCAGGCTCAGTGGCTAGTTGTAGCTTTGTACCTGACTGTAGTTGAAAAGTACTAAAGTGGTGACGTCGACGGTCAACCATACTAAAACCGATTGAGATCATACCTTGATGGACAAAGAATCGAACACCAATTGAATACACGCCGATCGATGCCACAGATCTTGGATCTACGAGATCTTAGTGCCCGCTGCAGTCCACAAACTCACGATGCGCTATTAGAGTGTTCGCTTGTTTCACAAGGCTGCACCTGATGCATGAAGGTTCCAAGTTTTCGGACCGGCCGCGGGGGTTTGATGACGACACGCGACAATCTAGTTGTGTCCTGCAAGTCAAACAATCTAGATGTCGAAGGCCGACATTGCATTAACATTGTTAGGGCAAAATGCAGACTTCTCCTAGTATGCGAGTATACTGAAGTTCGCGAGGCTGTCAGGTACCCGCGATTTTGCGATGCCAAGATCCTGCACGTGACTTGGCTTAGTACCGCAGGTTGCCAGCTATAGTGGAAAGTTGCTGGGCATTAGAAAGAGATAACGTAGGACCCTAGAGTACTTTAGAGATGTTTGAGATTTGACTTGAGTATCTCTAAAGACTTACAAGGTACTCCAGGAGTACCTAAGATATAGTAGACCCCTGCAACTTTCCGTCATGACGGTCACCTGCGGTATTCCCGGAGCTATCGAGCACTTATCATATTGTCGTCCGTCGTTCCTTCCATACACCATCAGTAGCAAAGCTTTTCGCAAGCTTCTTGCATCGTCGACAGTCGTGACTGTCAGCACCAATGAAAGAACAATCTCTAGAGCACAGGGCATCTGCAGAGATCCCACCGCATCCATTGCCAAGTACGCCAAGTATGCCAAGTAAACATGCATCTCTACGCGACCAGTAACAACTCTGTCTCCCTTCACGTTGCGCCAAGACTATATCCCGCGCTCTCACCACTGGGCAAAACGTGCGACTCAAACTCGACAAGGCAGTTCCTACGGGCTCCTCGATGATGCTGGTGGCTCGTAGCAAAGACCAGACGGCCGGAAATGGGACTAGTCCAGGTAGCTGGAGCATTCGTCTCGTGCAGTAAGAGCGCAGCGTTATTGCACGAGGACGACTAAAACCATATTGACCGTCCCGCATGCTGCATACAGGGACATGCTGTGGGGAGTAGCCACGGACCCTAGTAGTCTGATGCTCTGCTCCTTGCCGTATTGGTTATGGAGCTTGTATGCAGGTCCGAGAGCTCTGCAAGCTTATAAAGGTCAGGAGTACAGCTTCCTAAATTTCTGGTTCATGCGTCCCTAAGAGCCTTGCGTGTCTAACAACTCTTGGAACTGTTCGCCATGAAGTGTACATGCTCAATTCTCGCGGCAGCAGCCCTTTTAGTGGGTTCTGTCTCTGCGCAGACGTTTCGCCGTCTAGGAGCTTGCCCAACGCTCGGTACGACCAACCAAGCTCCAAACATGACCAACAAATGCTAACAAAGCCACAGGATGTGTCTTTCCTCCAGACCAGTAAGTGCTTGGTTTTAGAAACGCTTCCGCAAAGCTTTTCATAGCTCCCAGAACTTCATTGTTAACCAATTCCTCCAGGGCTGATTTCTTGGCTGGCCAGTACTTCGACATCCGTCTCGAAGTCCACCAGCCTGTCAACGGTTCTGAAGCGATCGGACTGCCTCTGGACGAAAAGTTCACTTTCACGATTGCCAAGAAGGATGCGGCAGCGAAGCCCGTGACAGAGTACTTCAAGATTCAGGAGCCGAAGTTGGAGAAGTGGAACTTCACTTGGTATGAAGGTATGCAAACACCACTTTCTCTACCAGAGTTGCAACTTATTGAACTTCAGACCTCTTCGCTCGCGACGCGAAGAAGCCCACTCTTGTCAACGTTGCCTCAAAGGCTTACCGCCGCGTTGCCCTCTACGAGCCCGGCGAGTACACCGCGACCCTCACCTACAACAATGGTAGCTCCACCGAGGCTACCTGGACCGTCCGCGACTTGGCTGAGGAGCGCAAGGCCAAGAACATTATTCTCTTCATTGGTGATGGTATGACGACCAACATGATCACGGCCGCCCGCCTGATCGGACACAAGAGCATCAATGGAAAGTATCAGACTACCATGGCTATGGACAAGTTCCCTGTCCTCGGTCACCAGATGACCCACTCGATTGACAGCTTCATCACTGATTCTGCCAACTCTGCTTCTGCTCTCAACACTGGACACAAGAGCACCGTCAACTGCTTGAACGTCTATGCCGACTCCAGCAAGAATGCATTCGATGACCCCAAGGTCGAGACCATTGCTGAGATGTTCCACCGTCTCACCGGTGGACACATTGGTATCGTTTCTACTGCGTACATTGCCGATGCTACCCCTGCTGCATTGGTCGCCCACACCCGTAACCGCGGTGCGTACGAAGCCATCGTTGATAGTTACCTCAACGGTGTTCAGAACTACACCTGGACTAATGTCCCCGTCGATGTCATCTTTGGAGGTGGTGCTGAGCAGTTCTATCCCCCTTCGCTCGGTGGCAAGACCTACCAGGGCAAGAACTACTTCGACGAGTTCGCCAAGCAGGATTATCAGATCATCCAGAACCGCACTGCTCTTCTGAACTCTGACTCATCTGAGAAGGCCCTGGGTATCTTCACCGTCTCCAACATGGCCAAGTGGCTGGACCGTAACGTCTACCGAGAGAACTTGAACCAGTCGTTGTCACCCGCTGGTGACAAGAAACCTGCTCTTGACCAGCCTGGACTTAAAGAAATGACTCTCAAGGCTATCGATATCCTTGAGGCACGCTCTGGAGACAAGGGATGGCTTCTAATGAGCGAGGCAGCCTCAATTGTACGTTGCCATATCTCTAACGTTGTGGGGTGTAGACGTGTCACACGTGACTTTATGAAAGTTTGTGACTATTTGAGTTGGAGCTAACTCTCAAAACAGGACAAGATGATGCACGTCCTGGACTATGACCGTGCGCTCGGCGAGCTCCTTGAGCTCGATGATACTATCAAGGCCACCATCGCCCATCTGAACTCCACAAACTGCCTCAAGGAGACCCTTATCCTCGTCACTGCTGACCATGGTCACGGCTTCGACGTCATGGGTTCCGTCGACACACACTACCTCGCTGCGCAGAACGTCGACCGCAAGAAGCGCGATGCCGTTGGCGTTTACGAGCAGTCCGGTCTCTCGCAGTACATTAACACTGGTAACCTTACCTACACCGACAGCAACTTCCCCTCCAACTGGGACCCCCGCTACACCCTCTTCCAAGGCCTTATGGCCGATCCCGACCGCCGCGAGGACTGGACTGTCCGCAAAGACGGTCCTCGTCTCCCCGCTACCGCTGAAGAGGACAGCGATGATTACTATGTCAACCCCAGCGATGGCACTGACGGCATTCTGCTTAATGGTACTCTGCCTGTTGGCGACGACCAGGGTGTGCACTCGCTTACTGATGTACCTGTCTTCGCCATGGGTCCTTGCCAGGAGCTGTTTGGTGGCGTGTACAACAGCATCGATATCTTCTATGGTATGGCAGAGTGCTTTGGTCTCGCGAAGGGTACGCCGCCTAAGCAGTAGATTGTTGTAAGGTGGCTGGCTAAGGATGAGGGATGAGTTGATGTAGTATAACACGTATATTCTGTATATGTATTGAATGTTTAATGATCATTGCTATTGTTCATGTAGTTCCCACCGTGCTGATCTACGTTGCATCCCTGCTCTATTTCACTATAGTAGGAGGTCCTCAATAGCCTGAAATCGATATTCTGATTTGTTCCTAGAAGACCGGGGAGTAACTCAGTGCGATGCGACTTTTACCTTGAACACGGTGTGTGTGCTTGGTGCTTGAGAAGTATCTGTGGATCGAGGAGAGGGTAAGGCCTAACGGGAAGGGCTCCGTCGTTTGTCAATAGTCAATGGACGACTCATACTTTACAGACACACGTTCAGCATCACTTCACCCATTCTAGTTAAACAATCAGGATGATTTTATTTTAGGGTCAGAAGAATAGAAAAGGTGAACGGGGGTATCTATAAGTCAAACTCCCAGCCCCGCCTAAAGCACTTATTCTCCATAACACTCAAACATTAATCTTCTCGGCTTTTATGCCAATCGACATCAGCAGACTCAAGCCCGAACGCCCTGTATCACCATTGACTGCTGCTGTCCAACACCTCCAGAACCCTCTGCACCTGCCTGCTAGTAACTGTTGCGCTCCGTGCTCCCCCTGTCCCTTCTCTCATCCCCAAAAGCTTAGTGTCATTTGTTGGCGATCGTGATGCGAAGAACAAGTCCTTTCTTGTTGCACTTAGTTGACTGCCTGGCTAAGAGGGAGGCACTTCTAGGGGCTTCTTACTCAGTAGCGCTTGGTATTCAGATCCGAGACTTGCTGCTGACGGGGTCTAAGAACACTATTGCGGTTGTGCAGGTACACTCCCCCATTCTCGCCCCAGCTTTCATATCTTTGGCTCGCAAGATCAGCCCGCTTAGTCCCGTTGCTGTCGACGGTTGGCGACTGTTTATTTATCCTTCATTAGGATGAACATTGGCGCTCTTGTTGGTGATGCCATGACTGAGGTCCGTCTTCTAGTCTAATCGTAGATTGAAGAGCTTCGGTCTGCACCTGATGGAGAACTCTGGTATCCTTACGTGGAAATAGGACGAATATTAAGAGATTCTTGTAAGATCCTGTAGACCACATTCCTTTGTCTGGTGTTTGCTCCTGCGCCATTGAGTGTTTTGTAGTCGCTCTACCATTGTTGGCTGTGGCTTGACTGAAAACCCTTCTACTTGAGTACCTTTCTCCGTGCGGGGGTTGACAGGAATCCTTCGTTACCCCGCTGGGTATTGTGTGCCCCTCTTCGCCATACTGCTCGTTCTTTCTGAATCGGGGCTTTCTCTTGTGAGGCGCTGCGGACAGACTTACGGAAGTTTCTGACTTATTGCGGTGGGGGCGTGAGAGAGAAGTATTCGTGGCCATGCTACCTAGTTGGAGGCGCAGACACCTGGGCCCTAAGCGGGACATTCTTTTCGTACGAGCATAGGCTAAGGTCGTAGCTTGTCGTTTTTGCGGTCTTAATCGAGAGGTGTGAGCTAGTAATCATCCTTTCGGACGTAGACGGCAGCTTGCCTGTCTCGATGGGGCTTCCGAGGGCGACGAACTCGAGGCTCGGCATTATGTGTAAAGCACTGAATTGCCTGTGGCTTTCCCTCTGGTTTTGAACTCCATCCCAGAATCCCCCGCTTCTTTGGTGAAGACTTTGACTTCAACTTTGGAGGGGAAGTGTAACTATCTGGCATGGTCCACGGTGGAGTATCACAAACAGGGTAAGGGGGTGCTGGCGGATGTTGCCGGTCGGGAGGGGAGTTCGGTATCTTCTTACGCTTTTTCACTATCGGTGTAGGCTTTTTATCCCTTTGAATCGCTTCTGGAGAAGGTGCCACTGCCCCATGAGCCGCATTACTTCCTCTGTGGTCCTTCTCTTCAAGTACTGTCAGCACTCTGGGTTCACGGTCGTTGATCTCCGGAAGTGTATCTTGTGGTATAGTAGACTGATGCTGAGGGATACTAATAGCTAGCGGCCGCGAAGGAAGAGTAGCAGGTGAAGACGGTGGATATGTCGCGGTCGGTTCTCCCTGCACCCTAACAACCCTTCTAGCTCTGGCGCTCTCGACCTCGCGCGAAGACTGCTCTGGCAGAATGGCAAGCGCTCTTGCTGGGGATGCATCATAGACACCATTAACACCACGTAACTCTTCGAGGTACTCTTCGAGGAGTAATGATTGTTTGAGGATTGGCTGGACAATCGGCTCAAGTTTTGATTCAGGCTGAAGATATCTTTGGATAGGCCTTTGCAGCGGCGAATTAACAGCTCTAGTAGATGGACGGAGAATCCGTGTTGAGGCATACCTTGCGACAGGAGTAGGCTCACTGTATAGCAGAACCGAGGGTCCAGTTGGTACAGGTGTTGGTTTCCTAGAGATGGCAGTTGGCTTGCGTGACGGAACCGGTAGTGACCATGCTGCAGAAAGATCGACGATTGGTTCATCCTCTACTGGCGCCTCTTGAAATGATTCTTGAGGTTGGGGCTCAGGCTCCACCTTTGGCTCCATATCGCTTTGTGCCATTCTGGGTTCAGTTTTAAGGGTAGGTGGACTTTCTCCACGCGAAATAGATCTACTCGCTGGCTGCCTCGAGGAATGTGAAGAATACAGCGTTCTCTCAGCTGCGTTGGGCTCTTGGGAAGTACATAGAGCATGTCGGGAAGCCTGTCGCGTTATAGTCTTAAGAAGCTCTTCATTCAGTACCTCTCTTGCAATGGTAGACGGAGTTCCCTCAAACAAGAATAAGCGTGGCGAAGATGGTGTTGGCTGACACATGGCCTGACGTGATAGCCTACTGGTTTTTCGAGAGACGGCCGTCAATGGGAGTTCTACGTCCTTCAAAGTTGTTGTAGAAAAAGTTGTTACCCTTCGTGATGACGGGTTCGAACGCTCACCATTCAAAGACTCAGTCGATGCTCTCGAAAATCGGCGACATCGTATCTCGGACTCCTTAAGCTGAGATTCCTGTAGCCTCGACCGGGTCGGCCATTTGGGCTCAGTCGAGGTAGGCTTTCGGGATGCAGCACGATCTCGCATCTCCTACATGGATATAAACTCCTGAGGTTCACTGGAAGATGTACTGAGACCCGTAAGACTAGTCGTACTTCGCATTTTGATTGTGCGACGAGTAGGATTGAGCTCCGATACTGGTTCATACTCTGGCTCCAGCTCTGAGTACACGGACACGCCCTCAAAGCGGTCTGGCACTTCACACTCTTACTCAGATCGCTTTGTCGGATTACGCAGTCTCTCCAATGGAAGAACAAACCCCTTGAATTTGGGCTTCTCGGTGTGCGGCTCAATAAGCTTTCCCATGATCATAGGCTTAGGCAATAGCGCTTCCGGGATATCCTCAACAAGATGCTATGAAAGTGAGGATGTAGGATAAGGAGGTTCCATAGGTTTTCGCCACTCTTCAGCCGGTACTTGGGTAGTCATGTTGCAGATTCGTTTCACTGGATGTTGGAGGTCGGGATCTTCTATCTCAGATTCGTTTCGGTCAATGAGAGTCGGCTTTGTCGAAGGAATAGTCGCGGCTTTTCTAGGAGATGCCTTGCGGACAATGGGCTCGGGTGACGATGAGTACGTCGAAGATGCCATGCGCTCTATCCAAGAAATTGGCGACGATACCAAATAACCTTTGAAACTGTATGGTTGTAGTGAAGGAATATCAGGCTCAGCTTTAATGAGCTTCTGCTGTAGTTCGAATGCCGGTTCTTCAGGCTCACTCACTCCGGAAGACACACACGAGAAGGCTCTTTTCGACTGCTTAGTTGGATGGTGGGGCGCGATACAAGAATCCCGCCAGGTAGTCGTATGGTTAGCTATTGGTAGTGCTTCTGATTTTGGCTCACTCAGCTCCGAAGCTAGACTACTGTGTTCACTCGTATCATGCCGTACGAGCGCAGGCTTCCTTGGCGGGTGGAGCGTGGTTCGTCTAGTTAGAGTCCGCTTGGCAGGAATTCCCTCCTCTTTTGACCGCTGTTCATGCCTTGTCTGCGCTGGAGGCTCGATGCCGCCTTCACCAGAGATGACTGCATGCTCTGCAGGTGTGATGAATTCATTTTCGTCATACTGAGGTGTGGCAACTTGCCCAGGCGCTTCCTTGAAGCGACGCTCAAGTCCGAAGATGCGTTCCCGTAGCTTGGTGGCAGGTTCCGTGTAGGTTCGATCCGATGATGCAGTCTCAGCGTACTTCTCGTAATGCTCGGGTTCAACCTCTTCATAATATGCTGGCTCTAGCTCAGAGGATTCTTTGTACAGTCGCTCGTATTGTTGTTCACACTCTGGCTCATCTTCAACCTCTTGGGCAGACCCAAAGTCCAAAGCGGGTAAGGTCTCTAAGTTTGTGGCGATAAAGTCTGTAGCAACCGGCAGTTTAGTCAAAGTCACCTCGAGCGATTCCCGAAACTCTTCAGGTGGACTCTCCTCTGTGTTCTGCAAGTGCCGAGTGATCACTGGCATTCGTCCTGGTTGACACGTGATTACACCGCGAAGTCGACTTTCATCGATCTGCAGGTCGACCATTCTGGGGATCTCCTCCTTGATCGAGTCAATAGAAATATTTCTGAGAAGGGCAGAATTCCCGGAAAGCACCGTAGAAGCCTTGCTGAGAACTCGCCGTATAGGATCGAGGGTCGGCTCAGGGATTCGGCGCTCTTGAAGCTGGACATTGAGGTCTTCAGAGATCGAGTCAGGCTCCTCCTCAAGTTGAGATCGCGCTTTTAGAAGCTCGGTCAAATGCCTATGAGCCTGGTCCAGCCAAGTGTCTTCGCTATGCTTCTTTTCTATGGCCTCTAAAAGGTCCCTCTGACGAAACGAAGCCGATACATGAGGTGTTCCTTCAACAAGGGCGTTATGAAAGACTTCGTCGTCCTTTGCGCTAGGCCTGCTGTCAAGGTCGATGCCGAGATCGTCCGCGGCAGAGTTGACCAGATCGGCGAGCTCTGGTGCTGTTTTGATAGACTCTCGCAGGCTGGCTAGCGAGTCATTCATGTTCGGCTTGAGTAGCCCAGGAGATCCGACGTTGAGCTTTTCAGCCGCCTTGGGCGGAAGATACGGAGCAAGTGTCTGCCACTCACAGACATGCGAGTCGCAAACCGGTTGACAGACGCGCTGACATTGTTGACAGACTGGCTGGCAGGACACTTGGTGTGTACATACAGCTCGACTGGGAGTTTGATAAGAACTTCCACCTTGACATTGCTGAGCAAGATCTTGCGGCACCCTTCGAAGCTGTACGAGATTGGGTCTAAGCTTGATGTTGTTGATGACATTTTGTAAGGAATTTGTATGTTCTTCCAGAATGGCATCGATGATATACCCAAGATCCTTGGCCAACATGTCCCCACACTTATCGTTAGGCATGCACTCAGAGCGGTGTTGTCGGCGCGTAGAGTTGCGACCACGTGCGTCTTCAGTCTTTGTGGAAGCGGACGAACTTGATGTCGATGAATCAGTTGCTGCCTTTCTTCGTGCTCCATGATGAGATGGTCGTGATTCGGATGACGGGGCCTTGGTTGAGCATTGACGACACTTCTTCCTAGAAGCAAATTCTAGGTGTTCGCCTTTCCCCATATATGAGAAGTGTCCACAAGCACGCTTGATCCAGTTCCCAGGGTCGTGAAGTGGTTTGTTGGTCCGAAACATCCCGTGCGGTTTGATACGTGCTCCAGGGAAGCCGAAGTCCTGTGTCTTGCGCCGGCCGTATGCACCACGCCAGTCGACATCATTCGGTACCTCAATACGATCATAGCCAACTTCCATACCCACATTAGCAACTGGAACTTGCCCGAGAGGCGCGCTGTGTTGAGGGAGACTAGGATCGGAGCTTGCACCGTCGTGGCTGAGACCTCGTGCGGCAATCTCGTCCACTCTTCTGCGCACATTTTTGCGAACATGGATAGACTCGTTGAATTTGTCGTGATGAGCGTCACGATCCCGATCCCGATCTGTAAATGCAAACTTTGTGGGTCTATGTCTTGCAGCCCTGGCTGCTTCGTTATTCGTAGCAGACAAGGATTCGCGAGAAGACGGACACCTTCCAGTCTCTTCAGAGGTGTGATGTTGTCCGGTCAGCTTTGGCTCTTCAAGAGCGACATGTGGCGCATTGGAGACTTTGTCCAGCTGAGAGTTGCCCCTAACGAGCTGTCGTTCATGGGCTCTCACGTCCCTTGGTGCCTTCGCAAAATCGAGTGCTTCATGCTCGATGTCGGCAGTAGATTCTTGATCATCCGAAACAAGTGAACTTTGAGAAACGATAGCGGGCCTGACGACGATATTCGGAGCGGTTGGTTTCGCTTCATGTTGCCTAGAAGGGTTTACTCGCTGAGAAGAATCGGCTTGAACAGCGTCTGGTGGAGGACGCGGCAGTGGCAAAGCGCCATCTGACACTCTTGGTTCCGTTGTTCGTACCTTTCTTGGGCTTGGGCTGCGTGCGGATTGGCGTTGAGGGGGCACAGGAGGCTGCGTATCTTGTGCTTGATGCTTGGTCGTGTATTGAACTGAAAAGCGTCCGACGTTCGCGGTCGGCCTTTGATGCTTGAGCCGGCCTGGAAAGAGGGTCCAGCTGTTGTTGCCGCATTTCTCGGCTCTCGGTAAAGGTGTTCGACCTTGTCTAGAACTTGGCCGTACGGGTTCTTTCCCTGTAAATATGCGGGCGATTTCAGTCCTGTAGAAGGTGGCTGTGGCTCGCTTAATTGTTGCGGGAAAGTTGGCTGGTTGGTGAGCTTGCGTCGAGCTGAGATTGACTGAGGTTGCGTTGGTTCGACAACAAGTTTTGTTGGAGCAGCGGCCTCGTTTCGAGCCTGTCCCTCACCTATCGTCGAGAGTTGCTGGGTTTGCTCGCGGGTCCCCGTATTCGTTGAGCGGGATGTAGATTTTGATGTGGGCTGGTCGAAACCCCGATACATGTGTTGTTCTAGTCTCGGAGTCGTGCTTCACGTGTGCGCGATATATGTTGTTGGGTGCTCTAGAATGACTGATGTTCCACTCGCGGTAGAAATGAGATGAAATGAGGTGAAGCAAGGCAAAGGAAGTAAGCAAAGTAGAAATGGAGGTAGAATGTGGCGAGTAGGTCTGCTGGTGAATTTGTGGGCACGCAATTCCGCGTAGGATGAGACGAGAGAGTAGACGGACACGGAGACGAAGTGGAAGCAATAGTGAACTGAAGTGTTTGGCCTGGCGAGAAGCACCTTCTATCTTTTACAGACGGAAAGCACGCGTGCTCCACCTGATACTATACATACCACACGTGTTGTGTTAAGGAACGCTATTTACACATTTACTTCAATGCCGCCTGCAGACTCTCAAGGACCTACACGCTGTTAGTCCTTCTTTCGCGAATACGTGCATGCCTCCTACCTCGAGTTCAATCTTAGCCTCGGCAATGTCGGTCTCGCTGCCGCTTCCGCTGGCAATCTTCTGTGCCTCAGCGATCTGGTTCCTGACAGCCTGTCACAACATTAGCCATATGCCTTCCCATCTACCAAAGCGCGTTCATACCTCGGCGCTGAAGTCCTCCAACGGGTATCCCTCAACAGCGTTGATGCTGAGCACAGAGTTTGGCTGCACAACGGCGAATCCGCCAGACAAGAAGAACTGCTTGTTGCCGCCCTGCTCCTCAATGATCTCAACTAGGCCAGGCTTCAACTGCTCGATTGAGGCAACGTGGTTGGCCAAGACACCCATTTCGCCGGTTTCCGCAGGAAGATTGACCTGGACGCTGCACAATGTCTTCTGTCAGTAATCGCGCCTTCGTTTTGCGATATCGGTCGGGCTGGCGGAGACGTACACATCCTGTGACTTGTAGATGGACTATGGTTCTCTGCGTTAGCTTAGAGATCCCATGAGACAACCCAATTGATCGCTTTTGAAGCCTGGCGCAGTTGCTGGTAATGCGTACCTGATGCGGAAGAGCTAGGGAGAGCTTGATCTTGTCCGAGGCGACCTCGGCGTAGCCTCTTCGCTGGAGAGGGCGGGCGATGGCAGCGGGCCTCGCGCGGAGGGCGGCTCTGGCAATGCGAAGGGAGCTCATGATGGACGGAGTGGTGGGGAGGATGCAATTGCTGGTCTACCGGAAGCTGAGGTGAATCTGCGAGGCCGAAGTTCTGCGCTTGGCAGATTAGCCGAGAAGCCGCCGTCAGACTAGTTAGCGCGATGTCACAACATGATGGATCAACATTGAAAGACTTGCAGGTGCACGTAACTAGAAGGTGGAGGGAGAAGAATTGATCCGAACTAAGATTCGATCGGTTTGAGAATACACATTCTCAATTTGCTTAACGTATGTCTACTCCAGGGGTATCTTTAATAACAAAACGCCCAGCCTAAAGCCCTGACTGACTGTCCCTCTTCAGTTCCGCGTATCTTGCGCTACTTCCAATCGTAGCTCGTCATGATCTTGAAACGCATCTTAATCGTCGTAGAACTGCTGTGGCGCAGCCATGCTCATTCTCAGCTGCCTCTCCCTCTGCTTCGCTTGCATCTCCAAAGTCTCCACCGCATAGCTCAGTCTGTCTTTCTTTGCCCTCAAAGTTTTGAACTTTAATTCCTGCTGTGCGCTAATAGCCTTCCCACTGCTCCGCTGGACAGCACTGCTGTTTGGTCGTGTACTAGAACCGCCTGTGCTGTCGCGTCCCAGTCGTCCGTCATTCAAGTCGCACTTTGCGATAAGAGACTGTTCTCGTCGTTCAAGCTTGTCAAGATAGTTCTCTACACGTTTGAGGAGGTTGTCGACCTCGGGACGGATTTCTGAGAGGAGCGCGGATTGGGCGGTTTGAAGGTCGGATTCGGAGATGAGTTCGAAGTGCTGTCGTGAATTAGCTGCTACATTCTCGTGCATAGTACAAGAGTCCATGAGGAGTATAATAAGTCTGAGAAGACTTACCCGTGTTGTCTGAAGCACTTTGGCTAGTCGTGGGAAGTCGTTCACGCCTTCATCGAGGATGGTGATTGAAGAATCAAGCAATTGCATGCTGTTGCGCAAAGACCCCACACATCCTTCCAGTGGTGAAGCCATAGTCCTGAATCAGTCTTTGCACCAAGCTAGACTGCCTGTATTGCGAGCATCGGTGAGGGCGGGATGCCTTCGCAGGGTCGTGACTTCTCGATTGCACCGTAAACAGTCGGCATTTCCATTCGCCGATGCCAAGCAAATCGAAGTTCTGCAAGCCGAACGACCGGAGCTCAACCTCATCAACGCCCATCCCTCATCGCAATTGCAACTCAAGCCATTGCCATCTATCGCAACTGATAATGTCTTTCCTCGGCAGGAAGTTCCCTGGGCCCGTCGGTATGTCAACGGTGGTCGCGCAGTAGCGGAGCTAGCGATAGGACAGAAAGCTAACAAAGCTCTTACAGCCCGCCCAATGTGGCCTTTCTACGTCTCCGGTACGTTGACAAGCCCGAGCGCGATACTATAGGCATCTCAAGAATGGAACAAGAGCGGAAATGGGCGGCAATTGGGTCATATGGAAGGCGTGAAGGAGGATTGAAGAATCGCATTGACAAGAGTTTCTAGGTCTCGTCATTCTCTACGGCGTCAACTCTGCCGCGACCGCCATGGCATCCGGTTCGTACCTTCTCATACAAAT
The DNA here is from genome assembly GCA_021596325.1 of Parafenestella ontariensis. NCBI lineage: Eukaryota > Fungi > Ascomycota > Dothideomycetes > Pleosporales > Cucurbitariaceae > Parafenestella > Parafenestella ontariensis. The sequence goes on along the minus strand of JAKGDA010000013.1, from coordinate 436,073 downwards.
GCTGGGGCACAGGCTACCCCAAGATCTATGTTCGCAAGCTGACCTAGTAAAGCCGACGAGTACAAGAACGACCCGCGAAACCCGGCCATCAAGAACCAGGCACCGAACCATTAAGGCGATAGCGCGTAACGAGAGGAGTGGTCATTGGGAACGAGCATTATGAGAGGCAATGTACAGTAGCCGTGAGGGAGGAATAACGAGAGAGACCTCGACTAGGGATGGCTGTATAGACTTTGGCAAATTCAGTCCGATGAACATGCGAACAATTCTTCCTTCTCCTCTTCTACTACGACCTTACTTCATTGGGGTCCTCGGACAGTCTCGGGCCAGCTCAGTAAGAGTGTCAGCTAACTACACTTCTCAAAGTAGGTTCAAGGAACACCCTGAAGAAGGGATGTTTCAACGGCTGAAGCTTATTGGACACCATCATTGCTTGAACCAAAGTGTGTGGCAGTAAAAAGCCCGCTCGAAACCAAGCCGATATTGATTCATCCAAATGCTCTACATGACTCGTGGCCGTGAAGGACTATCCTTTTGGCAACGGATTTGGTTCAAGCGTTATGCTCAAATTGTCGATGGGATGTTCATCTAAAAAGCATTCCGAATTACTGACGTATGCACTTGAAAACCTCGCTCGTCTGTCCTGTGAGAGGTGGAGTACGTGCTTGGATGAGAACCGCCCCCAACCACGTGTAAATAGGTGGTTCGTCCACAACATTTGGATCAAGTTAGCCTATAGCCTGACAGCACTTGAGTAGAGCTCCTCCAAGGCATTCAGGCTCGTAATGCAGATGCAAAGGATTAATCTTAAAACAGGACGCATATAACAACATAACCGCCCAAAGTGCCTATTTGGGGAAACAAGATGCTACGATGTTGCGTCTTGGAGTTGAGCGACCGATAGTCTGGCCCTTGGGCCCTGTACGGTCATTGCAGCTGTCGAAATGCACGAGACTGACTGCAAGTTCTTGCGTTCCCGAACCAGACCATGGGTAGGCCTGATTTGTACCACTGATGCGGGTTATGGAACTTCCGGGACATCGGATCCGATGACATTGCTTTCTAAAAGCAGATTGGCGTGCTGTAGCGCTTGGGTAGACTCGTCAAGTGTCAAATATACGAAGGTATTTTCGGGGGTGAAGATATCGCATAAAGGGGCAGAGTCTAGGGTTATCAAGGTGGCCTCGGCATGAAACGGCCAGCAGTTGAGGCATTTGAAACGCGCAGATGGATTTCGACAGAGCACATCCTAGCGAAAGCACAGAAGCCAAAGAAGAAGCATGAGCTGTAACTGGGTAGCAATTTCTCCGATTGATGATCGTTGCGGAGGCTTGATACACGGCCGCTGTGAAAGAGCTCGCCTAGCGTGCCACGTGATGGTGAGGCAGTGGCTCCTCCGGCCTCACCTGCGCTGTCTGCGTCTCCTCTCCACCCTCGTCCTCCCAGCACCACCACTGTTGTGTGCTTTACCCGTGAGGCCTTTTGCTGTCTTCTAGCGTGCAGCTACTTCTTTGCACCTCTTCTCCTAGGAGCACCCGTTTTCTCGCTCAGCCCCCACACAAAGCTCTCCAGTGCCGTTGTCCGTTGGGCTCATTCACGCCTTGTAAGTCCAGCCCAGCACCCGGTCCCGCTCTTGTGTGCTTTGCACGCCCTACGCTATTTATCCCCCACGACCACCTCCTCACGCCCATCTGTACTCCCTTTCCCTCACTGTGACCTCGCTTTACCTCCTCTTTTAGCGCGTCTCGGCTGCCCGCTCCGCTTACTCACCGCCTTGTTGGCAAAAGCCTCAAACTGACCGGTACTTCCCCAGCAGGCTGAACCTCCCCACAACACCACCACTCCTGCGTCCCGACAGACGCTCCACGACAAAAACCACCTCGACCGCAGGCCAGCCTCCTCAAGGTTGAACCCACTGCAAGCATGACGACAATGGTATGCGTCGACCCCGCTCGCCGTCATGATACACAACCCGGTACATGAGTGCAACGCATGAGGCTGACTGTAGCAGGATCTCCGCGTCGGCAACAAATACAGAATCGGTCGTAAGATTGGAAGCGGTTCTTTTGGTGACATCTATCTCGGTATGTATAACAGCTGGACGCCAGACGCACCACAGCTGACCGTATACAGGCACCAACATCATCTCGGGTGAGGAGATCGCTATTAAGCTCGAGAGCGTCAAGGCCAAGCACCCTCAGCTCGAGTATGAGGCTCGCGTCTACAAGTCCCTCGCCGGCGGTGTCGGCATCCCGTTCGTCCGCTGGTTCGGAACAGAGTGCGACTACAATGCCATGGTTTTGGACCTGCTCGGCCCTTCCCTGGAGGATCTCTTCAACTTCTGCAACCGCAAATTCTCTCTGAAGACCGTTCTGCTCCTTGCCGACCAGCTCATCTCCCGCATCGAGTACATCCACGCCAAGTCCTTCATCCACCGTGATATTAAGCCCGACAACTTCCTAATGGGCATTGGCAAGCGCGGCAACCAGGTCAATGTCATCGACTTTGGTTTGGCCAAGAAGTACCGTGACCCCAAGACTCACTTCCACATTCCTTACAGAGAGAACAAGAACTTGACTGGTACCGCCCGTTATGCCAGCATCAACACTCACTTGGGTGTCGGTACGTGTTGACCACACTGTCTGTCTGTATGAAGCTGACCACTGTAGAACAATCTCGCCGTGACGACATGGAGTCTCTTGGCTATGTCATGCTCTACTTCTGCCGCGGCTCCCTTCCCTGGCAGGGTCTCAAGGCGGCCACCAAGAAGCAGAAATACGACCGCATCATGGAGAAGAAGATGACCACCCCCACCGAGGTCCTCTGCCGTGGCTTCCCGAACGAGTTTGCCATCTACCTGAACTACACCCGCTCCCTCCGTTTCGACGACAAGCCGGACTACTCCTACCTCCGCAAGATCTTCCGCGACCTCTTCGTCCGTGAAGGCTTCCAGTACGATTATGTCTTCGACTGGACCGTCTACAAGTACCAGAAGAACGCCCAGGCTATCGCCCAGGCCGCCAACCAGGGCCAGGGCGAGGACGACGACAAGGGCCGTGGACGCCATGTCACTACCACAGCCGCTGCTAATGCTGGTACTGCGGCTGGTACCAAGCGGGGACCGGTCAATGCACGCCAGGAGGGCACCGGAATGTGAGTTCGACATATCTGATCCTCGTAAGGGACCCTCTCCTTTGCGTTTGGTGTTCGATAACGCTTAGCGCGGGGGACGCCACAGTCAGACTTTACTAACCTGTTTTCTTTTCTCAGGCAGCTTCGTTCGGCCAATAAGCGTGGCGGGGACCAGTATGCATCTGGTGGCTACTGATTCTTGATGCGGCTTTCGATTCGTCATCTCAACTCTCTTGTGGAACCGTGTCGTTAGGTACGGCTCTGCACAACGAATGGGAAATGCGGCATTGCTGTCCAAGCAACACATCGGACGGCAGTCGCTCCTATTCGATCAGTTCACAGGATTCATTCGTCAGTTACCCAGTATAGGACCTAGCATGACACTTCGTTGTCTCGCAGTTACTACGGCCTTGGGGTCTTTGGCGACTGTCCTGTATCTCTGGAGGCTCGACCCATAGGTATCTCAGATTGGCACATTATCTCATCCGGCGGAAATCATCACTCACCCTTTTGGTTTCCTGTCCTTGGCCAATGGATTACCTTGGGCGTTCTGCACAGCTAGCTTTACTGGACAGCTGTCCCAGATGATCACTGGTCTTTGTTTGGTTTCCTGGCTCTCACCTCGTATTAATCACCCCTTGCCCCTTGTGTTTTCCATGCGGTTCCTACATCATTTCCTTCGTGCGTTTCCCCCCTTCGGACATGTCTGCCAGCTTGTGGGGAGGTAAAGCTTAATCAAGGGGACGAACATATCTAAATTGTATCTGGAGAAGAGTGTGCGAATGAAGCTGGGCTGGTAGATGCGAAGGGGAGCAAGTGATGGGCGGCTAGTTTGGCGATGGGCTTCTTGAGGGGCTGCTTCCGGGGTAGTAGAAGAAGACCTAGCTTGCTACCACTTGCGCTTGGAGATGTGGGGATCGGTGATGGTGCTTTTACTCTACGACTCTTAGAAATACACAGTTTCTTCCCCCCTGCGTGGCCACGATCATTGACTGGATATATATGTGCTTTCGATTTATATCTTGCATGTTCTATCCAAACTTTCCCTACCTCCTGTCCCTGAGAATTAAGCTACATATTCAACCGCACTCTGTTTAACCTCCATCTATCAGGCGCGTACAAACACAACAAACCAAGTCAAACACAAATTTCTTAGTTACTTTTAACAGACAGCATGAATTTGCGTCGAGTAGTAAAAAAGGACTGTAATGCCATTAATCTCGTTCAACTCGTACATTTCTAAGATTCTAAAACTAACTCAACAACAGCTAATTGCGAACTAGAACATGTATTATGCGTGACGTTGCTTCGAAAAACAAAACATGTAGCACAGATGTGTATAGGCCAGTAGCGTCGACTTCTTGCTCGTAACCGCGAGCGTATGTGTGCGTGAGCTGAGCTGAGAGGAGCTGTGCTTGAGACCAGGACCCCAAGGGGATTCTGAACTCATACTTTTCATCCTCGAATGCAGCATTCGCACGTCTCTTGATCCCGTGGTGTATGTGTCCTAGCGCAGAACCCCTGGAATTCTTCTTTCTGAAAAAGAAAACAAAAGGTTAGGGATAACCTCGTCGCCGCAATTACGTCTCGTCTCGTCTCGTGGATAGGCATTTTATCGTTCAGATTTGGGCCAAGGGCAATGTAAAAACTCAACATAATGCATCCGCAACTCTTTCAAGTCTCGTCGCTGTTGTCTGGACTCGAAGACGGTTCCGCCTTCAACTGCGCCGTAGCTTCGGCTGCTGCTGGGCCCGCTGAATTACACTTCCGTAGCGCAGCTAGCTCTTTCCTCAATTGTTCCATCTCCTGATCTCTCTGGTTGAGCAGATCATCTCTCTCAGAGACTTGCTGCTTCAGCTGCTTGATGTAATCAATAGCACTCTCGACCTTGGCTGCCTTGGAGTTGTTCGACTGTTGGGCGAAGGACTCGGGGCTCTTGGCATCCGCAGCAGCAATCAGAGGAGAGGGTAAGAGAGCCTGCATTTCCTGGAGGGCCGTGTTGATGCGGTTTCGGCGGCCTTGTTCGGCAATCTTGTGGGAAGTCCGTTTTGAGGTAAGGTTCGTGGACAGCGAAGTGGGATAGACGACGCCTGGCACGGTGGTCCCGTCGAGGATGTTCTGATAGTTGGACTTGGAAGCAAGGAGAAGAGCATGGGTGTTGTCCACAGGGCCTGTTGCAAGTCAGTTTCAATGCATGGGTTTGGATACTGGAATACACATACCATTACCGCCATCCGGAAGCAGAGGTTTTATACTCGGCGAGATCTTGGGCCTCAGAGCAGGACTGACTAGATTCGAGGTGACGCTGTTCCTCTTCTTCGAGTTCCGAGCTAGCTTTGCATCCTTCTTGCCATTGGTCATGGAGAACGCTGGACTTGTAGGGGTCGATGCAGGGTCGAGCATCGGGCTGGGTCTTCCTGACATGGTTGCGCCAGGGGTGCTCAGAGGATTTAGCTTCGGCGTTTTCCGAGCAGACATGCGAGGTGTATCAACACCGTCATCGCGGATTGCCGTGTTGTTTCTTGACAGCGCTGGCCGATCTAGGGAGGCTTCCGGTAGAGTAAGATCGTCCAACATAGGCAGCGCCTCATGGGAACCACTGAAATTAGGCGAAGGATGAATGCGCATGAGGGATGCTGGAGTGGCAGGCGTCGTCCCTTGGCTACTGTGTTGGGCCATGGTTGCAGGCGAGGCTGTCATTGAAGCAGGTTTAGGCGGTGGCCGCATATCCGACAACAAAGGCTCTGGAGAGATGGAGTCAGTCTCTGAACCGTCGCGGCTCCATTGTACATCAAGCCCGCCGGAAGATGGCCGGTGTTGGCGTGCCTCCTGCACAAGCTCGCTCACTTCCTTGGGTGGGATAAGCGAGGAAACGGTTGCCTTCCGCCTATTCGGTTTCACGATGGGTGACTGTCGCACTCGGCCGTTGCCGTTGGTCGTTCGCGAGCCGTTCCTCTTGTTGGTACTCCTCAGCTTCCTTCCCTGCTCTTGGTTGACCATTGCAGGCTCACCCAGCAGTTCCATATCAACATCGACTGGCGAATGGCCTGTTGAACTTCCCGACGTCGTATTTTGCGAGTGGTGAAGCACATGCTGTTGGCTTTGGGCATTGAGTGCGGGCGACGTCAGGGGACTGAAGTAGGCTCCTGGTATTGTGAAGTCGGGTATCTGAAAGCGGGCATCGTGGGGCGTCACTGCTGGGGAAACTAGCGGGGTAAAAGACTAGATGGGTCAGTTGCAAGCTTCATCGCGACTACTGTGTTTTAACATACCGGATCGTCTTTGCGCATGTGGTATCTCTGGTCGAAGAGCGTTTGCTGGGAGTCCATCTGCTGCATATAGCGGTGCGGGTCGCCATGCATCTCAATGCTATTGGGCGTGGGCGGGACACCTTGCTGGGGGCGGTATATTTGGTCTTGCGCCTGGGTGAAGGTTGGCGTCGCGGCCTGGCTGTACTGTGGCATGACATAGTCGAAGAAGCCGTTGGTGGACTGAGACATGCCATGGCCGCCCATGTTCTGCGCCTGCTGCCCGCCCGCCCCGCCGTCACCATGGTCCTGGGGAAGTTGCGGGGTGAAGTGGCCGAGATGGTGGACGTCGAGAGAGTCGGCCAGGTCGGCCATCTGCTGGCCATCCGGCGCGGGCCAATCCAGATCGAGGTGATCGAAGGTCGCGGCCTCGAAGTCGATCAGATTGCCGAAGTCGTGCTCCGTGGTCGCGTCCATGGCGTTGAAGTGCTCCGCGCCCGACCACGACTGCGCATTCGACGTGTTCATATCGTTCGCCGCGGACCCTGGCCGCGAGGAGGGGTGCGAAAGGGCCGACTGTGTGGGCAATTTTCTTTCCGTTGGTTGACTAGCTGGTGGGGCTTTGGTGCGGGATTGGTGGTGCCAGGTACGAAGGCTAATGCATGTATGTATGGTGTTGGAGGTTGCGCACCGGGCGAATTCGTATATGGAGTAGTCCTAGGACACTGCAGTCACTCCCGAGGAGAACGACGGAGAGAGTATCGTCAAGACAGAGAGGTGAGGCGCTGCGGGAGGAGGGTGCTTGTTCCGGGTGCGGGTGGAGCCCCCACGAGATTGATAAAAGTCGAGTCCAGCAAACTACTGGCTTCGCTACAACAGCCTACCGTCAGGCGTTCAAAGAAGTCCAACGGGGGCCCACATGGCGCTCTTATATCCGACAGCAGACCACGGTTCTGTTCCTGTAGCCAAGATTGACAGAATTTTGCTACTGTGGTGGAGGGACCCGTTGTAGATTCTACAAGTAGACGGCCATAGAAGCGCGATGCGTGCCGACGCGGGATGCAGGCACGTCGGACTAGAGGTGCGACGGCGCAACAGCAAATAGACTACTAGCTATTAGACCCTTCGAAGGCAAACATGAGCCTGTTCTTATACAGTTCACTCTTACTAGTAAGCCAATAATCCGCCTGCGCCTACATGCGCGACTGCAGCGATCGGGAAGAACAGGGTAGCTGTAAACGAGCATGGCCCGCCGAGCCCTCGCTCGCAGCCCTGACAGGCCCGCCCGTCCATTTCCATTTGCAGCGGTGCGTCGTTCGGCGCCCGTGCTCGCTCCCAGCCGTTTCCGGCGGGCTGGTTCCAACGTTGGACGACCAGACGTCGCTTGCCAGCTCGCACGCCTTCCTGTTGGTCGTCGGTGAATATACCGTACAACGTGGTTAATGGGCTTCGTTTGCACTAGGCTGAGTTGTGCCTCGTGCGACTGGGCCAATGTGCTTTGTGGAGTGCAATATTGATGTTAGGCGGAGCGCGCCCTGTTAATCTCGTTTGGCTAGCCAGCAGCCACCTGCCCCTTCCAGCGCGCCTTGGACATGAGTCGGTACACAGCCATTTCATTCTAGAAACATGGACAGAAGCCCTGGATATGCGAGTATATGGCTTGCAATAGAATACAAAGGAAACAGCGGTTTTGGATGAGACTGCTTTTTTCTCGTCATGGAAAGTACCTAGCAAGGCCAATGGAATGGCCGACAGAAATAACACCCTTGGAAATCCCTGCTGCGCTGCCAACATCGAAACAGCAGCGAGCATCCTCTTTTCCCTAATTTACACATTGCCGAAAGTACATGAACCGCCCATTCGATAGCTTTGCTCCCACAGGACTGCTGCGCACCGCCTTGGGTATTATCAACCTCCTCCAAACAGGGTAAATGAAACAGACTTTGCCGTGAAGGGCCCCGCAAAACGCCGTTACTCAGACATCACCATCTGCGTCTCTTGCTTGCTTTGTCGTTTACATTACGATGCAGCAGCCGTTACTTTGCTGTGGCGCGTAGGGGTCGTCGCGCTTGTCAATCTGCGTTACATGTCAGCACGCTGAGCTATCGCGTCAATGCCGGCTATAACCCACTGTTCCCCATCGTGATGGTACCATCCAGTCCTTTGGTTCCTTGTCCGTAAATGCAATGAGACTGCGAAACGCCATGTTAGCCAACCCTTCTTTCAAACAGCAATGATCCGGGAAGTCATACTCTAAAGCCGCTTCCGATACTGGTATCCTGCGGCGCTCCAGGTCTTCTCGCAGGCGCTGGTTCAATTCAGTGAGGCGTCGCAGCTTAAGCTCGGCCATGCTCTGCTTCTTGCTCTTGCCATCGCCGCCAGTCCGGATCTCGTAGGGCGCAGCAGCCATCATGGCAGGCATGGTGCGCGTCGGAAAATGGGCGGTCAAGGAAAGGGCGTCGACGATGAAGCGTGGTCAGGTGTGGCGGACGGTGATGTTGTGGTGCGGTTGCGAGATGGTGCGACGTGCTCGGTCGTGCGGCGTGAGCGTGGTCAGAGAGCGAGAGTAGAGAGAAAGGAGCGGAGACGGCCAGCCGAGTGAGCCTGCCGCCAAAAGTCAGCGCGAGGGCAGGACTGCTGCTGCTGCTGCGAGAGGCGTTGGCGAGGGATGCTGTGGGCGACGGTGAAGCACAGCAGGGAGGTGGTTGGAAGAGCGAAGATTGGGGGGATGTCCCCTTGGTCTGAGGGTCGGGTTCCGGCCGTTTGGAGTATAGCGTAATAACTGAGCATCGACTTCACCGACTCAGACGTCGCTCCGGCCAATGCACCGCGCAGCTCAGGCTGCAGCGTGAGCACAATACACTGGGGGCTTCTACGCTCTGCTGTGCATGACTTGACGGCGTGTTTTGGATGATGAGCAGGGCGCGTTTGGCTCCTCAGCGCTGCGTCTTGCGGGGGCTGCCGGGGCACTTGACGCGGTTCCCTCGCTTACTAACCACTGCCCACTCACCATTTTGCCCGTACTGAAACAGCATTGAAGTTTTGCCCAACGCACCCCAACTTCGGCCTTTCGCTGCGTCGCCTGCCCGCTCTTAAGCCCTCGCGACACAAGCAGTTGGATCTGCGAATTCCAGCTGCCCAGCATGGCGCCCCCTCCGCACTCCAAGCCGGAGAATACTCTGTGCGCCCCTCCTTCAGACAGCCGGATGGACAAGTACTAACGCCGCATAGCAAACGTGCCCAGGAGCTCATCGGAGTACAGCAGCAACAGGCTGCCCTCCAGCTCCTCCACGAACATGTCACCTCCAAGCGCACCCGTAACAGCCCCATCGCCTCGCTTGAGCCGGTCATGATCCTCTTCGTCGAGCTCTGCGTCGATCTTCGAAAAGGCAAACTCGCAAAGGACGGCCTGTACCAGTACAAGAACACTGCCCAGAACACCAACGTGGGCACTATCGAGGTAGGGACATGTTAAAATCAGGCAGGGACCGCGACTAACAGCAGATAGCTCGTGTTCAAGCGCTTCATCGAACTCGCCGAGCAGAAGGTCACCGAAGCCCAGGCCAAGGCAGACGAAGTACAGTCCACGCTCGAGACCAGCACCACTACCCAGAATGTCGATGACCTCGAGGCATCGGAGACGCCAGAGTCGATTCTCCTGTCCACGGTCTCCGGCGAACAGTCCCGTGACCGCACCGACCGCGCCATCGTCACACCATGGCTGAAGTTCTTGTGGGAGACCTACCGAACCGTTCTGGACATTTTCAAGAACAATGCTCGTCTAGAGCTGATGTACCAGTCGACTGCCCACCAGGCCTTCCAGTTCTGCTCCAAGTATGCCCGCAAGACCGAATTTCGCCGTCTTTGCGAGCTTCTGAGGAACCATCTACAGAATGCTGCCAAGTTTTCCTCGCAGATGCACGCTATCAACCTGTCCGACCCCGACACCCTACAACGCCACCTTGACACCCGCTTCCAGCAGCTGAACGTGGCTGTCGAACTCGAGCTATGGCAGGAGGCCTTCAGGAGTGTCGAGGATATTCACACGCTCCTGAGCTTGAGCAAGCGCCCGGCCAAGAACATCATGATGGCCAACTACTTCGAGAAGCTAACACGAATCTTCTTGGTCAGCGAGAACTACCTGTTCCACGCCGCCGCATGGAGCCGATACTACAACCTCCTCCGCCAGTCCGCTGCCGCCGTTGCATCTGGACAGAGCTCGAAGAAGGACAACCCAGCCGTCACCGAGGCTGACATGACCAAGGCCGCCTCGTTCGTCCTCCTTTCGGCACTTTCTATCCCCGTCATCAGCACGTCGCGCTCCCGAGGTGCTCTAGTCGACGTCGACGAGGCAAGGAAGAACAAGAATTCGCGCCTCACCAACCTGCTCGGCATGTCCCAGGCTCCTACTCGTGCCATTTTGTTCAAAGATGCCCTCAGCAAGGGTCTGCTCAAGCGTGCTCGCCCTGAGATCCGTGATCTGTACAACATCCTCGAAGTCGATTTCCATCCTCTCTCCATCTGCAAAAAGATCTCTCCAATCCTGTCCCAGATCGGCGCCGACGAAGGAATGCAGAAGTATGTCGGCCCTCTGCAACAGGTTATCCTCACGCGCCTCTTCCAGCAACTGTCTCAAGTCTACGACTCTGTCGAGATCAAGTTTGTGCTCGGTCTGGCACAATTCCCTGAGCCCTTCCACGTCAGCAGTGGTACCATCGAAAAGTTCATCATGAACGGCTGCAAGAAGGGAGACCTAGCCATTCGAACTGATCACGCCACGGGCGTTCTTACTTTCGATTCCGACGTATTCTCATCGGCCAAAGCCATGCACCCAGGTTCCGGCGCTGGCTCCGCGGAGACTGAATCCCGCTCTGTGCAGCGTCTGCAGAGCACCCCAGCAGAGATTGTTCGATCTCAGCTTACTCGCCTAGCAAAGTCACTCTTCGTTACTTGCCAATACGTAGACCCCTCTTTCAATGCCGAGAGAATAAGGGCTAAAGAAGCCGCTCTCGCTCGGGCCAAGGAAGGTTCTGAGCAGGAGCACAAGGAGATCCTTGCTCGTCGCGACATCATCTCGCAGAAGAAGGAGGCAGCACAGAAGGCTCTACAGGCAAAGGAGAACGAGGAACAGACCAAGAGGCTCCTTCGTCAGCAACAGCTGAAGGAAGAAGAATCTAGGCGTTTGGCAGAAGAGCAGCGTCAACGCGCAGAACAACGCATCAAACAGGAACAGCAGCGTATTCAGCGTGAAGAGATTGAGAAGCAAATTAAGGAGCTCAAACTGACCACCAAGGTCGACATCGAGATTCCGGATGATATCACCGATCTCGACTCCCAGAGGATTCGCATCTTGAAGCTCCAGGCTCTCGAGAAGGAAAAGAGTTTACTCGGTGAACAGCTTCGCATTGCTGGCAAGAGAATCGACCATTTGGAGCGAGCCTACCGCAAGGAGGAGATCAAGCACCTCAAGACCGATTATGAGAAGCAGATGGAGGCCGATCTAGCCGCGTACGAGAAGGCCAAGGCCGAAGAGTTGAAGGAATCGGAAGAAAAACACAAGGAAGACGTTGCGCTGAAGCATCGTCTGTCCAGACTCGTATCGCCCTACCAGCAGTTCGTCACAACCGTCAAGCAAAATCGTAAGGCTGAGTTCGAGAAGCGCCAAAAGATCGCGCAGAAGGAACTTGAGAGCAAGAAGGCTGCTCGCGTCAAGGAAGTCAAGGAGCGTCTGGCCAGGGAGAAGAGAGAGCGCGAGGAGGCCGAGCGCCGACAGAGGGAAGAGGAGGAGAGAGAGAGGGAGGAAGCTGAGGCCAAAGCCAAGGCTGATGAGGAGAAGCGAGCGAGATTGCTCGAGGAGAAGGCGAAGCGAGACGAAGAACGAAAGTCAGTAGTATCGTCCTATTATGTTGATCATAGACTAACCTGTACCAGGGCTCTCGAAGAGAAGGCACGCCTCCAACGCCAGCGAGAGGAAGAGGCCGAGGCCAAGATTGCCGCGAGAAAGGCAGGATTGGGCGCAAGCCGTCCTGTCCCCGACCGAACTATTGCACGCGAACCAGCTGCAGAGTCATCTTCTGCTGGTGGCCCACCACGTCTTGCGCTCGCTGGCAGCAAGCCTACATGGCGTGAGCGTGAGGCTATGAAGGCCGCTGGCCAAGCACCTCCTGCCGCCTCCACCTCTCCTGCTCCTGCTTCCACCCCATCTGCCGCACCCGCTGCGCCGCCTGCTTCCGACGCGGAGCCTCCTAGGCGTTCCGGTTACGTCCCACCCGCACTGCGCCAAGGTGGTGCCCCTGGTGGAGGATGGCGCGAGCGTGAGGGTAGCGGCAGCGGTCGTGCACCTTCTGCTCGTCCTGAGCGCACCGAGTCACCTGCTACTGGTGGCCGCTACGAGGCTCCTGCTCGTGGCGGACGGTTCGCTGATCTCGGCGACAGGAAGGCATCACCTGCCGGCGCTGGCGGCTACGTTCCCCCGAACCGTCGCGGTGACCGAGATGGTGCACCGACTCGCGAGCGCGAGGGTGACGGTGAGCGAGAGTCAAGACCTACTACACAGGCGCCCAGTGATGGCAAGTACAGGCCTGGTGCCTTCAGGCGCGGTCCTTAGAGTGTGATAGTGGCACAAGAAACCGTTTTTCATCCAGGTATACCACGTTTGAGGATGATCTAGCATTGGTCATGAGACATGAAGAAAGACCGACGGCATGGGGAGTTTGGCACGTTTTCTAGAGTTTGGCGGTAATGAACAAGCGCCCCACATGTGTAGTCTGTGACAAATGCATCTCCAACCTTTCGAAAAGTTTCATACATCAAAGCTCTCCGTCTAAGTGATTGTTTACTTGCGTTCATACGTGGCAGTGCGGCAGGTCGATTACGCAGGCACATTAGGGGGCATAGCGTAGATCTAGGCACCTACGCACTCGTAACAAAGACGAAAAGACCACTTGTCAAACCAAACGCATAGCAATTAAATAATTTCCGGATCCGCTCATGCTCTTGTTAAGAAAGGTCCGCCCATGTTCCCTCGAGCAGCTGAAGTTCACCATTCTGCTACCCAGGCCGTGCGGCTGCGCCTTCCCAAAGCAGCCTCGAGCCCTCGCAAACCTAATTAAGACATGAGGTGGAGTGCCTCCTCACACCAATGTCTGGCCGTTCCGCAATACTCAGCATCTCACGGCGCCATTCCACACGCATCAATGTTCTTCCCACCGATCCTGTCCAAGCCGCCCAACCTGTTCCCATCATTCATTGTTGGCAGCGAGAGGAAGATGGAAAAGTCGGCTCCTGCAGCAGGACCAGACAAAAGAGTTTTAGGGGTGTGGGATGGAGGGTCGATGAACAGGGAGATTGTGGGTTTTTGATGAAATTACGTGCTGAGATTCGGAATGGGACTTATGAGTATGTGTTTATTGAGCAACCCAAAAATTTACACGCGACCGGAAAAAAGAAGGAGGGTAAAGCAATAAGCACAGAGGAGAAGAGCAGCAGTCAGACGCCGTCAAACCCATCACAGCCACCAGATCCCCTCTCCCTCCTCTTGACCTGCCGAAGGATCAATATGGAAGCCACCATCATGGCCTTTCGTCTCCATACATTCGTCATCAAAGAAACTTTCACATTCTATGCATTGCGCCAGCGCACGTCCGTCTTGCCCCGGCCACTATTCGACGCTGTATCATGTATTGCCATCCAGCCGCGAGACTATACAACCCCGGCCATCAGCGACTTTCTTAGCAATTCAATCCTACTATCCCCGAACATCAAAACTTTGCTGATCAGAGTACGGAAATACAACGAGTCCAAGGGGCTATGGTCTATGGGCATCGAGGGCCCCTGCGGCGTGATTAGCATTTGTGAATGGCATGTGCCACAATGGTTCAAAGATGCGCTGCGTGTTGTGCTCGCAGGCCGCTCTTACGTCTGGCAAAAAGGCGAGACATGGTCACTCGCTTTCCCGTATCTTCATGCGAGTAGATAAGTTTACACTGATCATCACGCCGTATCGTCTACATCGCTCTGGGAGGGGAACTGCACGGCGTTGCTTACACAAGAGGGTTCGGGTAGGAAACTTGAAGTCGTGATGAAGTACCATTGGGTCTCCGATGTCGACTGGTCGGAACGGAACTTGAAAGTTCGCCTTGTGCCTGAGACAGAGGAGAGGTTGGACCTGGAGATTGTGAATGGAGAAGGAGGGATGGAGGGTTTCGCATATGAGCCGGGGGAGGAGTACAGGGAGGAACTTCAGAGAAGGAACGCGAAGCGTCTACTGGGGATGAATGTTAGCATTGGAGAAGCTGTGAGATCAGCTTGGAAGGGCTAATTTGTTGCAGGAGCTGTTGAACGTTGAGTCATTCGAGCTATCCTCTTTGCTCGCGACGTTACAGCCAAGAAACAGTCCTAGAAAGCCTGTGGATGAGTGCACGGGCGCGTATGATAATGAATAGAGACAGAATCATGCCCCAAAAGCCACGCTGTGATATATTACTTTAAGATTCGCGAGATCGTCATAACGGTTCATGCAGGGCGTCTGTATGCACGTGTCATGTTCCGCAGCCAAACTCTCGGGCCAACAGCTCGCGATAGCCCCGCCATCCATCACCACCTTTCGCGCAACCTTCTCCTCACAAGCTTCCAAGCCTCCAGAAGACGCCAGAGATGCAGTCGCTACCAGATGCGCGATCGCAGTCCTTCGAGGAGCTCTACGGCCCTCCAGAGAACTTCTTGGAAATCGAGGTATGCACCACCCAAGACATTCATCCCCGTACCGAGCTTCGCAGCCTTGCTTACATTGTCGCGTGCCCAGGTTCGCAATCCAATGACACATGGTACGTTCAGCGAAGAGTCTAAAGAATATCAAGTTGACGAACGTATAGGCGTCGGCCGTGGCATGTACACAACCTACGAAATCGTAATGCGCACCAACATCCCCGCGTTCAAACTCAAGTCCTCTTCGGTACGCCGGCGGTACAGCGAATTCGAAGCCTTCCGCGACATACTAGAACGAGAGTCTGCGCGCGTAACAATACCTCCGCTTCCAGGCAAAGTCCTCACGAATCGCTTCTCGGACGATGTGATCGAGCACCGAAGAGAAGGTCTACAGCGGTTTTTGCAGATTGTGGTTGGCCATCCGCTGTTACAGACAGGCAGCAAGGTGCTTGCGGCTTTTGTACAGGGTGCGTGTAAATCAAGTATATCATCTGAACATGGGACTGACAGCTACAGATCCGAACTGGGACCGGCACGCGTGGTGAGGACCTACAACCTTACACCAAGTCACACCAGCCGGCATTATTGTACCTCGTTACGAAGACACCTGAAAGGCGAGAAGGATTGACGAAGTCGAAAACTCCCTTTGGTTTGCGGCATTTTTCTGCGTTATGGAGCGATTAGGGCGTTCTTGTCGATATGTCTTTGGGGGAATTTGTACGTTTCTCAAGGGTTACAAATACGGAAGATTGTTCATACTTCAACCTGTTTTCACGGAATAAAGACCCTGTGGATTATTCCTACACTTCGGTTCGACACTGTAAAGCTTGTGTAGTTACGCCAGGCATCTCCAGCAATTCAGTTTGCGCTCGCTTCATTTCCATGCCACATGAGACAGATCGAGCGATGGGAGCTACAACCCTCCCCCACGGGCAATCCGTGCTAATGGCACCCCAGCCGGCGTGAACGATTGCTAAGGATTTGACATCATCAGTGGAGAGCTTCCCATCGTTGCGCTAGTGATGTAATGAGGAAGGCGCGGGGTCCTGAAAAGCAAAAAACTTTTGGTTCGAAGCTTAAACCCTGCATGTCCCTACCTCGTGGCTCTGCAACTTTACATCTTACTTTCGACTACCACCTTGAATAGGCAAATCTGCATCATGGGTGCTCCGTCAACCCCGGCGTCAAACGCCGTCATTTACCTCACATATGGAGTCTTCTTGTGAGTGGATTTGGGGATTTGGGGATATGAGAGGTGGCGTGAGAGCTAATGCTTGCATTCATCCAGGGTTACGGGATGCTACATTGCATGGCGCCTGCGACATCAATCCAAGACAGAGTGGTTGTCAAGCAATCGCACACAGAAGGGTCAGAAAACCAGCAAGCCAATGTTGCATCATCGGCGTCCCCGAACTGGCGCAACATCGTGTTGCTGCAGGATCCTCAACATCATAGAGCAATTACTAACTTTGGACAGGCTTTCCGCTCGCTCTCAACTTTATCGCTTCGGGTGAGTGCACCCGTGCACCAGCGCTTCTATGCGCGTGAAGAGCAGCGGCAGTATTGAAATCACGACATCCCACTTTTCCTCAATGCGCAAGAGGGAAGTGTCATGGAAGGAGCGCATTTTATCCGTCAGGGGCTTGAAATTCTCTAGGTTCGTATTTGAGATCTCTCACAGAAGCTGTTCTCATGACTGCTTCCTTGGACGTCACCCCCTCGTCCAAGTCAGCAACATGAGAACAGGTCCTTCTGTGCGGCTACACTGCGGGCGCGGAACCAAGACAGGCGCCGAGTGCTTCAGATGTTCCATCTGACGTGCTTGGGGTCTGCTCAAGGGGAAGCTGAGAAGTACCGTAAGAACTCGATCAAGATAATACTTGCGTGAGGAACGTGCTGCCGCTACTCCCCCATCCTGTCCCCTCTCTACTTCAGATCGCTAACCTAGGTCTCCTTAACCTGCAGCTCTTGGATCCGGAATCCTCTTTACGTACCCTCAGATTGCCACCATCGCCGGCATCCAAGGACTGCTCGTCTACGCGTTGTCCTCGGCGCTACCTCTTCTTGTCTTCGGTGCGCTGGGACCGATCATCAGAAGGAAGTGCCCAGAAGGCTTTGTATTGACGGAGTGGACGAGGCAGCGCTATGGAGCGATTGCAGGCTTGTTCTTGAGCGCCTGCACGCTTATTACTATGTTTTTGTACATGGTTGCTGAACTATCGGCGCTGCAGCAGATTGTCAACCTCCTGACTGGGCTGAATGGACTGCCGGTGGTGATTGTGGAGTGCGCTGTTACTACCATCTACACTTGTAAGACACCACTCATGCCGGGTCTATAGAGTGCGATGCTGATATGTGACACGCAGCGCTCGGCGGTTTCAAGGTCTCCTTCATTACAGACAACATCCAAGGTGTCATGGTCCTCGCCCTCATCGTCATAGGTATCATTGCCGTGGGTGTAGAAACACATATTGACCGCTCCTTGATCGAACAATCCGGTTACCTGAATGCCTCGCTCCTAGGCTGGCAGCTCATATACATCCTGCCTGTCGCCGTCTTGACGAACGACTTCTTCTTATCCGGATTTTGGATGCGCACATTCGCCTCGCGATCAGACAAAGATCTCTGGATTGGCGTCTCCCTCGCCACCGTCGGTGTCCTCATCATCCTTACGCTGCTCGGAGTGGCTGGTATGCTAGCTGCATGGTCTGGGGCGTATGAGATTGGCGATGAAGAGAACGGCTCTCTCGCCTTCTTCTTACTGCTAGAGCAACTTCCAGCGTGGGTGGTGGGTTTCATTCTTGTAATGACCGTCTCCCTTTCCACCGCCGCATTCGACTCTCTCCAGTCCTCCATGATCAGCACCGGCAGCAACGATTTGTTCCGCAACAAGCTCAACATTTGGGTCATTCGCGCTTGCGTTGTCATTATCATCGTTCCCACTGTGGTCGTGGCATTGCGCAGTCCGGATATTCTCCAGATCTTCCTGATCAGCGATTTGGTCAGCGCGGCGGTTGTGCCGTGTTTGGTCCTTGGATTGAGTGAAAGGTTTTACTGGTACCGTGGGTTTGACTTTGTCGTTGGTGGACTGGGAGGCATCTTGACCATCTTTTTGTTCGGTCTCGTCTACTACGATGGCGATGTCAGCTTGGCTGGCAAACTACTTTTGCTCGAAGGCGGTCTGTACGGCAACGATTGGAGCGCGTTTGGTATATTCAAAGCTCTACTACTCAATAGTTCAAAGAAACTAACAAGTATATAGGCGCTTTCGTAGCCGCCCCCTTTGGTGGCTTGCTCTGGGCTTTTGGTGCCTGCGGTCTTCGTATTGCCTTCCTCTTCGTCTGGGCAAAGATCAAGGGCCATCGATTCGATGCCCTTGATCGACCCATTCCCCGGGCCGCCCGCGTTGGTGCGATTGATGAGCACGAGAACGACACGGTGCTGGAGCAGAGTGTCCAAGTGGGGACTAAGGGGAAGTTCTTTTAGAGAGCTACAGATGCTCATTGAAGATGGATGGATGTAATCTGGTGGCGGATGAGAATTCGTGATGATAGAGGGTGTGGTTAGAAGGAATTGGAAGCTGTTCACTCAAAGTGTGTCGTGGCATACAATGGATGGAGACATATACACTAGGTGTGTGTACATATTTGCACTCAAAATTGATATTCATGTATTTTCTTCAATGTCATTTGTTGAATGATAAATGCACTCTGGTATAGTGGCTGGGATTATAGATTCTGCAAAGACTATATTGCATAAAACATCCTACACTCGAGTTAGCGTCAAGGAGAATGAAAGAGCCCTTATGATACTTTTGATGAAGTTGGCGTCTATGCCCCTGCTTGTGCTCAGGCAGGTGGGGGCGGGGCGATCTGCAGGGTCCACGGCGAAGCTTCGCGGCCTTTCGAAGTTTTGACGCTCTGCATAGGCATCAATCTCTTGCGCCATACAGACTTCACTCACGACTTCAATTGACTCTCGCAACCTCTCACGGGAACTTCCTTCTTTTGTGTTATAATCTACTTCTCATCTTCCAAAAATGCAGATGCCAGACGTCCCCATGAATGTCCCCATCGATGACCCGAACGCGGACACCGAATGGTACATCACCCAGCCTCACAATGCCACATAAGCCGTCTCTAACGCAAAAGTGACTTCCAGGAACGACATCCTCCGCAAGCACGGCGTAATCCCCGAAAAGCCACCCTCCCCAACTCCCATGATCCAAGAAGCGCTCGAACAAGCCCGCACACTCGCCCACGAAAACAGACTCGAAGGCAAAGACCTAGACGAACTAGCAGAACTAGAAGACGAAGAAGACGAAGACTTCCTAGAAAGCTACCGCAAAAAGCGCATGGCTGAGCTCGCCACCACCACCGCCGCGAGCATCTACAACCAAGTCTACCACCTCCAGAAACCCGACTACTCCAAAGACGTGACCGAGGCGTCAAAAAGCGCACATGTTCTCGTCCTCCTCACATCGTCGCAAGGCACGAATACAGAGTCACGGGTGCTGATTGAGATTTGGAGAGAACTAGCCAAGCGGTTTGGAGACGTCAAGTTCTGCCAGATGAGGGCGGATTTGTGTATTGAGGGGTATCCGGATAAGAACACGCCGACGGTGTTGGTGTATCGGGATGGAGATATTAGGAGGCAGATTGTTACGCTGAGGGAGTTGAATGGGCCGAGGACTGGGGTGCAGGATTTGGAGAGGTTGTTGGTGGATGTTGGTGCTGTTAAGTTGGGCGACTCAAGACTGCAACGGAAGAAGGAGGATGGGGATGTTAGTACGAGTAAGATACGGCAGGGCACGACTGGGGGAGGTGATGATGATAGCGATTGGGATTGAGAAAGTCATGGTATGTTAAGGCTTGAGTCCTGGCGTGCTGTGGTTCCACGCGTTTGAAGCACGCACTTCCTTGAAGAGGATACTGTGCGATGGCCTATACTGCTATCGACATCGTTGAGGACCGGTTGCGCATCGCCGCATCCACGGGTAGTGTCAAGCTCTCAACGAGAGCGCTCGACCATTCGCATGTCCCCATTCCATCGTAGAGGAGAGATATGGCCGACCATGAATCCGCAGGACTTTCAAAGATGTTGCAGAACCGTGATCCGTAATCGACACAAATCTAGTCATGGTCAAATAGCCACGATACCCATCAATCAATTAACTTAGCTATTTGTCAACTATCGCAAAATCGTCCAAGTCCGGCATCTAACAGTCAAGTAGCATAGCCCCATTGTCCGTTGTCTAGCGCAAGCCCTACCTGCCAGACATGTACATACCCTACCTAACGCCCCGTCCGTCGTTCTTGCTATTCATCATCTCATCCCCCGCTCCCCCTCTCCGCCAAGCACACATGCAGCTTAGCTAACCTACACATGCGCGCTAACTTGCGGTGCTGACATGCCGCTCGACGGTGCTGACTTTTTGCACGCTGCACGTTTTGGGGCGTTGGAGCAGGGGTGGGCTGCATGGTGCATATACGAGTGCGGTTTGGCTGGTAGGTAGGGCGGCAGCCTTATGGCTTGCAAGGCATGTTGGTGAGGTTGGGGCCAATGGATGGGGGTGGACAAATTGGAGAGGAGAAGAAAAGAGAGGAGGGGTTTGGCGTCCGATTGATACTGTTATCACGGTATATTGTACGGTTACATCTGCAATGTCTCAATGTCAACGATTCGGTAGATCCCCTCACCGAAGCACGCTCTGTAGTTGTATGAAGCTCGAACGGTCAATCATATGCATCAAGCAAATGCACCCTAGAAACCAATCGCAGGCGAAGAAGTGTATCCCACGCTTCTTCTACATGCTGTAGCGGCAACATCTCCTTTCCTGGTATGCCATCTAGATACCGGGGGTCAATTC
This sequence comes from Parafenestella ontariensis, assembly GCA_021596325.1. Taxonomy (NCBI): domain Eukaryota; kingdom Fungi; phylum Ascomycota; class Dothideomycetes; order Pleosporales; family Cucurbitariaceae; genus Parafenestella; species Parafenestella ontariensis. The sequence continues at coordinate 415,118 of JAKGDA010000013.1, read as the reverse complement.
GGTAAAATCTTTTATTCAAGGCAGCAACGCCTGGAGTGCAGTACTCGACCTGCGAGCGCTGCATCTGGGTGTAGTTTGAAGAGAGGCTGGGAGTTTGAAGCCCAGTAGGCGACCTCCGAATACCTGGTCGGCGACCAGATCTACTTGAGCCGCCCTGGTGAATCTTTTCGCTTGAATCGAGTAATGCGATGAAGGAAGCTTACGAAGCGATGGTTCGCTATGTTCCTAGTTTACATTGTTCCGAAAGGGGACAGGAAGGAGCCAGATACCTGTGAAGGATTGACCTCTCCCGAACAGCGAGTCAACGTCCCAATGACCTAGACTGGCTCATGAACGTGCGAGAACAGAATTTGTCGCTCAAACTTGAAGTTGTGATTATGCGTGATGGTTATTTGGGTCGTGGCATAGGGCCTATCTTGGTAAACTATGAGAGTGGCTGTAGGTATGGGGATACATGACATATATAAAGATGAAAGGCCCTCCACAGTATATCAATGATTGGCTCTCGGGTGGGGTACGGCTTTTTTGATTCGCGACCCAGTTGGTCGTTGATCGGTGTCGATATCCGTTGGGCGTTGATAAGCTCTGAGGCCGCACACCGTTCACTTCCCCCCGTAAAAGCATGCTTACGATAAGAGTGCGGAGGTGAACGCTAGCACTTTACTGATAGCGGAGAGTAACTGTTGTATCGGAATTAATTCCGATATCCTGCATCTCTACATCACATCGCACTTGAATGTAGTTCGGTTGGCAGGATTGCTGTGCCTGGTGAGTGGGGTTATTAGCCTGTTAAGCTTTGACAAGCTTTCGATTAAATATGGAGATCTATTGAGCGGAAATTGGTGTAGATGAACTGGATTACAAAAGCTGACAATGCGCGGTGGAACTCAAAGAGCCAGATGTATTCCTCCTGTGCCAGTTGTCTTGTTCTGAGAGAGGTCAAACACTGCTAAGCACTAGCAAGCTTTAGGCCGTTCCCTAGGGTTGAGGCATCTCATGTGGCACATGCAATCGGATTGCTCAGATGGTGCTATTGTAATAATTGATCGGGATGCGATTTTTCGATCATGGTTTCGCATCAATTCTTCGATCATGTTAAGATGATCAACAGAAGGTCTTAATCGGACGTGAGCATAGATATGATACATGGCATTCGACGTCGAAACACCGTTCCCTTGACAAGCTAGTCTTCCCAATCCAAGAGCGCCTCCCTTTAGGCTTGCTCATCAATCACCTGTACGCCAGACCCCAAAGACGACGAAGCAAACTTGCCAGTCTCAAGTCAATGCAGGAAAAAAACGGTGCAAAGGGTATTTAAAGAAGTGAAATCATAAGCTCAGAGTTCGATATCCATTATTGGCGATCAGATGAGTTCGTCCCCGCCACATCGTCTCGACTCCTCAATAACTCGCCATATTGTGCTTTCTTCGAAAACGGGCCCTCGGCCGTCGCACTTTGCTGCACCCTTTAGTCGCTCACAGACATCGGCAATGTCGACCAGACCTTGCTTGACGAGCGGATGTGATTGAATAAAGTCCCAGGCCTGGGCTGCGGGAATATGCTTGCCCTTGGTCGTGCGGCGAGAGGCGGGTTGCTCCTTATCAGCGGCGTTCACGACGCTGCCATTGTTAAGCGGTTGGACGTTGTAGTCGTCGTCTTTGCCGTCCTCTTCCAGCGGGAGGTGAGCGCCTGGCGAAGGGTAGCTAACGGATATTGGTCTCGATGGAGCCGGCGATTGTCCCGATGTGGCCCGTAGAATCTCATTCTCGGTCCTAGCGCGCTGCAGAGCGAGCTTCAACCGCTCATTATCGGATTGCAGAGAATGTGTGCTTGATTCGAGAGCAGAAAGTTTAGTTTCAAGGTCGCGCACATGACGCTCTTTGCGCTCACGGAAGGCGCGTTGGCTACACAAGCGTCAGCAAGCATCCGGTATTACCTGAGACAGAAGGCGCGTACGCTGCTCGGTTTTGTGCTTTTCTCCTGCTCTGCGCAGGTGTAAGCATCTCCTTCTCTTCGCTACTGCTGCGCGTCCGGCTCCCCCGGCCATCGTCCAGCTCCCCGATCCCCGAATCTATGCTGCTGACCGGCATGGGTGTGTGTGCTACAGCGTCTGGAGAGCCTTGCTGCGGGGTCGGTAGACCGTGGAATCCAAATGCATCAAAAGAAGCTGGGAACAAGGTCGGGTCGAGCGGTTCCTACGCAGTCATGGTCAGATTAGTCAGGCTCCGCTCTCCAACAAGCTGAATGCGGGGCAGCGCAGCCTCACAGCGCCGCACCCTTCGTGGAGTACCTACAATGCTGTGTAATGTGTCCGCGTCAACTGGGGTATGTGGAAATGGCTGCGAGGACATGCCCATAAAGTGGTGATAGGCCTGCTGAGGAGGCGCGGAGAAATAAGAGTAGTCCATAATGTGTGTGATGTTGCTGGTTGAGGAGGTGGTTGTAGTTGAGTTTGGTGTACGAGTTTCACTCGAGTCAGGAAGGTAGTACTGGTAGCACCGGCGACGATGGGGATATGGCAAACTTCAACCTGTCCTGGGGGTGGGAGAACTCACTTATTTAACACGCAGCTGAAGATCTGGACCTTATATTCCCAGCGCGAGGGTAGGGGTCAAGCTTAGATGCGCACGTTTGCTCCCGCTGCCATAACAGGATAGACTAAACTGCCATGCAGCCGGCAGCGCATGTACATCCTTGACCCTAGCACGGCTTGGGGCCGACGGGCTGCTTAGGGCACATGTCTACCAATCTTTGTACTACTACTAGTTGTTGCATCACTGCAAAGACGAATCCTTCAAGGGTCCTCACGCATACGCTAGTTGCATACGCCTACACTACGGCAGATCCACGGCGATGTACCTCGAGATGGAGACATCGGCTCCCTCAAGATCATGCTGCGCTGTTTGGAACCTCAATCCACAGTTGTGGCTGAGACCGGCGGTGTCGATGCTGATGCAGCCCTTCGAATAGCACCCGCGTCACTAACAAGCCGTAACGGTCTCATCTCCCCATCCGAAGGGTTGCTGACAGCAGCTTCAAAATCATTATGCTGTACACCTATCAGGTGACGGAGCGCAGTGTCCGGACCTCGACTTGAGTCCATACAGACATGTTTCAGCCGTGTATACACGTGTGCTTGCAGCTAAAGAAGCTTGTCAACCTCGGCACTGCTTCCGGGTGCACTCGAGCGCAAGTGTATGAAGATGACTGCCATACCGAGAAGAGCGCTGCTCATAGGTACGCTTATTTGCGGTAGAAAACCACTGCGACATGGTGAGCCGCTACCTGACAGGCTGAGAGAGTCAGCAACATCTCTTCAGCCTCGTCACAACATCAACAGCTGCAACCTCAACTCACAGAGACTTGGAGCTGAAGACTGGAAATTACGTATACGAGGGGAGACATGTTGAGCTGTCCAGCAATGGGGTCAGCACTAGCCCTATGGCAAATACGGTATCCTACTCCAGAACCGACTGTTTTGTGCCCAGCACTGGGCAAGCCGCGTCTCATATCATCCTGTAAGTTACAACTCTACCAAACCTTTGGGTCACAGTTTCTAACCCACGCTAACAGTTATGATAGCTCTGCCAGCACTCATGCTACCCTGCTGCCGTTATCATGGACCCTTCTTTCACGGCATGCAGTCTTGAATAGCCTAAACAAAGCTTAGGGCTGTTCATCCTCATATGCAACAAACAGTGTAGTGCGTCGAATGGATTTCTCCATTGGGCATTTCGCTAGTCCGCTTCTGGCTTTTGATAAAATCCCGCCCCCAACCACTCACATCCAAGCACCACGCACGCTAAAGCTGTTCTAATCACGTCGCCTCCACTGTCAGCTGCCTGGCAACAGGGTCTCGACGCATGGATACCCTCAGCCTTAAGGAATGTATCTCTCAAAATTGCGCCATGGCTTTGGGTCGACTGGGGCACTCACCGTATCAGGAATCCCGTGCTCGTCATAAGGGATTCAGAAAGCCTGTGCTGAGCCATCGCTAGGTAGATGGTACTGTGGCTAGCTTGCAATAACTCACCTCGTTGGCGCGACATGCGGATCCGATCAAGGTGCATGCATACTGAACCAAAGTACCTATGGTATGGTCGACTGTTCAAAACCGACCCCACTTAGCCCAAGCTCGATGTATCTTGTACCGAGCGTTACCATGCCATAACCCAAGACACGGCATAGCGACTCGCACCATCTTTCAAGATGTGGGCACGATAGTCACCAAGAGGAAGCTTGATCCAGTATACCGAACCTTCCATCTTTCTAGAAGAACGTCCTTACCCCTAGTGTGACCCGACTGTACGGCTGCGTACAGCATGCAACCGTATGAGTAAGACCTTAATCTTGGCCCCGGGCAGATTCACCGGGCCCAAGAGCATTCACATGAACAGCAATGAGGAGAGTCATGCCTTAGCCAAGAAATCAGGCAATCGGTATAGGTATGGAAGCAGCTGGTGGCGAATATCACCACTGAACGAAGTGGACCATGATGCCCAAGCTCGGCGAGCTTATGTTATCAATTACCCGTATGATTTGGCACTCTCGGAATGCAACTCAGCCAAAGACGTACAATGGTAGCACGAGAGAAGAGCACGGCACAGCAGCCCCTTTCCACGCAGGAGAAACGATCTCAATTCGCGGAAATATGACTACCTCCTCTCCTGAACGGTTAACCGCTTCCACAGAATGTCTCACTTGACACTGTCCTAACGGAACAGATACCAGAATCTCCGGTATCTTCGCCCCGCAGCAAGGCTTTGCTACTACATACGCCGGGTCAACATCCCACCGTACCACCGTACCATGCCGAAGAGACATATACGAGGACTACTGCTATGATGTCGAGGCGAGTCATCGGCGAAGTGCAGGATGCATCTCGCCGTGTCTCATCTGCATGTTCATATACGTGGAGATAGAGGCTGCATTGCATGACCGGGAACTTAACTCCTTCCAGTACGGGTCAAGCAGAAGAGATCGTCAGCATGCTCCACCTCCACCTCCACCCCCAACTTCATGCATGCGTATCTGCATTTGGTATGTTTTGGACAAGGTACGAACTTGAGTCTCAAGCCATCCTACGTATCGTACCCTCTATATTTCTTCGCTCCTCCTTCACGATGCTTGGCTCGCTCTTCACATCGTTTGTCACCCGTTCTACCGCGATTCACGACTTTCCTAAGAAGGAAAAGGATACCAAGTCTCCAGGCTAAGCATCCCGCTATTAGTCTCAATGCTTTGACGATTAAGCTATGTTACAGATCTGCAGGATTAGATCACATACTAACATATAGTCGCGGTTTCGGCAGTGATTGATAGGAGAGAGATGTATGGCCAGTGAACGAAAAGCCTCGAACACAGTCATCCCTGATGTATGATATGCCCATTCCCATTCCCCAATTTGGGATGTTCTTAAGGACCATACTGTTTCAGATGTCCTGCGATGTACTCACCGGACGGATGCTTCGGCAACGCTTGAAGCGCGTGGTTCGTATCATAAACTGCAGTTCGGCAAGGGAGTTTGTTCGTTGGTTAGTACCAAAGTTTCTGTGATGATCTGAGCATGACTTGCAGTCTTTGTCGTTCAGAGGAGGAGAGTTGTAAGTGAACTGACACTTCCTTTCGATTCACCCGGAAGATGCTCTCGTCAAAACCTTTGCGAAGCAGACTTGTCCCAAAAGAAGGAGACCAGGAACGTGCAAGAAGAACACAAAAAAAATCACTAGCATGATACAATTCAAGAACGAGTAGACGGATGCTCTAGGGAGTACCATAATAGACATTAACGGTTGATATAGGAAGTCGTAACTATCATTCTCATTATGTTCGCTGCGTGGTCACAACGGCTATGGCCCGTGTTTACAGCTCAATCCAGCATTCATACCGTCACCATCCTCTCACTAGGCAAACAGCTCGCTGCTGTGCCTTCATGGCCAACCAAGCCGATTGCCTCTTGCCCATGGAGGCTTCCAAGGGTACTGATAGCGACCATCTGGACCGTAGCGGAAGTACGGCTCAAAGTCCCTTACAGTAGTGAGTTAGCATTCAGCTAAGCAAAACCTTCCACCGAACCTTAAATCTGCTCACTACTCTGACTTCTTGGCCAGGTTGGCCTGATTGCGGAGGTTCGGCGCAGTGGTACTCTCGCCGCTGTTGTTCCCCTGCTCCATATCTGCGGCCCACAGCGCGGCACCAACGGTATTGGTGAAGGCGAAGAAGATGCCGGCAATGGGGACAAGCTCGAGAAGGACAGCAGGAACACCGAAGCTGCGTCAAATGTTAGCTAATGTGCTTAGAGGAAGGACATGGCATGACTGACCTCGCATATGCGGCCTTGCGCTGCTCAATGAAGTGCTCCTTCTCCTGCTTCTTCATCTGCTTGAGCTGGAAGTAGCGTGCATGCGCTGTAGGTCCAAACTTGCGTCCCTGGAGGATAACGAAGAGGACCGTGCCAACAACGGGAATGAAGTTGAGTGGGAGGTACATGAAGTACCGGATGATTGCCGAGGGAGTAAACTTGGCAAAGGGCCTCGCGACCAGCTTGCCCAGCTTTCCTACCGGATCGCTTCCTCGCTTGACCTCACGCTCCGTAGATACCAGTGAAGTCATATTGCGGGACAGCAGGGTGCCGTCGAAGGTGTCGATGAGAGCATCGTCGATGAGGAAGTTCTTGCTCAGGACGGAGAAGATGGTGGAGGCCTCGCTGAGCACGAGCAAGATGGTGGTGAAGATGGCGAGCGGGCCGTTAAAGATGCTGAGAAGCGCGGCCTGCGGGACGTAGGTGACGGCAAACATCAACACGGTAACGCCCAGGCCGAGGGAGATGGTGGGAACGAGCTTGGCAGCAAGAGGCTTCCATAGCGATCGGTGCGTGAAGAAGTACACAATACCCTTGCGAACATGTTAGTCCATTTCCTTTTGTACATTGTCAAGATATTCGCACCTTGAAGGGATAGAGATATGCGGCGGAACGGAAAGCTTCACTGGCAAGTGCCTTTGCCTGCTCGAAGTCCTCCCTCGCGACTTCCTTGACCCTGGCGGGTACTTGAACCCTGGACTCGGACATAGTTGCAGCGGACAGTTCCGAGCGAGACGACAATGTGAGATTTTAGGTGCAGAGGGAATTGTGGATAGACGTTGGGTGGGAAATCTGTCAAAGGCAAAGTTGGTGGGGTGAAGCTCTGGCATTTCGGCACTACGTCATTTATGGTATTTTCAAGCTTGGGCCAGAAAGTCCCATCTGCAAAACATGGCACTTTTGCGCCCTACGTATCGACGACGTGTGTCCACGTAGCGACGAAGAGCAGAGCTTTCGCAGAACAGGCCGGATAGACGATGGGCATCGTCCATGATTGAGGCTATGTCTAGACTCGGCATTGCAAACACGTTAAGATACTCAGCCCTACAGGCCAAGGTACGATGGTACATGTACGTCACTAACTCGTCATTCTGTCCACCACTTACACAATATTTGCAGGGTTGGGCAATCTCAGGGCCAAAGTTTGCAATTTGGCGGCTCACGATGCCGCAATTCTCCACCTATCCTGATGTATTCAGGAACGCGTTTCCAAGGCAGCGTACCTGGTCCCGATGGGGTCCAGAGTTCTAGACCCTGAGATGAACTCACACCAGCCAGAGTACCTTGATCACTGCCACACATGGCGGTGTCCTGCAATGATCCACAGCTGATCGGTGGCCACACGCGCGTCAAGAGGCATGAATCTGATGCAAGACAGGCCGAAGCAGGATCTGAAGTTGCGGCTAAGCTTCGTCTTTCTCCACACTTTCTCATGCATGGAACCGAAAATGACGCAGCGTGATCCACGTGCTGCTCCCCGCTGTGCACCGATGCGGACGACAGCTAGCCCTATCCATCGAGCTATGCCAGGAGGGGCTATGAGGGGTCCAGTTGCTACGGTAAACAGCCAATGCTCGGAGCTATCGCCATCGTCCAGGAATGCCACTGCCAGGCTCGTGGGTACGAGTAAGCTGGAACGCACCGAGTTGAAACCGCCGAAACCTTGTAGCTTCCCACTCTGACGATTCCATTCGCGGTTATGACGTTTTGGAGGGCAATGTGCGAGACAATTCGCGATTTCTGCGATTGATTGCGGCGCTAGCCTTGGGAGACAAAGCAGTCGTGAAACAAGGATACACCCGTAGACAGTAGCCATTGCCGTTTGTACAACGCCTGCTGATCTGATGGCGCCATATATCGAACTAAATGACGTAGCACGCAGTTGCTCCTTCCCTCGTATGTCTATATAAGAAGTCGTCGAGGGCCTCTATTAGCTTTCTACTTCATCACACCACAACCACAAATCTACTACTCATCAACACTTCAATCAACTTCACCAACCTTTACATACATCCACTCACACATCATGGCTGGAGCAATCAACAAGATCAAGGCTAAGGTCGACGAGGCCCTGCACAAGGACAAGGACACCACTCACAGTAAGCACGCTCTACACGTGAACTATTGTGTTCTCACTAACATCTTCTAGATAACCCCACTCACAGCTCACACACCGGCACTACTGGACACAGCACTACCGGACATGGTACTACCGGTACTACTGGCGGGCTCACTGGCTCATCAACCTCAGGTGGCTACAACACAGCCGGCCACAATGACCCCACTGGTCCTCACGACTCACATCTCGGCAACAAGGCCGACCCGAGGGTAGATTCTGACCGTTATGGCGCGTCAGGCAATACCTCGGGAGCTGGAGGTTATGGCACCGGCCAGTACGGTGAAGGCCACCGCAACGGCGAAGGCCACCACACCACTGGCGGTGGTCTGACAGGTTCATCCACCACTGGCGGTTTTGGCACTACCGGCCACCACAACGACCCAACTGGTCCTCATGACTCAAAGCTCGGCAACAAGGTTGACCCCCGTGTCGACTCAGACCGCTATGGTGCCCAGGGCAACACTGCGGGAGCTGGAGGCTACGGAACTGGCCAGTATGGCGAAGGCCACCACAACACTGGTCATCACACTACCGGCCATGGCACCAGCGGCGGCGGACTCACTTCTGCTCTAGCTGGTAGCACCGATCCAAGCGGTCCTCACGAGACTCGCACTGCCAACATCCTCGACCCTCGTGTTGATCATGAGCGCAACACTTCCGGCGCAGGAGGTTACTCCAACACCAGCGGCGGTCTCGGACATCACTCCAACGACCCCAGCGGTCCTCACGATAGCCGCCTAGGCAACAAGGCTGATCCTCGTGTTGACTCAGACCGCTATGGTGCCCAAGGCAACACCGCAGGTGCCGGTGGGTACGGTACTGGACAGTACGGCGAGGGTCACCACAACACCGGCCATGGCACTACCGGCCACTCGACCACTGGTGGATACGGCAGCAACACTGGCGAATACGGTAGCAATACTGGCGGGTACGGTAGCAACACTGCCGGAAACACAGTTGGCAGCGGAAACTCCAAGAACACCGCAGGACCCCATAACAGCGACGTCCTGAACAAGCTTGACCCGCGTGTCGACTCTGACCGTGACGGCGGCAAGACCTACGGAGGCAACCAGACCTACAATTAAGCGTCTCGGTTTTTCAGGTGGACAGGAATGATGAAGCGGATACGGAATGATTTATGATTACCCCGATTACCCCAAATGACTTTTGATAGTCTTAGTAGTTAGTGAATGACAAGAAGAATTTTCTTGAACCCATTCCCCTTGATCATGTGAATCACGTCTTCCTGGTATCCTTCATATTACTAATGCTTAAGGGATCAGTGATACGCTAGTAGGGTAGCGGAAACATTGCTCGCCCATGGACTGTGGAGCGACTCTGAAATTGTGACACAGTTCAGAATCTTCGCGAGTAAGGTGTCAATTCTCAGTTTTCAAGCGCGATGGGTCAAAGCGAACTGCCGACTGGTTCGCAGATTCAAGGATCGTTGGCCTCAGGTTAAATTAGATAAATCTTATCGATCGTCACTAAGCATATACGGCAACTGCGGGTAGCCTGTAATGTGTACGTGTACCATCGGGAAGGACTGTTTCGCGGAGGTAGGAAACATAAAGACGGTATAAGAGTGAGTAAAGAAATTGGAAATCATGCATCGAATTATAACCTGTTTCATTCCCTTGTACTACCCACCCAATCATCTATATCATGTATATATCTTGAAGATTGATCATAACCAAAGCCGAAGTCCACTCATCCAAACCTTGAATACCAGACACATTTTCATAAACATCTGCTTGAAACACTATTAATGACTTATAGCTGCGTCAACAGACCCTGGCTCTCCAACAGCAGCACAATCTGATGTACTGCGGTCCTAACATTGCTGTTCGACAGATCAACCGTCAAGTCGGCCGTGGTAGGCGTCTCATACGGATCATCAACACCGGTGAAGCCCTTGATCTCGCCCGCCCTCGCCTTCTTGTAGATACCGCGCTTGTCCGTCTTCTCAGCATGCTCGAGCGGCGTAGCGACGTGCACGAGGTAGAAAGAACCGTACTTCTCGACCGTCTCCCGCGCCGCCTTCCTGCTCGCCTCGAACGGCGCAATCGGAGCGACAATAGCAGCGGCGCCGGCCTTGGTCAGTTCGGATGCGACGAATGCGATGCGCGCAATGTTCTTGTCGCGGTCGGAGCGGCTGAAGCCCAGCTCGCTGCTGAGTTCGGAGCGCACAGTGTCGCCGAGGAGGAGCGAGACGGAGCGCCCGCCTTGCTGGTTGAGAGTGACGTTGAGGGCGCGCGCGATGGCGTCTTTGCCGCTGTTTTGGTAGCCTGTGAGGAAGACGGTGAAACCTTGTTGGCTGCGAGGTGGGTGGGATTCGCGCAGGACGCGGACGACTTCGGGGTAGGAGAACCATTCGGGGATCTCTTGGCCGGTTCGGAGGCGTTTGCGGAGTTCTGTTTGTACAAGTTAGTAATCGAAGTGATGCCATGAAATTGTAGGGTGTAGACATGCCTGTTCCAGAGATATCAAGAGTCTTGACGCCTTGCTCGACCTCGTTCTTTGGCTTGTACTCGTCCGTGTCTGGCAGATAGGTCATCTGCAAGAAGGGTACAACCTCAATGCCCAACTCGTCCCTGTACTTCTCAACCGCGTCCTGGGCATCGTACGGGCCGTAGAAATCAACGCCCTTGGAGTTCTTGCCTGGGCCAGCATGGTCGCGACCAACGATAAAGTGTGTGGCACCGTGATTCTTGCGGATAATGGCGTGCCAGATCGCCTCACGAGGACCAGCCATGCGCATAGCGAGTGGCAGCAGAGCAAGAACGGCCATGCCGTTAGGGTAGCGGGGCATCAATGCCTGGTACACACGGACACGGGTGAAGTGGTCGATGTCACCTGGTTTTGTGAGACCCACAACGGGGTGGATAAGCACATTGGCCTGGCGGGCGCGCGCAGCGCGGACAGTCAGCTCACGATGAGCGCGATGCATAGGGTTCCTTGTCTGGAAAGCAACGACCTTGGACCAGCCAAGCTTGTCGAAGTGCAGACGCAGCTCTGCGGGCGTATACCGAAGACCGACATAGTCGTAGTGCTCCAACCGGTCAATGGCATCGACTTTACCGCCGACATAGTATTCCTTGGCTGTGTTGTAGAGGTACTTGATCGCGGGGTGCTCTTCGTCGCCGCCAAAGACCTCCTTGGCCTCCTTCTGCTTGTCTGGCTGGTATACGTCGTCGACGGTAATGATGGCGAGGTTGCGGTCGTCGCGGAAGTCGCGGAGGGCGATGCGGGCACCAGGCTTCACGCCCACCTCCTCGATCGTCTCCTTCGATATATCGAGAGTAATCGGAATCGAGAACAAGTTGCCATCAGCAAGACGGTTGTTGGCAACAACGCCGTCGTAGTCCTTCTGGTTCAGGAAACCTGATCAACACGGTCAGGGGGCGCCATTCTGTGCAAACAAGCCAAACCCGAGGGGTAAAAAATTGCCCCTCGTCTAGTGCGGCAACATGACGGCTTACCCTCCAACGGCGAAAAACCACCGTTCAGAATGAGTTCCAAATCGCAAAGCTGCCTCTCGGACAGAACGATTGCGGGAAGTGTCTCTGCCTCCTGGAAAAGCTCCTTGCGCCGGGGCGCATCGCGTGCAATCAGGTCCTTGAGGATCCCGCCTGCGGTTCACCCCATAGTCAGCGTCCATTATGCTTCATATGGAAAATTTGCCCATTTCGCTCACCATGCGGTGGGTTCGCCATTCTGGTCGAAAGAGGAGTTGGAAAGGCTTCGTGGGGTTCGGGTCTCTTTCTTAGAGATTCGAGGCGGTACTGTGTAATCGACTTTGGTGGGTTTTGAAAATCGGTGTTACTCGGGAACGAGGGGCGTCTACAATGACAATCCGCAACCGGGCGAGAAGAGGTTTTTATTCCTGGCCAGGCCGATGGGTCCTACGGCCCTTTAGTTGACCCTCCACGGGAGTTCCCTACTGCAAACTAGCGGGTAGTATGTATGGGTCGGCAAAAACCTTGGAACCGATTGCGCAATTGCACGCGTTTGTCAGAGGCTGTCTCACCCGTACGTTCGTTGGACAATATACTCAGTGGTGACGTGGGATGGAAAGAGCCAAATCAAGGAGAAGCCGACCTCAGGCGGTTTGTAGGAGCTCATTACAAGTGTTGAGTATTCGTCACATTTCAAGGTTTGTTTGCCCTCTTATTTTATTCAGTTTTCATTCATCAGTGAGCGTCGATGGCTCCCATATCGGTGGTATCTCGGCCCCGTTTTATATACATCATCAGAGTGTGGCCTCTGTGGAAAATGCTACCTGTAGAACTTCATAATATATCGTGTTTCAAACCCCCAAACGCCAATGCTGATGCTCAAATGCTAATCAAGAAAATGCAAACAATGTGCAGTAGGACTATGCGTTCAATGTAACTTTTTGCAGAGCACTGGCCAAGTCGTTGTTTTGTTGCTTCATCTCCTGCTCCTGGAGAAACTGGGCATACCGCGACTTGGGGTTGTGGATACCGCACTCGGTCTTGTTCTTTCCCTTCCAACGCCCGGCTCGCTCGTCTTCTCCAGCAGCTACTGGTTGAGTCGAGTGCCAGTCACCGACGCTCTTGTAGCCTCGCTTGAGGAGCTCGTTGTACGGCACGTCGTTGGCGTCAACGTATTCCTTTACTTGAGCAAATGACCAGTTGGCCAGCGGGTTGATTTTGATGAGTCCAGCCTCGTCGACTTCGACAATGTCCAGATCACCCCTCTTGCCGCCTTGGCTGCGTCGTCGGCCGGTCAGGACTGCCTTGACTTGTAGTTCAGAGTACGCCCGCTCAGCAGGCTCGACCTTGGCAACGTAGTCGTACAGCTCGTCGTTGGATTCCCAGAGCTTGTCGCCATGCTTTGCGGTGAACTCGTTGACGTTGTCGCAACCAGCGGGCTTGTACACGTGGACGGGAGTACCATATCGTCTTCGCACCCGATCAACAAGCGCATAGGTCTCGTCGAAATGATACAGGGTGTCTAAGAAGATCAAATCGATGTTGTGCCTCAAGGGTCCTTCGAGCTTAGACAGCATATCCACGGTGACCAGACCGGTGAGACCAAAGGCGGTTGTCTGGAAGAGTCCAGGCAGAGTTGTGATGCACCATTTAAGGATGTCTAGATCAGGTCAGTTGGAGAATTTTCGTCAGAGTATATTACAGTCACTTACCCTGTGGTTCGAGTTTCTGTAATTGAGAATTGATGAATTTCAAGTGAGGCTTGCTGAAGTAGAGCTCAGTCAAACTCGCCTCACTTGAGGCCGCTGAAACATAGCCTGATTCATCGCGAATCGCAGACTGAGTATAGGACTCGTCCTTGTCGAACAATGGTGACGACATATTCTCGAGGATTGTGGAGCGAAACCGTTTATAGTAGTGGTGGCACGTGCAGGCAAGTCCGGAAGAAGAAGACTGAAGGCGTTGGCTCCCACGAAGGCTTCGCAGAAGAAAAACTTTGATCAATTCGCTGCTTTCTGGAAATGGGAGGTAGAGAGGTCGAACACGGCCTGGAGTATATATTGAGCTCCGCCATCGGATTGGCTTTGTAACCCGCCTCCGCAAGGTGCAATAGCTGGGGGTGAAGACGTGCGATCACGCAATTCGCGCTAGTACCTGGAGTAGCAAAACTCTTCCTTTGAGCCTTATGTAAGGCGCCGTCGCCAATCAGGCGGCGACAGGAGAGAGATCTCTAAGATCTGGGGCCCGGGCATCGTCTATGCTTTGCCGTCTGCGGCTGTGCGTTGGTTGCAAATCCGTCCGTGAAGTATAGATATCGTCATCAACGTTATGCGATCATTCTGGCCGCAGTCTTCCAGAAACATTTATCATGATGGAAGAATCCACTGTCCAACCAGGCAGAACAGGTGCTCAAACACTCCTGTTGTGAACCATTATGAGTTGCCCTGTTTTGACCATCTCTTGATGCTTGAGTCGCGAATTTGGAGTTGTGGAGTCTGCCTCGGTTCGTCGGCAATATCGTCGGACGGTCGCTTCCGGCGCCTCGCTGCAAAGTTTTTATCGGCATGCATCATGCATCTACTATGACAGAGTACTTAGCGTAAGATATGAATATAATATGCATGTAGTAGCCACATACCGTCGTCCGGGCTCCAAGGGGGTTTGTTATGGCCATCAGCACTGCACTTGTACGCTGGGCGGGTAGGCCCCGGCCGCAGGTAAAATGTCTGGTTCGGCGACTTTGACCGGTGTCGACCGGCTTCTTCCTGTGTTTACATGCTGGCCTCGTGTCCTCGTGTCGTCCTAGATGTCCGCCGTGAAGAAGTTGCTGGTATGAATGTGGCGAATTTGGCGCGGGGTGCTGTTTGCATCTTAACGAAAAGCCTTACCTAGGCAATCCACGCTTTACCACACCGAGAATAAGCGCCGTGCTCGAAAGCTCAACATCAATTGGCCAAGATTTGAACTGGTTGCATACATTCTGTAGTCTGGCGATGCACCAGTTGTAAAGAACTATAGAATAAGGAAACCGCCCCCGATGTTAGCATTGATATGATCTATGTGAGGTCTGCGCGAGGCCTTAGCTATCGAAAAGAGCTTAGTTGAGCTGGTATCTGTAAAGCAACGTCCTGCAAGATACTCATGCTTCAGCCATTTTCTTCATCTCTTGCCTCTCCTCGGCACTTAGCGTGCCTGACTTAGCCGCTTCCTTCCACTTCTCCAGCTGCTCGTACTGTACTGGCTCTAATGACGGCTTCAACTGCCTGAGCAATTTGGGCGCGAACTTTCCCGTAGCATACACGACACCAGGGTAATGCCTGGCGAAAAGTATGAGAGTTAGAGTCAGAAACAGCACAGGGCCATCGGACTGTTTCTGCTTCTGCATTCTCCGAACCATGTCACTAATCATCGCCTTCTTTACTTCCTCTAACCTCGAACTCTCAGGAGCTTGAATGCTTTGCTTCCTGCTGAAGTTGTCGAGAGCAGCTAAGATACTGGTGGTATCCATCTTCGCGGCCTTTGTAACGGCCTCCAGTCTTGAGATATTCTTGCGCGTTTTGCGGCTCAGGACGAGGCCCTGGGACCGTGCCTTGGAGACAGAGTCCGGCAAGAGCTCCTTCTGTATGTAGGAGGTTAAGAGCTCTGCGAGTTGATCACGTAATGTCTGATCCTTGACTCCGCTCAGACCCTCGTTGTAGACGTGGCATCGTGAAAACACGCGTTCCAGCCAGAATGCCGCAAATTCGGCGTCATTTTGAACCTCTTGCTCAGCCACCGAACTCCAGAATTGATCGTCCAGTGCTTTCTCCACGGGTTTCTCCTTAATCAAGGTACTCTGAAGAGAATGGCCGTCTGTGATCATAGCTGCAATGTTAGGGAGGCTGAACTTGATCTCTTTCCCAGGGTCATCTTTGACTTGCTGCCACTGGGAAGAGGCATCGGCCTTTGCGTATTCGAGAAGTACAGCTCGCTCTTTGTCACCATGTGCTGTGGTGAGTATGAAATCGCCAATTCGGTAGGGTTTCGGTTCGGATCTCTCTTCAGAGGTGACGAAGATAGTTTGCTCGACCCTTTGAGCTATTCGATATCGCAAGCTTTCAGGAAAATCTCTGGCAATGTGCTGTTGAAAACGATCATCAGTCCGCGCTGAAGAAGATGCTAATACAAAGCGACATACCGTGAGTTCTACACAGCCATTTTGTCGCAGTATTCGTAGGCATTCCTTCTCGACGTTTGCTACTCGAATACTAGACACTGCGAATGCATCCATAGTTTCAACTTCTGACAGGTTTTGGACGTAATCATGAGCATCTTCGACAGACGCAAACAGCTCAGGGAAGTCTTTCCAGAAATTGTGCAGTTTGATGTATACAAGCGCTCCAGACTGCAGATCGTCGACCACGGCGTCTCTTTTATGTTCTGTGAGCTGCTTTGGAGCACAGCGGATGCTGCCAGGCTCTTCATGAACATGGATTTTCCCCGCCATATCCTGCGAATCCAGGAGAGAGTTCAAAGTACGGAGTATGAACCATCTTGGTGGCGTACCGGGCAGCTCTGTAGGAATAATCTCGACTGACCTAGACATGATTAGTGACTAGAAACAAGGTGTCAACCGTAGTCCACTCACCGCATCTCCTCGAGGGACCTTTTGAGTAGATTCAAGATGGACTCCGACAGACTGTCTTCGTACGACTTGCTGCACACATAATCGCTGTAGCTCACTAAATGATCGTCCAAATCGTGTAAGAAGAGATCGATGCTCTTAAGATCAAGGTCGTTCTGCTTGGCAAAGCCCATCTTGCGAACGATCCCACCAGAGATGAGGCTGGCTAGTTTTTCCCGAAGCATATCTCGTTCTTCTAGAGCAACCACGTTGCTACCATCCAGGCTGAGCACGGCAAGACTTGGGTTGGTATGAACGAGTTGGCGCACAACATCCTGGTCCACATTGAGGTCGCGAGCCAGCGAAGATACGGGTATCCTTCTGTTTTCTAAAGCAGTTAGAATTTACTACAAGTTGCTTCAGAATAGATTACCTTGCGTAACGCGCTCTTTGAATTGAGCTTCAAGATGTTGGAAGGTTAGGAAACCGTGTCCATCCGAAGCGAGGATGAGGGAAGATGCAGCAGAGAGATGGTCTTTGGGTGAAGTAAAGACCTCGAAGATCTCCCTCACATCTTCGTCAGAGAACATGTTGAGTGGTATTATAGGTAGTTGAGACCTTTCGATCAGTAGTGGCGAAATGTACAGAGGATTCGCACGCCAAGTCGCATCCCTGTTATTTTTCAGTCTAGTAGGAGGTCCTCAATAGTCTAAAGTCTGAATTCTGATTTGTTCTTAGAGGACCGGGGAGTAACTCAGTGCACTGTGACCCTGTATAAGGCGAGTTCGTGTGATTGGCGAGGAGAGAGGCGGTGCACTGTGGCAGAATCGATGATGCTTGGCGTCGTTCAAACTCCATCGCTTCCAGCATCGCTCCAACAATTGTGCCTGGTCAATCGCCATCATGTCTCAATTCCGCGCAGCAAAGCTCGACATCGGATGCTTTGCGAAGATTCGCAACATCCGCGACCACACGAAGCGGAAGGTGTACTCTGAGAATGAGCCGGAAAGGTGCGCGCCCTAGAACATGGACAATCACGCATAGCAGGAAGCTAATCGCCATTGCGCATGTAGACAAGCCCTCCGATACATAATCCGCAATACCACCCTACCGCAACGAGTTCGTGCGCAGGCCCAGCTTCAGCTCTCGCAGATGCACTGCTACACGAGGTTCACACAGATCAAGAACAGGTGCATAATGGGAGGAAAAGGGCGCGGTGTCTTCAGTGATTTCAGGCTTGGAAGAGTATGTTGCAACAGGAAAAAAGAAGAGCCCGAGACTAACGCCTCTATAGTACCAATTCAGGATAAACGCGCTTGCTGGAAACTTGCCTGGTGTGAGAAAGGCAAGCTGGTGAGAACAGATTGGCTTGAAGGCATGTGAAATATCTGTATACTACCTCAGAGCGGTGTTCTGGCATTGGGTGGCGTTTATGCGAATTGTACGAATGGGACTATCATAACTCACCTCTGGCTCAAGATGTGGACTTTTGGCTCGTGAGAGGTGCTCTTTCTCTTTCCGATCACTCTCACCGCTCTACAGGTTGCTCTTACCGGATTGGCCCCGTCGGCAGGTACAAACGCTGGTAGCCGACCGCCCAAACAAAACACGCCTACCTTGCGTCGAATGCCTATCCATCGCACTGACCTGCCTATTAACAGAGACTCCCAACCTAGGGCCTGGCCTAGGAAATCCAACGCCCACTTCATTTCAGAACCTGAGCGCTCTAACCCTGCTATTACGTCTCACGATGTTCCGCCGTGTAGAGGACACTCTAGAGCCAGATCCTTGCTTCGCAGCGGACCTCAAGGAACTTGGCTTCTTCATCAACAATGTCGGCCACATACGTATGATCGAGGCGCCAGACAAGCCGTACGTTTTCCACTCCACCAATAATGAGCGCGTCAATGAGGTCCGACGAGAGGCCGTACAAACATGCCAGCGTGAGGAATCAGAAAAGCGGCTGTCCGCTCTTGGACTCACTCGCGTCTTTCTTCCCGAGTTCAGTACCACCAAACCCAACGGACCCCATGTTGCCATCCTTACCCCTCCTCTTGAGGTCCTGAGAACGCGCAAGCGCGTCGTCGTCCTCGTCAATGATGCTCTTCAAGACTTAGGCATCTTGGCTTATCGGCAACTGCAGCGAGAGCTTGGTGTGAATGGCGGCTCAGTCGTCAATTTCGTCAAGGAAATCGTCAAGCGCTCAGCGGCTGACAGCACTGCCGAAATGTATGAGGACATATTTGATGATGGCCACGGAGTCAAGGACGTCAACGATATTCCCGCCTTAGTGGTCATGAATACAGGACAGTTGCTGTATTCGCACAAGCACAACAAGACTATGAGCATGCGAAGCTGGTCCGCGATGCCACGCAAGTCTGTAGCACATGATATGGTTCGAATTCAGGAAGAAGAGAACCGTGTCAAGGGTCACCGGAATCCAAAGGAACATATCAAGAGTGTCTTCGACGAGGTCCTATGCAATACGGATCGCGTTGCATCTGATGCAGAAGTATATGTTATCGCGATCGAGGATGGTACCGGGAACATATTGAACGTGCTTGCTGAAGACTTCAACAAGTACGGCTCCCGAATCACCGCGATGGCACTCATCCACTCCCTCATCGACGACTCGCAAGTCAAGGACCCAAGCCTTCGGGCCTTCCTCCACCAGCGCACCCGCGAATGGAAGTACTCTGACCTCACGTTCGATCCACTACACTGTATCAATATGCCGGATGATTACGAAAAAGACCCGAAGCCTGAACCATCTCATGATCTTTCCTCGACTACGGAGCCAACCAAACACATCTGCTGGAGCGAAGATCGTCCCAAGCCCGGACCCTTGTCAAGCATCACGAGGGCGCTGCATCGCATCGCGCTTACTGTCACCACGTCGAAGGAAGAGGAGGCCCAACCGGTGGCTTCAGATACCAACACAGAGTGGTCGGCGGGTCAGTCCATCATCTGCCCTACCTTCGCTGGTGGAGTTGACTCTGTCGGAGAATGTGTCTTCACCAACCCAGCTGTACAGCGCGCCATTCTGTCGTTCTTCGAGGAAGTAGCTCAAGATCCAGAGAACTACCGCAACCCCGACATCAAGATCTACACCGAAGCTCCCCAGCCTACGCCCGAGAACCCACTGACGCTGTCTACGGATGATCCTGCGGATATCGGCTTCCCATCTCTTCACTTAGAAGTGACACCCGAACAGGCCGAGTTGGACGAAGCGCGTCAGAATTTAATCAGCATGCGCATTGCTCTCGATGCGTGCCCGTTGAACGTCAAAGAACTTGAAAAAGGGCGTGAGAGGCTGTCAAAGAGGATTCAGGACAAGGAAGTCGAAATCGAGGCTTTGGAGAAAAAGGCTCTTGCGAGCGGTGGCTTGAAGGCCGGCGACGCCATGGAGAAGCGGGAGAACTGGAAGCCGCAGAAGGAAGGCCCGAAGGTCCCGTTTGCAGGGACGATGGTAGACAGCGAGTTACTCAAGGCTGCGGGTATGCTCGATACGGCGCAGCATGAGTTAGAGAAACTTGATGATGGCGAGGATCAGACGGCATTCATTTGAGGAGTTGGAGGTGCATATCAAGTCTCTTTTCAGACAGTCATCACATCTGAAGGTGGGTAGGCGTCTTCAATAGGCGTTGAAAGGGACAAGGGATCTGACCCGGTTATCGACTTCCGGTCTCGCGGAAAAGGACTAATTGAAGAATCATGCTTCACAGCACTCCATAGACAGATTTTCCATAACAAAAGTCTATACACATATTCTCTTCATCCCCTATGCATCACCAGCAGCCTCCACACAAACCTTAACAACAGCCTCAGGATCACTCAACATCGGCAAGTGATCTCCTCCCTCCAGCACAACCTTCCTCAGATTGGGTACGCCCTTTCTCACCGCCTTATCAAAGAACTCATGCTGCTTCTCAGGCGCCAGTGCCAGGTCTTTATCTCCAATGATCAGTGTGGTAGGCACTTTTTCCCATGCAGCGAACGTCAACGGGTCGTTGAAGGCGCCTATAGAGATAGGCTTGCACATTGCAATATAATGATCCTGCTCCTCTTTCGGCAAAGCACCACAGAGGATGGTACCGGCAATCGCGGGGTCAATGGGAGGCATGTGTGTAACATTCGCCGGCATCTGCGCTTCCATCGAGTCTGCTTCGTCGACGGTGTTTGCGCTGACTAGTTCTTTGACCGTAGGTCCGGCCTCAGCGAGCAAGCCACCTAGCAGAATCAGATGCTTAATCTCCCCGCCAATATTCGTGCCCTTTTTGCTCTCCTTTCTCTTCTCAGAAGTGATTCCTTTACAAGCTTCGAGCGTCACGGCACTGCCATAGCTGCTTGCTACTAAGATGACATTACGTCCTTCGTCGAGGGATTTAGAGACGACCTCGCGGACATACTTCGCGTCGTCGTACATTCCTGGTGCTTTCCCTTCGTCTTTGAGGGCGGGGTCCATGGAGGGGAGATCGAGGGCGTGAGCATTGTAGCCGCGGGCTTCCAGGATTGAAACAACTTTGTGGTAGAAAGCGCCGGGGCAGAAGGCGCCGGGAATTAAGAAGAACGATGTGTTGGATGGAGCCATGTTGATCGATCAACCGATTAGGTGGAATGACAAGGAATGAAGGCTTAAAGATGGGGAGAGGTGAAGAGACGTAGGATGATATTGGAAAGGAGGAGTTACGACAGAGGGATGATCCATATTTGTCTGCACCCTCATTGGATATGCAACTGGGCTTATGTGAGATACTGGAGGCCTATCCGAACTCTGTGTAGATATTGGATATGCCGGTAAACTCTCTTTCCTCCTCTAGATGTGGGATTTTGTTCAAGGACAGTCGTTGTAGTGGAGCGGGAAGTGCACTACAAAGTTCAGCGAGAACAGCTTATTCACGGGCTCACGCGCAAAGATCTGTTGTAGTGAGCGAACAGCATTGAAGTCAAGGCGCGCACGGACCCATAACTTTCCCGCTCCGCCTGTTTGGCTTGGACCTTCACTCTTCTCTCATAGACCGCATCCTTCAGGAAGCCGTACAATTCCCTAATAGTTTTTAAGTTTCGAAGTATCCCCTTCCTTCTCTCTTGACAACCATTCTTTCGTCTCCTCCCTCTTGACAACCGGTCTTCCTTCTCCTCGATCTCTCAAACTTTGTCCGCGGCGTGGAGATGGGGCCCTGTTTCCCCCACCAACCCACCATAGCAGGACTGCTATCACAAAGGCTATGCTACCTAGCATGGGTTACTGGTCCCGGAGATTGCTCAGTACAACGTTGGTCGCGTGCTCCTGTGGAAAGGACCCCGTCTGCAGCTATCCACAGCGTGGCCAAGAAGCCATCGCATGCCTGCATTCCTCAACGACGACACGGTATCTCCTCTAAACGCATGTGTCAATGTTAACACCAGCTCCACCCGTGGTGGCTTCGTGGATGTGCATTATCTGGTTACAATTTCCCTTTCATCGTCCTTCCTGATTCGGTCCGCCTGTTCAGGCTAGGTTTATACTGGCGGCAAAATGCGGTTAGCCGTTCTAGCACCTCCCTCCCCACATGCAATTTCTTGCACCTTTCCTACTGTTTCAATCAATCTATTCTATGTCCCGGTCGAGTTCTTCTCGTGCCATATCAGTCTAACTTTTCCCCTCAGCATTCAGGACGGACCAGTTGGGCGATCAGATGGTCGTACGGCTTGACGGCTCCACGCGCGCTCAAGACATGCTCATGTGGCCACTACACCACCAAAAGCATATCCTGGGTTTGAGATTGCCTACCCGCCCGGCTACTAGCCTCGGTCTGCCGGCTCCCCTGTGACACGAACCTTAAGTTTGTCACCCCGGTTTGCGTTGTATCTCCATGTTCAGTCTTCACGGCAGACTATCACTGCGCCTATCTACATAGAAAAAGGCTCGACTTTGATTCGCCTACAGTCATTTCCAATAAGCCATTGTGTAACCCTATGCGCGAAACCGATCGAATCTACAGACGCTATAACTGTTGTCGAGGCCGATATGGGTCCGGCCACCGTCTAGTGTTACGGCGCGTCCCAGGAAACTGTAGTACTTTATGGTTACACATCTACACACTCTGGGAATAAGTCTCCGCGCATAGTACCATGAGTCCCCGGAACTACACACCTTGTAGATGCTCCCGGAAGATACCTGGTTTAACCAACGTTATCGATAACCTCCCTCGACCCGTTACTCCACTCCAATGCAAATCTTCTCCATGTGTTGACTGTCAACGTTAGGGATTGAGTGGTCAAAGGACTGAGCATGTTCCGAATTGCCGCTGAGCAAATGGACTTGTATTGCCTCTAAGAGGCGAGCGATAATAGCTGTGTCCGAGTAATGAGCATCTAGAGAGGCCATTTGCTGGCCCCATCTACATGCTGTCTACAGTGTAAGGCGTCTCTCCTCCGACTGGCTCGCTTCCCGGGTCAGATAGTTTTAACCGTCCGTTTCCAGATCGCACCCGTCTTCAACCCTGTCAATCATCCCCTCAACTGTTCACGCCTTCGCGGCACAGGAGGCAGTATGTCTTGTCGATATCGCATGCGGCGATTAATAGCAGCGCTGGTCCGGTACATTCTCCATAGAAGCTTCGCCGCCACCGGCGCGTGGACATGCATATGTACCCTTGAGCCTGGCAGGTCTGCAATCCTACAGCTTCTTCCCTCCTTTCTCTCACTGTCACATTCCTTTTGGGTGAGCTTTGTTGCATTCTACAGTCACTCTTTCTTGCGTCGCGTGGCCGACCGACTCTTTGGTTCTACCTTCACTTTGCTGCGGGAACTTGCTCATCAGACTCGTCGTGAATATATATTCTCTGTTTCTCCTCCACCTTGTTCAACTTTCCAACCAGCTCACTCGACCTCGGCCTCAACCGAAGCCTCGTTGGTACCTGCATCTTAGCGCGCGCCACAGCCACGTAGCACAGCCCACCCGCCACGAAGGACATCATAAAGATGCGCGCCGCCAACGTGCTCCTCTCCGGAGCCGCATCTTTGCTCTCCTTGTCTACACTCATCCAGGCTGCTGCGATTCCTCAGACTTCGAACAATATGACGATAACCGCTACTTCGGGTTACAAGAACGTTGCCTACTTTGTCAATTGGGTAAGTTCGCTTACGACGAGATCTCCACATGCACTACTAATCTGGGTATAGGCTATCTACGGTCGCAACCACAACCCTCAGGATCTCCCGGCTGAAGAGCTTACACATGTGCTCTACGCCTTTGCCAACATTCGACCTGAGACTGGCGAAGTCTTTCTCACTGACACGTGGGCCGACACTGACAAACACTACGCGAGCGACTCGTGGAATGATGTCGGCACAAACGTCTATGGATGCGCTAAGCAGTTGTTCCTCCAGAAGAAGCGCAACCGGAAGTTAAAGGTGTTGCTCTCGATTGGCGGATGGACTTACTCATCCAACTTTGCGCAACCTGCGTCGACGGCTCAGGGACGAGCGAAGTTCGCGAGCAGTGCAGTTGACATCTTAGCTAACCTCGGATTCGATGGTGAGTATTCGGTTATCTATGACGATGAAGTGCGACCATACTGATTTACAAAAGGTCTTGATATCGACTGGGAGTACCCTCAAAACGATGCCCAAGCCAACGACATGGTGCTCCTTCTAGCTGAAGTTCGTCGAGCCCTGAACGAGTACTCGGCCCGCTACGCCAACGGCGAGCATCTCCTTCTAACCGTCGCCTCACCAGCCGGCTCGACCAACTACAACAAGATGAAGCTCGGCGCCATGGACCAGTACCTCGACTTCTGGAACCTCATGGCCTACGACTACTCCGGCTCCTGGGACTCCAACGCCGGCCAGCTTGCCAACTGGCAGCCCTCAAAGAGCAACCCCGCCAGCACGCCCTTCAACACCGAGCAAGCCATCCGCGACTACCGCGCTGCTGGTGTCCCTGCGAACAAGATCGTCGTCGGCATGCCGCTGTATGGCCGTTCCTTTTCCAACACTGACGGGCCTGGTAAGCCGTTCTCTGGCACCGGTCAGGGCACGTGGGAGGCGGGTGTGTACGACTACAAGGCGCTGCCGCAGCCTGGCGCGACTGTCATCACTGACATGAGCATCACGGCGAGCTACAGCTACGATGCAGCTCAGCGGTTCATGATCAGTTACGACACGCCTGAGATCATTGCCAAGAAGGCACAGTACATTCGCGAGCAGGGGCTTGGTGGCGCCATGTACTGGGAGAGCTCGAGTGATAAGCAGGGCGATCAGAGTTTGGTCTCTACTGTAAGTTTTTTTCTGCGACAAACTGTTGATGATCCATGAAGAGTTAGTTCCAGGTGCTGACTGTTCGTGTTCTAGTTCGTTAAGAGTGTCGGCGGCATTGGCGCGCTCGATCAGAGCAGCAATGTCCTCACCTACCCGAACTCAAAGTACCAGAACATGCGCGATGGGTTCCCGAACAACTAAGTCTGCCTTGACTTAACGCCCATCCGCCAAGGTCCTCCCACCCAGCTGAGCTGGAGCAGGCGAGCCATTTGCTATCTGCCTATCTCTCATCTCTCATTCCCATCTCTTGTCTATCATCACATCGGTATATAACCTGTTTCTTCTTGTACATATTCCGTGTGCTTCCTTTCTTTCTTTCGTTACTACTAGTTATCTATCTACCCATTTACGGCGTTGGCTGGAAATAGACGGATTTGGGTTACACTCGCTTTTATACTCTAGAGGATGGATGGAAGGGGTTGATGGGGTTGATGATGTTGGTACGGATATGAGAAATGGCTGGACGGATGAATGAATTCACGACTTGGACATTCTTTTGAATTATTGATCTTGTTCTGAGTTGTCTGTGATGATGATGAACATGATGATGTGATAATGCAGCTGCCCTTCTCATGTCGCACTCTACTGACATAGAGGGTGCGATGTGATTTGATTCTACAAAGGACTGGGTTGATAATAGTCGTTGTAACGTTGAGTGGGATCTCCTTGAAGTATAGAGAGAACAATGCAATGCAAATCCAGCCATGAGCATAAACCCCTAAGCCCAAAATGTTTACCAGAAGAGAAAACATTACCGTTCCTTACACACACATAGCCCAAAAGGTCTCTTAATTTACAATGTCTTCTCCACCTCTTCAGCGGCGTTAAGCTCAGCGACCTCGCCCTTGCCTGCGCTGCCCATCCTCCTCTTCTTCAGTACGTTCTCGATAAAGGCCTCGCCTGCCTTGTAACTCGACCGCACCAGTGGCCCAGAGGCGCAGTAGAGGAATCCCAATTCTAGCGCTCGCTGGCGCCATAGTTCGAATTGGTCGGGGGTAACGTATTCGTGGACGGGCATGTGACGCTTGGTGGGGCGCATGTATTGACCGAAGGTTACGACGTCGACGTTGCTTGCGCGCAGCTCTGCAGGGGAATTGTAAGTCACTTTCTGACGTGCAATGAGAAGAGGCTGGGAACATACCTCGCAGCGCATGCCAAAGCTGCTCTTCTGTCTCGCCCAGACCGAGCATGATGCTCGTCTTTGTGATGAGGTCGGGCTGAGCCTCCTTCGCCGTGCGCAAAACCTCCAGCGACTGCCTGAACTTTGCCCTCCTGTCGCGGACAAACGGAGTCAGTGCTTCCACCGTCTCGATGTTGTGCGCATACACATCCAGCCCACTCCGCGCAACCACCTTCACCATGTCCATTTTGCCTCCGTGATCACCACCCAGCAATTCCACCAACATGGTCGGCGCCTTCTGCTTGATCTTCATGACTGTCTCTGCGATGTGGTGCGCGCCGCCGTCGACGAGGTCGTCGCGATCAACCACGGTAAGCACGATATAGCCCAGACCCCATCGTCGTAGCGCCTCGGCCGTGTTCTCAGGCTCGTGGGGATCGAGGGGTGGCGGGGCTTTGGACGTCTTGACTGCGCAGAAGCGACATCCTCTTGTGCAGGTATCGCCCATGAGCATGATGGTCGCCGTCGCCGCGCTCTTGTCACTCCCACCCCAGCAATCGCTGATGTTCGGGCATTTGGCCTCCTCGCAGACAGTATGGAGATTTAAACCCCGCAAATCCTTCTTGATCTTCTTGTAGTTCTGGTTGGAGGGGATGGGTGTTTTCAGCCATTCCGGTAGCCGCGTGATTGTCTTCTTGCGCCCCTCGGGTCCTACTTGAGCGGTTTTGATTTCGTAGGCTTCCGAAGGCGGGAGGGGTGCGTTGGGGTTTACGAAGTCGTTGAAGGAGGGGCCTGAGTTTAAGGTGTCACTGAACGATGTCGGCGCGCGCGATCGCTTTGGTGGTTGGGGAGCGGGTGTTTGAGGGGTGTCAGAGGTTGTGGCGAAGGTGCGGTAATGTTGGGACGATGGTGTTCGTGAGCGTGGGAGAGACTGGAGCAGCAGACATCGTGACCGCGGTATTGCGGCTGCCATTATGGAATTATGTGTATACAGGAAACAGAAGGAGAGGAGAACGAGAGTGAGGGAGTATCGTCGAGCGTAAAGTTTGGACGAGAAGGGCTGGAATATCCGCAACTAGGCGCAGCCTGCAGGGCCACGCTAAGGCCGAAGTTTGGCGTGTTTGCACCTGCAGGCGCAACCCACACTTGCGGCATCCCTGCACTCCCGCTGTTCGTTCGAGGGCATCTTCAACGTCGCCAATTCAGCGCCCTCAGGCTTCCACCTCCTGGACCACGCCTACCACCCTGACGCCTCGAATATCTCGAACACCAATTGCAGTGCAGGGCCCGGACACTGTTGCAACACCACTCGCGAAAGGCCACGTTTGGCGGAGCAAGAGCGGGACACTTTTCAGGCATTGAGCGAGAGCTCGCGGCGGGAGCTATACAACAGACAACATGGACAAGAAACACGAGGACGTTGGCGGGGTGGCACAGATCGACAAGACGTCGGTATTCCAAGAAGGTAGGATGGCCTGTATTCTCAAGGAATAGTGGTGGGGAGCATTTGGCGGTATGGAAAGCTGACCTTGTTGTCCAGCGCGAGTCTTCAACCAGAGTCCTATTTCGCCCCGGAAATGCAGAGTGGTATGTCGCCCATAGCTACCCCAGACACGAACAGGAACTAAACCTGGTGGCAGATATTGACTAAGCTGGCGCTGCTGCTCTTCACGGGCGAGAGCTGGGGACGGCAGGAGGCTACCACCCTGTTCTTTGGCATCTCCAAGCTCTTCCAGAACAAGGATGCCTCCCTCCGCCAGATGGTGTACCTTGTCATCAAGGAGCTCGC
The DNA here is from genome assembly GCA_021596325.1 of Parafenestella ontariensis. Classification (NCBI taxonomy): domain Eukaryota; kingdom Fungi; phylum Ascomycota; class Dothideomycetes; order Pleosporales; family Cucurbitariaceae; genus Parafenestella; species Parafenestella ontariensis. The sequence continues at coordinate 387,364 of JAKGDA010000013.1, read as the reverse complement.
TGGCTCTGCCGACGATGTCATCATGGTTACCTCCTCCATCATGAAGGACACCTCCGTCGGCAGCGACGTCGTATACCGCCCGAATGCCATCCGCGCCCTCTGCCGCGTTATCGACGCTTCGACTGTACAAGCCATCGAGCGCCTCGTCAAGACGTGTATCGTCGACAAGAACCCCTCGGTGGCCTCCGCTGCGCTCGTCTCGTCATATCATCTTCTCCCAGTCGCAAAGGATGTCGTCCGAAGATGGCAGTCTGAGGCAGCAGAGGCAGCCTCTGGTAGCAAGTCGGGTGGTGGCTTCTTGGGTGGCTTTGGAGGCGGTTCGCACACTGCTCTCCAGGCCAGCACAAACTACATGACACAGTACCACGCCATTGGCCTGCTGTACCAGATGCGGTCAGGCGACAGGATGAGCTTGGTCAAGATGGTGCAGCAATACTCGGCTGCGGGTGTAGTCAAGAGCCCTGCCGCTACTGTGTTGCTGGTCAGGTTAGCAGCCAAGCTTGCCGAAGAGGACCCAAATCTGCGAAAGGTACGGCATCCTATCCTAAAAGCTGCACTTTCTTCTGCTAATACATATCCCAGCCCATGATGCAACTTCTCGACGGCTGGTTGCGCCACAAGTCCGAAATGGTCAACTTCGAGGCTGCAAAGGCCATCTGCGACATGCGCGACGTTACCGACGCCGAGCTCGTACAAGCTGTCCACGTCCTCCAGCTCTTCCTTACCTCTCCTCGCGCCGTCACCAAGTTCGCTGCCCTCAGGATACTGTCGCAAATGGCGTCGTTTAAGCCGGACGCTGTTCGATCCTGCAACCAGGACATTGAATCACTCATCACAAACTCGAATCGCAGCATTGCTACTTTCGCTATCACTACGCTTTTGAAGACCGGCAACGAGTCATCAGTCGACCGGCTGATGAAGCAGATTACTGGCTTCATGGCTGAAATCACCGATGAGTTCAAGGTCACTATTGTCGAGGCTGTACGAACGCTGGCGCTCAAATTCAAGGCTAAGCAGTCCGGTTTCCTCGCCTTCCTTAGCGGCATTCTGCGTGACGAGGGTGGCTATGAGTTCAAGCGATCCGTCGTCGAGGCCATTATGGATCTGATTCGATTCGTTCCAGAAGCGAAGGAGGATGCGCTAGCAACACTCTGCGAGTTCATCGAGGACTGCGAATTCACCAAGCTTGCCGTGAGAATTCTATTCGTTCTTGGAAGAGAAGGCCCCTCAACGCCACATCCAACCAAGTACATCCGGTACATCTACAACCGCGTCGTGCTGGAAAACGCTATTGTTAGAGCCGCGGCCACATCTGCGCTCGCCAAGTTTGGTGTCGGCCAGAAGGATCCTGAGATCAAGAAGTCGGTCCATGTCCTCCTTACTAGATGTCTGGATGATGTTGATGACGAAGTCCGGGATCGTGCAGCTCTGAACCTCAGCTTAATGGATCAAGCTGATGACGATATGGCTGTCAGCTTCATCCGCAATGACTCCATGTTTTCGTTACCCGTTCTCGAACATCAGCTGGCTATGTATGTCAGCTCCGACTCCCGCGATACCTTTGAAAGTGCTTTCGACATCACCAAGATCCCAACCGTGTCTCGGGAACAGGCAGACGCCGCAGATCTCACAAAGAAGACCGAAGGCGCTACTCCAACTCTCAAAGCCCCCAGTGCTGCCAAGGCACCGTCAAAAGCTGGTGCCGATGCTGCGGCATCTGCGGCGTCGAACGCGCAGAAGTACGCCGTCGAACTGCAGAAGATCCCTGAACTCGCAGCGCATGGTGGTGTGCTCAAGTCGAGCAATGTCGTCGAGCTCACCGAGTCAGAAACCGAATACGTCGTGACTGCCATCAAGCACATCTTCAAGGACCATGTCGTCGTTCAATACGACATCAAGAATACACTCCCCGACACTGTACTCCTAGACGTCGAAATGGTCGTTACACCTGAAGACGACGGTGACGTTCAACTGGAAGAAGAGTTCATTATTCCCGCGCCAAAACTCCCCACCAACGAACCCGGAACAGTCTACGTATCCTTCAAGCGCTTGGAAACCGAGTCACAGTTCATCGCCACTAGCTTTACGAATGTGTTGAAGTTCACAAGTAAAGAAATTGACCCAACCACAGGTGAGCCGGAAGAGGGCGATGGGTATCCTGATGAGTACCAGGTTGAGGATCTGGACCTCAATGGTGCGGATTATGTTGTCCCGGCATATGCTGGTAGCTTTGACAACGTTTGGGAGCAGTCAAATGGCGATTCAGCGACAGAGACATTACAGCTAAGCAACATCAAGAGCATAGCAGGTACGTTGTTATCCTTCCACTGTCGCACATTGCTCTAGAGACCCCACTAACGCAACAATAGACGCGACAGAACAACTAACAAACACGCTCTCCCTGCAACCCCTTGATGGCACAGACGTTGCCCTTTCAGCCTCAACACATACGCTCAAGCTTTACGGCAAGACTATTACGGGAGGAAAGGTTGCGGCGATGATTAGAATGGCGTTTAGTGCTAAGACAGGTGTTACGATGAAGATTGATGTGCGGAGTGAGGAGGAAGGCGTTGCGGCGCTTGTAGTGGGTAGTGTGGCATAAAAGCGAAATGGAATTTAACTGCTTTATGTCACGGTAAAAGGGTTGATTGGTTTATCAGGCATAGTAGAGCGTATTATGGAATCATTGAACTTCAGTAACATATCATTTTGATTGTGAACGGCTAAGGGGCTATATTCCTGGCTCCACCAAGTTACGAGTGTTGTTCTCATCATTCCTCGACATAGCTTTTTGCGACCGGCCTTTGCTGGTAGCGAATCCATCTGATGCCTGCTTGATTCTATTCTGTAATTACCCATGACACCCAAATGTTGGCCTAGCTAGCCACCCAGCTCCTTGATAGCGGCATTCACCAGACTCTGTATCTGCCTCCACCTCTTTAGTAGCATATTCTTCTGACCCGGCTCTGCTATACCCTCCTCACCAACTGCACTACTCGACTTTATCCTACTGCTTCTCCTTCTGCTTTTACCAGGTCGCTCCCTTTCTCCCTCCTCTGTCGTCTGGATCACCTCCACCTCCTCAACAATATCCACTATCTGTCGTGAATACTTCGTCAACACACCAACAAGATACCTATCCAGCCTCGCCTGCTCCCTACTCCCATCATCATCCCCGCCCACAAACGCCGCATACCTCTTCGAATCCAGCACAATCAGCCTCAGCACCGCCTGCGTGCGATAGCAAATCGACGGCCCTCCACTCGTCCCCTCACCACCACCATGCGCTAGGAGCGTATAATTCCCATAAAACCCATCTTCCCTCAAGGCAGCGCTCTGCTCCTCTGTAAGCAGCGGCAGCAACAACCCATCCAGCGGAATCCCATCACTCTTATTTTCCTTAGGAAGAATGAAACCATACTCCACAAGTAAGAAATCATTTGTATGCGCCCCGTAGCTGACGAAAACTTCCTCGCCCGCTTTGTAGCTGCGGTCAGCGGTCACACTGTACCCCTTACTGTCGTGCTGGGGGTCGCAGCCTACGTCCGAGTGATTGAAGTAGTCCATGAACGGGCACATTGCGTAGCAGTCGTTTGCGGTGAGTTTGGACCTGCGTTTTGTGGGCAGGCGGGGGTGCGAGTTGGGCAGGTCCGGGTAGTCCCAGTAGAAAGTTCGCGTGTTGACGATGAGCCAGGTGTATGTGAAGAGGTCCTTCGTTACTGTGGTAGTTGGGAGGTGGGGCTGCAGGTCTGTCCAGTCATTTTCCAGTTTGCTGCGCTGAGAGGTGAGGAGTTGGGTTGCGGCGGGGGGTAGCAGGGCTTGGAGTTTTGCCGGGTAGAAGAGCGGCATGGTGGCTTTGAAGTCTGAAATGCTGGGCCATACGTCTTGCCAGGGGGCGTACGTGTCGTGATTGGGATCAGAGTACCAGAGTGCGAGGGCGGCGGCGAGGCGCCCGTGGACAGTGGTGTTTTCAGGGAGGTTGAAGGTCCTGATTGAGGGCAGGGCGATGTGGACTAGGGAGGTGGCGCGCACTTCGACTAGACGGTCTCCTTTCTTGAGGATTTAGTTTTTTTGGTGAGAATTTTCTGGGGGTGATGAGAGACTGACTTTGATGTCTCGCGCTGCTACTATGCCCATTCCGCGATCGACGAAGCGGGCGGGCGCCACGCCGTTTATTGTCACGCCATTTTGAGAGGCCCAGGTGATGAAGCGAGTGTGTTGCTCGCCGGGGTCGAGGGCTGCTGTCATGATTTTTGTGTTTTGTCGTTCTAGGGGTGATGATGGATAGTGTTTGAGGTATCCAATTTGGGAAGTAATCGAGCCTTGAAGTGGGACAGTGCGACAAGATCGAGCAATTGAGTCTTTTACTCTGCTTGGAAATTATGGATGACACTGGAGATTCGAAATGAAGTGTCGCTTTGATTTCGTGCTAGGGCAGACGCGAAATATGAAAAGCTATTCGGTCTTTAGACCGAGAAGTATGAATACACTGAACCTAGATCAAAGAGTCGAAACCATCTTTTAAAAATAACTGTACCAGTCGTTCGCCTGAGAAATTGTCTGGGCAATTGCGTGCGATCAGGTCAACGTATAGAGTCATACCTGGATGTTGTGATGTGGCTGCTGTGGCGCAGGTTATCGATAAGGCGCATGCTGTCTCGCCATCTCCTAGTCGTCATGGTTGTTCATTCTCGAAGCAATTGCACTCAGAGCGAATCAATGGCGAAGTATGTTCGCGTGTCGCAGCTCCCGAAGCTGGTATCGCGATCAGGCTCACCATATATACCGCCCACACAGTCCCTCCGCTGCTTCTCCGTCCTCAACAGACCGTCACCTAACTATGAGGGTCACATACCACTTACACGCACCGAAAGGCTAGGCCTGGCGTTCGGCTCAGGCCTGCTGAGCTTCCTAGATCCGCGACGGGGTGGTACGTTGATCTTCGATGGGATTGCAACATAGCATGCTTACAACACTTGCAGATCTCATCGCATCTTTCGGCGAGGCCACTGCACAACCATACTTCATATACGCCCTCCGCGACCGCATGCTTCTGAGCCCCACGGGTCGACGGATACTACGCGATAGACCGCGACTCACATCCACATCCCTCGACATTCCACGCCTTCGCCAACTCCCACAGAATACAGTGGGCTATGCGTATGCGTATTGGCTCGATCGAGAGGGCGTGTCCCCAGACACTCGAGCCGCGGTGAAATACATAGATGACGAAGAATGTGCCTATGTCATGCAGCGGTACCGCGAATGCCACGACTTCTACCACGCACTAGTTGGGCTCCCAGTCTTTCGAGAAGGGGAGGTGGCTTTGAAAGCATTCGAGTTTGCGAATACTGGCCTTCCCATGACTGGTCTAGCAGTGTTCAGCGCGCTGACGCTAAAGAAGGCCGAATGGAGACGGTTCTGGGATATCTATGGTCCCTGGGCTGTCAGGAATGGTGCACGCAGTGACGATGTGATCAACGTCTATTGGGAAGAAGAACTAGAGACGGATGTTGACGAACTGAGAACCAGGCTTGGAATTGAAAAGCCGCCAGATCTTCGAGAGTTGCGGAAAGCGCAACGGGAGGCTCGAAAGAAGGAAAAAGAAGCCAAAGAGAGCATGGCGCGAGCTGCTGTGTGATCGGCTATCCATGTACATTAGTTTTGTAGCAATGCTGAACGCGGATATCCTAGCCCCGGGTCGCGTGGTTCCTTGCATGGATCAATGATGCTTTCCTTAAAAGGGCGGGCTAGCGAACTGCGGGGTCTCCACTCACCCCGGGACCTGCAACCCGATACCTGTGCTTTCACCAACTTCAGCTCGGGCGTGAGCTCTCCATGCTAGACTAGCATACGACAGAGGATAGCCTTCGCCCCTATGTCGACATGTCTGAGAAGCGGAAATATGACGGTTCCCCGGAGTCAGATCAGTCCCTACTTCCAACAGACGATGGTAAACCTTCGCAAAGCCCACAGGAAGCGCCAACCGTCGTGGAGAACTATCCCCGGAAACGCATAGCAATTGCTGTCGGTCGCACCAACGTTGCCATAACCCCTTACTGCTTCGCTAACAATTCCTAGTGTAATGTCTGCAGATTCCGGAAGACGCGTTGTGACGCGCAGAAGCCGGTTCGATACTCCATTCTCGGGTCTCATTTTCCCATGCTGACCCCTACAGTCCTGCGGCTTCTGTACTGACCTAGGCATCGAATGCACCTACCGAAAGCCCACGGTAGGGGACCGGACCAAACCGGCTGCTCCGCCACCGTCAGAGGCGCTTGTTAACATTGAAAAACGATTAGCCCAGCTCGAAGCAAAATTGGAGTCGACTCAACAGCTCGTGCAAAATTCCGCAGTCTTGTCTCCAAATGCTTCCAACCATAGCGAAATCCATCCCCCACGGAATGGTAGATCACGTCATGCAAGCATGAACAGCAATGTCGCTAATGTCCTCCACAATGCCACGATGTCGGCACCTTCCGTTGGAACACCGGTGGCATATGACTTCGCCTACCGACAGACAAGCACAGAGGGAATGACTCCAAGGCCTAGCTTAACTACCTTCCGTGCTCCACCATATATCCACGTGGAAAGCTGGGACTACTCCGCCGACTTCTACGACGACGAGCTTTTGGCTGGGGAGCAGTTGGCCGACCAATGCGATGAAATCGTCCATCGTCCCATTGATCTATCTAGGCGAATGTGCAGGCGGCTCATGCAATCCTTCGTCGAGAACTTTCTCCGCTGGACACCCATCTTCGACCAACCGACTTGCGTCCACGCACTAGAACAAGCCGAAGTGGGCGGTTTTGCATATTCAGATGCAGCAACATGTCTAGCGTTCATGATTCTAGCTCTCGGCGCCATATCCGAGGATCGAAACGAGAGCCCTAACAATCTTACACCGGGGTTGGAATACTGTGCACGCGGCTGCCACATCCTTGAACGCCTATCGCTTCGAACAGGAAGTCTGACCGCCCTCCAATGCCGTATCCTGCAGGCATCTTACTTCAAATTTGCCATTCGCCCTCTCCAAACGTGGAATTCGATCACGCAAGCAGCTAGGGATTGTATGCACATTCTGAGCTCAAAGACAATGCGGCGATTCAAACCCTCGGAACAAGAGGCATTCAACCGTGCTTTCTGGGCATGCTCTACGATCTTACACGAGTGAGTGGGCCCTCGTGCGGCTCATATACAATGGGTTGTAATTATCTAACGTTGTACCTAGACTTGAGGCCACGTCCAAGATGCACCCAATCGGTCTACGCCACTTCCACGAACTCGTGCCACTGCCACAGTTTGAAGAAGAAGACTCTGGGTTCTATTTCTTCTTAGCACAGATCAGCCTCAGGAAGTTTTTGACCCAGACCCTCGAAGTCGTCGGCTACCTCACAGGACGTGTAATATTCGCCCCCGTCGTGACCGGCGAACTACGAAAGCAAGTTCGGGAATGGTACGATCATCTACCTTCCGTCGTTCGGTTCCCATTAGATTCGACACCACTCTTCGATTCCAGGAAATCCTTCCTGAGGGGCCAATACATAGCGTTACACGTTGTCCTTGGCTGGCCCTCGGTGCTGAACATCTTAGAGCACAGCGAAGGAGACACTCCCATTCAGGATCAAGAGACTCTGAGGGTCACGAGAGATCAGGCCCAGAGCTGCATTAGAAGCTCCGCGCTGCTGATGAGCGTAGCTGACGAGCAACTAATGTGCCGTAAGATGGGGACGCACTTCACACTTTACGCGTAAGTACCTGATCTTGGAGACAGTAGATGCCTTGCTGATGTTACGCCACAGAACATTTGCATGTTTCGCAACCCTGCTCATCGCCTTCAATCACCCCGCTCTCGCATTCGCCGAAGAAACAAAGCAGGAGCAGCATATTCGCAACGGCTACGAGGTTCTACGGCCTTGGGCTCATCTTCCGCTGATACGTCGTGCTTTGGAAAGGGCGCGCATCCTCATGCAGCAAGCTGGCCTCGCGCACATCTTTCACGCACATGCTGATGAAACGCCCCCACCCTCGACTGGGATCAGCCCAGGAGTCACATCGAGTCATGACTGGAGATCTCCACAAAACGGCATGCCCATGAAGTGATGGAGATATTTGCCCAACAGATTGTTATGTGGGATCTGTAAAGCAGACAGATCGTTCATGTGCCTATATCTTTAGCGTCAACATTCACTTTAATCCTTAATAGGACCCGGGGCTATGTACAATCTCCCTTGGGCCGTCGAAGTTCATCACTCTTAGCTTCTGCTGGAGTTATTCTTATCATCGATCATCGATTATTCGGCAACCTATTCGTATATTTTACACCAACTCTGAAAGGTCGATCATTACGTGAGTTATTCAAATCCTTATTCTTTATACTGCTCTGCTAACAGGTAAAGGTCACATTGATCTTAATACAACCACCAAATCCAGAAGTCTTGGGATCAGAATGAGCATCTCCTTACGAAAGAACATCCCGTCACTCATCGCAAGCTCGTAACCTCCCAACCGTCAGCCTCAACCACCGCAATACCCAGTCCACCCTCAACAACATCCTCATACGCCGGCGGGCCACTCATATCTATCTCGGAGTACATGGGCTGAGGATCTCCACTCCCAAGATTGCCATGTCGAACAACGCGGGTCATCTCCGCTTCAGTCGCTGCTTCGATGTCTACCTCGGGCTCTAAGCAATGAATTAAAGCGTGCGTGAGTACGCAGATGGAGATGAAGAAGAAGACGAGGACAAACAGATAGACTGGGGAGTCATGGCGGGGCGATGCTGTGGGTGTCATTGTGGCGGGGACAGTGGGGAAGCGTTGAAGCGTATGACGTGCGTGGTTGTGCATCTGTAGGTTGCTCTGGTTGTTGTGCGGAGATTTGAAAATTGGAGAAGAAGGAAAAGTAAAAGGTGCAAGTGAGGTTGGGTGAGTAGAGCATTGTCAAAAAGAGGGTTGTGCGTTCACAGTGTGGTGGATTTGAGAGGTCTCTGACAGAAATGCATGGTGCATGTGTGGCTAACTGGACAGTTAAGATTGGGAGCAATGCTTCTCGAAATACCGAGAGATTCGTTTGTAGGTTACATGCGTTATGCATGTGAGGAAAAAAAGGTTTCGCATTAAAATTGAGCGTCAACCGAAAAGTTGTACCCTATCCATAGATCGAACCCCACCTTTGCTTCATCAATCATGGTGCAGTGGTTCTGCATCTTCAAAGGTTGCTTGTACTAGCTACCCTCACGTTGACCATCAACGGACGCTTCTGCCACACAAGATATGCCTCTTGGTCGGCCCATCCCTCCTCGCTTTCCGAACACAGCTTGAGATCAAAGTGGTACACGATCTTCGCGAGAATCAACCGCATCTCATGATACGCCATGCTGTGTGGCCCAACGTTAGTACCATGCCAACGTTCAAATAGTACAGGGAGGGTCAACTCACTTCTTGCCCAAGCAATCGCGTGGACCAACAGAGAAAGGCTGCACAGCAGATCGCTCGTCGGCTGCATACTTTTCATCTCCCATCCAGCGCTCGGGGATAAAGGAGAGTGGATCTTTGAAGTTCCTAGGGGAGCTGTACATTGGCATGTGGTAGGCAGTGACGGTGACCTGATTACATGATTAGCTTGCCACCTTCAGCTCCACTAGTGTTGAAGACCTACCCCAGGAGGGACATAATGCCCGCAGATAGTCGAACCATCGGAGGGAGTGATGTGCGGGAAACCAGTCACGACAGGCGGATACCGACGCAAACCCTCTTTGATGCAGGCATTGAGATACGGCAGCTTGGCAATCGCATCCATGGAAATATCCGCCGAAGAGGTAAATGAACCGCGAACCTCTTGCGTGAGTTTCTGCATCGACACTGGGTTGCGGAGGAGGAAATACGTTAAACCTGAGAGCAATGTTGCTGTCGTTTCTGTCCCGGCTACCATGAAGAGTGAGGCGTTCACATCCATCTGTCCCCTAGACAAGCCTTCCTTTCCTTTCTCTTGTTGGCTTAATACAAGGTCCCAGATATCTACGCCGGAGGATTCCCGGCCTTTCTCCAGGCGTTTCGTCACACGTGTTGTAGCGTGGTTGAAGTGGACCATTCTCTTCTTCGCGGTTAGATGGTTCAGTAGAGGCATTAGCACCTTGTCCGCGAGAGGATAGTTTGCCTTGATGACATTGATCCGAGTACTAGTCTTGATTGCCTGAAATATGTTGCGGACCCATTCGTCGTATTCTCCGTTGTCAAGCATATGTAGCGATTCGCCAAAGGTAAGATCACCCATAACGTCGAAGGTTGTGAAGTTGTACATCTTGACCATGTCAAACTGCTGTTCTCCGTTGTTCGCCTCGATGCCGTCCTTTAACACTCGCACAAGCTGATCGACGTATTTGGTAAACAATGGCGCTTGCTGCGTGAGAGCTCGATCCGAGAACGCTGGGCTGAAGATACGCCGGATTCTAGCATGCTCCGCATTGCTCTGTGTGAGAGACAGGTCCTCACAGCCGTTTTCTGTTCTTCTGTACCGCTCGAAATGCTTCGGTGGTGGAGATCCTTGACCAACTTTCGAGCCGTGGCCGTAGATATCGCGCCTAAGGGTGAAGGTACCATATCAGTACATGTCTCATATGCATCCTGTACACATTTGTTGCTCACCAAGCTTGAGGGCCAAGAAAGCTGAGCTCGGTGGGCGAGATACGGACCACATCGCCATATTCTTCATGCAGGTGAGCGATGTAGGTATGCAGTGATCCTGAGAAAGTGGCATAGACGTGTGGGACGCGAGTGAAGGCAGCGAACTTCGGGCCTGGGAAGCGACTGAGTGGATGGAAATAGACTCGATGGTATCCCCTCAATATCCATAGAACGAAAAGCTGCGGTGTCTGTTAGATTCGACACAACACAATTAGCTGGACAAACTTACAACAGTGACGGCAAGCGCAATCACCTCGAGCAGTGAGAGGTTCTTGAGCGTTCTGGCAAGACCTAGAGGCTTGATCTTGGTGATGGCAATTGCCATCTTGTCGGTCTATCTGCTTGCAACCCCTGAGGTGGGTGAATCTGAGAAATGATGTTTGCGAGTCCTTGATGAGCGACCTTCCGTTTGCACCCTTAGTTAGCGGGGATATAGTAACGGCAGGAGCGCCGGTCTAGATGACGCTCCACTAAATATGGAGGGCAGTCGCACCCCGAGCGTGGGTTCAAGCGCGCCCTTATGAACTTCTTTGCAAGCTAATAGGTGAAATCTCCCGTTGCAGGCTACGAAAGGGTTCAACTCCTTACTTAAGGCAATTTATCAATGAATCAAGGCCAGCCCATAAAAACTTGCATCTTACAAATAATTTAAGGGGCGCAACGCTGCTTCTCTCATTTGTTGGCAATTAGGCTAGGCAGCCCTACTGGGTGAGGGTGGTCCACGACACCTGTGCAACGCATTTGCCAACCTATCGAAATGGGAAAGAAGAGGGGTCGTGAAGCGAGTGTAAGAAGCCAAGCTCCCGATACTATGGTTTCACCATATTCGTTTCTACCCGATCTCATGTGCTGAGTCAGCCTCAGCTGAACCATTCAATGCAGTGGCATTATCCTCCCAAGCTGATAGGGACCAAGACTTAGGGGCGTGGATCACAACTCCTAATGGTTGAGGTCAGAGCAGATGTGGAAGCGCCAATAAACTCCATTCCATCCATTGGCAATAGTGCCGGGTATCCCATTCACTCGTGAAACCTAACCCCGCAAAACCGGTCTTAACCAAATGACCGTCTCGTCAGAGAACAGAGGTTCAGGCCCTGCCTTCCAGCCAACCCGCAGCTCGCTCCAAAAAAACATTGAACCCCTTGATGTTACCCAACAGCCCACCTCCAGTTGATCCGACGTCCCTACCCACCGTCTCAAGCAACATGCTCAAGGGAATTTTGGGACCTTCGTCCTCTCTGCCCTCTTTGCGTGCTTTCTCGCGGCCTTTTTGAATCGCAGCTTCAATATCGAACATGTTGGCGCTGAGCGCGTTTCTCGCTTCGACCCTTGCCTTCTCAGCTTCGAATTCCGCTTGTACGTCATCGTGCTCTAGTGCGATCTCCTGCCTGTTGTTCTGGAGGGTGAGGATCTCCTTTCTCAGTTCAGCGTTGTCGCGTTTGAAGAGCTTCAATTTCTTGAAGTTGATGTTTAGGACGTCATTGGCGTCTTGGAGATCAAGCAGCTTCTCGTCCAGGCTTTCTTTGAAAGAGAGCGAAAGGTTTATCTCGCTGCGCAGGTCCTTTCTTTGCGCCGAATCTGACGAGGTCTGCAGTTTCTCGGCAATTCTGTTGAGGCGATGATCGATTGTCTCTTCGAGGATTGTGCGTGTTGTGTCGGCGACTGTGATACCGCGTACTGTTGAGCCCTTGATACGCATGACTGAAATGACATGCTTGGGTCCAGAGAACTTTTGACGCTTGCGTGGTGGTTTCTCGAGTGAAGGTTTGACACGCTGTGCATGCTTGAGAGGTTGACGGGTCGCGACAGGTCGAGGTGTGGGAATTTGTTCCACTTCAGGCTCTGGCTCCTCGTATTCGTCCGAACCGCCTTCTGCATCAGAGACTTCTATGACCTCCTTCTCACGTTTGGCATATTTTCCAGGGCGTTGTGTTCGCTCAGTCTCAGGTGAGAGCTCATCCAACTCCTGATCAGCTTCATCTTCTACCAATGTATCTCTTTTCCTTCTCTTCCCAGGCTTACGCGCTACTGGGGTTGCTTGATTGTCAGACTTGTCCACCTCGATAGGCTTCTTCGGCCTCCCTCGTTGGGCAGGCTTAGCAGGTAGTGCAGTTGCGACGGGCTCATCTTCTTCGTCCTCCACTACCCGTCGAGGTCTACCACGCTTTGCTGGTGGGAGCACAATGGCTGGCTCTTGCTCCTCGCTTGGGGTTTGCCTTTTCTCTCCATTTCCTGCGATTGATGTGTCGTGCACTGGTGTTGGCTGTATCAGTGAAGACAATTCGTCCACGTCCATCTCCTCGTCGTTTAGCCCATCAGATTGTGCTCGTTGCTCCTTTGCAACGACACGTGGAGTGACCCCGTTCGTTTGTGGCGGTGATAGCTCATCCTCACTCTCCTCTTCTTGAGCAGCGCCGGGGGTGTTGAACTCAGCTCCAAACCGTGAACTCGACGCTGTTCTTGGTTGGTGGTTTGGAAGCATTCCAGGGGTAATGGGTGCAGCGTCTGTAGATTTTGATCTTCGAGAGATCGATTGCCGTGAAGTCACAGACATGTTCGCCATCTTGTCCGCGATGGGCGTCTGCCGTAGCGCGCCGCCGGAAGAAGTCCGTTTCTTCGCTAGAACTGACACAGGAGTGCCATTCATAACCGCTGACGCGTCCAAGACCGACTTTCGCGCAGTACTTCCGCCCTCCTCCAGCATTGATAGCTCATCCGGCACATCATCCAGTTCTTCCCGTATAGGTGAAACCGTACCCACAACCCTCCTACTCTTCTCAATTGAGCGTACCAGTTCTTCTCGATCCGGACTGAGCTCGTCCTCCTCTCCATCGTCTGCGCCTGGCTGTGCCTGTGACGAACCCCGCTTCCTCTTGCCCAATTGCGGAGTCACGGTCGGTTCTTTTGGCGTACTCTTCCGCTTCGAGCTACTGCTACGCTGAACCGACGCGCTTCGGTGTCGCTGTGCGGATCCATTTGCGCCGCGTGGGGTATTCCGGACTGGTGTTCGACGCGCCGATCGTTGGGGTGGAAGGGATGATTGCTTCGCAGGACCAGTCCCAAGCGCGCCAAAGTTGAAACCAAAAGACGCCTGTACAGAAGACGGCCTGCTAGTGTTAGTATACACCGACATTGTGCATGGAGAGCGACGTACCCAGCGCCGCGCACGCGCTGCTGTCGATGCTCGCGGCGATCTACAAGTGTGTTAGTAATTAGTCCCAAACGCCAAATCGTATAAAATGTTCATACCGATGGGCGCCATAGCGATGGTGGGCGTAACAGTTAGTATTCTAAGTCTGCCACGGCCGCGTGTTGGAGTTGGTCCTCTGTTATGGTACCGGACGCGCTAGTTGTTATCAGCACGTGAGTGGAGCTTGGGCGCGGAAACATTAATGTTCACCGATCCCCGCCGATCACAGGTCCACTCACTTTGTACGTCTCAACGCCTTTAATTGTGCCTCCCTATATCTGATGAATGATGGGCTGGCTCTGGGGTAGCGGTAATAGCGGTGATAGCGCGAATGCGCAAGATCAGCTCGATCCATCCCTCCGCGACTTCCTCAAGAAAGAGGCTCCTACAGGTCCGAAACCTACATTACCATCCGCACCGAAAGAGAAGTCGGCCACACCCTCAGCACATACACAGGCACAACCGCAAGCACAATCAGCAGTACCAGAAAAACCCGCCGTACCTCCGGAGTCGCAATTCCAAGATGGCCGCTACGCCCACCTCTGGAAGAACTACACACCCCAAGACATCCTCAACGACCGCGGAAAGTCCGACCAAGACCGCCTCCGCGACCTCGTAGACTCATACAATGACCGCAAGGCCTCAATCGGCCGGGTAGCAATGGAAAACTGCGCGCTAGAGTACATGGAACAATTCGAGTGCTTCAGACATCCATCGACATGGTGGTCGGCGGGTACACTGTGCAACGCCGAATCGCGGAAGTTTAATCGGTGTTATGACATGCAGTCCAAGTTTCTTAAAGCGCTGGGGTACATGACGATGGATGCACGGACACCAGAGGAGGATGAGAGAATACAAATGCATGCGGATAAACTGTATCAGCAGATGTTGCAGCAAGAGGCGGAGATTGAGAAGGCGAAAGAAGAGGGAAGACCAGTACCAAAGTTTGAGAGCGTCCTATCGAAGCGAAATGTTGTAAGAGCATTGGGTGGAGCGACATCGACAGCAGGAGCTAGTAGGTTAGCCGGTGAAGATGAGGACGACGTCTGGAGTCAGATCAAGCCGGAGTCGCGGAGAGAGTATGAGAAGAAGCTCGCTGCGTTACCGCCAGAAGAGCAGGAGATCGAAAGGATGGCTGTCCTAGGTGAGCTAAAAGCATCCACAGGCATGGCGAAGCAGGTAGAAGAGAAGTTTGTCGAAGAGCGGATACAACGCATGAAGAGGAGGGAAGCAGGGCAAGCAACATTTGGCGACACCATCAAGCACTTATGGGGATGGGGCTGACTGGGCAGGATGCATTGTAGGTTTTATGTACACTCTTGTAAAGATATTTTGCAAAGTAAGGGCGGGCGTCTTTGCTCATGACGATTATACCCTTACTATAAGTTGTCTCTGGAATAGAATCCTCGACTTGCTCCTCACAAACTCTCTACGATGCAAACCACTTACTAGGTACTAGGAGCATAGCGTGCATCTCCGCAATCTTGAAGCGTTCACTAGCGGTTGCGTGCGGGGCTAGGATCAAACTAGCGGCCGTGTCAAGCGATGCGGTCAGATCGCCATCGCGTCATCAAGCAGCACTCGTCATGAACACCAGGCTGCGACCTCTCATCTCACATACCACCAGCAGACAAGTTTGTATTCCATACGGACACTTCTGTATATCCTTCCGCACCGGCTTCTCTTTGCCTTTCGCTAAATCGTGTGTTCCCTGGCACCGAATACGCTCCACATTATCAGAGTCCTGGTAATCCGTGTACCATTCCGGCACAACATCTCCACAGCATGCACGGGCGTTTCGGTCTTGGACGCCGTTTGGACGCCGTTTCACTTGTTCGGTAGACTCTATTTGATTAACGTCCACGCGTTCGTTGCCAGGTCGTCACCCGGTGAATTAGCATTGTTTGTTGGAAGCGCGGGGCTGTTGTTAATACGTAGGCTTCACATTCACCTCGCTTGTGACGCCTATCACGAGGTCTACCACGTTGGCGTCTCTATATCCAGTGGCAATACCATTTGACGTCACAAACGACCACCCCATCATTACCACCGGTCATTTTGACTCAACCTTGGAACATGACCCGCCCAAACAGCCTTGACATGGGTCGGCCCAAAACACCGACCAACGCTTCAGCGCTGCTTATGAGGACTCCCATGTCCAGCCCATCGTTTCAAGGATCAGCTTCACCTAGCAGCAAATCCCCACGCAATCCGTTAAATAAGCACTGGATTCTAGAACAACAACGAAAGACATTCTTACACCATCTCACAGAATGGTCGCTTAATCACGACTCGAGTCCACACTTTCACGGCAAGATTAGTCTCTTCAATGCCTCTCAAGTTGCAGCAGAGATAGGGCTAGGCAAATCGGTCGCTTGTATTCTTACAGACACTACGTTCACAGATGCGAGAAAGAAGATTGTAATTCGACTTTTCCCACCCCAGGAGAACCTAACGAACAAAAAACGAGATTCGGGACGTAACAGACGACACGACTCGATGGATATATCTGGGTCCGAACTGAATTTTAGTGAGTGGCAAAGAGGTGTATCAGGAGACACGAAGGATGATGGCGACTGCGAAACCTCGAAACAACCGAAGGGCACTACCAACGGATACTACAAACTAGTAGTTCGATGCGGCGCAGGATGGGTTTCAGCTCGGGAGTATTTCAGCAAGCTGTACTTCAACCATCTCGAAGCACAAAGGGCAAATGGTAGTACCTGCAAACTCAATCTAGACGATTCCCTCAGAATCCGATCTGGACTGCTGGGTTCTCGACCGACCTCCAAAGATACCGTTACCATCCGCCCACTATTCCACCCCTTCCGCAGATTGCCGCTAGAACTCCAGGAAATGATCCTGAGTACAGCAGCTGGCCAAACGAGAGCCTACGATTTATGTAACGACCTTCATCTCCTTCACAAGAGTAAGAGAAAGCAACCGTCGCCCATCTCGATCTCAACGATGTTTCAAATTTCGAAGGCGCTCAACGAAGATTTGGTTCCGTACGTCTACCACAGTACCGACTTTCATTTCGGTCTTACTGGCTTCACGAACTTTCTTTGGCAATCTGGGCCAATCAATCGCCCGGAAATCCGACGCCTTACGTTCCACTTCGGCAAGCTTGCACTGCTGCATTGCATCCGGTGGCTCGCGCCAGACCCGGTTTTCGATCTCTTAGAGCCTCCGGTTGTCACGAACCCACCATCACTCCAGTACTTTTGGCGGTGCCAAATCCAAGACCTCGTACGCGACCTCAACCTGCTCACCCTAACAATCAATCTCAAGGGTATACCTGCAGTGGATGTCCCGATGGTTGTTCGCATCTTACAGTGTACATTTGGAAGTGTAGAGCGCATGCTTTTTGTTGAGACAGATAGAAATGGCAGTTGTAGAAAGATGGACTTGAGCGATGAGACGATCAAGATGGTGGAGCAGATGACTTGGAAGGAACTGTGTACAGGGTATTGGGAGAGACACCGCCAGCATCAGTACTTCTTCAAATGGGACCTAATGCGCGCAACGACGGAGGAGTTTGAGAAACGGATGGATGATGACAGAGAGTTCTTTGATTGCGCCACCTAGAGTCTCCTTCGATACATGTTTGCGCTCTATTACGCAGGAGATTAATGCGGCATACCGGACTGCGCGCGTCTGGAAGTTCCAGGGTTGATGGTTAACGCTTTATGAGTTATGAAAATATGATGACATGTGCGAACGTAGCAAAACAATCATCACAAGTAGATGTCTTAAAACTCTTCCTCCGTATGTTTGTGCCGATCTTGGTCTGATCTGGGTACATACTCCATGAAATGTGTACCTGGTCCCGCCTGCGTGGTACAGCCGAGCAGCGGTTATCGATAGCGAGGCCGAGCGATGCGGTTGTGCGCGGTTCAAGCGCTGAAATTTGGCCGATGATCAAGATAGTCTGCTCCTCCTTATCTTTAAAAGATATTTATTGCCTGGTCTGTGGGAGAGGATCGGGACGCGAGGGGGCAGGAGGGTTCTTCGATCTTCTAGTGACTACGGGGGACGGGACCCCCCTTCCTGTTTCGCATTCACCTTTTGATCACTGCACGTATGCATATAAACGACAACAACCGTAACAGCTTAACGCTTCGCCTATTGGAATCTGGACTCAACTGCACCGCAAGCCCCCCGCTATCTGCCGCAATACACTCCTGTAAGGTTCTTCCGAGCTAATCGCGCCTTTCAAAACAAACACAGTTACTGTGTACATCACCTCGACTTTCCCATTTTGGATTCGACCACAATGGCCAACACAGTCAGAGATATCAATTGTAAATCTTGCCATCGAATTATTGCAGCTATTTCGCCAAATGGACTCGTTCCCGCAGAATCGGCCAATACCCAAGGCTGCGACACGTGCCAGCAGTTCAGCGCACTCTACGATGCTATGGAGGCTGCGGATGAAGAATATGCACCGCTTCATAACAAGGGCGATAAACACCGCGGCAAGCAGGTTGCGGTGGCCAAGGTCAACAAGACGCATATGGATTTCGACAACTGGTTGATCCGCGTTGAGGCGCCTGTGAAGCAGAGCGCAGAGCAACAGGGTCGTGGTGAAGAGGAGGGTCAAGAGGAAGAGGAGAACATGAAAGATACAGTTAGAGAGCAGCAGGGTATCAAGCGCGCGCGCTCACACTCGCCTACTACTCAACAATCGGGAGTAAACAACTCACAGACGGAAACGGTGGAGAATCAACAATCCCAACAGCCGCAAGTGTTATCAATTCCGCATCGACCATCATCAAAACGCTCCCAGAGCACTGTATCTCTACCAGAGCGCAAGCGGCTCAAGTTCTCGGATTCTGTCGAGTTCCGAGACGACTACAGAAGCTACCTCACGCTTGGTCGCTCCAGTGAAGAGTATATACCGGGCCGATATGCACCACCCGAAGGTGGGTATCTAGATACCAGCGGGGCTGAGCAGAGCTTTCCTAAATTCACAGGTCTAAAGAAAGTGAGAGGCGCATGGGTTGAAATGAAGGAAAAGGACGACAAGAACGAGAAAAAGGACTTGAAGATGGCTGCAGAGTTACGAGGGCTGGGAGCCTCTGATATTGCGACTACGCAGGAGCATGAGAGCGATCCTGAAGAGGAAGGAGACCCGGAGCGCGATGCTAAGCTTGACTCTCGTTCGGCGAGACTCGCGCGGAGAACGCGAAGATCTTCAAGTTCGGATACGGCACAGGAGATTGAGACTTCGGCGAGTCGTCCCATTGCTATACCGCGAAGAGGAAGAGGAAAGTCGCTAGATAAAACATTGAATGAGGCACAGGACCCTTCAAGCGAGTCGGCTGCAGCTCAACAAACAACAGAAACAGAGAATAAACATGACCATCAAGTGGAGACCGCTACAAGCACAGCGCAAGACATTGGAGTAAGCGAACAGAGACTAGATGGAGATATAGGTGAAGAACAAAACCTAGTCGTGAAGGAGACGCGCAATGATGGGGGCAATGAACTGAAGCAGATACCCGAGGATGATGCTTCAGATGTGATTGCGTAGTCTGGGTGCCGTTGCTGTAATGTAATGAAAAGGCGTTGGATAACAAACCCTATGCTATGTCATAGAGCGCTTCAGGAGTATTCCTCGAGCGCCTTCGCCCTTAGGAAAACCTAATAAGCTGTTGCCTTTCCTTAGATTTATTTTAAGAACGGTAATGTTTGTGTGACATACGTTGAGGCTTCTGGATAGGCGGGTCTTGCCTGACGATGACTCTGGGACGGTACCGTGGTTGTATCTACCAACCGAACAATTTAAATATGACTCCTCACCTGTAAAAGCTTCTGGCGTGGATGAAAGCTTCGTCTAAGTTAGTCAGACGCGTGCTCCATTCACACCCACCGCTCCTTCCTGCATGACACACAACCCTCATCAAGATGGCTCCCAAAGATGAGAATACACCCTATCTCAGCTCGCCAGGTTCTCCTGAGGGCGAAGGCGCTCGAGAAATACCCTATCTCAGCCACCCAACTCTCAACACTTCAAAGTTTGAGTATCCTTGCGCGGTCCTAGCAGGAGCAGAACGCTATGATCTTGTTGTAGCGAAAATCCAGCTCTAAACATTTCTAAAATAAAATCTAAAGAAAGGCGACAGCTCATCAGGTTCTCCAGAAGGCGAAGGCGCTCAAGAACTACTCAAAAGCCGAAAACCAGCTCTACACAGGGTAATGAGAAGGACTTGGAAACGAATATTAATAATAAAGTGTTAATTCGGAGACCAGAAGACTGGTGCTCTCTCAGAGTACACCCAAAGACCGAGGACAGCTCGCCACACATACTAACAGGATGACATTGGTCCCACCAATGTTAAGCTACATGGTCATATCGCACCGAGCTACTCCCCAGTCTACTAAGAACAAACCAGAATCTAGATTATATACTACTGAAGACTTTATAATAGAGTGAAAATAAAGCAGGGATGGAACTTGCCGCGCGAATACTGCGTACATTGGATGATCAAATCCCCAGACTTTCTCATGTGCTATCATCTGCCCCAAGCTACAGCCTTTACGCGAACACAAACCAGACATTGAATGAGACAGCTAGGACGCCAAATGCATAAGAGGTAGTCGACCAAACCCGCTAAAGGTCCAGGACTCCATATGCTTGATGTACCGACATGGAAGCTTGAAAACGAACCCCACAATGCACTGAGTTACTCCCCAGTCTTCTAAGGACAATTCAGAATACTAGTTTTAGGCTATCAAGAACCTCCCCGCTGTACTAAAACCATATCGACGACGGGGTTTTCTCTCCTTGTCTCCACAACTGTTCCCCAGCTTAACTTGCGCGGACGGTCCGATTTAGGTTTGTTTTGCTCCACATACCGTGAAGGTAATATCTTCCCCTCTATTCAGACCGGCGGACCAGGTATCCGGATGAGTGGGCGAGTCGAAAGCATTGTGTGAACGTGTGGTATGGGAAGGTGGGGAGTTGGGCTAGGATGCTGATAGTGATGAGGGCGAGACTTAGGAAATGGGGACTGACTCGGATGACTCGTAGGAGGAAGAGTATGGAAAGAGAAGGGGGAGAAGGAAACTGATTCCAAGCTTCGCAGATAAAAAACAAGTATATTCCATCTCCTTCACCATGGGCGGGTCCTACTTGAATAAAATCTCCCGTTATCTTCAACTTATCAACCTATTATAAAGAACCCATTCCCCAACCCACCCATTCCATGCCATCACTCAAATTACTCCTCTGATCCATTTTACACCATCCCCATTGCCAAACAGACACTATGCCGATGCACCACCCTATGAACACCATGCTCGCAAGCCAAAAAAAAAAGACTACTAATACAAGGGTTGTGTTTATGTCGAAGACAGATATCGAACCAGAAAGGTGTGGAAACCAGAAAATGTCGAACCCAATGTGGAAATGGGTCGAGGAGATGCTCGAAAAGAGATCTTGACGAAGGGTATAGACGGAATCGAAGCTGATATGTATGCTCACAATAAGATATAGGCCGAAATAACACATGCACACAAAGCATGGAGGTGACAGTACCGGGCTAGATGCGTACGACGCCACTGAGGGGATGTGCCGAGCTTGAAGATGAGGCGTTGTGGTGAGCGCGTATGACCATGATTGGCAATGGCGTCAATGTGTTATGTTGCCGATGATTCGAGCCATCCTCTGCAACATGCTCTTCATCTAGAACAACCGCCCCCGGCTAGCCTGGCTCGCTCGACTAGGCGATGTCCGACTCCGTTCGTCCTCTTCTGGAACGTCGCTCAATCTCGTAGGGTGGTGATGCCTCATGCCCACCCACTCGTCGCCATAGCCGTCTCCACTATAGTCCGGACGGTTGCCACCCGCTGTGGCATAGCCCTGGCCATGAGAAGGTCCCGCGCTTGAGGTCGTAGCATAGCCACCTTGCGAGGTGGCGGCGGTACCGTAGCGCTGCAGATGCTCTAGCTCACGACGGCGATCTTCCTGTACGTCGTACTCGTCTGAGACGGGAGATTGAAGTGATCGGAATGGAATGCGGCGACCTGACTCGTCGAGGAGAAAGTGGCCTCGTTCGTCAATGGCGTACTCTTCGTCGCCTTCTGATGTTTCTCCTCCGTGGGTAGACACATATGATTGCTCGTCCTCTGGGATGCCCGTACCCTGGTCTTGATGCAGGTAAGAGCCGGGCTGCTGATAGAAAGCTTCTGGCTGCGACGTAGTCGACTGAACAGGAGCGTGTTGTGCGTGCGTGGTGTGGTATGGGTATTGTAGAGGCGCCGGAACCTGGGCTTGCTCTGCTGCTGAGCTAGCACCGCTGGGTCGAGATGATGGGACAGGTGCAGCGCCTGATGGTACATACGTGCCCTGGGCAACATGAGACGGCACCTCAGGCTCGACATGAGGATGACGTGCGCTCTCAGTGAAGGGGTCTGTGTCAGTTGGTGATTGACCCTCTTCATACGAGTAGTGTTGCTCGATGCCTGAGCCGCTACTCTGCGCACCAGCGTACGCGTCTTCTCCACGGACTCTGCCGTGTCCGCCCATGCTTTGTGCCATAGGGACCACTTGCACACCGCCAACTAACGTGGGCTGACCCTCCCTGAGAGAAAACGTCCTGTCACGCTCTTCTTGCTCTCGTCTCCCTAGCTCTTCCCACGCCCGCCGGGCTTCTTCCTTGGAGATCTGCAGTTCACGCTTCATTTCTGTTACCGCCCGCTCGGCATTCTTTTTCTCGGTGGCCATGCGCTCCATGTTCGCTTCAGCTTCAGCGCGCGCTTCGCGCTCAGCTTGTATTGTAGCATTGAACTCCGCTTCTCGCTCTTGTGCACGTTCCTGCTCTTGACGATGCTCGTAGAACCACCTCTGGAATTTTCGCTCGGAAGAGGCACGTAAGCGTTGCAACTCCACAACAGCGTGAAAGAGGTTTGCGCCAGCCGCCGAAAGATCGGTAATCTGCCGCGACATCTGCTGGGCCAATGGCTCTCGCCGGACTTCATCGGTGTTCTGTTCAAGCCGCCGTATCCAGTATGAGGTAAGACCTTCCCAATGCGAGGAGAGCGTCTCCCAGCGTTCGAATGCATGCGGGAAATTTGATGATGTAGATTCTCGCGGTTGCGCGGTTGTTGATCCTGGAGGGGGCGGTGGGCGTGGTGGAGCTGCAGTTGAAGGTCCTGCTTGTGACGAACCTGCAGGAGCAGAAGGGCGCCTTGCGTGCGTTGCGCCAGGCGGTCTTCTCGATTGCTCTGTGGCTGAAGGAACAGCCAGATTCGCAGGGGCGGGTCGCGGCTGCTGCTGGGACAGTGAACTTGCCCTGGGCCTTCCTTGTGAAGCGCCACCGGTCGTCGAGTATTCGTCATGAGAAGTAATAATATTGCCGTGTGGATTTGAGGTTGGCACTACGCGTTCTGGTTGACGGGGTACGCCCCCAGACGATGCTGGGTATTGTACGTATTGGTCGCCAGATCTTAGAGGGCCCGATTGAGGCTGTCTCTGAGCTCCAGACTCAGTAGTAGTGGGTGCGCCAGCTACGCCAGCAACAGCTTGGGCTCTCCTTTCGGCGCTTACTCTCCGACGCTCTTCCTCGGCCTTCCTTTGCTCTTCTGCTTCTGCTCTCTGTCGTCGGGCATTCATGATCATCTGCGGCGTGCGAATATTTGAGCGGTCAGCCTGCGTAACAGGGACCGGCCCTCCTGTCGTGCGCGCACCGCCATTGGCAGCGCGGCCACCTGTCAGATCTGACATGAGCGCGTTCTCTTCCACCAGATCGGGCGTGAAGGAATATGGAAGGCGGATGGCTTCTTCGAGGACAAAGCGAATGGCAGACGCGGTGCGACGAGAGATGCGGAGGGCAGGATGAGGCGCGAAGAGATCAGAGGTCCGCGGCTGGGAGGTTGCGCGAGGACGAGGTGAATTGTCACTGAACCGTACAACCCGTTGTTGCTGTTGGGCCGGGTCGACAGATCGAGAACGCTCGAAGTTTGGGGTGCGACGGAGGCTGTGTGCCGCGCTTCCCGCCGAACTCGAAGCGCTGGAGTGGTTGTGTTGCGTCCGGTAGTAGTCCTGAGCAGCTTGCTGGCGTAGCTGTAAAGATGTAACGTAAGGTTCGTGCGCGTCGCGGTCGTGGGGATCGTTATAAGAGGGCTCGTGATAGGGGAGTATATTGCCGAGCTCTGGTGGATCGTTCGACGACAATGTGAACCTGAAGACTCTTGCTCAGGCTGCGTGGGACTCGACGGCGCAAGGGCACCCGCCGGGTTCGAGGTGATCCCCGGCGGTTGGAGGTCGGGTGCGGAAGAGCAGTGCTGCGCGAGCCTGCTTTATCGGAACGCTCAACAGAGGGTGCAATGGCTGGCGAGGATAGTGTTAGATACAGAGGAGGCGGAGGAATTAGCAGTGGAGCCATTGCTGCAGTGTGTCCAAGCAATTCGGGACAAGAGGTGAGGTGGTTGGGTTGTGGCTGGGAGGGAGGTTGGGGGGAGCTTCAAAAGTCGACTCACCACCTACACCGACACTTAAGATAGAGCCAATGTGCGTGTCTGCATGCGCTATTCGTCGATCGTGATGCGCTTGCGCTGCTGTTGCGCTGCTAGTTGTTGTCCAATGTCTCTTGCAGAGCTGCTGTCCGGAAGCAACGTCACCAAAGGAAGCGGGCCTTCAGCCACAGCGCACGGCTGCGCGGCCGCCGTCGACGCGCAATTCGAAGAAAAGGGCGACAGAAGACTCAATTGGTGCTATTCGGCGAGAATGCATACTCGAGTCGCGCGCGTGGAGCAATCGCGGACGTGAGGTTGTCTTGGATCAGGACGCGGCGAGCCTTCTCGGACTCGTTTGTGCGAACGGATTTTGACTGTGGTGTAGGAGCATGGGCCGTCGTGCAGCTGCGTGCATATGGGTACAAGCGATGGATTCAGGACAACCGACTGCGCGCTCTCCCGACGAGCTGTCGGCGTGCTGCTACGATGGTGCTGGGAGCTGCCCGGCTGCCAACTCATCGCGCATCTCACTAGCCCGTTCTGCTGCCATGGGGGCCAGGCAAAGCGAGACCGGCACAGTCCATCTCGTCATCGTCGCCCTCCGAAGCAAGGCATTCGCACAAACGATATCAAGAAACGCGGAAAAACCTAGGTGGCAGAGCTTTGTCTGATGTCGACAGCTCTTTCCTTCCTCGAGCTACCTACGGGAAGCTCCTGCCAATCAGCAGCTCGGCATGGCTTTCGAGGGAGGAGCGGCCCGAGCCCAGCGGGACCTCGCTACCGTTTCACGAAGACGTGTGCCATTGTCGAGCCGACACAACAACTCGCCGTATCTGAGACTTTGCACCATGCGTCACACACGAGTACCGACGTAGATGCAGCAGGTTTGTCTGAAATGCAGCGTGAGATCTAGTGCACAACAATGGCACGTTCCGGATATGTCGACCCCTGGAGCGTGCATCAAGAACATGCAGAACCCAGCCTCGTCTATGCAGGGCGGATCGAGCTCACCATCTCTACAGAATCGCTCGTCTTGCTTTGCAATCCTGCAGCATTGACGAGGAGAACCAAACAGAACAGAGGACCCTCAATGGAGACAAGACAGTTGCGCGCACTTGCATGATATAAGGTCTTTACATGGTATCTAGATACAAGCCCGGATTGGGAAGGAAAAAATCATAACACTGGTCCATCTAAGGAATCCATAGAATCTCGCACCTCAACACTGACACTACATTTACAAAACCAAGAATCCAGCGATAACGGCAACAACGGCAGTCAGTCCAACGCTGAGTCGGCTCGCAGCACCCTCAAACTCAGTAGGAGCGTACGAGGAAGGCTTGGTAGGCTTGCCTGTGCCACTCGCCTGGGGGACATATGCGCTCGTAGCGTTCGTGGAGCCGTAGGGAACAGGTGCGTAAGGAGCAGAAGAGGCATAAGGCGCAGGAGTGTAGGCCACAGGCACCTTAGTCAACGTGACGTACTGGACAAGCGTGCTGGTGGCAGCCTCGACGGGGTACTCGGGCGTGCTGGACTCCTCGGGATAGGATCCCTCCGGCTTGCTGGGGTACTCGCCCGGGACGACAGGCTTGTCAGAACCTGGGTAGACCGAGCTGGGCTTGGGGGACGAAGGGTAGTCTGCTGCATAGGCTTCAGGGACCGAGGATGGGTACGCTGGAACGTCGGTGGCAGGGTGGATGGGCTTGGTGATTGTCACGGTGACGGTCTGGTCGACGTAGACACTGGTGGTCCAGCCCTCAGGGTACTCGGCCTCCTTGGTGGGCTTGGCGCACGAGCTGCAGACGGTCTTGGTGATAGTGGTGGTGAGGGTTGTCAGACCGGTGGAGCAAACGTCAACGTAGGTAGCTAGAATGAATCAGTAAAAAAACTAAACAACTTTTGCGGCGTATTTAGAACTTACTCGTGATAACGGTGGTAGTAGTACCGGTAGGGTAGCTGGAGTACTCTGGCTTCTTTGTGACCGAAGGATAGCTGGCACTGCCCTTGGAGCTCTCAGCAGGATACGCGGGATAACCACTGCCCGTGGAGCTCTCGGCTGGGTACGCGGGATAGGCCGAGCTGGATGCAGGGGACGCTGGGTACTGAGCGGATGAGCTCTTGGCTGGGTATCCCTTGCTGGAGGCAGGGGATGCTGGATACTCAGTAGAATAAGTAGCAGCCTCGGGTGTAGAGGCAGGGTACACAATGGAGGAGCTCTCGATAGGGTAGCCCTTGCTGGAAGTCGTGCAAGGAGTGGAAGAGGCAGCCTCGGGGGTCGACTCTGGGTACACAATCGATGAGCTTTCGGCCGGGTAACCCTTGCTGGAGGCAGGGGAAGCTGGGTATTCAGTGGATGACGAGGCAGCCTCGGGGGTAGACTCTGGGTACACAATGGAGGAGCTCTTGGCGGGGGGGACCTCGCTGGAAGTAGTGCAAGGAGTGGAGCTTGTGCTAGGATAGATGATCTTGGTGGTGTCCGCGGGGTAGACGATGCTTGGGCTGCTCGCAGGGTAGCTGAAGCTGGAGCTCTCGCTGGGGTGAGGGACGTAGACCGAGCTGCTCTCAACGTAACCGGAGCTGGAAGCAACGGAGTACACGGACGAAGAAACGCCGACAGAGTACACGCTGGAGGCCTTGGACGAAGCTGGAGCTGGAGAAGAAGCCGAGTATGCAGACGAGGAGACGTGAGCAGAGCTGGAGGCAACCGAGTACACGCTTGAAGAAACCTTAGAGGAAGCCGGAGCTGGGGAGGAAGCAGAGTACACGGACGAGGAGACACGTGCGGAGCTGGATGCCACGGAGTAGACACTGGATGAAACCTTGGAGGAAGCTGGGGATGCAGACGAAGATACGCCGACAGAGTACACGCTGGAAGAGGCCTTGGATGATACTGGGGATGCAGATGATGAGACCAGGGCCGAGCTAGATGCTACAGAGTATACACTGGACGAAGCCTTGGACGAAGCCGGAGATGCAGACGAGGAAACGCCGACAGAGTAGATGCTGGAGGAGGAGGCCTTGGACGAAGACACCGCACTCGAGGTAACGTAGGCAGAGGAAGAGCGGACGGTGCTTGAGGCGCGGACTGAAGAAGAGCGAACGCTGCTAGAAGCGACACGGGTGCTGGACGATACAAGGGTGCTTGAAACACGAGTGCTGGAAACCCTAGTGCTGGAAGAGATACGAGTGGACGAGACACGAGTGCTGGAAGCAACAATGCTGCTCGAAGACACGACCGGCTTGTACTTGCTAGTGAAGGTACCATCGACAGCAGCCTTCATCCAGTATCCGAACGGCTGGTCGTAGACCTTGTTCCTGACAGAGACGGTGGCCTCCCACAGCATGACACCTCCGAAGATGGCGGGCCACTGCTTCTGGTACTTGGTAACCAGGTCATTGGCTTGCTGAGGATCGAGGTAGTGGTCCTTGTGGACGGGAAGGCCGTCAGTGCCAGCCGGCAATCCAAGGTAGAGCTTGACGTCCTTGTTTTTCGAGTTTGTGTTCAACCACTGAGCCCAAGCATCGAAGGTGAAAGTAGTGGTCGACTTTTTAATGTCCTTATATCCTTGCGCGGCAGAGCAGATATCGGTGTTGTAGAATTGCGTGAAGATCATGTCGAAAGGCACATTCTTAATAGCATAGGCGAGACGGGCATCGGGAACTACGCATTGGGGGGCGGCCGAGATAAGAGCGGTCGGTCGGTTCAGCTTGATGCGGGTCACCAAGTAGTCGTAGTTCAGGTACAGATAATCGGGAGACGGGAGGCTGGCCGCGTCTGCTTCGAGGTCAAGGTCGAAACCATCAACAGCTGCGTTACCGAATGGACGAGGTCCAGTCCACCCTGCGGGAGCAACTCCGAAGACGTTGGAGAGGAAGTCGGCGAAGTCCTCTGCAACTGCTTGGGACGGCAGGTAGTAGTCGGTAGGATAACCACCTCCAAGGGAGAGGAGAACCTTCTTGCCGGCGGCCTGGCAAGCTGTGATAGCGTCTCCGACACCTGCGCAGTTCTTCAGGAGACCACTGTCCTTGGAGGGATCATTGGGGTCTGGGTAGTATCCCCAGCAAGCGTTACCGAAGTTGGTCTTTGGGTAGTCTCCAACTTTCTGGGGGAAACCTAAACGTCCATGTCAGTGTATGTGCCATGCATTCTGTATTAGGTTTTGCGCACCATTGACGAAGGCAATGTTAACAATGTCCACGCTCGGGTCACTGCAAACGTCGGAAAGGGGAATCTGGGCATCTCCTTGGCCCCAGTACACCGCAATGTTCTGAGTTGATGCAGCATTGTAGACAGCGGAAGCACCTGAGACAAGAAGGCCTGCTGCAACAGCAGCGCGAGAAAAGGTCGAGGACATGATTACTGAATTAATCGATATAAACAATATGTGAATGAATGATAGGACGGCCAGAGGCCTGTAAAGATCGTGATGAGTAGAACTCAACGAAAGGACGCAAGCAAACACCTGCTATTAGGATAGAGACTCGAAAGAGCGACTGGTGGTGAACTAAAAGGCAGTGCGAGTCACAGTGGAAAAGACATGGGAAATTACCCTATATCTAGCTCGACGCAGATGCGGTACCTGCATAGCGACTTGGGGGGCTGCGGGCGCCGCTTTGTTAGCATGAAGCCATCACAGTACGAGACGGCAGAGGCTCATGGTGCCATCGCATACGGCCTGCCCTAACGCAGGAACAGAAAGTAGGTTGCCTTCGCTCCTCATCATTGGTGGAGACACCGATGACCTAGCTGAATGAAGGTTGAAAGATCGTATGGCGTGCAGGGATAATCAGCGGCATGAAAGCGCTAAAGGTTAGACAGGGCGTTCATGCCACGCTTTGACGTGCGCCTACCCAAGCTTGCTTGACCGGTCGCTGGAAATATCGATAAGATCATCTCGGTTAAAAAGCTGGACCGCTTACCCAGTGTCCAGATTCTAGTCAGTTGCCTTTAAGGTCAAGCGAACTCCGGTCAACGGGCCAGACTTCCCGGCGGAACAGTTGTTCTTCTGAACTAAAAGGGTTGGCAACCTGGCATACATTATGACAATACGAGTAATAAACCAACAGCTTATGCTCGTGTCTAAGATATCAGCGTCGGCGCCTGCTCAACTCGGGCGGGGCTTGAAATAAATAGAGTGGACATGCTGACGGCGTTAAAAGCCAGGCGACAGTGGCTGCCTGCAGAAACCTCTCACAGTCGCCTACAGGAATTTTGTTCATCCGTAAAGAGTATGGCGCCATGGGTCGGGGTGGACTGGCGATGAAAAGACTTGAGTTGACGACGGTTGCCCGTTTCAGAGGGATGTTCTCAGGGGTTCCAAGCGGGGAGCCAATCCGTTCTGGGATGAGGGCATCAGCCATCGTGCAAGGCCGGCCGCCGAGTTTTTGTTTTCCAGACGTGGGCGTCACTAGACAGCCGCGTTGTGACTTTCTCCTAAACTGGAGTCTTTTGGTTTTTCTCGACATCTGATTTTCGCCGGATACACCTGAGCGGGCGTCGCGGGCTTCACCTCGGTCATCGCGCAATTTAGCAGAGGGCGCTATTTTTGGCCAACTGGCCTAGCCCCTCGCTTGGATCTCTTGGCAATGACACGGTCGGCTTCGCGACGTTTACGCGCCTAGTCGTGCGAAAGAAGGATTCCTGCAGCCAATTTCAACGGCACACTATGAGCCGAAGGAGCGAGTGATCCCAAAACACCGAGGCTGACCGTGTCATTGGAAGAAGTCCGTAGCTAGCCGCTGCTACTTCTCCTTGCTACGAGACCGCCAGTGTATACGCACAATAAAACAGAAATCCGATGCGGATGACCACACGTCATAGAGAGTTACCGCACGTGCTAGGTAGTGGGTCATGGCAAGGTGTGAGAGATCGTCCAGCGAGGATCAGCAGCTTAGTTCGCCGATCTTCATCGAACTGGATGGAGATGCAATGCTTCGATGAGCTTGTCTTATCTCTAGTTGAACCTCCGTTCGATCATGCCTTCTTCTGGTTGTTAGTATGAGCCCAACCGAATGGGTGCTCTTTTGCGGTGGCGTACCATCGAGCACCTTGGTCAACACTATCTTTCATCTCCTAACTCTACCGTCGCCTAAAACGCGTGTTATATGTCGGTTTATCGCCCAAAAGCTCTTTTGCACTTGTGTTAGAGTACAAACTTACTATATATCTCAACTCCCTTTGCTGAGTGTTCCTTTACGTGGTCTCCTTATAGCACCTCTACAGGGCTTTCTTACTATCAGGCCTAACCAATGGGCAGATTCCTTCAAGCTAATATAGAGTGGTTGGTAGCGCTGCAATGAGTATTCAGTCATGGTCTGCATTGTTATCGTTTCGTTTTCCCAAGCACAATCCGATGCCGTCATCCC
Organism: Parafenestella ontariensis; assembly: GCA_021596325.1. NCBI lineage: Eukaryota > Fungi > Ascomycota > Dothideomycetes > Pleosporales > Cucurbitariaceae > Parafenestella > Parafenestella ontariensis. The sequence goes on along the minus strand of JAKGDA010000013.1, from coordinate 356,662 downwards.
ATAGGCTTAATTTAGACTCTTATTCCTCATTTCAACGTCAGCATCCCTGCTCCATTTGATCTGCGATCCTAGAAGTATCTCAGTCAGCCCTTCATTACAGAGCTAGAGACTCGACGGGCTGCATGTCTCAAACGGCTGCTTTGAAAGGATATGCCGCTCGGTTCTAGAATCCAGCTCGTGACCCGCAGAAAACAAACCCAACTAACTTACCTTCCAACTTCCTAATTCGATAGACTAGGAACATAAATCAATTTTGCTTCGTAATACGGCCCTAGAGTTCAAGGACGACGTATAGGCTTCTATCAAATTCATGACGTCGGCGAATATGGTAACCGACGCAACGAGAATGAAAGGGCCGTCAGTGACTCTCCATTAAACAAACGGGCTGTAACATCCTTCTTCAATAGTCCATCAGAGATGTGGGCGACTTCTTCTTCGTAAATGTGGTGTAGACCTAGCAAATTCAAAAGCCGGCACTTCCTGCGCTCCCATTTTGTCTTGTATATGGCGGCCTTGAGAGTTGTGAGGGTTGGGTACGACGAAAAGGCCTGAATCTCATGGCGCGCAGCTGTTTTTTTAATGATGTGGTCGTCTCCGCTGTTGTCTATAGCGCTAGATGTTTCTTCCTGTCGGAGGACGACATGTGGATGCTGAAAATGAGGTTCCCCGTAATAACGTCGACGTGGAACACGGCGCTCGCGAGCAGTATAGGACCATGGCCGGTCGCATACCCCACAGTCGATTTTGTGAAGCTCGTTGTTGTGCCTGATGTCACCGATATTGAGCGACATGGTGTCTGCCTTGCCCTGGTCTTTCTTGGTCCTCCTTTTGCTGCCGTGTTACCTCACATCACCAGTGTCAGCCCCATCCGCAGTCTGGCGCGGTCGTTCGGAACTCCTCTAGAATGTTATGTCGAAAGCGCGCATGACGACACAGTCTTTAACGACCTTGAGTGGGGATCCCTATTAACGTCAACGAGGACAGCGTTAGCGAGTGTATGCATCTTTTATATAAAGCGAAGAAAGTGTCCTTTTTTAATTCATGTTAAAACTACCTGCATCAGTTTGCTGCCAATGACCCCAAGCCAGACCATCCTCCTTAGGATGTTAGACGTAGCTTGGGGTTACGTGTCTCGCCCTCGTGCGCAGATTGAGCATACACAGACACAACCTCTAGACACGAAACGTACAAGCCCCGAGCTACCTAGCATAGCCCGTCGAGGAGGTGATGGCCTTCAACCTCGTGAGGTATACGAGCGATTGTACATGTAACTCGGTGAAATCCTCACTGCTGGAACAACACGCAATATGGTGACTTTTACGGTACCTCTTGCTGCAAGACGTCTTGTCTTCAGGGTTTTCCGTCGGACAATGCGACTCATTGTCCATTTCAAAACAGCGTGCGTGCATCTCCGGCACGACGTTACGATATTGGACTTGGCATTACTCATGGCGTCCCTTTGAACCCATCACCCCGGTTGCTACCCCAGATTCTGAGTGCGAAGCTTCGCCATCCGTGCGGTCATTGTAATTTTCATTGCGGGGAAAAGTCGAGTCTCCACTCAGTATAGTTCACGATGTTTTTCTGGCATCATCGACCGTTCCTCGTCTCGATGTGCTATGCCCTGCATCCTCAACCACTCAACCGAACTCCGACTGCAGAGAGTCTGTAGCGCTGAGCAGATATGGACGACTACCACTAGTTATGCTTAGAGCTGGCTAGCCAGAAACAGTAGTGTCTTTACACAGCTGAGAACTTTACACTACAGTCGCGTCATAAGCATACGCAATAGGATCCTTTGTTTCCAGGCAGCCTAGCGGGGGGCACTCCTTCGAAGCTTCCATGCAGGATTCGGATGGATGAATAGGATCAGGCGTGACTGCGCAAGAGGCGTGCGCCCCCGACATCGTCATGGGCATTCATGCAGCCGTGGCTTTATCTTTCTCGGTTGCTATCGCGAGGCATGATGATGCAGCTAGCGGGTCGCGATTGGATCACGCTAGCCAGATACAGTTATAAAACCCACTTCTGCGCATCCCACTTCCCAGTGAATGTGGGGTAACCGCAGATCCGCCTATCTCTCAGCCTCAGTATCCTCATGACTGATTTGTAACAAAGTCGTCCTTCAGAAGCCTGCTACTGACGATAATGCGAGCTGATTCAGTCAATTTTTGCAAGGCGTGTCCAACTTTTCCGGCAGTCGGGCGTCCTCCCATAGGGGGTCATGGCGATCAAAATTGGGAGGCTCAACTGCTGTGGTCGGCCAATCAGCCTCGTGCTGATGCAGGACACGGGGCAGAGCGAGCAAAGTCCAACACATGGCTGGCCGAATTTCGGGACCTAGGCTCACTTGCCCTACTTTAAACCACACCGTGTACCAACAACGCGTTTTTATCAGCTGCTATCTTGGCCCCTGTCTGATAGGCGACGGTCACTATCGGCTGTGTCATCGCCCTATCATGCGCATTTAGAAGGTGGCTTCCGCATCGTTCGGATCCGCATTACAAGTTCGATTATTTCGCTACCACCCCATTGTCGCCTGACATTTCCAGCTCTCGCCTTTGCCGTACGAACAAACATGTCCACATTGGCTCAAGAGAGTGTTATGGCGAGAGAACTGAAGGCCAAGAAGACCAAATCCAGGAACGGATGCGGCCGATGCAAACTCAAGAGGGTAATGCCCCAATTGCTCTTCACCTCTTTTTGGACACTTGCTGACAGTGGTGAAGCTCAAATGCGACGAGACCGCGCCCGGTTGCTTGCAGTGCAAGAAGAGGAACGTCGCATGCCCTGGATATGAGAAAACCCTGAAGTGGTCAACCAAGTATGAGGTTTACACGCCTCCACAGTTGAAGTCTTCGTCGCCAAAGGCAAGGTCAATGCCCGATGTTACATCCCAGGCCTTCAACGCTACCGAGCCTTCTCTTCCCCAGAACGTCGTGAATGGCATCGAAGCCTTAGCTGCCGTGCTGCCTGCAGGCAAGAAGAACGCAACACCAGGAGGGAAGGATGCCACTAAACCAGCGTCACCGCCTGTTCCTTCGCCACCTAGCCTTGAGGAACCTACCCATGAGTCTTCTACCGAAGATGACGGTTCGCCGCAGGACTTTGAGCCCTTCCCCATGGAGGATATCGATGTTCTAGATCCCATGCTGTTTGATGGCCTCGTTGATGCCATTCCACTACCACACGATGACTTCAGCTTCGATGCTTTCGAGAGTCTTGCCTTCGACTCTGGGTCATTGGATGAGCTCTCACTCAAGGCTGAAGATGTTATGGAAGAGCAGGATCCACCGTCTTCGTCTTCGTCCTCGGCTTTGACCACCCGGGAATCAAGCCGAGAATCTAGCCCCAGGCTATCGCGTTCACTGCTTCTTGACTTTTACCGTCTTCCAAGCCCTTCACCAGACCCAACGTCACCGGATGACATTGAGTCCCTTCTTATCCAACATTATTTCAAAGATGTTTGCGCTGTTTTCTCTTCGTTCGATTCCGTTCTTAACCCTTTCCGGGCTACTATTGGCCGTATCTATCAGGACTCGCCTTCGATCAAATACGCCATGCAATCCATGGCAGCCGCCCACCTGGCGAACACTTTCCCCAATATGGCGGCAATTGGTGTGGAGTTTCAGCGCAAGGCTCGCGATGCTTTGGAAGTAGAGCTGCCTCTGGCTCAGAGCGGTCAAGCAAATGCCACCAAGACCTTTCTGAGCATCATGTTACTTGGTCTCACTACATCCTGGCACGACAGCAGCGCGCTTGGTACAGATTATCTATCCACCGCGCGAAGTTTGATCTTGCCCAAGCTTTTGAGCCGATCGGATAAGGTTGAAACCCAGCGCGAGGCACAATTCTTCGAGGAGTCACTAATACATTGGGAGATGCTCATGGGCTTCGTAACAGAAGACACCATGAGCTTCTCCCCTCCTTCAGGCCTACGCCCTCATGTAGTCTCTAAGAAGAACGTTCCTGCAGCTCGACGACCGGATGGGAAAATCGTTCCTCATCCCTGGACGGGCGTCGCACCCATGGTTCAGTTCCTCTTTGCTGAAGTCGGTCGCTTGGTCCGTAGGGAACGCTCATTGGACCGAGACTCTGCGATGGATTTCCGACGAAGGCAAGAAAACCTTCACAACGCTGCGTCTTTGGAAGAGGACCTTCTCACCATGGAATATCCATCGGTGGACGAGATTGCCGACACGGGCGATGAACGCACTCCTAAAGAGCACTTCGTCATCATGGCCGAAGCTTATCGCTGTGCCGGTTTACTTGAGCTCTACCGCGCCTTCCCTTCGATCTTGCGCAAACGTCTAGGAACCGACAAGTTCAACGGGGTTGACAGTGTTGACTTCCAATTCCCCATCCCACGGTTTGAGACGCCATATGAAGATACCGATATGAAGCTGTGGCTGAACTCGCTTGCCATGCACATCCTTCGATCCCTTGAGTCTCTTCCCTCTTCGTCTGGCACATTCTGCATTCAGCCGCTCCTACTTATTGTGGCTGCTTCTGAGTTGAAGTTCGTCTCTTCTGTGGACTTCTTCGATGTCCATGCCAATGACCTGAACGTCAATTTGGCTCGGGAGTTCGTCATCAGACGGCTACAAGAGTTTTCTCTGAGGCTGCCCAACAAGCCCCTTCGCCAGATGATCCAACTCATCCAAGAGACATGGCGCCGGTCCGACGAAGGCCAAGACGCGTTTTGGATTGATGTTATGAACGAGAAGGGATGGCACACTATTATGTGATCCATATCACTGTCATCCAGTTTTCATTCGCACTTCCAGCCTCGAAAGTCTTGTTGCTGTGCGGCTGATTGCCTGCTTCTCTTCACCCTGTATACGACACATTCACGACCTTGAACGCGACTATTCTTTTCGGCCTCGGCGTTACGGCCTCGGCGTTATCCCTACGGAGTCCAACAACCAATCTGCTTTCCGTTGTTTCCTCGGCGATTTCGACATTCCTTTATGACCACCTTCCGGTCTCCGCCTGTACGACTGACCATGCAGTCTTCGATACGAACTTTAATGTACGGCTTCCATAGAACGTTCGGTCCAGCATCCCGGTGATGTTTGATGTGGAGTTCGGCCTCCTGCGACACCCTAATACGATTGCCTATTGCGCCAATCCTGATTAAGACACCCATCTGCGATGCTCTGTCACGACATCCTTCCCGCGCCTTCCCATTACGATACCCAGCTGCGATCAGCCCACTGCGATGCCTTCCCACGATGTCCTATACACTACACTTGTACGATACCCTATTGCGATCTCGTCGTACGACTCCTGCTACGATTCTCTCCTGCGACTCTTCCTTCTGGCCTCCTCTTGCGACATCCTCCTGCGACATCTGCCGAGATGCCCATAGCGCCAACCCGAGCCACAGCCCAAGCAACCACTAAATACTGTGCCCTCACGGTTTACCCATGTACTTTACGTCTGATTTCCCTGGGCAGGTAAGGCAGATGCATCACGTGTTTCCCAACAACGACTCTCTGTCCATGCGACCTTACGACCTTGCGCCCACCATTTCCGGCCCAACCTTCGCACCTGATTGCTCCTTGGCCTTCGGTTCCCGCCCTGGTCTGGCGTGGATCGATCTGTTTGGTTTGTTTGTAACTTTAGAGGCACACTGGTTGACTGTACATAGTCCCCTCGCATGGCGTTTTGCTTTACGATACCCGTTTATTTTTTCTTATTATGATACCCTTTTTACTTTACTTTGCGATGTGCCCTCGTGGAGGATTTATAAGAGCGGGACATTAAGGGTCGACACTAGAAGGAGGAGGAATTTCAATGTGGAAAGTTGATACGAGCTATATGCCCCTTGGCGGATAAAACCCCAAGATGGATGCGCCATGGTGGATAAAACCCTATGGTCGAAAATGAGGACAATGGTAGCGATGGCCTGCTGTACAACTACTGTGTTCGTAGTTCATCAGCGGTATGTAACGCACTACTTGGCCCATGTAGCGCTGAAAATGCATGCACGGGCAAGAGCATGTACGGGAAGGAACCAGGGAATCGATTCATTCTAGCCGTGAAGTGTGCAAAATCACATCACAGGTCTATTTATCTCATCGTCGTCGTCCTCATACGCAATGAACTCTCGTCTCCCACTCGATGACTGCGCAACATAGTACCGCGTCGACTCATAAGCCCGTTGCTTTTTTTTGGCTCCTGGACTAAACACCGCATACGTTTCCGTGTTGGGGCTGGGGATGGCTAGGAGACGCTTCTCGGCGCCGGGAAGCCGTAGGCTACTCTTCTGGGATATCTTTGCGCTGCGATCTTCGTTGCGTCGATTCATCCTTCATTATGTTAGTACGTGGATTCGCATAGCTAGGTGGAGGGACAGCATACCATCGCATTCCTATGTGTACGCCTTCAGCTACGCATGCGAGGATCGAGACTGCGATGATGATTTGAAGCGCCCATAGATTGCCGAAAGAGTTTTGGTACGTGGAGAAAGGCTCCACTTCTGAATGGCATACTATCCTCTGTCGTGGTCGAGAGGTGGGTCGTGGCTCGTTTTCGCGTTGAGGTTCTTGGAAGCCGTTACGCGCTGCATAATTCAGAAGGATCGTGGTTGCCATCGGTCGTTGCTCATCACCAGTAGAGGGACTGACGTGGCCTACATAGAAATCGTAGACGTCTGGCTTTGTGTGCTGGATGTTTTCGAGTTCCGGGCCAAGATTGAAACAAATGTCAGATGTCGATAGGTCTAGTGAGGGTTCTGATGTTGTCCCGTGCGCGCTCGAGGGAGTGTATATCGCGTGTGAGGGTGCATCTGAGGCAATCGTGCAGCGACAATGTGTTCGTGTGGGGGCTGCTATAGTTGATGCGGCGAACACGAGGGTGGAAAGAACAAGCGAGGTTGTTGGTGCAACCAACATTTTGGCGGAGAAATAATTCTAGTCGTAAAATTCAAACTTGAAGGGTACGCGACGTTATACGTTGCCCAGAGGGTTGAGTTTCCTATCGATATGATGTACCGCGCCGCGAGATTTGAAGGAGAGTGAGGCGCAGACTGTTCGGGCGTCAACTTCAAACGCTCGCTCACCCGTATTTGGGGGTCGACAAATCCTACGGAACGACTTACCCAGGGCGTTGAGAGCCCCCTCAACGAGTTTATAGGTGTTCCTTGTGAGGGACTGTAGGATGCTCACGCGGTGTAACGACCAAACCGCAGATGGGAAGGGGTGCTGACGGAAACTAACAATAGTGATCACACGCAATTAGAGAAGATGACGATGCGGGTCCTAAGCACCCTTTAGGGTACAGGTATCGCAGAATTATCAGTATCCTCAAACAGCTTTCAGGTTGCGGCGTAGTGGGCCTATGTACCTCTAGTACGCCATGGCTAATGATGGGCACGATCCCGGTACGTCTGTGGTTTCCACCCGCCGTCTCAGCTGTCCCATCACAGCCCCAGATGCAACGCATCGATGAGCATTAAGTCTCGTTGCATTGTAGTCTAGCCCGAGTTAGCAGGCTCGATTCGGCACATTCTCAGCCTCAGCAGTGCTTCTCAAGCAAACGTACTCGCGAGGTGCTGCGATGAAGAGTCTGGATCTTGGTGCACGGGCGTTTTGGCTATGGATGGCGCAGCTGTGGAGCCCGTTTCGGAAGCGGCGCATTTCCAATGAAGTGCCCCCAGGGCTCTTCGTGATCAATGGCCATAGTCACGCAGTTGCATCTCGTTTCCTGCCAGTCGTTATCTTGTTAATCTATACCGGTGTCGCGACAAAGTGTTCCTTCGCTACGTAGACCGCAATTACCGCGTGGTTTGTTGCAGTCAGGGGCTCTCCCACATGAACGGACTGCGAAACGTTACGCCGCATGGGGACACAGATAAACCCCGAAACATGAACACTTGACGGGTGGTACCAGGCAACTCTTACCTGACGCTAGACTGCAATTGACGGGCCTAATCGTACTGATTGGGCACCTCTCTGGTTCAGCAGGACCACGCGAGCCCATGCGAAGTCCAAGGTTCCAAAAAACCCTCGTCGCGCAACAAATATGAAATGGCGGTTTCGCAGGTCTCGAATCCTTCAAACATAAGCATGAGCGGAGCGTCTGCACCTCCGCTCCGTGTACAAGTCGACCCACGCGCGCAGAATCAAACTGCAAATGTCGGGTAGCCTTCTCCACTGGAAACAACTAGCACGGACCTTCGAAGCGATCAAACAATGCCGTGAAAGCTTAAGGGGTTAAGCGGGCAAACAGAGCATGTACTGTCGGGTTTCACCATGATAGGGCACGACTTATTTACGGCGCAGAGATGTCACCTCGTGATCTCGAAAACAGATGCCGCACGGTCCAGTGTACCTGCAGCACGATAACCCTTTGGAAAACACGCCCTGTCAATGCAATTTGACACACGATACGAGCTCCTTCGTACATACATGATCCGGGCCCCAATTCGTTTTCGTGGTTCCTTTCAATAACAATATATGTACATCAGCTTCTGACTTTGCCTTCCAATGCGCGGTGATATCCCAAGTACCGGTCGAGAACATCCTTATTGCTTGAATATCTCAATCGGGAACCCATCAGCAACCGCCTGGTACCCTGCAGCATTCGGATGTAGCCCATCGCCGCCGTTGTACTTCGCATCCAGTTGCTCCGGATTACTCTTGCTCGCAACTATACTGGCCAAATCCACCGTATAATCAAAAGTCTTGCTTTCCAGGATCCACTTGTTGACTCGCTTCCTCGTCTTCTCCCTTTCCGTACCCTGGTAGCTGTTTCCTCCAAAGGGCATGATTGTGCCGCCAATAGTTACATAGCCGGCTTTCTTTGCGTCGGCGACAATTTGCGTGAAGGCCTTAATGAGCTGGTCGCCAATGGAGGTTTGCGTACCAGCACTGTTAGCGCCTCCTCCGATATCATTCACACCTTCGAAGATCATCACCCACTTCACACCCGTTTGATCGATCGCGTCGCGCTTGTAGCGTGTGAGGAGCGTAGGGCCGAGACCGCCGCTCAAAACAGTGTTTCCGCCTGCAGCCTGGTTGCATACGGCGACATTGGTGGAGCCTGACTTTTGGAGACGCGCGAGGACGAGATCGGGCCAGCTAATATGTCGTCAGATAATAGGTAACGTTATTGCAATAGAAGCCTTACCGGTTGTTCTTGTTGTCGTCAGAGCCTCGCCCGTCTGTGATGCTGTCGCCGAGGATGATCAAAGAGTGTGTATCCGCGGGAACGTAGGCTTGCACCGCGCTGACGAAGTACCTGTAGGCTTATCAGCACATTTGTACACGCTTCCTCTTCAACGCAACGCACCAGTGAACACTCGACGTGCCCGAAAACGTTGTGGCGTTGACCTTGTTCCCGCTCACAAACCAGCTCGTTGTCCTGCTTCCCGGATGTCCCGTAATGCTGCTACCACTCTGGCCTGCCTGGCTATACAAACTAACGGTAATCATGCTCTGTGGCTGAACTTCAAAGGCAATCTCATCGCTGAGAACAACTTGGCCTTTGGGCACCGTGAAGCTGCTCTTCCCGCCCACTGTGATGGCCGCCAAAGGCGAAGCCTGGATGCCACTAACGCCTGCAGCGCCGCCGGTAGGAAGACCGACAGATCCTTCAGTGATGGGGAGGTCGGAACCGCCGAACGTGTTCGAGATGGCAATCTTGATCTTGGAACCACCGACGGACATGTGGAGAGTTTGGCGGAGGGTTGCATCCTTCAACACACTACCTGAGCTCTAGAAGATTGTTAGATTGGTGTGGCAAGTAGGAAAGCTGAAGTGATGTCTGTGACGTACGAATGGCGATGGCGGCATGTTGCTAGATTCCACAAGCTGTGGCATGCTAGTCCATGTGTCGATCCAGTGGTTTCCATCTTGTCGTTTGGCAACGTTGTCAATAGCAAGACCGTTTACCGCAGGAGACAGTATAGTCAGCGTCGCGAGCGCAGCGGAAACAAGTGAAGAGAAGAACATATTGAACAGGCTTCGGGATTACTGTCGACCCACCCAGGTGCACCGTCTGTGGGCGACGCGCAGTTTATGAAGGTTCCTCCATAATGTAATTAGGCGATCTTCAAAGCCGCGTGGCATGTTGCAATATACATGTCAATCTGGGGAAGAGAAGATCGTAAAGCCGGTACTTCGAGGTTATGTGGGGATCTGCTAAAGGACGGGATTTCTTGAGGTTAATTAATATCGCAGGGTATAGAAAGGCGTCCTTGAATAACCGTTGCCTCTCGCCCTAGAGTATTAACCGGGGGCTTCTAATTCCTGTGATTCTAAATGATCAAAAACACTAGTAACACATGCGGCCAAGAGGAGGAGTGCCTACATGGATAGACACTGTTGTATGTTAAGAATTTGCTCGTAGTAGCGCTATAATTGGTGGAGGGCCTAATTGCTGTCGCGACGAAAGTCCAACTAAGCGTTCCATACCAGAGGAGGTTTTCTCTATTTTTTGCAAAGACCAATAGGTCGTGGTTGAAGCATACGGTGGCACCTTGAAGCTGGGAAGGTGGCAGTAACGACTAACGTACGCTAACCGTCCCACGCCACACCTAGTACCGGCACGCATCTCTTCCACCACCCATAGTTGCCGCGACCCTGTTTCGCCACATATCCGAATTTTCTTTTTTTGGACTTTGATTCAACTATCCAGCATCTGGGACGACAAGGGCCGCAACTATTCCTGCATGTGCGGGTGAGTTTCGTTGGAACAAGGGGGAGTGGTCTCTCCAGAAGGATCAACCCAAGAATTTCTTGAAGCTTACTGGCCTTATGTTCTCGGAGGATTTCGAAGACTACTGCTCCACTCACAATCACTGTAAGGGACAAAACAACATCGATTGGCATGCCGATTTCAATGCTATGCGCAAGGAAGGTGATCCCAAGGTCCCCAAGCAACTGAAGCATCCCTTCAAGAAGTGCAAGAAACCGAAAGGGCACCGCAGAGGTCACTCAGAGAAGGATAAGAGCAACTGGTAAAGGTAGGTGTTTTGAACTTCAATGATCGTGGAATAGGATCCGAACGTGTGCGCTTGAACAACGATAACGAAAAAAAGTCCGCGCTTCGGGTATGTAGAAACTTATTGAAGGAGGTTCCCTGTTCGTGTAGTATGGTAGCTTTGTGATCGATTTCTTTAGTCTTTAGTTTTAGGATGAGTTCTCAGTCTTCAGAATTTAGTTTTAGGGTTCTATAACCTACAGATTCGTAGCATAATAAACCCATCCTGCCAACCGATTGCCTTGCGTATTCCAGAAAAAAAAGCTAGCCATGTTAATGTTGAAGAAGGCGCCGCTTTATTCGCATCTTGTATAGTAAGCGGACTGTGCTCAAATCCCGGGAATATACGCACCAAAACATCAACAACTATGAAGGTATGTTCCCATCGGCGTGTTCACGCTTGCCTTGGTTATCGAGCCTCGGCGCCGCAAGACAATAACACTCAACCTAACATGTCCAGGGTTCCACAACCCCAGCTAAACTTTTATCTATATCACTTGCCAATAGGAGTGATATTCGGGTAATCAAGGCTGCGTTGTCCGACAAGCTGCCTCAATGGACAGATGTAAGCGATAGGATCCAATCCATAATACGAAGACCCAAGACCTAGCCACGCGACGACAGGTACTCGCCAGAGGATACCAGGAGTGTGGATGTTGGGGTGACTCGTCAGAACCTGGGAGTCAGCAGTGGTCGTCACGAGCAATCACAATGTACGTGTTCATCCCCACACTTTTGGATTTGACGATGGGCGCCCAGACTGTACAAAACCGTGGTTCAGGCCCTTGGAAAGATGGCTGTCGTTAGTACAGCGTTAGTCCGTTTTGAATCAGGCTAGCGTGGTCCCCGAACCAGCTTGATGCAAATCGCACACTTCCATCACCGCTTTCGGCGTGATAGTAACCGCAGCATACCGGAGCTTCTGTCGCGCTGCTCTATACGCCATAGCAGGGCATGTTGATCATTGGAGGCCAGGGCAGTCTTTCCGATGATGCTAGAAGGTGGTTGGTATCTTTGAAGGTATGTGCCACCGCATCTGCTGAGTAGTTACACGACTGGAGCGAAAATACTGAGACTAACCTGTTCTCACCAGCAAGGGACTCCCTTTGTATCGCGTAGAATGACTCCCAAGGACCAAAAACTGGGCTGTTCTTCCGCTCTAGTGGCTGATGTCTCTGACATGCCTCGCGGCTCCGCCATTTCCGCACCGTTACACACTTGGTAGCACGCAGTCACACAAGATCTGACTCTGCGGAGGATCTCCGGCGCCTACTGCACGTCCCCGACCCGATGCGCCCATGATTATCGTCTTCACGCGTAGTCCGTGCAGACCCTCGACCACGCTCCAGCATCTCCGAAATAGCCGGAAGTAACCTGATTTTGCAATCTCAACGACTTTGACAAGTATTTACTACATCCTTTTTATATTGAATATATACGGACAGGTTAGCAGTATGAAATTACTCATATATTAGTGCTGAAGCTAGAGTGTTTTACTGTTAATTATAGTTTGCTTCCGGCTGTATTGACGACGCTGGAGCCACACACCAGGTTTGTAACACCAGCCAAGGCTCTGGCGGGTACCATCGACATGGAAGCATCGAACGGTTCCTGATGGGCCCGCATGATGCCAACCATAACATCAAGCTTACGATCCTAGTGCCGGAAGATCCCCTCTCGCGTGTTTCTTTCTCACAAAGATTCCTCGCGCCCATAATTTCCATCGTTTATCTACGCCCACATGTCTTACATTGTCTTTCCGGCAGATGGTCCTGCATCGTAATCATCAGAATGCGACTTCCCCCAGTCAAGGTTCTTCTAGAATGGCCGACTCCGAATTACAAGGACCCGGTGACGCGTGGCTCTGCGCTGGTCATTGTGAACTCGATATTCATTAGCCTGGTCATTATCACGGTTGGACTGCGGCTCTATACGCGCTTGGCCATCAAGAGATGGTTTGGACTCGACGATGTATTTATTCTTTTAGCTTTGGTGAGTATCCTGAAGCTTACGAGTTTTGACTTCGGTTCGGGCTAACATATGCTAGGTCTTTACAGTTGCCCTGACCGCTGTCGTTCTTCTTGCCAACTCCAAGTATGGCTGGGACAGACATGTTTACGATATCCCCTTTGACAAGTTCGCGCCAACGTCGAAAATCGCCATGACAGCCAAGGTCGTCTTCACAGCAGCAGCGACCTTTACACGACTGTCTCTCCATTGTTTCTACTACAGACTGGTTTCTGATACCGACATGAAGTGGTTTAGATGGATAGTCCATGCTAACGTCATATACACCATTGGAATATTCACATCGTTTACCTTCGTAGCGATATTCCTTTGTAATCCTGTGAGGAATTACTGGACAATCGGCGCGCCCAGCGGCAGCTGCATGGACGAAGGCGTAACCATGCTCGTATGCGGAATAATCAACTGTGTCGCTGATTTCGCGACCACAGTAACGCCAATACCACTCGTCATGGGTGTAAGAGGTATGATCCCCTACTTAGAGATAAATTGACTGAGACTTGATAGCTACACATGCCACGCAGACAGCGCATCGCGTTATCCGTACTCTTCGGCCTTGGGATCATAGTGACCGCCGCCGGAATCGTTCGAACATGGTATATCTACAGAAGCCTTTTTGGGGAATATGATCAGACATGGTATGCATATCCGCTATGGATAGCAGCGGCTATAGAGATTGATCTCGGAGTGGTGAGTTGAAAGCCAAGCCATCAAAACGATGCTAAACGTACCAGATCTGCGCATCAGCGCCTGTACTCCGTCCTCTGCTGGTGAAGATACCCTTCAATCTCTCCGAGACCTTCTCGCGCGGCTTTTCAGTCAAGAAGTCAACGGGCTACAGCTCGAACAGTCAAACACGTCGTACCTCACGAAGCGCACCGAATGCTTCTGCAGCATCCTCGAAGCGAAGAGCGGAGCCGATAACAGGAGCATCAGAGCTTTCAGAGGACAAGGGCAAGAGCTACGAGATGAAACACTGGGCTGATGCAGAAGGGACACTTAACAATGACGAGATCGAATGCGGCAGTCAGGACGCTATACTCAACAATGAAGACGAAGCCACATCGAAACAGAGCGTTGCCCGGATATGGGACAGAATACGGACCAAGGAATCGAATTCGCATATGAAGCAGGACATGACCATTACACGAACCTCGGAGGTAGAGTTGCAGATTGAACCAGCAAGTGGGCGCAGTCCTCGGCGTTTATCTAAGCACTCGCGACACCGAGAAGAACCAAATACGCAACAACCACCACCGCCATTGCCGACGAAGTCTTGAGAACATAAGCGACAGGACGATTGGCCACACCAGCCTCAACCATTTACAAGTCATTTTACTTGCTGCAAACTCCTTTAACCTCATCGCCGGAAATTTATCAGTCGTCCGACGCAAACAGTCAATGTGCGCCGAACTAATGCACTGCTATTCATGTAACACTACGATAACGAAGACTCTGCCAACCCCCAGAAGCGCAGTCGGCGCGCTACTCCAGCTCCTGAACGAAGCACTGGGTGAGAACGGGTACATCGGCGGGATTTATATATGCACAAACTAGGGCTTCCAAGGTCTATGCAGCTACGTGCTGAACGGAATGAGTACCTGCTACAGTCTCAATCCACCTTTTACAAACAATATCTCGTCGTTCAGCTCTGATGAGTACGCCGGTGTTGAGATACTTCGATTCGAGTGTAGGATGTGGGATGGAGCAGGTGCACAGGGAAACAAGCGGTGCAGCAATGGCCTGGGAGTAACAATTTATTCATCGATGCTGCATCAATCGCCGGCCCAAGAACGTGTCGATACTAGCAGCAGCCAAAGGCTCGTCGTAAATCGCAAGCATTAGTTACAAACCTTGAACCTATCATGGATGCTGATATTTGGACGCACTATCCTGTCCCTTCCATAACTACCTCGCGGCTTCCTCCCTAAAAGAGGAAGAAAAAAACATTTGTGCTATAGAGGGTTCCTTCTCATGCATGTCAGCAAGAATTAATATGTTTCCGGCTTAAATTGAACAAGGCTCAGACGTTGAGAGAAAGTAGAATTGTGCTACAAAGGATTCCTTCTCGTGTCAGCAATAATTATGTTTCCGACTAATGTAGTACGGGGACCGAAATTCGAAGGCTAGCTGTGTATAAGTAGTGATGGTTTCTCGCCGTCTTTCTCTCGCTACCTCGAATATCCGCAGATCTACAGCTACCATACAAACTATTAGCGTCCGGTTGGCATAATGGTAAAACTCATCCCTTACGTTGCCTCTCTATTGGCCCTTGGTCAGGCTATAGCTGCCGCCAAGGCAGTTACATCCTTTTCCGAATGGGTTGATGGCATTCTTGAGAATCCTAATGGTGATAATATGACACCCGAGGAGGTCGTTGATGCCTTTCACAGTGGGCAATTCAGTACTCCACCGGCAGGTAAATCGACCCTCCATCCTATGTATTGTGCCTAACTTGAAGCTAACAAAATATAGCCAAGTTTAGTCGTAGCTTGATTCAGAAGCGCGCCACCTGTTATGAGCAGCCTAATACTGAGTGTCTTGTAAGCAAAATGAACTCATTATGGTACTCCTCAAGATGCCAGCCGAGTGGTTTCACTGACATCGCTCCTTTTGTTAGATTGTGGATGCTGTCGCATGCATCAACGCCGTCGCCCGCAGAGGCGCCAACGACTGCAAGAACGTTTACAAGCAGTGCCAGATTAATACTGCCGCAATGACAACTGACGGCAAAACAGACTCTTCTTGGTAAGCATCCCCATTGAGGTTCGTACAAACTAAGGTGGGTAATGTGAAACTAACGTTTGACCTCGTTATAGCAACGACGTTGCCCGTGGCGGAGGGTTTATTTTGGATCACTGCACTCGTGCAGGTAACGATTGGATAGAAGGGTCGGAGTACGCATATGGAAATGGAGGGGAGCTAGTACGACTTCGAAAACCTTGATCAATTCGAAGTATCTGTACTTTGTTTCGGCACGGTGTGTGTCTCGCGACGCAGTGGAGGACGTTAGTCGGTTTGAAATCCGCAAGTATAGCAATGAGAATAGGACACCACGTCCGGCTTCTTGTCTTTTCAAGCTTCATACAGCCCCTTGCGGATAACCAACTCAGGTGCCACAGCAATCGGCTCCACATACTGGATGTTCTCCCTCGTCTGCTCGAAATGCACGCTACCATATCGCAATAGCTCTCCAAACGTTCCCGGCTCAGTATCTTTGCCTTCGTTCTCTGGCAGGTCCATCAAAGCACCGCAATGAGGCGTATGCGTCAAACCCTTGCCGTGTGTGATCTTTTGCATCGTACTTTTTGTTAAGAGCTGCCACATCGTCTTTTCGGCTAGCTTGTAGTCTTCGCTCTCGGGATCGGCATCTCTCCTTACGGTAAACACTTTGAACAGGTCTGCACCATTGTACCCCACAATCTGCTCCGCGGGGAAATCCTCCCACTTGACATCAAACACGAGGATCTTCTTCGCCCAGTACTCGACGCCGTCGAAGCCTCCGTTGGGTTCTTGAAGCCAGGTCAGGCGGATCCAAGCAACGCATTGCCCAATATATCCTAGCACAGTCATTTCATCAACCTTAAAATCCCAGTGGAAGCCACGAGCCTCTGCTTCGGCAAACTTGAAATCTTTAATAAAGGAGATAAGAGGTGATTGCAGGACACCGGTAAAATCAGTGCGACCTTTCCAAAGGTGAACGAAGAGATCGTGCCTGCCATGAGTGAGTTCGACTGGCAGTCGCTTTGGGAGGGTATGACCTACCACTTCTTGATGAAAATATCGCCCTTCCGGGCCGCAATGAAGTGGTTCGCGATGTGCTGCTCGAACATCCAGGGTACGCTGACTGTGTACGGACTGTTCTCGTCCTCCAGTTGATCCCAGCAAACCTTATCCAGGTGTCGAAAAAGCATGTTTCCGACATCCATCCATACACCGCCATACGCATACAGGGCTGCACCACGCAGGAAATCTGCGCTGTGAGGTCCAACATACGGCCCAGTCATCGTTCCCTTGACGAACGCTTCCGGTAGCTCCTCAGGTGCGATCCATTTCAATGCGTGATTTGGTGAATCCGGAACAGTATCTAGAATCCGTACAGTCCATTCAGAGCCATGAAGGCGTATCCAATTGATGATGTTGCGCTGGCTACGAAAGGTGGAGGTACGAAGTCAGCTTGTGTCTCGACCTAGTTCTAACAGGGATACGTACCACCAGCTCGGCATGTTCTTGATGCCCGAGTGCCAATACGTCCAGATATTCTTCTCGGAAGTGACGGGTGCATGGTGCGTCAGGGACTCGAGAATCTCAACATCGGTGCGGTTATCCTTTGCTTCGACGTAGCGAAGTTGCGACTTGTACTCGTCTGGAATGGGGATTCGCTGCGCGGACATGGCGAATTATGGAATGGAGATTCGAGGTTGATGATGGCTGTGGGACTAATTTATAGTGTCTCTGCAGCATGACCGGAAGAGTTATAATACCAGTCTACGTGGTCAGAGCCAAAAGTCAAAGCTCAAAGCGGGAAAAAGAAGCCAGCATGAATAATATTAATCCACGTACCCATATAACAAAAACACTCACTACGATAGGTAGTCATTTCAATGAGAACAAAATGTTCTACCTCGTGATTGGTAGTTGAAAACACGTTTTCGACCGAAGCAAGGCTGTTGTACCGGTAAGCACTAGTGAGCGCAAATAGTTGCCTACCCGACGTTGCATATTGGCTTACATCAGATGGGCCTTAAAGAGCAGCAAAATCAGCGCAATGTGGGACTGCTCCTACGATAAGAGCTAGTTAGACGGACTAATCACTTCGATAGGAACAGCCGCAATGTCGGTGAACAACCTTGGAAAGCTTGAGGGCGGAATTCCGACTTGAATCCCGCCAAGCTATGCAATATGCTTCAAAAGCGGAAGGTCTTGGTGAATAAAGCAATTTCTTAAAGCAGGGCACAGTGTGATTTATCTACTCGCTTGTCGATCTTCACACCACCTCGTAAAAAAGGACCAGTTTCTAAGGAGATTATATGTACATGCCAGCGCCGAGAACTTCAACTTGTTACATGCGTGAACATGACTGATCCATAAGCTTCCTTAAAAGTTTCAGTCCTTTCCTTTATGCCTTTCTCCCTATAGTCCACCCCTCTCATGCCCTCACACTCATCCCAACCTCGCCCTCGCCTGCTCCATCTGCCCTCTCGCCCCATCAACAATCTCCCCAATCGTACCCAAACACTTCCTCAACAAACCCACATCAATCTCCAACGCCGCCTTCCCCTCCAACGTCTCCTGCTCCTCCTGTGCAGCTTTCTCCAAGGCTTCGATACCACTCTCAAGCTCTTTACACCCCCTCTCTAATTCCTCTATCGCCGGCCCGTATTTTTGAACTGTGAGCCGATACCTCTCGGCCCAGAGTTCTTGGGGAGTCGTTTTGCGGTTTGCGGCGGAAATGTAGTTGAGTATTGCCTCGTCTATGGTGTCGTCGATGGCTATGAGACGGTGTTCGGCGGCTTCGAGGGTGTGCCAGGTTGTGCTGACTTGCTGGCGGAGGGAAAGGAAGGGTTCGCTGGGCGATGGACGGGGCTGGCTTGGGTCGATTGGAATGTTTAGATGGGCAGCGTGGAACGTGATGCCCGCTTTAGACTGGGTTGTGGAGTCTTCGGGTGGGGTGTTGTCGTCCATCTTGGTGGTGCAACGCTCGAGAGGATTTGTGGTGGCGAGTAGTTGGATAGGTCAGGTTAAGGTATCTTTGTGTTTGTTATTTGTTATACTGTGCTATCATATGGGCTGTCATCCAAGTGACGGTGAATTTGTCAGTGAAGGTGAGAATGATAAGCGGCTTCAACGCATCACAAGTTCATTGACCCTGCATTGCAGCCTTCCAATGACTTAGGTCAACGACAGGCGCGGAGCGTACTCATTTGCTATGCCATCTATATGATTTGTTGGGATGGAAAACAACTACTGCACTCAATGGCGCTCTTAGGCACAGGTCTTGAGAGCACGTCAGATAAAGCGTTGAGACTATAGTTCTGTTCACGTGCTGCAGATTCAAGTACTGGAAGTGTTTCATTTGTATGTGCTCTAACAGACCAAGGCATAACATGCGCTGCACGTCGATGCTGCGAGTAAACGCAGGGTAAAAACAGAAAATATCAAACGCTTATGCTGCGAGTAGACGCAGAGAAAACATAAAATTAAACCAGCGCGCGTATGCCTTGCAAATACGCTAAAAGTTTCCCGAGTCTCGTTTCCAAGACCCCATTCTTTATGGTACGTATACCCAAGGGTTTGCTATTGAGAGCTGAATATATATACAGGCAACGTTGTGCCAGTCATGTGGAAGAGTTGCGGATTTGGCGTATCTACAGCTCCTCATCCGGATCGAAGGAGGTGGGCATAACCATGCGAGGGCGGTTGAAGACGGACATGGTAGCCAGAGGGGCAGCCCGCGCGGGTGTGGAGTCGAGGTCCATCATATCCGCCTCCGCAGTCGGGGCAAGACGGCGAGTCTGGGATTGGATAAGCTTGTGTGATGAAGAGTCAATGAGTGGTCTACGTACCCTAGGAATCGCGATGTTGCGGCCAACCAGGAGCCTCTTCGAAGGAGCAGGTCCATCGTCACCAAGGAAGCGCTTGCGCTTCGCTCCATGCAGGTTGCGAGGCGCAGAGCCACCAGCCGAGGACCTACGGCGCGACTCGAAGATGATGTTACCCACATCTACACCAGCCTCCTGTAGGTAGAGGGCTTGCTTGTCCCGGGAGACTTCTGATGTCTCGGCCTGTTTTGCCTGCTTCCGCTTCTTCTCGGCGGGTGTGGCAATCTTATCTTTCGAGCTAGCGGAGTCGCTCTCATCATCGCTATCGACGATGATCTCTGCGCTCTTGCGCTTCTTCGTGGCCCTATTCCGGGGGACGTGAGCGCGCTTCGATTCCTCATCGTCCTCGATGATGTCGTATGGGTCTTCCGTGGTCTCCTTTTGTGGACGCTTCTTCTTGGATGCCACTACCTTTGTCGCGACACCCTTCTGGCCCTCTTTTCGCAGGCCGAGATAGCCTTTCTTGCCGGTCACTTCTGAAGGGGGTACTGGGGAGTTGGAGTCATCCTCGTCAGACCCATCGGATGTGGTGCGCGACGCGTCTCTCTCTGGCTCGTTCGATTCAGGCTCTGGGGTGGCCTTGACGACATTATCTGATGCAGTGCCGGTAGTGTCTTTTGAGGGAGACAACTCCGCGCGGCCGCCTTCAACGACTATCGATGTGTCCTTGCGTGCCTCACTAGTGGTAAGGACTTCATCCTTGACGAACGCCGCACTAGCATCGGGCGCTGGGACCTGTTCCTCTGACCCATCTTGGCTCTCAACAGCGAGCGCCTGGTGCGTGAGCTGTGCCTTCTTGTCGGCAGGCTCAATCTTGTCGTCGTCATCGTCGTCGTTGAAGAGGCTGTCGAGCTCATCATCACCCTCGATGGCCTTCTTCTCCGGTTGGTCGGCAGTCTCGGTCTTGTCGTCTTCGTCGTTGAACAGGCTGTCGAGGTCGTCATCGGTGATGGTACCGTCGATAGCCTCCTTCGCTGGCTGGTTGGCAGTCTTGATCTTGTCGGCAGCCTCAACCTTGTCAGCAGGCTCAATCTTGTCGTCTTCGTCTTGGAGGCTGTCGAGATCGTCACCGGTGATGGTACTACCGACATCCTTCTCGGCCGGCTGGTCGGCTGTCTTGATCTTGTCAGTAGCCTCGACTTTGTCGGCAGTCTCGGTCTTGTCGTCTTCCTTGAAGAGACTATCGAGCTCCTTGTTGGTGATGGTACCGCCGATGGCCTTCTTCGCTGGCTGCTTGCGCTTCAACTTTGGTTCTGAAGCGGGCGTGGCCTTCTTTGGGGCCGTCTTGTTGACCAGGACTTTGCGGAGCTTGATGTTCTTGTTCGCCTCAGCACCTGTCTTCACCCAGGCCATGGGCCGAGGGGCGACTTGCACCTTTGGAGCAGCGACCTGTGGGGCAGCCGCCTTTGGAGCAGTCACCTTTGGAGCAACCGCCTTTGAAGCAACCGCCTTTGTGAGCTCTGCCTGATTGGGCTCGGGCTTGTGGTTGGTTGTGTCCTTCAGGGGGCGAGCTGCCGTTCCCACAGCCTTCTTCTCAGTGACGCGAGTGGTCTTCGGCTTTGGCTTCGCCTCAACGCGCTTGGCGACAACTGCAGGCTTCGTAGGGGCGGCGCGTGGCTTCTTGGGGGCTTCTGTCGCAGCGGTCGGGGCCTCCTTTCGGTGGGAGGACGCGTTCGACGTCGCGCTCTTGGTGACGGCCTGCTTTCGAGGAGCGACCTCAGCAATCTGTCAGGGGAGTCAGCTTTCAGTCTGCACATGATCAACCATGGGGACATACCTTTGTGCTACGTGGTCCGGTAACAGCCTTCTCATTGCCTGGCAGCGGATCTTGGGCAGTTATCAGGTTGCGTTGCAACTGCTCCAACAAGTCGCCAACCGTCATATCGATATCCGAACCGTTCAAGACCTGCATCAGCTGCATGAGGACGCCCCTCTGGCCCTCCGCGGTCTTCGGCACAATACTCTTCGCCTTGAGCAGCTCAACGATCTTCTGCGTCTGCTCTTCCTCGTCGCGTCGAGTCGTTAGTTGCGCCTCGACAATCGGCTGGACGAGGGCGAGCTGGGTAGTGAAGAGCGTCTTGGTCTTGGAGTCGGGTAGAGTCGCGGCTTCTTGGGCCATGAGGTCAATCGCGTTGTTAACAGTGTCGAGCTCGGAGACGGCGCGCTTCTTGTATGCGAGCGCGCCCTCCCATCTCGGGGTGACCCTCTTCGACCAGTCGAGAGACTGTGCGGGGGTGGGGATGCGCGTAGGTTTCGCGTTGCCTCGAGCGGTGGGACTCTGTGAGGGAGCCATGTCGCTTGAGGTATCTTCGGTAGAGGGGGGTGTTGTAGCGAGTATAGCTATACTGGAAATCAAGGCCTGGTGGAGGTTGAGTAGAGTGAGCTATGCAGTAGAGTGAGAAGAAGGCCGTGGAGAGGAGGGCGGAAGCTTTATATTCGGGAACCGCTCGTTCGCGTGGTGTGAAAGCGGAAGGAGGGGTCGAAGATGTAGAGGTGCTCGCCAGTGAAACATAATTGAGAATCATTTGTGACGGCGGAGTGAAAGGGGATCATCTAGAATCAAACGGACTAGCGTACTGAACATGAAGAGATAAAGACAAGAGGAGATGATTCAGGAAGACATGAATATGTGATGAGACTCTTATTACTACCATACCTACTTCAGGGACGAAGCAATCCTATGAAATGGAATCTATCATGTGATGAAAACACAACGCTATCAGGTTCATTGCGGCAATCAGTCTAGCATGCACGAGCCCATCCAAATCGCGATGGAACAGTCCTTCGGAGATCGCCACTCTGTCTACACGAGACTTGGGCAATCTGCTAGAAGTAACGTCTCGCGTTGGGGGCCTTTCGGGCATTGGCGTCCTTGTCAGTTGAGATCGATATCCTGGGCGCGGTACCTTGCTCCACGGCGTAGGTCTTGACCTTGGCCTTTTTACCTTGCTCGTATTCTTCTTCGCGCTTGCGCTTCAGCTCCGGGTTCGGGACCATGCGCTTCTGAAGCTCGGGGAGATGAGCATACTTGAGCCTGTCAATAATATCGGTAGCGTCCGATTTGATCTTCTGAGACAAGCCTGCCTCGCTAACTTGAGGCTTCGGCGGTGGTTGGGCGAGGGCCTTAATCTCATTGAAAAGCAACAAGTACACCAGTTCGTTGAAGGAGCGGCCTTGTTCGTCCCGGAAATCGTCAAACTCGTCGAGATGCTGACCTATCGTGACACCTTTTCGGCCATGCATTGGTCGGTCTCGAGGCTGTCGGCGAGCAGCGCTAGTTGCAGGGCCGATGGGAGTGCCGTTCTTGAGTCCGCCGATCATGTTCATTACCTTGGACGACATGGTGACTGAGATTTGCTCTTTAATCGCGGTTGTGTGGGTAGATGGGGAGATCGGAATGGAGTTGGAAGATACTGTTGTTCTATTAGCAGTATGGGTGCTCCGAACGAGTTGAGAGTGTGCTTGATCTATACTGTGGGTGGGGTCGTTTAGCTAGAGGAGAGGAAAAACAAAAAGTGCTATATGTGTGTGAAGGGGAGAGCACGCGCGGTGAGCAGGGTGCACTTCTTAAAAATGACGCAAAGAATGACCGAACAATGTAGTGGAAGCCAGTGAAAGATCGTTCTACAGTGTGGGTGAGACAAGAAAAGTGTACAAAGGCAGAGCATATCAACAATGGGAAAATGCATGATTGCTGCTACTGGCAAATACAGGGCACGTGAGAAAGTCAGTACTGCTACTGTAAGCTGAAATGATGCTTTGTCAAAGGAGCGGGCTGTCATGAGATGGACAGAGATGCTGTAGAGCAGTGAAGAGAGGAGGTGACGTTGGTAGGTAGCTCCGGGGCGGCCAATGAAAGCCGCTACTAACATTTTGGGGCCACATTTCGGCTTGGCAGATTTCCCCACAATGAACACCATAGCCCGCCGCCACCTTCGTGGACAGCCATTGCACCTTCAATTGCTCTGTAAATACGCAAACACAGCTCCAACACTGCCTATATAGATCCACATACCCCAAGATGAAGGTCGCTGTTCTCCTTGCGCTGGCCACGGCCGCCGTCGCCGACATCATCAACAACGAGGCAGGTACTCACGATTGTATCCAAAGCACACAAGCTAACCACGCCCACAGCACCTCAAGACCGAGGTCATCACTCCCGCGGAGTGCGTCCGCAAGACCCAAGCCGGCGACAAGATCAACGTACACTACCGCGGCACTCTCACCGACGGCAGCGAGTTCGACGCCTCATACAACCGCGGCCAGCCCCTCAGCTTCACTGTAGGCCAAGGACAGGTCATCAAGGGATGGGACCAGGGCCTTCTCGACATGTGCCCCGGCGAGAAGAGGAAGCTGACTATCCAGCCGGAGTGGGCATATGGTTCGCGCGGAGCTGGGCCCATTCCTGCTAACAGCGTCTTGAGTAAGTTGCGCTATAACAATAGATGCGGACAGGAGAACAACAGGCTGACATACATTAGTCTTCGAGTCGGAGTTGGTGTCCATTGACGGTGTCAAGGACGAGCTATAGACGTCGCGCGCGGAGGTGTCAATATATGATGGAGGTGACAATACGATCTCATAGGCTTAACAGCTAGATGAACGCATGTCTTCATGAATACATGCTATGATAGAACTCACGAAAATTGTCCAATATGGACAAGAATGCACCAAACCCCATTGTCTATGGGGTGGGTTCGCAGATCAACGGATGAAATGAACGCCACAGGCACCTCACCAAATGAGATATTGTACAGCGATTGATGGAAAGTATACCTCTTTTATTAAACTATTCAGCTCATCGTTCCTATTACTCGTGTTGTTCAATTTCGTATTATTCTCGTTTTATTGTTTCACTTCGCACAATAGTACTCTGTTCAGTTACAATACATTCACCACTTCTTCACTTTCACCAACGAAATTTTGCAACCCCATATAATCCGCCTTGGCCCCTCCAACTTTCAAATTGCTCCAGCTCACTTTCCTCTGCCTCAACTATAGCATATATCGACCTTCGCACACCGTCACCACAGCTATAACTTCTTTTTACACCTCTACCTCCCTCTTCTCTAGCACAATGTCTTCCTCTTCAAGCTCATTCTCCAACCTCATGCGATCCGTCTCCGCCTCTGGCGCCGCTAAGCCCACCGGCGTCGTCAAGAAGGTCAAAGTCCAGAATACTGGCTCGCAGATCAAGAAATTGGCTGCGATCGTCAACACCGCCAACAAATCCGCTACGGCGGAAGCGCCTAAAGACCACAAAGTGGCACCAAAACCCGCGGAATTGCCGTCCCTCCAGCAGATGAAAGAGGATGCGCTCGCGACGTTGGAGCAGCGCCGCAAGGCACTAGAGGCAGCTTGTGCTGCGATCGAGCCGCTGAAGGCGGACAGCGAAGCTGTCACCAAGGCGTTCGACGAGTTGGAGAAGCAGATTGAGGCCATAGATGCCGATATCGCGAAGCTGCAGCTGTTTGGCCTTGGGTTCAAGACCCACGACATCAAGGGCATCGACGCACAGGTAAGCAATCTCTATTAACAGTACATAGTGTGCAACATGCTAACAACATGTAGACATTCGTTGCTTTGGCTTCATGGGGCCTCGATGTGAAGAAGCAGTTCGCGCCCACAGCGGACGACAAGCCTGTCCCTGCCGTCGAAGACGCAGCGGTGGTAGATGATGACACTTCGCTGGACGAAGTCATCATGGCATCGCTCTTCGGCGATGAACCACTCGAGAAGCAGCCCTCTCCCGCCCCGGCAGAGGAGAAGAAGACCGAACCCGCTCCATCCCCGCCCAAAGTCGCCGCAAAGCCCGCTCCCCCCTCCAAGCCCCGGGCGCAAGCCAACTTCCTCTACAACCCCAAGCGCAAGCCCGCAGATGCCCCGATGTCGCGCCCCCTCAAGCCCATGGGAACAGTCGACCCGGCCAAGGTCCCCACCACCACCACCATCATCGACGCCATGGAGGCACACCGCGCAGTAGAACTCAGCATCGCGGCGAAGAAGAAGCAGAAGGGTACCAAGAAGGCGAGTGAATCCGTCTCCAAGGGCGCAGGCACGGGTGAGAAGTCCCGGTTCTACAGGGACAAAGAAGGCAACATGAAGTTGCGGAAAGGAAAGGCCTTGACTGGCGCGGGCGAGAAGCGCAAGCGTGGAGATGTTGAGGAGCTGCCGAATAAGCGTGTAGCTGTCGAGGGTCGGGACTTTTCTCGTCTGAGGGCACCTCGTGGTGTGGCTCCTACTTCGGACGCAACGGGCGCGGGTTTTGGTTCTGTGGTTCTTCCGGCTTCTGGTTCCCCGTTCATGGTGTAGGCGCGGCGTGTCTTTGGGTTGATGACGGGATAATTGAATCATGGTTCGATTAGATGGACGAGTTGAAGTCGTCATGCTTATATGTGAAACGCATCATAATTCCAAGCGCCGTTAGAGACAGAGCAGCGGAATAAGAGTTGAATGACACACTACAGCAACTACATTTTCATTTTCTGATGTTTTTACTACTCCTGTTCAATGCCTAGCATTGAACCCCTTACGCCCAAGCTCCGACGAGACTCATCAGGAAAGCACCAAAGAACACCAGCAGACAAGCAACCACCCTCCTCTTTCCTCTAAGGATCTGCCAGCTCTCATCGCTCAAGAAATCCTCCGACATGAGCTCCACGAGAGATGCGAACACGAGGAAGCCAGCGGACACTGCGTTCATGATACCAACGACGAGAAGACCAATCTCTGAGTTGGGACTATAAAGCGTGTGTGTTGCGATGCCGATTGCTTGGCCAAGCGGTGTGCTATAACGTGTTAGTTAGTGTTTGCAAAGGTACAATTCTGGCCGATAGAAAAGGCGGAAGTGGGTAAGCTAAGTACTGCTAGGTGCGATGTCGTATGAACCAGTATGACGATTGTCAGGGAAGAAGTTTTCCCCATGCGTTGGACAAGGGAATAAATTAGTTGGAGAGACTTACGTGCAGCCATAAGCAAGCGGCATCAGGTAGGGTTGCCATGCGCGAGCAGGCCATTTGATATCGGCAATACGAACGCCGAGCGCAAGGCCTTCAAATGTTTCTACCCATGTCAGATCAAGACTCCCTAAGGCGTCGGGGGAGACTTACGATGGAAAATGATAGCAATCAATAAAACAACAAAGTCATTACCCACTGCAACCGCAAGAGACATGCCGATGAAGATGCTGTGAAACAAAATCCCCGTTTCCAGGAGGAAACACTGCATGACAGCCTTTTTGTGCAGTTGCTCAGGCGTAAGGACGTGGCTGTGTTGATTACTTTCAGGATCATCCTCGACGGCATTTTCGTTGCTTGCGTGTTTAGGATGTCCAGTCGGGGTTTCCGGCTCTGAGCTGGCGGATTCGATTGCGTCAAGTATTTGGTTGTCTTCGTGGTAGCGGGAAAGTGTACGGCTGATGCTGGTCACTCTTCCGCGCAACGTCCCGATCTCGCGCACTTGCATGCTACTGTCGGAATAGGTTCTCCCCATCGTTTTCGGTGGGACAGCCTGGTCTTTCTCCCTGCTCCAGTCTCCTGGCCGACGCGACACCGCAGCAACGCCTTCGTTTCCGCCACACGCATGTCGGGCGGGAGAAAATATCATTTCGATCATCGTGACGAAGAAGATGCTAGCTAACATAATCGCGCCTGGAATGGCTCTGTAGCCTGTGGTCCAGAAGCTTGAGAGACATGGATTGCTAAGAGACAGGAAGGCGGTGGGAAGGAGATGAACAAAGGCAGTTGCAATCAAAACGCCGGTTCCGAAGTGTTTGGCACCAAAGAGAAAGGAAGGTGGTATACGCAGACGCGGAAATTTCAGGACGAGAATCGGGAAGGAACAGCCAGTGCCTGATACGAACAAGATGATGAAGAGACCTCCAACATGCAATGGAAGGTCGTAATCTGGTTGAGCTCTCCCAGTCTCGCATGTACTTCTCGTAGAGAGGCGAGGAATCGGGTTACCTGCGTTGTGTTAGATATGGTGTTGAGCACGCGATAGGGGAGGCTAGAAGCCTGCGTGGTCACGCATATCTAAAAAGCCATACCTCGTGGAATTTGAAACGAGGGCATATGGCCTCCGCTGACGAAAGAAATCAAAAGTGATGTGCAAAGCACGGAAATCAGCCACTTTGCCCAGCTGCTGATGCTAGATGTGGCCGTGAAACCAACTCGGTACTCATGGCTCACATGCGCAATTGTTCGGGTGCAAGGTCCTACAAAGGTAGTCAGTCTTCTTTACCCGTACTAAATATCATGTCTGGCATACCTCTTCGGGAGCCTTCGACACCCTTGCCCATCATCAATGGCTGCTTTTCCTTCTCTTGAAATCGATGTTCTTCCAGCTCACAGCGTCGGAGGCTCCAAGAACCGCTGCTCAAACAGTCCGCATCGCCCAACTCTCTAGCGTTCGCAATTCCATTCATGTCCTGGCAAGTCGTAAGATCAGCGGCAAAGCGCGGCGGATTCTGATTCCATCCTGGGTTTAGAAGCACGTCATCATCAGTCCTAGAAGGGCAGTTCATGGTGGCTGAGGTACTGGGCGGACAGATTCCTTCGGTTATGGTGTGAAGAAGGAGATGTATAGGCGGAGTCGTGTCGTATGTGTGATAACTCTCAAGCTGAGAGATGACGTGGAGAAGTGTGAAGGGAATAGTCGGAGTATGTGACTTCTGAAAGGACTAGTGATGGTCGGCTAGCGGCTCATCCGTGTGGCTGCCCAAAGGGAACGCTTCGCCAAGTGCCAAGTCGAACAGCCACCCACGGAAACGGCCGAACGACAGGTCGATCTCTGGGTCGTGACAAGGGAAACGGGATGACACCAGCAGTGTAAAAACATACGATTCACCTGCACAGTCTCTCGTTCGTGTCTCGATCCAGCAATTTGAAGCAGCAGAGGACATGATGTTCACATGTAGCATATCTTATTGATTGCCGATCACGACGAAAATGATCGGATCCGAAGTTGCCCGTAGACAAGGAGCCAAGATGGTGATAGAACATGGCATAACCCGGGAGCGGCTAGCTAGGATTCTACTCATCTACAGCAGCTTGTTCGTCATCTACTTCCGAGAATAATTACAAAACAAGATATGCAGACATTGAGTGGTACCAAAAGTACGGTTTTGATGTTAAAAGAACTACACATCCGTAGCACCAGGATGTGCAAAGCTAAGCGCTGACCCAGAGCGCTAATAGCGTAAACGGAGATGGTTTGTCGACTCTTACATAGTAATATACCATGGTTGACAATTCCGACCAACTTCCAGGCTATAGCTTTACGGCAATGCCACTGCCAGCTTGGTGTGATGTTTGGACCACCTTGACTTTCCCGCAGGTCTGGTGAACGTAGATGTAAGCGAACTCATCATTTGCTCATGATATCCTCTTGCGCATGTTGAAGCGCATGCGTTTGCTGCTGCATCCTCACTCACGTCCTCTCCATGGGTATTCCATAGCTTTAGCTCGCCTTCTCCGTCTCCAATACCTCGAGCGCGCCGCCAACCAGATGTAAGCTGCCCGTGACTAGTACCATGACCTCCGCATCAGCCCCAGCATGCTTGGCATAACCACGTGCAGCGTCTCTTGCAGTTTGGATGGCTTCTTCGATTGTTCGCAGCACATGCACCTCTGCAGAGCTATCAATCTGCGACCACGTGTTTGCAAGCGCCTTTTGAACCGCCAGCGTATCAACGTCCTGTTGATTCGTATTCATTGACACGAGATCCGGTTTGTAACCTTCGCTGAACGTCTGATTGGTGGTGAAGATGACGTGGGTGAATGGTGAGGTCGAGCCAGATGTGATGCCGTTTTGAAGTGCTGCGTAAAGGGCTTTAGCCAGAGCACTCGCGTCTCGAGTCTGTTGGTTGAAGATCAAGATGCGCGGAACCTTGGACTGTGATGTGGTGGCTGATGTTGCGGAGGCGATTTGCTCTGCAAACCACTGTCCAGTGACCTCAATGCTTTCCAATGTATGGCCTCCATCGATGTGCCATGCAACATTCTTTTCCCGTCTAATCTCGCACCTGCCTGCCCAGCGGACCTTCTCTAGTCCGCGGATAAACTCTGGGGGAAGTTCAATATGTGGAGTAGACGTCGGGTCTGGGACAGAGCTGTGCCCAAGAGCTCGGAGGTGGGCGGCTGCAGCGGCGATTGCTACTGAAGCATTGACCTTTTGGAATGCGGCACCCAGCCCGAGCTTGATCTCGTTGTTCGCTAGAGAGGGGTGGACGTCGATTATGTGGAGATGGGTCCCTTTTTCGGCTGCTCGTTCCTGCAGCACAGTGATAGCTTCTTGTTTCTGAGGCGCTGTAAAAGCAACACTGCCTGCTTTAAAGATGCCAGCCTTGTGCCACGCTATCTCTGGTAGGGTGGACCCGAGCATCGCTGTATGGTCGATGCCCAGGCTCGTCACCGCCGTGACCGTAGGCTTGGTGAGGATGTTGGTGCTGTCGAACTCGCCGCCGATACCGCACTCGATGACGGCCGAGTCGACGCCTTCTTTGAGGTATGCATGGAGTGCCATGAGAGTCAGGTACCGGAAATACACTGGCTTCTTGGGGACGTCGGTGGGGGCGCTCTCCATCTTCGCTGCAGCTTCCAAAGTGTCCCACACCTCGAAGAAGTACTTCGCAAACAGCTCCTCTGATATTGGCTCATTGTTGATCTGTATGCGCTCGCGAACGAATCTTAGATGGGGCGAGGTGTACAGGCCGATCTTCGTGGGCTTCTTCTGCGCGTCGGCAGATGGGATGTACTGCGCCAGGATCGAGGAAATGAAGGCACTCGTGGACCCTTTTCCTTTGGTCCCAGCGATGTGTATGGGTCTCAATCGGTCAAAAGCAGAGGGCTGCGCTTGTTGTCAGTCGCAATGCTGAACAGAGGGCGCTGGGAGCCGCACACCTCATAGCCCGCCTTCCGACACCACTCGATCATCTCGGGTATTGCCTGCTTGTTCATGCCCCGGCCCGATTTCCGTATCGCATCGACAATGGAGAAGTTGGACTGCAGTGTATTCAATGCC
Source organism: Parafenestella ontariensis (assembly GCA_021596325.1). Taxonomy (NCBI): domain Eukaryota; kingdom Fungi; phylum Ascomycota; class Dothideomycetes; order Pleosporales; family Cucurbitariaceae; genus Parafenestella; species Parafenestella ontariensis. Next base: position 326,024 of record JAKGDA010000013.1, on the reverse strand, counting down.
GCTACCGCAGCCTGGCAGAGTCAGCGGAATTCCTCCATGGCCGTTTGGCGTCTACTCACCGCATAATCCCGCTTTTCCATGTTGGCTGCACTGTGATACAGGCGGTTGATTGATGCAACGCGCCAGCAACATAGGCTTCTCCGAACTACCAGCATGAGGGCATCCTATCGTTGCTGGATGGACGCTTCAGTACTTTTGTTCGTACAAATCCCGCCGATAGCCGATGACGCACCAACACAAAAGCACAGGCCATTAGCCATTTTCGCATGCCTGTCGGGGAGACCTTGATCCTGCTTGGACAGCCCCTTACTCGCGGCACCTGATAAGAGACGACATGTCTGCTTGTCCGAAGAGGTGTGTGAGGCTTGTTTGGCCAATCCTGGTATATCGAAACTCCATCGTCTCACATCGGTCAGGGCAAAACACGCGCGGGTTTGAGGTTCTAGAACCCCAATGTTTCAAACGAGCATTTCTAGTCTTCAAAAGCTTGATGCACTCCAGAAGAAGAGAGGTTGCTTTGCAGCCGCAGCCGTTCACACGATGCTATGTTTGACGCCTTCAACCATCGGCTCCCGTGGAACAAGGAACACAGACGATGGACAGTTTTCACCTTCTCTCCGCCACTCACGCCGTTGACACCACAACAAACACGTTCTTGGACACTTCTCAATCGTATTGCGAGCAACCTTATCTACAACCAATACAGACCACTCACCGCAGCTCCATGCACACGCGGTGCATAGCCACCAGATTGATGCCACCGCCCTGTACGATCCACATTGACCCAACCAGCTGGCCATACGGGTCTTCCTACCCCCATCCCGTCGAGTTGGCGGTCCAGTCTCACATGCCCCTCTCGTTGTTTTAAGCCGGAGCAACTTCGATTGATAAAAGAAAGAGACAACAAACCATAGAGCAGAGCTTTTGGCACCATCATCATTAGTGAAAGAGAAGGAGGCACGCACCAGTGAATATACAGAATAGGCCATAGTAGGGGTGTTAAAGGTACCTCCGCACCTTTCCTTCGGCGTGGAGGAACACGAAATGTCGCAAGCGGCGTCTCCTACTGATGTCAAGCCCGTGAAAGTCTGACTGCAATCTGAAGAGCGTCAATATTGCGGTACTCATCTTGCAAACAATTCCTCCAGGACAGTTCCGAGAAGAGGATGCGAAAGTGGTACGTACAGCAATTTTCTCCTCGTGTAGCGGCGTATGTGCCACCTCCATACTTATTTTGGCAAGTAGTCATACATGTTTCTCCTGTCACCGCGGCGTTGTTCACCACGGCGACACTTGGCCATGTACCGCTGGTCACACGTTAGATCAACACCTTGACAGCTCGAGGTTCCCAATCCAAGCCATAGGGGATGTACATACGTATAGCAACCTGAATAGCTCCAGCCTTTATTAGGTGTAGCCTGCGTAGTAGGTGGCGTTCGATATACTGCTAGTCGATTCGTGCCACCACAGGTCTCTTCGGAAGCAGCAGCGTTTCCGGAGCAAGCCGCGTTGCACTCAGTGTTTGCGACCAGAGAAGTACTCCCATACATCGTGCTCCCGCAATCTGAGTCCTAATCAACACCGTTTCACTTCAAGCCAAAACCATGAAGAGCAAACGTACAGCAGTCACTTCCATTTTCGAGACCTGCAAAAAAGTATCCCGCCTTGATGCAAAGGTTGATACAGGCTAGGCCAGTTTGCGCAGTCGCACTCGTCGTGAACTCCGAGTATGTACCGCCCAAGGTGCGGGTTGTGCCATCGACGAGGTCTCTGAGACAGTCTGTTAGCATCTCATCCATGTATGTAAAGGGGGTTGGAAGGCCCGAAGTGGGTTTCGTATGGTAATAAGTGCAGCGGAAGTACTTGCGTCCAGCATCCCAAGGCAGACCAACCCGCAGGCAGATCGGCCGGATCCACCTGTGCAGTCACAGCCTCACTGAAGACGACCAAAATAGCTAGGACATTCCTCAGAATTTGTCCCATGGCTGACGGCCCTCGAGAGATGGAGAAAAGAGTGAAAAAAAAAAGATCGAACAGTTGATTATTGCTGAAGCAAACGATTAGATACCGGTGAAGGAAGGTCTTGTTGGGGATGGCGGTATATGTGGCAAAGAAACGAAGCAAGCCTGGGGCACGAGGTGTTTATAACTCCTTGCTGCTGGCATAAAAGGGAGGGGTGTTGGAATGTAATGGTCGTCAAACACCGCCGCCCTAACCCACGGACGATCCCCGAGTTTCCGACATCGACAATCGTGTACCTTCAAAGAGCAGAACGAGATCAAGAGTAACTTGTTTACAAGCTCGACTAAAGTCCTCACAGGGTCATAGACGCGGTTGTTCGCAGTATTGAACAGCACGAATGATATTTCACAACTAGGGAAGGTTTTTTTCAGCATCATGCGATTTGCTACGCTCACCCCTTCATTGGCCAAATACACGTTACCAGAGCTCTCTCTATCTCCGTGGAAAACGGATGGCGCACGATTCATTTTTGTTGTCGTCGTTGGTGCTTTGTTTACCTTACCAGGCATAAAGCCATTTCACAACCGACAAAGGGTCAATCCTTTCATCAAGTTGCACGACGCGCCCTACAGGATCATTGCTGCAATCCCTAAATCTTTGCAACGATTCCGCCAGATCAATCATCAGCTTACATACATACTGCATAATTTCAAGCTTCGTAAAGCTGCGTGCCTTCACTTCGTACTCGGCTCAATCCTGTCCCGTCGGGTGAAGAGGGAAACTCTCGCCAGCTTTGGCGGCGACGGGTTAGACGATATAAGCTGGGTCCTCGCGGTCCGTCACAGCCTAAAAAGTCAAGTCTCGGGTAGCATGTAGCAGGCCTGTGACTGTGACCAAAGAGGTCGCATCATTAGCCGGGTCCGTGTTTCACACGTCGTTCACATCCTTGTTCCACCAATGTTCCCAAACCCCGGACCGCACTCGATCACCCATATTATCCTTCTTGTCCCTTGACAGCGATCTTTTCGAATTTGGCGCCTTTCAAACTTCATCCAACCACTACATCCATATTTACATTACATTTCATTCGCTTATGGCGTCCTCGAACTAAACTATTGCAGTACAAATCACAATGAGACTTACCGCGGACAGTGCACGTCTCCTGCAGATGCTCTCTCAACGGGACAAAGAAAGTAATCTAGTTCTTTGTCCTTGCGGTATCGCAAAATAGCTCACGAAGGGTACGCGCAATGATCACAAGATCTTCTGTGTGCACTGTCGCCTCCACCAGTCATCCCCAGTCAAGGGCTAATCATATACAAAGAAACATTGCACAGTCATATAAATCCACACTTGCACCATTCATAAGTACCGCCATCACCGAAAAAGTTATCCCAGAGGGCATCTGGAGTTCCGGAGCTACAACGAAACACAACGACTACGTACGCTTAATCTGTAATCACGACCACATCACGACAACTATGCTTCCTCTCGTAGCACTCACCTCTTCCATCTCCATCCTTATCCTCACGCTCTCCACCCCAATCGCAGCGCAGCCGCACCTTCAACGCCGCGGCCTCCCCGGTGCAGTCTACACATGCACCAACGCCGACTTCCGCGGCAATTGCCAATGGACCGCACCAACGACTCAATGCCGCCAGCAGGGCCCATTTGACCTGGGCATAGAATCACTAGGCCCGGACCCAAGCACAGCATGCATCCTATACGAGAAGTTCGACTGCACAGGCAAGCAGGTCCAAACCGTGCGCTACCCCGGCATCTCGTCCAATCTCCCCAAATTCGGCGCGTTCAGATGCTCCATGGAGAAAGCACAGGGCAACAGGGCTTTAGAGATCGATGTAAATTGGACGACGGGCGGCGAGGGGAAAGAGCTCGATCCGCTTGCGGACCCGAGGCTCGCGGGGGGCGTAGGGAGTTTGGAGAGGAAGGAGCATCTTGAGGAGATTAGGGCGATGGAGGAGGATGGGTTTAAGGAGGGGGTCATTGGGTTGAAGAAAGGTGTCTATTACTGAGACTTTATATTACTATTCCCTTATTTTCATTTCTCATCATGTACAATATGTACCCATATGCCTTTCCGGCGGCGCAGCTCATTTAAGGTTGCTATTCCCTCGATATCTCAGTCTTCTCTTACCCGCATCTATTCTAAGGTTCCTCGCTGCGTTTATAATGAGACTGATCTACAACTCTGGTCTTTCTTCAATCAAAAGAAAGCACGGTTCTATAGTGCTACAGACAATTCATATCACGTCAGCCATAGCGTCCGGCGCAAAGGACGCTGCCACCTGCTGAAGTGGCCAATCAACCGTGATAGCTTGACAGCTACTAACAATGTCTCGCGAAGCAGTGAGGGACGTCTTCTCGTCTCAACTTCAGTCATCCAATCGCTCATAAAATGCCATCACCGTCTCCCCATTCTTCTCGTCTCCCTGCCACTCCTCAATCCTGCACTCTCGCACCTGCTCGTTGATGCACCGCCACCACTTCCCATCCTCGGTATGCACAAAAGCAGCGTACATCTCGCTCTTGAGCTTCTTGATCACTGTGACCAGGCGGTACTTCGTCTTCTCTCCCGAAGCCTGGACGTAGGGTGCGAAATCGGACTCGAGAGGGAGAGTAAGCTTGTACTGCTTGCTGTGTGTGGAGCGATCGAAAGAGAAGGAGATAATCGAGGGAGAATACGCGAATCCTTTCCAGTGCTTTGCCAATTTGCTGTTGTCTCGGCCGCATTTCTTGCAGTTAATGTACTGGGGAAAGTGGACTTTCTCGCTGAGGAGTGCGTCGAGGTTGCGTGCAGCGGGCTTTCCGTAGTAGCGCATCTCTCGCTCCGTGAAAGTCGGCTTGAGATCGGTAATCCACTTTGATTCCGTCACCGTCGGTGGAAGGAGATCGAAATCTGTGTGGCCGGCCGAACGAGCAGGTGCGCTGTCCTCGTACGTCGGGATGGTGTGGCAGGTGTGACAGAAGTGTTGGATTGTGTGGGCGGCTTTGAAGGCGTGGTCGATGTACGTTGTGGTTACCGTTTGGAGAACCTGCTCCAAGTACATGGCTGGATCTGTGATCTTTGAAGACACGTTGCCTTGGAGTTCGATGTGTCGCTGGAGAGGGTGCGTGTTCAGCGGTCGGGTGCCCTCATGTTGTAGGTCTGCGATGAAGTCGACGAATGCTTTCGAAGGGGGGATAGCGGATTGTTTGTGAACTTCTTTGTTGATCTCAGAATCATTTCGTAACAAGCGGAAATCCTTCGCATCTTTTGCCTCTTGAGGGAGGTCGTGGTATGCTTCATGCGATTTCACGCTCGCGGCTAGACCTTGGAGGACGGCGGTGACGTGCGAGGAGTGCTTCGTTGGATCGTGGAGCTTGTTTGGGATGAGCATTCGACTTGCAGCGAACTTCTTCTCTTGGTTGAAAGGGATATCCTTTTTGAAGCGAGAGCGCTTTGCTCTAGGCATAGGCGTGGTGTGCTCAAATTCTGAGGGTGCAGAGCGCTTCGAAGTGGTGCTCGAATCTGAAGGAGAGGGAGTCGCAAGCTGAGGAGTGCTGTTCTTACTCTTCGTCATCATCTCTGTCTTCTTCGGGCGCTTGGGTGGTTGCTGCGTCAGATTGTCTTCGATCTCCACTTGATCGATACCACGCTTCCGATTCTTCACAACCGTGGGCTTCACATCGTCTGTGGAGCCACCGAGGTCTATGACCTTCTTCTCGAGGATTTTGACCTGTTCTCGGTACTCTTTCGCCTTCGTTACGGCGTGCTTCTTTTCCTCTTTCAATTTGTCGGCTGCGGTAGCCTTGATTGACTGGGCTTCGTACTCTCGTTTTAGGCCTTTGTAGGCCGCATTGATGCGCTCAGACAGCTTCTGGCAAATCAGGTGTTGGGTATGTAACTCTTTAACAGCAGATTGGATTGCGGCGGCATTTGGGCCGTTGTCGTCGTTGACGAGGTTTTGGACGGTGAACTCAGCAGCGCGCGCAGCGGCGTCGTGCTTACGCCAGTCGTTATCGAAGTCTGGATGGGTGCTCATGTTGCGTGAGAGGTCGTTATCATGTGTCAACTTCTCTGGTCTCTGGGGTCTCTGGGGTGGGGTTGACATCGAGAGATAGAAAAGTTGAGGTCGAGAACTGGCACTGTGTTGAGCAACAGTGGATTGATATTGTGATTATGACCGACAATAGCGCAAATGGGAATAATAGCAAGGCACCAGAAGGCACCAGCCAAGGTTAGTGCGTCTTAGCTGTTCTTCATTCACCTATGGTTCGCTTTCACTCGAGTGAGTCAACCTCATCAGCCCCGATTGCACACTACCTAAGAATCCAGGAGCACCCATGGGCCCTTTAGCACATTCTCAATAGGTTAATAGGAGTGAATTTAGCTCCTTTCAGAAGTTTGTCGCCATTAGAGTGACTCATTAAACTTCGAATAATCTTCTTTCATACTATGTCGCCGCAGTCATCTTCGTCCCAAGCATTCCTCCACCAGCTCCAAAAGTACGTGGTCAACGCCTAGGCCATTCTCTTGCTGCACATCCCCAACAACCATTTGAAGCAAATTTCCCTGCACCATGGTCTTCCTCATCACCAAGAGCTCCTTTCCACATGGCGCCCAATTCACCATCCCCTTCTTAGCCACTAACAGACCTGGCTCTTCCCGTATTTCTGGTGCAGCCGGAACAAGCGACAAGCAGGGTACTATTTGTGTTGTCTTGAGACAGGGTCCCTTGTATATCTCCATCACCACCTTCCTAGCCTCATTCACGTTTGGCGCGGTCGAGAGGAAATCTGGAAGCCCACACTTTGTGCTCGACACAATGTTCTCCACGACATTGCCGTGGCCCAGACACAACCGCACGTTGACATCCCCTCGCTTCCTCTTCACGGTCTCGTCCATAAGCCCCGTGAGGGTCTTCACCATCTCCCTCGGTATCTGGCCCGCCGTCCTCTTGTTCTTCCGGCTTTTCAATGGTCCATCCGTTGCGCTCCAGTGGATATGTATATCGTATGTGGCAGCTTTCACCAACCAAGGATGCTGTTTCGCCAATTTTCGCAGATGCATGTCCATTTTCTTGCCCCAATCCCCTTGTACGAAGGTGTTGACTCTGCCCTTGAAGATGATGCCAATCTTAAGCTCCAGCGCGTTGTTTAAGAGCCATGAGTGGTACTCGCGAGCCTCCTGGAATTGGTACTTCTGCAACGCGAGAAAGCCGGTGGAACCGGAATATACGGGGCAGATCTGGACGAATGTGTGCTTGCATTCGTACTTCTTGAGTTGGAGGGGGAGACCGGAATTGATGGCAGTGGGGTTGGTTTCAGGAGTCGAGAGGTAGCTGTAGATTTCGTTGCGGAGCTCAGGTGGGAGGTTGGGAAAGAGGAGACGCTGATTTGTTGTAGCCATCTTGAGTTCTTCTACTCGTGCGGATAGGAGCCTTGTGTAGGTTGTATCCGAATACAAGGTGTTCTGTGGCGATGGCAGTGATGGTGTAGAGAGAGTTTGTCGGCTTGGAGTGTATGTGCTGAGTTACTCGAACGTGCTTGTAGTAACGAGCACAGCAACTCAAGTTTGAGCTCTTGGTGAGTGACCGTAACTGAACCTATTATGCCGGGAGTACAGTATAAGCAACCAAGGTGAGAGCTGAATCACGTGATCGTGATTGCTTGTTGCCCTGAGTGAATGGCGAGCCCCAGGGCTTAGCAGTTGTCAGTAGTGTTTCAAACATGTCTAGTCAACATCAATACCTTTCAATGTGCCAGTAGACCTGGCAAATGTGATGTAGAAAATTGTCTAGTATGCAATTTTTTTTCGTAGTGCTGTGGGTAGCTCGGCACGATGCACGATGCGCTTTGGGCATCGGCAACAGTGGCGGATCAGGGGTACATTTTCGTCTAGTTGGGAGCAGCTAGGTACTGCTACGATATGTTTTGTTGAACTCGAACAGGCGTTAATTCGTTTTTCTAGTATCTTGCGTACTCCAATTTGGCGGAGGATAATCGTGGATGAGCCTGACTGCTTAATTTCATTTGTGACCCGAAAGTCAGGCCATCATAGTTATTAGTCCATCGCTAATAATTTCAAAGGAACTTAGAGAGCCTGTCGTCGAGGGCGGGTGCTTTGTGGCAATGTGTTAGAGGGCCATATTTAGGCGAAGAGTAGCGGGGTGAAGGATGCTGAGGTATGTTGACTGAGATTTGAAGTAGGAGGAAAAATCAGAAGACGGGTGGGAGAAAGCACCTGGGAGACTGATATATATCGATGTCATACACCTACCTCGTAAAAGGCGTTGACTCATTCGTCGCTGAGTGCCTGATCCATGGGTCAGACGTGCCTGCGCCACATCGCCTATGACTTGATCTTGGGCGACTGACCCGGGGCAATGCAGTGGTCCGACCAGTCTGTTGCTACCAGACGAAAATATTGTAGGTTTGGCAAGCTATGAAAAGATCGCGAAGTAGGTTTGAGTGGACTAATGAGCGTTGAGAGATGTTACGATGGGTGTCTTAAGGTCTGTGCGCCGAGATAGTTTCAATTGGTCACAAACAGGCAATGAAGAAGTCATTTGTCAAGAAGCCAGCATGTTTGGCTAGGAACCAAAAAAATTGAACAGACTACGTAGAAGCAGCTCGATGACTGCCCAGCTCCCTAAACACCACCATGCCAGAACGCCATCTACCCATTTTTGATACGTACAATATGCATCGCAAGACCTACAACGCCTCAGCAGCAGCCTTGGCCTTCTCGAGCTTCGCGCGCTTTCTCCTCAGCGTCTCCGACTCGACATCGCGCTTGTTCTCGCCGTACTCGATGCGCTTGAGTAGCTTACGCTTCTTGTTGGACAACATCATCTTCTGCCTCTCGCGCTCCTCTTCTTCTTGGCGTCTCTTCTTATCAGCTTTCTTGCGGATGGCTGCATTCTGCTCCTTCTTTGTTGGCTTTACCACTTCGAGCTTCTTACCAGTGGCTTCAGCTTCGAGCTCGCGCTGATGCTGGAGGCGAGCAGCTTCTCCTTCAGAAATGTCGGATTCAGCATCCGATTCAAAGCCATCGAAATCTTCAGCGGCGGCACCGACATCAGACTCGCTGTCGTCGCTATCGTCGTCCGAGTCATCCTCGGCAACGTCCATGCCCTCTCCGACTTCGACGGAGCCTTCACGATCAATAATAGCGTCCATGTCCTCGTCACCGTCAACATCAAATGTCGCCTCCTCGTCGTCATCCCCGTCGTCTTCGAAAGCTTCGGCCTCGCCCTCCGGTTGCTGTGCCTCAAGCGGCAAATTTGGATCGTACTCTCCCTTCTTGGCCTTGACCCAAGGGCTCAGATGAGGCGGCAGCTCTGCACCAGGTGCGTAAAGATCTGGTCGCAGCAGCTTGCTCTGATTGATACAATCCCATACCCATTGCGGTTGAACGTAAGTTCGGCCGGGCATTGTCGAGTGAGGCCATTGAACCCTAGGCGCTGCGGCACCACCGTTTTCTGTCTCGGGAACGTCAGGGGCGGGTGCACCGTTTGCTAGCGGCGGTCGATCAATGATCTGATGGGTGATTGCAGGGTCAGACTCATTTGTCGTGAAGGCGCCGTCACCGAGGATGCCATCCCAACCAACTCGCTTGCAGCCAAAAGCTTTCAATATGAATTCGAGCGACGTTCTGGGTGTCTCGCGGGACAAGAAGAATGTGAAAGGTGCGAAGAGAGAGGCGACTTCGGCGCTGCTGGCCTGCGGCTGCGGCAAGATGTCGGCGTCAGGGGCTGTGGGCTCGAACTTGTCGATTCCTTCGGTAGCTTCCTCTTCGTCGTCTTCCGTGGCGGCCGCGGTCTCGGCTGGAACTTCTTCCTCGTCCTCTGCATCCGGCATAGCTGCGATTCTGTCCGCTATCGCCTGTGCTTCCGGGTTGATGTCCACATGCTCCGAGTGACCATTTGTGCCATTCGTAGCATTGGCCTTGCCCTCGAGCTGGAAAGCAGCCAACTCGCCGCCTTGCTCGTCGCTCTTGGCGTTGAACTTGGGTGGATATACCAGGCCAACGGATGTGTAGAGGCGGTAGTTGACGAAGCCGAGCAGCGTCGTGTAGAATTCGACGAAAGTGCCCATGATCCTGAAGTCAATGTCTCCACCGGTTCGCTGAACGAAACGATAGGGCACCAACCAGAGTATGTCCTGCCCTTGTATCGTGGCCTGGTAGTAGATGCCCTTGATGGAGAGGAACGACTTTCGGAGAGCATGGGAGGTGATTACGTAGTGCTCGAACTCGCGGGTCAAGCGCTGGCAGAGGGCAATCGTCTTGGCGGGGATGTGCTCGCTGGACGGCAGGTTTGCGAAGAGGAAGAGCATGGAGAGGGCATCGTCGAGGTCGCGCAGGGCGTCGATGAAGGTGGGATAGCGCTCCTTGATGATGTGGTCTAGCTTGACCTTGGGCATAAGGTTCTTCTCCAAGCGTGCAGCATCTCCTGCCTCGCCGCGGCCAAGTGCGCGGCCAATCTTCTTTGCGACGGCTTTGTGGTCGCGGAATTTTGCCAGCAGCGGCTCATGGAGCAGATATTGGATGTCCTTGGTGTAGTAGAATGTCGTCGCCGCGGTAGAGCCCTTGGAAACCTTCTTCTTGTTGCGCGGTTCGCGCGGGTAGATTCCCTTGAAAATGCATAACCGTCTGAAGTCTGGAAGCGATATCTGAAGCTTCTTCACCGCGCGAGTGCGGGTGATGTAGTTTCTGGCTGCGCCAGAGGTGCCTACAACATGTAAGTATGCGCTAAGAGAGACATGCCACAGAGTGTTAGGACACACATACCCTTCTTTTTGCTGCGACCTGCCATTGTAAAGGCTGAATTCTTTGCGATGCTGTGAAAGCTGCTGGGCGAACTTTTGAGCGGGACAAAAAAGTTCGAGATGCGGCGGATTAGCCGACATGGGGCCGGCATTAGCGCGTGCAGGGGTCCCGGCGAATGTTGCCAGAACACCACCAAGGCTCCGCGAGGGCTCGAGATGACGGAGCCAATGCCCTGATAGAGAGTCCGTGGAGATGCCGATTGATACCCAGCAGAAGCTCCTCCTCTTTGGAGCCGCAGCAGCGGTGAGGCTGCTTCTGTTCACTGTCTTTCCCGCCCTACCAGACCTGCTTGCCGGCCGCGTCGAGGTCTCTACTCCAGTCACAAGCTTCAAGAGATGTACGCATGCCTGGCATGGAAACATGGCATCATAATAGAATCAATCACTGACAAAATATGCAGTACAAGAAGGCGTCTTTCTTTACACCCACAATGTCTCGCCTTACCACGGCGGCGTGTACCACCAGGCCCCCCTCCTTCTGCCTCTCTTCTCGCTCCTGCCGAATCCATCCTACTATCCTCTCGCTACGAATCTGCTATACACCCTGGTGGACATACTGAGTGCAAATGCATTGGCTCAAGTCGCCGAGAGCGGCTTCGCAGCAGTGACGCGATTGTTTACTTCCTCGCGGAAAGACTTGAGATGGAGTAGCGTGGCTATCGCAGCAGGGTATGTTCAACCTTGCCTCATGCAATGCTTGGTTCACGTCCTAACAGTCTCCCAGCTTCCTATTCAACCCTTTCACCGTTGCGACATGCATTGCCCGCTCGACTTCGGCCCTGACAAACCTCTTCATCCTGACGGCAATGGCCAAGGCATCCCAAGGAGCCAATATCACTTTCATATTGGCCATGTCATTCGCTTCGTACCTGGCTATGCATCCCATCCTCCTCTTCCCACCACTACTGCTTCTCCTGTACGATGCCCGTGCGGCCAAGACCAAGTCAAGTCCAGACGTCTCGTCTTTCATCATCACCCACTCTCTAGGTTTTGCAGCCATCATCGGCGCGCTGCTTTCCGCTTCCGCTTTTTTAACCGGCTCGTGGGACTTCCTAGCAGCCACATACGGCGTCCGCCTTCTCCTCCCAGACCTCACCCCCAACGTCGGCCTGTGGTGGTACTTCTTCATTGAGATGTTTGATTCGTTCCGTGAATTCTTCCTCGGCGTGTTCTGGCTGCACGCGGCGTCGTACATGCCTGGTCTTACTATCCGCCTCCATAAGCAGCCCTTATTTGTTGCATGCACTCTGACTGGTGTCTTCGCCATCTTCACGCCGTATCCTAGCATCGCAGATGCTGCATTGTATCTCTCGTTGGTCCCCTTGTTCCGGCATCTATTCCCTTGTAAGTACTTATATTGCCAACATTTTAGACTTGAACTATGAGCTAATGATGCCCTAGTGATGCGCTATACCTTTTTAGCATCAGCGAGCATTTTGTACACATCGTTCCTTGGGCCCGCCTTTTACCATCTCTGGGTCTATGCTGGCTCCGGCAATGCGAACTTCTTTTATGCTATTACATTGGTCTGGAGTTTGGGTCTGTCGGTCATCCTCGGCGACTCGCTGTACGCCGCCTTGAGAGACGAGCTGGATGTGGAACGTCCTGAGCTGCAGGGCAAGGAAGTGAGACGGATATGATAGAATGATGAAGACTTATAAGCATTGTTATAGACATATGGTACACTACACAATCACAGTATGTGTTATCCGATTTTTTTTGGTCCCGTATCGCTTGCTTCTTGTCACTCTGTCCACGCATCATGCGCTCCAGTTCCATGGCCTACAACTTTCCTTTGACTATGTGCTGATTCCATGATAATCGGAAAGCCTAACCGCAATGTCCTCGCTGATACTTCTTCCACTTTCCAATCAACGAACACTAGGGCTATGCCCGCCATGTCGAGAGCCACTACCTAATCAAGTTCCATGCCCTTCCATCGACCAGCTCTCACCTGAGCCCGCTGCTACCTCCATCAGCCCTCTAATCTCGCAAAAAGCGGGGTAGAAGTCGCTCTTCGTCTTGCCTTCACCTTCTCTTACTAGCTCTCACCATCACTAATAGATTAGCACAAAGCGCAACTTCACTGCTCATTTTAGGTTCGTTTAGCCGCCAATTGGTAGAGCATAAAGTACCGCTCCTCCCTCCTTCTTCGTCGCAACCACCGACACCACACACGCACACATACACCAAGCTTTAGCACAAATCCTATCCAACAACAACACCAACATCCCATCAACAATGGCCGCCGACAAGGAGATCTCCTTCTCTGCTCGTGAGATGGAAGTCCTGGCTCTTGCCTGGCAGTGTATGGAGGCCGCGCCCAAGGTACATCCTCCCCTCCCCTCCCCATCCCCCCATCAATACTCCAAATACCTCCAGCATGTCTACTTTCTTGTCCCTCTCCGCCCTTTCACAATCTGTTAACTAATGAACGTGCACAGATCGACATGGCAAAGCTCGCCCGCCTCACCGGCTACACCCAGGGCTCCGCATCCGTCACCTTCGGCAACATCAAGCGAAAGATCAAGTTGCTCGGCGAATCGCTGTCTGACAACGGCCCTGCGACGCCGAAGAAGGGCGGTGGTCCGGGCCGCTCCAAGGCCGGCAGCGGCGCAACCCCCAAGTCCGGTAACAAGCGGGGTGCCGCCGGTGCTGGTGCTGGTGGTGCATCCGACACGCCAAGCAAGCGGCAGAAGAAGGGCGGACGTCAAGCTCGTGAGCAGACTGAAGAGCAGGACGAGGAGGAGGAGGCCCCCGCTAGCCCGATAGTCAAGAACGAGGAGCGGGAGAAGAGCTATGACTTCCTTGGCCAACTTCCTGAGTTCGCGGGCTTTGGTACTGGTCAGGTTCAGACGTACGGCCATGGCGACATCGATAATGAGGATATGTGAGGTGATGAGCTATGACATAGCGGGCGCGAGATGGTGGAGTCGTGCTACTTGACGGTGGAAAAGTTTGTGAAGGACTTCTGGTTGTGGAATGGTATTGTGTTCCCTGGGCGTTTTGGTGGGTAACGAGCATGGCCTACGTGGACCTTCACTGCGCATATGCGGAGTGCAGCATCTGGATATGGCGTTTTTGCTTTCTTCGGTACGGTCATAGGCTGTTGGGCAGGCCTTCTCACCACCATGAGGTTTAGTCCATTTGAATTAGGTCGACGGTATTAGGCACTCTGTCTCAGAATTGCAAGCACACTAAAGCCATTGGAATTTAAATGAAAGTACCTACAGGGTTATAACGCACTGAGTTACTCCCCGGTCTTCTAAGGACAAATCAGAATCTTAGTTCTAAGTCATTGAGAACCTCCTACTGGAGAGAATTAGAGCAGGGATGCGATTTGGCGTGAGAACACCCTGTATGATGCTTTTCGCTAAATAACGGAACGTGATTACAGTGGTGCACATACACCAACATAGAAGTTGAAGAAACGCCCCAGTAAAAATACACCCAAAGTAAGCCTTGACTCCTATCCCCTCTCCAGCAGCGCTTCAGATAAACGAAACAGCACAAATTACGCCTCTCATCATACAACAACACCCACTACAGCGCCGCGATAGCTTCGAGCAACACCTCCAGTGCTCTATCCCCAACACCTTCCAACCCCTCCCTCAGCGCCCACGCAACATCGCTCTGCATACCCAGCGGCACATAAACGCCACCCTCCTCCTTCTTAACCTCCATCCGCTCTCCCAATCTACTAGTATGCTCCCACTCTCTCGCCGCCTTCTCCGCGTCCTCAATGACTTTATTCGGGATGCCGCACATAGCTGCACAATGCATACCGAAACTGCCTTCCGCAACGCCGTCTTCCAGCTTATACAGAAAAGTGATGGACTTGGAGTCGCCGTCGACGTGAATACGCATACGCTTGTTCTGCACTTCGGGGTGAGATTCGAATTCCTTGGCCAAGGAGCGGTAATGCGTTGCGAAGAAGCCGACACACCCAACGCGCGTGCTGATATCGTGGAGTACAGCCTGGGCAACAGCGACGCCGTCGTACGAGGACGTGCCGCGGCCGAGTTCGTCGAGGATGACAAGGGAGCGGGGTGTGGCTTCAGATAGGATCTTTTGCGTTTCGGAGAGCTCGACGAAGAATGTTGATTGTGCGGCGAAGATGTTGTCGTTTGCCCCAAGACGGGACATGATGCGGTCGACAGGTGTGATTCTTGCTGAGGTGCAGGGCAGATAGCAGCCTACCTGTGCGAGAATGACTGCTATACAAGTCAGTCGCAGAATTGTAGATTTACCGGCCGCATTAGCACCGGTTAGGAGGCTGATGTTTGCGGAGTCTCCGCCCAATCTGATATCGTTGGGGATGAAGTCATCCACAGTGTTGAGCATGCATGGGTGACGAAGTTCTTCAAACTCAACAACGGTGCGGTCACCCTCCTCGAACACTGGACGGCAGCTGGGCTCCCCAAGGGAGGCCGAGGCCTTCGCAAGACTGATCAAGCAGTCGAGTTGCGCGATAATCTTCACGGCAGCCAGCCATACCGCATAATCCTCGTCAAAGCGCTTGCAGAAGCGAGATGCCACCTCGCGAGTGATTTGGCCGTGTGTCTCCTGAGCTTCCTGCAGTGTTCGAACAAGTTTTCGGAGTTCAGGCGAGTAGTAGCGAGTGACCTTGGCTGTAGCCGACATCTGGTCCCAGCTGCTCGGCACCTTAACCTTCTTCGGGACCTCCAGTTGGTAAATCTCTTTTCCATTGTCGCGGTAGATTATGGTGTTTGAGCCAAGCTCCTTTCGTGCCTTCTTCAGTAGCACCTCAAGATTCGCTTTACAGTTGTCGATTTCTTCCTGGCTGCTGTCAAAGTCCTCTTCAATACCAGGTTCGGGGACAAGGATGCCCTCCTTTTTGGCGAGATCGCGGTCAAAAGCTGACTTCCACTTCGATAGAGATGCAGCAAGATCTGGCATGGAGGCAATGAGCTGTCCGATGACTCCCTCTCCATCGCCAAACTGCTTGAGTAAGCTGACAGTGTATTCGATCTGCTCAAACCCCTCAAGCACTTTGAGGAAATCCTGAGCCTTGCAACGGCCTGCGTGCACACGAGAGATGAGACGTTCTAGATCTGGCAGCTTGCTAAGCGAAGCGTTGAAGTTGTCCATAATGGTGGAGTCGGCGTTCAGAGCGTCCACGGCATCAAGACGCGCATTGATCTTCTTCGCATCTGCGAGAGGATGGCACACCCACTGCCTAAGCAGCCGCTTGCCGAAGGGTGTGATGCAACGGTTCAACATAGCGAACAGCGTTCCCTCGCCTGACCCATCGAAGGTGTTGGCAAAGATTTCTAGGTTAATCAAGCTCTGCCCATCAAGGACCAAGCTTGTCGCCTTGCGTATTGGATCATACCATTGGAAGTTGCCAAGAGTGACTAGATCGCGCTCAATCTTCAGTGTGCGAAGATATTGCAGGAGAGCGCCAAAAGCCGACATGACTAGCTCTTGCTCTCGTGCTTCACGCAGGACTGGCGGCCAAGCTTCAATGTTATCCTCGGTAGGCGATTCGAAGTAACTGTTTGCTTCGACTTCGCGGATTGTGATGTCGGCCGGCCAGAACTCTTTGCCTGGCTTTTGCCAGTTCCAGAGGGTCGTGGGCGCCGTGTTGTTCTTCAGGATTCGCAGAGCTTTGGCGGAAATACAAGCCTTTTCGACGAGCAGCTCGCCAGGCCTCATCTGTGCAATGAGGGTCTCGAACTTTGTCATGTCGATGTCGTCGGTAAACTCGCAGAGCTGAAACTGGGCAGTCGCAGTATCGACGAATGCTACACCAAAGGCCGGTAGGTTGTCCCGGTCGATCTCTTTGATGGCCATGCAGTATGTCGACATGTCGTCCTGAAGCATACCGGTGTCGACAAGCGTACCTGATGTCAAAACAGCAGCCAGCTCCCGTCGGATCACCTTGTCTGCCTTTTTCGGCGTCTTGCCCTTGTCAGCCTTGCCATCCCGTTCGCGCATCTCCTTGGCAAGAGCCGACTCCATCTGGTCGACCCTGGCGACTTTGTAGCCTTTGGCAACAAATTGAGTTGCCCACATATCCAGAGACGCTTCTGGTACGCCAACCATTCTCATGTTGACCCGATCAGTCAGCTTGAGGTCAAAGAGTTGATGGCCGACTGTAGCATCCTTCTCGTAGAGTTCGTAGAATTTGCCCTTCTTGAAGAAGACAATCGTATCCCAGAACTTGCTCTTGATTTCCCAGTATTGATTCTCGAAAGGCGAGAACTTGCCCCAAGCTCCAGGTGGAATGTAAAGTGTGCGCGCATCGTAATCGGGGTGTCCAACGGGATGACGGTCAGCGTCCTCCATGTTTGCTAGCCATGTGTATCTTGTTTCGGGTTCGGAGGCAGACGGCCTCTCCTTTGCCTTCTTGCCTGCAACTTTGTCGGTCGCTGGGCGGGGTTTGGGAGTCATGGGGTTCTCAGGGTCGTAAGTCCATCGCTGCGCTGTCGAGGTGTAGGTCATTACAACGTCCTCTTCAGTTTCCTCCTTGGCGGGCAATGGAGGCGGGGATGATGCGGGCGAAGCTTTCCTGCTAGCTTTGGCAGCTGACGGTCGCTTGCGCTTCTTCGAGACGACTTCCTCTTCTTCTGAATCATCTGCCACGATGAAGTCGTCTACCTCATCGTCCACCATAGCCTGCTGCGTGGCGTCGTCCAAGCCGAACTCATCGTCTGAATCGTCTTCCACACTGACCCTCCTGCGTTTTGTGGCTCTACCTCTCGCATTGTTGGCAATTGGTCCCAGCACGTCGTCGTCGTCATCGTCATCCGACTCGGCATAGTTGACAGACTTCCTAGCCTGAGCAGAAGGTCAGTAAGTGTCTACGCAAGGCGCAATGTCGTGCAAACGTACCTTCCGTGACGGACTGCTCAATGCAACGCCTGCGCCCTCTGACAAGACACGGTTAGCTTCTGTATCCAAAGGCGTGACACGTGAGAGCAGACCATTTTCCTTATTCCTTCCTACTGTAGACTCTCGCTCCTGCTTTATCGGGCTCGAGTACTCGGGTGCATCGCTACTGGGGACGGGAGTGATGGACGCAGGTGGTTTGATGAAGTCTCTCTTGGTCAGCGTAGAGGTGGGTGTCTTCTTGACCGGCGTGGCATCGGAAGTTGAGGGACTGGGCGAATTGGTTGACTTCTTCTGGAAGAAGCCCAAGATGGACTTTTGGTTCTTCGCCGATTGCGAGGCGGAGGCTGGCTTCTTCTTCTTCTGTGATGGGCGGGGCGTTGCCATTTCGTTCCCTTCGAGGCCGCGCACCATGACTGTCACGTCCAAGGTGTTTGAAGAGACGACTGAAGAAGAACAGGAAAGCTGAACTGCAGATGCAACGACCAGTCCTCCGGGGAAGGAACGCGTCGCGGTCGACACGCTAGTTCGCGAGCCGCGTTTAAGTGGCTTGGCAGATGATGTGACCCCTTCCGCTTAGCACCATTTGTGACCATTCTTGGTAGGTTTCTTGAATCCATCGTTGAGAGATAGTACCGTGGGCTCTTCTTTCTTGGATGAGACATAAAAGGTCTAGTGAATGACTCCTAAGTGCCTTCAGCGGATCAATGGCAATACCCTCAACATGCTCACATGGCTGTTCCTCTCCGATAGACGAATGGCCAATATACATGCATGCAGAAGTTTGAAACTTCGATGCCGGCACTTTTATGAAATTCAACATCCAGACAGGTGGACAGCCGGGAATCTCAGGATAGTCGTCTGGATCCAATCATGATGGAATAGTTGCAATTAACCGCACGGCAGCTGCACCGAAAGTCGGCGTTCTCGCCGCTGAAGCTCGAAACAGGAAGCCGATGCCCCGCCCGCCAAAGCAGCGAGCTTCGGAAAATCGGAATATTGCCCGGAACTGGGAGGAGCTCCACATCATCATCACCATAACTGCTGCCACTCCCTTGAGTGTCATTTCGCTCTGCTCCTTCAAAACTCCCTATTCATTCTTTCTAGCCGACTTCAATCAAAATGGCACCCGATCTCTCGCAAAACAAGGCTGTCAAGCTTGTCAAGCACGCGGCAGCAAACAACTATGCCGTCTGCGCGACATGCTGTTACAACGTCGAAGGCATACTCGCTTCCGTAAGAGCAGCAGAAGCTAAACGCGCCCCCTTGATCATCCAGCTCTTTCCCTGGGCGATACAGTACGCCAATGGTATCCTGCTCCACGCCGCACGTGAAGCCGCCGACAATGCATCCGTACCCGTAGTATTGCACATGGATCACGCGCAAACACCTGAAATTGTCAAAAGAGCAGCGGATTTTGAAAGAGGATTCGACGGCATCATGGTCGACATGAGCCACTACGACGACAATCTGGAAAAGACGCAAGAATTGGTCAAATACTGCAATGAGCGCGGCATCGTCACGGAGGCGGAACCAGGACGTATAGATGGTGGCGAGGATGGTGTTGGCGACTTGAGCGAAATGGGACTGGAAGCCATCCTCACTACGCCTGAGCAAGCAGAGGACTTTGTCGCAACGGGCATCAACTGGCTAGCCCCGGCGTTCGGGAATGTACACGGCAAGTACGGACCCAAGGGACCACAGCTGGACTACGAGCGCTTGAAGCGTGTGCACAACAAGGTTGGAGACCGTGTGAATCTGGTACTCCACGGTGCTGGCGGCGAGTGGTTTCATGAAAAGCTGCTCAAAGAGTGTATTGAGTGCGGTGTCGCCAAAGTCAACATCAACGATGCATTCAACAACGACTTTATCAAGGTGCTGGAAGAGCAGGCGGGGAAGACGCCACTTACGGGACTGATCGAAGCAGCCACTGATGCGATGCAAAGGAGCATTGAGCAGTACATAGAATGGATGGGAGGCGCGGGGATGGCAGACAAGATGTAAAGGGAGAGACGGGCGACAAGATGCTTCAGAGTAATGTAAACGAACTTCCTGTAATATGGTCCCGATATCGTGAAGTTAGTAAATAAAATGGGCATGTACAGTATCTCTTTTCACGCCGGCACAACCATTATCCCGCCCCATAGTCCGAGTGCGGAGTTGCCGATTTCTACTTGCACATTGCAGGTAGCTTTGTGGTAAAGTTTGCGAAGGAGCGGGAGGGGGAGCGCTCGGCGTGTCCGAATGAAGTTTGCGTCTTACGATTGGCAATACCCCGCGCACGGTATACCATGCGTTCAGAGCGCAAAGGATTGCGGTACTAGAGTACCCCGGTTTTCATTGTCCGCGAGGTACCCCCAAGAACATATTAGTCGATGGCCTACCTCCAACTCCCATATAGTTTCAACGATCAACGGGGTCTCACAGTAACCGCTTAGTCAATTTGTACATCATCATGTCGACCAACTACTCCCTCTATAGTATTCCAGTACGTAACCTGTACCAACGACCTACGTGAAACATGTATTGACTTTATTAGGCATACTGGATTCTGTCGCTCTACCCGCATGTTCTCGCCGTACGGCTTATCCCACATTCCTCATGGTTCAAGGTATTAACCCCACCATAGGTGAGCGCGATCAAGAAAGCCAACAACAACAAATGGAACAACGCCAATCCGCGCGGCACCGAAACCGACGACCGCTACAAGAAATCCGTGCCCGCCGAAGTGTACGCCAAGTATGAGCGCTCTGAAGCAGCTCACAAGAACGGCATGGGTAAGAAAATCATAACAAATTATACACGTAAAGACTTGCAACTAACTTCGATCTCTCAATTTTAGAGAATGCGCCCTTCTTCATTGGTGCCGTGCTGGCGGGAAATTATGCTGGGCTAAGTCCATGTGAGTGTTTTCACATGTTGTATACTATGATATGCAGCGGCTGATGAGACATATTAGCAACGCTTAACTTTGTCACTGGAGCGTATCTCGGCCTAAGGGTTCTGTATACCGTGCTCTACATCAGGGTCACTTCGCAGAAGGCCTCGTATCTCAGGACGTTCACGTGGTTCTCAACGTTCCTTCTTCTTATCGGAACGTACGTTAAGGCTGGAAACAATCTGGTAGCCAAGTAGTGAATGAATTGGAAATCTACCTTGTATTTGCAACATTCCTGCGCCACATGATTCCGCTGCCGAAATTTTTACCTCTCTGTTAGTTTGATCTGTCGATGTGAAGGTGAACATGAAACGCTACGTGATAACGCGCACCTTACGTACGCACGCGACTCGAGGGGCAATAAATATCGCAGCTCGCCGCGCACTTTCTGTTTCTTCGCCTTTTCACAACCTACGTACGCACCACTACGTTTACTCTACCGACTCAAGCTGACGTGATACAGGATATGGCCGGTCGCGGATTTGATAGTAACCGCAATCAATTCATCTCGGGCCATCCCAATAATGGCCCAACTCAAAACCCCCAAAACAATTCGAACCAATTTACTCGCTCCAATCAGCCCAACAACCCGCAATCCGATTCGCGCTTCCCTCACTTCAATACGTTCAGTAACTCGAACAATTCGCCCGGTACGGGTTACGCTCAACAAGGTCAATACGGTCAAGCACTCGGTGAGTTCCCTGGTGTGCCTTGTGACGATGAAACTGACGTGTCTCAGTCCCAAGCAGTTACGGCCAGAATCCATCAATGATAAATCAGCAAATTTTGGGACAACAACACAATAAGTTCACTCCATTCACCTCACCGCCACCCATACTGATTGTACTAGTGACTAAGAAGTCCGAGGTGGAGCTGGACCACGAATTTGGTGAAGAGCGTCTGCGCAGCTATCGCCAAGCAGCCTGGAATACGATGCATGCCGGACTGCCGCGCGTCTCTCTCACGAACGGAGAGCGCGAGATAATCAGTGAGTTTCCTGACCTCGTGGCGATGTTCCAAAGAATCGAGCAGGAATTGGACAACTGGGCAGCTGCACAGCAACAACAGATCAATCCGAACGGACGCACGGCGGCCGTTGCAACGTCAGGTGGTGCAACACCATTCGGTCTCAGTCGTCCTATGAATACGCACACTTCGAATAATCTGGGCTTCGGTTCTGTCGGCGTGCCAACCTCGAATGCCAGAACTGCTCCCTCCTATCCAATACGACCTAGACGATTATGAACCGTTTAGCAGGGGAATATGACAAATACCAGACCTGATATGTATCCGGACCATCGATGAAACAACATGGCGAGGATGAACTCCAAAAGGAGAAGAGGTAACAACAAGAAGCTGCTAACGCGAATGAGAGAAATCCGCCACCAGGGATGCTGTCGTGACCGCTTGCCTCTAATGAGAGGTTTGAACGGGCTCAGCCAAGAGCTCGTGCTCTGCCTCCACGCCCACTTCCGCCCACTGTTGAAGATGACCCATGGAGATATCAGCCATGTGCTGATTTATGATACCAGCTTTGACTGGTGAGTAATACTAGCTTTTTGCTGGTGTCCTGATACTAGCTTTTTGCTGGTGTACTGATACTAGCTTTGACTGGTGTACTGATACTAGCCTTGTGCTGGTCCACGATACCGAAATTTTCCGGTGAATGATACCGGTCAGCCGGTCTTATTACGCTGTACATTACTCTTGTTAAAATAATATCATAAAGTCGCGAAAAGTCAAGCTGAGTGGTGCCTTCCTTCGTGCATGATACACAATCAGGTTGAGTCCATGTCTTTCGATATCTCTGTGATTGCCATTGAACATGAGGAAGAGAGTGATGATTATAATAAAAGATTTCCTCCAACTCTCCCCCTACCCCTACTTCTCCACCCCCTCATCAACCCTCACACCCATAGCCCCATCCCGATTCGCCCTCCACACCCCCTCGCCCGCCTCAAACCTCTCCAACTTCCAAATCTCCGCCTTCGCCTTGGTCTCCTCGAGCGCCTCCTCGCCCGCCCGCCACGCCGCCTGCCGATGCGGCGCGCTCACCGCAATCACAATACTCTCCTCGCCAATGGGGCACTCGCCCAACTTGTGCACGATGGCAATTTTCGTGCATTCGTACTTGGTCAGGATGGATTGTGCGATGGTGGAGAGCGTGTTGATGGCCAGGGGAGGGTACGATGTGTAGGCGAGGGAACTGACGGGTAGGTTGTTGAAGGAGTCGCGCGTTGTGCCGATGAAGAGGACGGTTGCGCCGGCCGAGGGGGAGCGCACGAAGCGTGTGGCGGAGAGGGAGTCCAGGTCGTGCGGGGTTAGTTCGACGTGGATTGTTGATGTGGTTTTGACGATGGGGGAGGTGGGTATGTCGGCGGTGTAGGTGGAGGGTTCTGTCGTGGCCATTTTTGGTTGGTAGGGGGGGGGGGTTTGTGTTGTAGGCGGTTGAGAGTTCGACTGGGTCAATCAAAGGAGATCCACGAGTAATCTTTGAAGATGGAGTGTTTTAACTTGGATTTAAGTTAGTGCATGCTCTACTACTCGTTCTCTCTGACTATCAATAAGACAGGTCGTGCATCTGCCGGTCAAATGAAGAGCTTCGATAAGTTGAACGCAGTAAAATGGAAACACAGATGTCAAACAAGCCCCTTCTAATTGCGGGTGAAGAAAGAAAAATGGCAGATTTTATGTGATTAGGAAGGGCAGACTTGAAACAACGCAGCCATGCTTTTTCTAAGTTTGACCCTTGCTCTTGAGGGGCAGAATGAAGGTTTGTGACTTTTATTTGAAGAAGTCACATGAAATCGATTGCAGCTTACCTGTGAAGATATGGCGGTATTACGGTATATCAGCAGTATATGGAAAGTCGTCGAGTTTGGAGCTAAGAGAGTATCGAAGTACATCTGGAGATGTAATGGTGACTAAGAAGTTCGAGGCCGTATCGGGCCGGGGACTACCCCAACGTGATTGGCCGACGTGCATCGATTCACTAAATGTGCAAAAAGGATGTTTAATCGTAGTATACTGTCATTCCAAGTCTAGGCTGTGGTATCATGATATTCTAGATGTACGTTTTGATAGTATCCAACCGAAAGATGGCAGCAGATGAAACTCCAGAAATGCCCAACAAGTCGTCACGTAGACGCTCGAAACCTAATATCTCTGCCTGTGCGTAGGGTGCGCAGGCGGCGCAGGACGGCTCATCATGGCGAGACGAGCAGGATTGATATAGCCGTTGTCTGGCTCTGCTTCCTTCGCAGGCTCCTCCTCCGCAGCAGCCTCGCCCTTCTTGTGCTTTGAGTCTTTCTTCTCCTTGCGCTCGCCCTGCTTCAACTCCAGCTCAGCGCGCTTCTCCCTGTCCCTCGCACGCTCGTCGTGTAGCTTGTCGTTCTTGGCAGCAATCTTTGTTTTGCGAACCTCGCTGTTGCCGCCACCGCCAGCACTGGGATTCGTCAGTAGGGTTCCATCTCGATACTGCTAACATCCATGGTAGAAGGGGACTCACCTCAATTCAACGTTGATCTTGCGGCCTTCGCTCTTCTTCTTGCCGTCGGGGAAGAGCGAGTGGTGGTACTTCTTCAAGCAAGTCTCCATGCGGTCGAAGCGGTCGAACTCGACGAAACATGTGCCCATGAACTTGTTTGTGCCTTTGTAGGTGCGGAGGCGGATCTCGGTGGGCTTGATCTTTGCGAAGTGCTCCTCGATCTGCTCTTTCGTGGCGCTGTAGGGAAGGTTGCCTGGAGAGTTGTTAGCGATGATCGTGATCTGGGATTGCCGTCAAGCCATACCAACAAAGACGATGAAGCGACCTTTCTTTCCTTCACCCTCAGCGTTGTCATCTTCCGCGCTCTCTTCCGCGTCCTCTGCGACGGGCTGCTCTTCGGCAGAGACGTCTCCGTTGGTCTCAGCCTTTGCGGCCTTCTTCTCCTTCTTTGCTTTCTTTTCCTCCTTGTCTTTCTTGGACTTCTTCTTCTCCTTCTTGGCGGCCTTCGACTCTGTCTCTACTCCATTCGTCTCGGCAGCGACATCCTCGGATACACCGTTCTGCTCCTCAGTGACAGCATCTTCTGTCAGAGCAGGCTCTGATTCAGCCGTGTCTTTGGACTTCTTAGACTTCTTGTCCTTCTTCGAGTCCTTGTCCTTCTTGGACTTCTTCTTATCCTTTTTCGAGACTGTTTCCGTGGCTTCGGTCGCGTCAGGCATTGGCTCGTCGTCATCGTCTACACCGATGAAGTTCTCGGAGGCCTTCATATCGTGAATCAGCTCCGCCTCGTCGACTGGTGCGCTCTCAGCGGCATCCTCGGTCTTCTTGGATTTCTTCGACTTCTTTGCTTTCTTCTCCTTCTTTTCTTCCGCCGGGGTTTCTTCTACCGCAGGTATTTCTACCTCATTCTTGACCTTCTTGGACTTCTTGTCCTTTTTATCCTTCTTCTCCTTCTTCGCTTCGACTATCGGAGAGTCTGGCGTGGGCGCATCTGGGGTATCCTCAGACTTCTTCGACTTCTTGGACTTCTTCGGTACAGCCTCTACAGCCTCATCATCGCGTTTGCGCTTTTTCTCCTCTTTTGTTCGCGACATGGTGGGCGTGAAAACTTGCAGAGACGTGTAGAAATATCGAGGGTCGCACTTTCCAGAGTTTAAAGTTTTCCGGACTTTTCTGCCGAGCGGTGAATGCGGATCATCTTGGCGCGACCCGAATCTCGAGACCACCACTCCGCGAGCACCAGCAAGTCGAGCAAGCAACAATGCGGCTTCCGGCCCGTCGAATACAGCTGCCGCGAGGAGCAGTTAAGCCTCCGAACACCCGCCCGTCCGACTGCCCGTGTCCGCGACAGTTCTCGTACAAGCACCCTCGACAATTCCTCGTTGCCCACCAAGGCTCCCCACGGCCACAGCTCCCTTTCCTCTACCCTTCCGGCCAGCACCTTTCCAATGGACAGCTGCTACGTCTGTTCTCTATCAGCGCGAACCATAAGAAGTTTATAAAAGAGACGGCCAAACTCAGCGTTCGGTATTCGATATTGATCTTCTTGCTCACATCATGCTTCAGTATCGCGAGTTTGGGCATACTGAGCGAGCAGCAAGAGCGAGCATTCCCGTCGCCTCACGAGTGGAGCTTGATCACAAGGTTCCGGTTTAGGAGAGGAAAGTGGTGGCAGGTTCCTGAGAACAACGAGGAGGAGGGGTTCCCCAATTGGGCAAGAGTGTATTCGGAGCTCGAGGCTGCGCTCAGTCGCTTGGAGAACCCCAACAAGGATGGCGCAGGCCTGATGGAGCAGGAGGAGGGAGGTATATTGGTACCCGGAGTTGGCAAGGCAGGCTTCGATGTTTCGGCCAAGAGCGAGGAATGGCGGCAGGGATACTACGAGGTCCTCATGGGCATGGCAAGCGCTGCAGAACGTTTAGATGGCTGGGTCACAGACAAGTGGAGGAGAAATGTGTGGGCGCCAGAGTTTGTCGAGTCGGCATCAAACCCACGCCCGAAGGCTGTCCTACCTGGGATGCCCGAGCTGCCAGATGAGGAGCATCGCGTACCAGCTGCCGAAGCACCAGAAACATTCTACCTCAAGGTCATTACGTCGAAGGGGTTCACCACTTATCAAAGGCTTTCAGCTGCGCTTGGATATGCCGACTGGCTTAGCTTCAGGAGACTGCCAGACTCGGCAGAAGAAATGTACCGCTGGGCACTGGACATCGCCATTGCAGGCTTACCGACCCCCGAACCCTCAACAGTTATCAGCCGCGAGACTGGCGTCCTCTCTTCCACTGCACCAAAAGAATCAATAACACCAAACATCGTCTACGCGGCCACAAATCTTGCCACCTTCATGGCTGGGCACGGTAAAATCGCTTCCGCATTGCCCATCTTCGTATCCCTTCTCCGCGCTCGCCTCAGTGCAGACGAAGCCCGCATATTCACATCCTCGCCACAGCAAAAAGACTCCAGTCTAACGGGAACCCTTCTCAGCCTCCTTAGCGAACCAGACTACCCGCCTGTCCCTCCATCGGGCGACGAACCCCTCGTCCGCAAAGAATCCGACCGCTGCGAAGAAGCCGCGCTCAAAAACTACATTGGCGAAATCCTCTTCGCAACCGCCGGCACTTCATCTACCCAACGCCAGCAAGGCCTCTCCTGGGTCCGCGACGGCGTGTCGACATCTAAAATTGCCCAGTCGCTCGATCCCATCCAGTCCAGCGAGCCCCTTCGCAAGAAATGTGAGCAATGCGAAGAAGTTGGGCTGGAGTCTTGGGGCAAGATCATGACGTATCTTGCTGCTGGAGCACGGGAAAAACGGGACGCTGCGAATAGTGGGGGCCTGACGAGCCTAGTTTGGAAGGTCAGGGGAACCAAAGGGTTGGAAGAAGAAGTTGAGAACCTAGAGGGTGAGGCCGAGGGTGTTATGTTGAGGTTGAATAAACTAAGGGGTAGGATGTTGAAGGAGGAGTACGACGACATGGATCGGAAGTACTCGCGGACGTTTGTATTTTAGATAATTCTATATGATATCGTCCGCAGTCTGCGGAAGTGTAACAACAGATGCTCGCTCCACACTACATGCAGTTCACTAACGCACCCAAAGTCACGCACCTTATCCCTCCCCTAAGTCCCCTCTTAGCTTGCAATCGCTACTACAAAACTAAGCACACCTGACAAAACCACGATCGACCCCGGCATACTCTTCCCCGCCGCCGAAGCTGCAGGTTTCGTCGCATTCGCAACCGAATACTCAACCCCAACATCCACATCTCTCGTCCAAGCCGCCAAAAACGCATCATCAACCGCCTCCGCCAGCGTAAAATTAAATGACTGATCAGTACCAGAGAGGGATGTCGATGTAGTGACTTGCTCGCCGCCACCGTCTACGACATAGAAGTCTGAGAAGGAGCCTTTGGTGATGTTGAGGCGGATGGTGTAGCTGTTGTGTGGGGGGTTAGAAAGGTTATTGAATGGGGGGAAGGGTGGGGTGTATGGGGTAGAGGAGGGAGATGAGAGGGGGGAAGGAAAAGAATAACGAACTTCCCAGCATCCAATTCCCCAAGCGTCATGCCCAACGCATTCTTCCCACCGCCCAGAGGATCCACATACAAATCATCTATCCCACACTTCATCAGCCCTATAAAACCTCAAAAACCACACAGTCTCTCAACTCACCTCCCCCATACCCATCCGTCCAAATTTCCGCCCTCTTCACCTTAGCCCTACGTGCTGGTTTCGCAGCCCCCACAGGCCCACCGCCCGGAACCGTTCCTGCAATGCTACAATCCCAACTCCCATCGACGACGACCTTGGCTCGCTGACGCGCGGACAATGCGTTCCACGGCCCCATTTGCCATGATCCCCAGCGGTTTTCCCACGCGCTGAGGCAGTAGCGTGAGCCGGCGGAGATATCGCCGCCTTCGCAGCTTGATGCTATCGTAGGAGGTGTGAGTTAGCGAAGGTCAGTTCGAACATTCCAAGTCTCCGATAACTTAAAGAGTCGGGTTGGTTGAAAGAAACGTCAAAGGAGTGAGGAAGACACGTACCGAACGGAAACTCATCACACTCAGTCCTAAGATACCACCTCTCCTTACTCTTATAGAAATCTGACGAAAAATCAAAGTCACCCAGGTAACTCGGTACATTGAGCGGCGTGCCATCTGGTGCCATCATACCCGGGTCCTCACCGCAGTTAGACCGCCTACCGCCGCTCTGCTTGCACATTGCGCGCCGGTTCCGCGCGTTGAGACTGCCGTCGGTGTGCTTTGTGAGGATGACGGATTGGACGGTGGAGCCGGTGAGGGCTTTCATGCCGATGCACATGTTTCGCAAGAGCTGTTATTTGAAAAATGGATTAGCACAGTAGCAGTGTACTAAAGGGGTTGATGATGATGATGATGATGATGATGATGACATGAGAGGAGAGCGTTTACATACCCGTGAATTGTCCAGTACGACTAAACTCAGACTGGGCGTCGCTTGGAGTACTTCAGGCGGGAAAATTTCCGCGCTTTTGGTGACGTGGGAGAAGACGACGGTCGCGGCTGGAGTGGGCAGAGGACATTCTGGGGAACACTGCCCGGTTGTATGGATTCTTTTGACGAGGTCGAGTGGATTGTGCGTACAAGCCGGCATAGGCGTAGGCGTTGTAATAGGCGTACTACTGAGCTCAGGAGGTTCCTCTGGCTCTTCTGGCTCTTCGGGTTCGTCTGGTTCTCGGGATGGTGTTGGCGTCTAGATGCATCATATCAGCATTTGCATATCCACATACACATACCTATGGGGAATGATGGGGGCTGTTTGCTCACGCTCCTAGTCCTGCTATACGACGGTAGCATCACACTCGTCGAGCAATACCCGTCTTGCCCACACGTAGCCCCTTTCCTACAACACGCCTGCCCGTATCCACAGCACGTCTCTCCCGGCTTGCAACACCCATCGCCACAGCACTCGCCTTTGCCAGACAAGCAACAGCCTCCGTCACAGCACGTCTGGTCCCCGGTGCAACACGCTAGCCCCTTGCAACAGTTCTGGCCCGCTTCGCAGCAGCCCGTCTGGCAGCATGTGCGAGGCGCATTGCAGCATGCGTAGGAACAGCAGTCGGTTGTTGTGAGACAGCATTGGCCCGAGGAGCACACGGCTGCAGTGGTGGGACAGCAGGGTCCGCGTGGGTTCGTTGGGACGCATCTTTGACGTGTCAGTATGTATTCAGTGGAACTGGATCGTTAGGAGGACGTACTTGTCCCCGGCAGAACAACAGCCGCTTAGACAAGGACCTATAGAGAACTGGTCAGACTATGCTCTTCTTTGCTTGCAAGGCCTGAGGCTACGTACTACCGGTGCTACACGTCTGGCGCTTCGACAAACCCATGAAATCCATAAAAACATTGTCGTCAAGTGGTTGCACGGAGCTGTTTCCCCAATCCACGCTCGAATCCAAGCTCTTCTTCGCTGAACCTAGCCCCTTCCGTCCTAAAGTCTCCACTGGAGATCCATAATAATCGCGTTGGAGCTCCTGTGCTGCTACGATGCCTACTAGCAGCAACAGTACTGGGACAATTAGTCGACACATTAAAATTTTCCGTGCAACGCTGCAAAATTTGCTAATAAACGCCTCTAATATTGCTTCTATACCTCTGGTTTTGTATATAGTCAAACGCTCAGCAACCCTTGTCTGCCGTGTTAGGTTGTACCGTATCTCGTATTTCGTGTTGACGTTGACCGGTTGTCGATCCTGTGATTCGATAGTGCCTGAGGCTGCAGCATCAGTAAGGCTGGACAAACGCCACCTACCGATAATTGAGGGGTACAGCGGGACAAGTTGAGGGAATTCAGATCCAAGGTGACAGCCCGATAGGTGAGTGATTGGTGGGCCGAACGTGGCTTGCAGTTGTGATGTTGTATAAGGGTTGGAATTAGTTTCCTGTTACATCTTTAAACCGTTGTAACAAGGCTCTTCAACAGCGTGATTGTTCGGAACCGGGAAGGAAATCAGATTTGACCATCGAAATGTGTTGATTTCTAAGCGCAAGGGTATCTCGACTGCCCTGTGCCAAGTAAGTCCCTACCAGCAGAGCTCCCAAACGCCCTACCGTAATGCCAACACTCATTATACAATCCTACAAACATATTAGCACAATTGTATACATCTCACGATCAGTCCCTTGTCCAATGCAATGCAGTCTGCCATCCACTCACTCCAACGCCCACAACAAGCAGTAAAGCATTGAACACGGCCATCATGTAGAATGGCGCGCCAGGCCCACTGCTGTCAAACAGCGCGCCTCCAGCCTTTGTCAAAAGCAAGATGCCAAAGCCACCTAGCAGACTGTACGTCCCTGCTATTGAGCCCTTGATGTGATTGTGTGATTGTGGGCCCAAAGGCGACGTTGGTCTTGACGCACTGCGACTATGTATCTGGGGTAGTAGAGGCGCATTCTCATCGACAGGCGTTATAGGAGCGCTTGAAGGCGGTGTTGTGCCTGCGGATGGATAAGAAGTTCCGTTCGCTGACTCGGATGCGGAAGCGTATGTAGGCTCCATTGAGCTGGACTCGTCATTGTTGATGCCCCGACCGAGCAAAGAGAGAGAGCAGACGATAGCTCCTATCTGACTGATGCCGAGTAATGCGACAATGAAGAATATGGCACCCGTGCCGTCCTCGCTTTTGTAGTCGGGGCTTTCCAGAGATCCAAAGGCGGAGTATCCCACGATGCCTGCTACAGCTGCTACGAGCAACGGGATGTTATACCTGGGGTATCGTCCAGAGAGGTAGCCGAAGAGAGGAGCGCACATGAGTGCAATGAGCTGGCTGATGCCGGTCAGCATGGCTGCCAGATTGTACGCTTGCGGACACGCATGCTTGATGTCCGACGGATTGGAAGGGTCGACGGTGCACCGCCCCGTGTGTAGAAAGTAATGGTTCGTGAACAGCGGGATAAAGAGGGAGATGGCGACGGACGAGGCGCGCGCCACAAATCCCCCAACATATCCAAGTCCAATGTTGGGCGACTTGAAGCCTAAACGGACACTCTCCAGGAACAGTCGAGGATAGGAGAGCACCGCATCGTGCGTGACGTGTGTCTCTGCCGCCTTGTGCTCGTCTTTGCCCGCAAGGCGTTTCCAGCCTTTTGATTCTTCACCAGGCAGTTTGCGCAGACCGAAGAAACATCCCAGTGCCACTAGCAGAGCAATAGCACCCACCACGTAGAAGGCATCCGCAACAGCAGTCGCTGGACTCTCACCAGCGCGCTGAAATTGTGTGGGAAGCGGTAGAAATAGGAGGAGCGCAACAAGCGCACCACAGCCTGTGAACATGCCCACTAGCCCTGCGAGCTGGGACGTCGAAGCGCCTGTGTCCTTCTCTGCATGCGCATCACTGACCGGATCTCTCGAGCTTGATCGAAAGCGGTCGGGCGTAATGGTAAGTTCGGACGATATCGACGGAGCCAAGGCGTGCGATCTGCCATTTGCGCGGCGGGTAGGAGATCGGGGGTCCGGCTTGACGTCTTTTACGACCGTCATAGAAGGAAGGATAGCCGTGACCATAGTGGCGCTGTCAAACATCAGCAATTGCCTACCACCCACAAGCCCACACGCAGCGCACTTACGTCGCACTCCCTCCCAGACTAAACAGCACCCTCGCTAGTAGTAACTCGGGATACACATTCCTAGCCTGCACAAATACCCACAGCGCAATTCCCACAATCGTGTATCCCATTACAGCAACACTCCGCACGCCCACCCTGTCACTCAGCAATCCCCATACCGGACACGCTACCAGCGCGACCAACTCATCCACGAACCCCAACGTGCCCACTGCATCGCCCACGTTGCGCGACTGCCCAATGCGCTGTGTGATGACAAACGATATGGAGCTGTTGAGGAAGACGAGGAAGGATATGGAGAACAGCGCGACGCCGAAGAGGTAGGAGGCGATCTGGGTACGGGACGCGGTGAACTGGAGGCCGAACATGGCGGTGGTCAGCTCCGACGAGCTGGATATAGCTATCGTGGGAACATTGAGCTGTGGTGTCGCGATGGATGTTTGTGTGGCGGTGGTCTGAAGGAATGATGACGGAGGTGTTAAGTGGCTTGTGCGGAGCTGACCAGTCACGTGGGTGCTTCATTCATCTTCCACGACTTGCTGACTACGAAGTGATCTGGTACCACAAGAAGGGCCTCGCTAGAGCTGTAGGCTATTTCAAACGCCTAGAAGCAATGGACCCGGCTATAACCAAGGCATTGTGTAGGAAATAAGACTCGAAAGCAGCGCGCTGTTGACCAGCCGGTAAAGGCGCCAGCCATGAAGCCACTCGAGTTGTCAGGGTACATACTAGAGTTTGACATCTGCAGGGAAAGATTTGGATATTGGAATAAAAAGTACGATATGCTCAAACTACTCAGTACATGTTCCACATGAAAAACGCTCAGACACGACTCGACAACGGTCTACTCCGGCAACGCCGAAGCCATGCACATCCGCAAAAGCAGCGACTAAAACTGCACTCTGATACCGCCTATTTAGACGACAGTCTCCAAATGAAAAGATTATCACACTCCTAAAACAGAGTTCTGAGCCTTCGGCTTCGGATCTTCGGGTCCCCACCGGCGCCCTGGGTCAGCCGCAGCTGCAGGGACACCGATCAGCCACTTGTCTCACACCTTGCACCAACCCAATGGCTTGTCACGCCCTTGATTTGGACCCCAGTATTCCCGGTTCTCGGTGAAATCGCCGTTCGCTAGGCCCTCTTGGAACAGACTGCGGGCCTTGTTTGCTCGTTCGGCAGTGCGAGGCTTCAGCTGGAACTTGAATGGGATAGGCTTTGCGATGAGCAGGATGGAGTAGTCGAGTGTTGGGTCTTCGGGCTTCTGGGAGATGTCGCCCCATTCCAAGGGCTTGTATGCAGGTTCAGCAGGCTTCGCTTTCTTCGGCTCTAATTTGTCTGCTGGGGCGGATCCGGGGTAGCTGTATTTTGAGAGGATCTTGTCTTCCATAGTGGGTGCCTTAGGCGCAACACCAGCGTTGAGCTCTTCGTTCGAGATTGAAGCCTTCTCGTTCAAGCCAATTGAATGTTGCATCTTCTCTGATTCTATCGCTGCCGGGATAGGCATGTCCTCTGCGCTGCGCTCGATGTTGAATAACCAGGCTATGGACCCAACTCCGATCAGGAGGTCTTCATCGGTGACGGTTTGTCCCTGGCAGGTTCTTCGTCCATAGCCGAATTGTGTCGCGTTGATAATAGTCGGGAACTGAGTAAGAGGCTCCTGGTAAGACGGCCACCCTGGCTCGACCCATCGGAGAGGGTTGAAAGTTTCTGGATCAGGGAACATCTCGGGATCCCGGGCGATGGCCCTATTGAAAGAATTAGCGAACTACAACTCAATAAAGAAGTTGTTACGACTCACCACTCAAGCGGGTGCATGATGCTGCCCTTGGGAATGTGATAGCCGTTATACTCATCATCCTGGATCAGCAAGTGAGGGATACCTGTTGGGACTGGGGGACGCCAGCGGATGCACTCGCGGATAATGGCTCGCAGGAACGGTAGGTTCGGACGGTCTTCTGAACGGGGTAGTCGGTCTCCACAGACGCGATCCAGCTCCTCGTGCAGCATCGGCAGATACTGGGGGTAATAGGTCATAGCCAGGCAGAAGGTCTGCATGGGGGAAGCAATCGTTAGAGCACCAGCAATTCCATGCATACCGACAGCGTATGCGCCTTCCAGGTCGGATTTGAAGCCCCATTTGCTTCGGCCATCCAGGAAGCTCTTCATCCATGAAGGGGCTGCCTGTCCCGATTGGATATCTTTTACGACCTGATCCTGCATTGTCTGGAACCACGTTCGCTCTGTCCTCGCACGCCTCCTCTCCCATGCTTTTGCCGGAGAAAGCCAGTCAGGAAGTGCCATTAAGAACGGTAGCTTGTTGGGCAGGGCACCTGTAGGAGAGACACCAATGAGAAGCTCGCGGGCGCGTTGCTTGAGCTCATCGCTGCCCTCGCTGTGGCCCCAGGCTAGACGGCAAGTAACACGTGAAATGAACGACTCGAGGGCGTGATTATATCGGTCTGGTTCGTCCAGCAGCTCAACGAGCATGCGCTTAGCTTCCAGCTCGGGATACCGATAAAACAGGGCCTTCTCCGACTCGCGCATGATGATGTTTGCAAACTTCCTTTGGCGAGTATGGCCATCTACTAGACGTTAGACAAGAACTTTCGTGCCTGACAGATGACTCTCACCGTTTCTACTGAGCAAAGGAAGATACTGCGCACTTGTGCGGTTATCGTCGATCAGGGCAGGAATATGCGGTCGGTCAGAGTAGATGGCTGCCTTTTTCGACAACAGGTCCTTGGAGATCTGGTCCGTTGAGATCCACACATGGTTGTGTCCAGCCAAGTTGACCTGATAGATAGGGCCGTACTCTTTGCCCCATTCCGCGAACTTGACGAAGCCATTTTTCTCTGGAACCTCAAAGGCGGAGCCGATGATAGGATATCCTGGTGGTTATATGTCAGTATGTGTACCATGTTGATGATCAGGGTCCAGTGGTCTCGTCAAAGACCGGCTGCCAAGTGTGGGTGTCATACCTTTGGGACCTGGAAGAGGCTTGAGACCTTTGGGAATTCTATGACGACGAGATGTGTCCAAGTACTTATACAACGCATATGCGCCCAAGAGAACGGCAGCCAACAAATATGACTGCAGCGCCATACTGACAAGATAGAAAAACAGAAAACCTTACTTTCAAGGTGAC
Source organism: Parafenestella ontariensis (assembly GCA_021596325.1). Taxonomy (NCBI): domain Eukaryota; kingdom Fungi; phylum Ascomycota; class Dothideomycetes; order Pleosporales; family Cucurbitariaceae; genus Parafenestella; species Parafenestella ontariensis. Next base: position 291,201 of record JAKGDA010000013.1, on the reverse strand, counting down.
ATTTACCAGGGGATACAAATGGTGTCCAACCCTTTCATGAGAGATACGGCAGGCTCACACTACATATAGGATCTGCCAGTTTATAGTGGGACGGCGACTGCCTGAATTGTAAGCAAGCTTGTGTCGATATTCCTGGCAAGGAAATGAGTTGCGAGTACCGACATACCGTGCGCAGCCGCAAGATGCTGCGTGTCAGAGCCGACCGAACGGATCACAGCCTCTGACATACTAAAAGCCAGGGTTGAGGTTAGCATAATCGCTTGTTCGTGCTCCTCACTGGTCCCTCATTGTCAAGTGGTGCTCAGATTGCGCTGAGCCCTGAACGCTGCGGCTCGTCAGGCAAGAGATCAATTGTCCCCACGCCCGAACTCCGCGCAAGTTTCGACGGCTATTGACCGGATCGGAAGAGCAAAAGATACAGCGATGATCGCCATAGCCGACACAGCTCAGCCTGCGCAACATCGTCGATACCTATCAATATACGAGGCGCTAGAGCGACTCATGTCAGCAGAGAGCGATATTGAGATGGTAGTAGGTCTTTGAAGTGGTACGAAGCTGATGCGTGCCGAATATGCTACTCTAGCACCGTAAACAACTACTAAGGCGTAAGGCCTATGCACATGTGATGCTTTGTGAAACGAGACAGCGGCAACGTGGATTAACGAGGACTGAGCCAGCTGAGTTCACAGAGGTCTGCCGCATTGCGAGGATCCCGGGTGTCTTGCAAATACGAGTGTCGCATTTAGTGGTAGTCGAGTGCCAAACTGAAGATCATACTGATAGTGTGGTTGTTGTGCAGCACATTCTGGAGTAGAGCTACTCTATTTTGAGGCCACATAGCGTGCCCCTATTCCAAAAGGGGCTAGGTAGAGTGGGCCTTGCAACGTCGATCGCGGCAGGAAGACCCCTGCTATCTGCGGGAGCTCAAACCTCATGCTTGGATTTATATAGATGCGGAGAGCCGAAGTCGAAAGTCCGGCGCTCGTTCTCCTGTCAAGAATCTTCGATATTCTCACCTTTTCTTGCTGTTGTCTTGCTTCGCGCACGGCTGCTACGTCACTGCCTTGGAGTCACTCATGGTTCGCTATTGTCGCCCCACGCTATTCACACGCGGCAGAGGCATCCGTGGTCGTAACTTCCTTGGTGCCGACTCCCACGCACCTCGATAGTGGGAGCTGAGATAGAACAATGTTGAGGCTTGATGGAGGGCTGTTGTTGTTCTGCCCTGGTGCATGGACGGACACGATACTGTGTCAGGTATCTTCAAACTATGTGGCATGAGACATAGCTCGTGCTATTCAAGATGTATCAGAGCTACCCTGAGATTCCTCACAATTACAGCCTCATACGCAAACTCACTGGCCCACCGTTACCCTCCAATGCATACCTGTGCCTCGCCCTTCCATTCTATTCCCACCTCACGCCGTACTTCCTACCCAATTCCCACAACTCCCATGCACGCCCTCATATCCAGGTTCTCGTCGCCTCTCAACCACGGTACCGCCCAACGTCCTGCAATGCACAAAGGTGGATCCACACACATACACACACAGACGCAGGGCACGGTACACAACATTTTCGCAGAACAAACCTGAAGTGGAAGGATGTTCCCCTCGGGCGGGCTCAACTGTTCTAGTGGTGCATGTACTACGTTCAGCAGATATAATTTAGGTCATGGATGGAATCGGACTGGATCTACATTACACTCGAAGACCCGGGGTACTATGCCACATGGTGCACGAACGATATGGGTGCGGCGCACAACCTGCCCGGCGGTCCGCAGATCCATCATGCACTGACTGACTGAACATGAGGGGCGCCTCTGTAGCGAGCTGGTGATGAGTGAAGTGGTAGAACGATAAGATTGCGATTTATATCCTACTGTCCATAGGAAGAGACCACCACTACTAGTATAAAGTAGTCAGTCCAATAATAGCTCAACCATGTTCTTCAATGCATGCCTCGCTGTCCCGGGTATCTAAAGCACGCGCGACCCCAATAACCCCCAACGCCCAATAGTAGTCAGTAACGCAGTATCTACAATTCATCTCTCCATTTCAACACATCAGCCTTCTTCCTCGGAACATCCGCATTCGACGGCCTAACCGCAAGGTTCTGCGGCCAAGGCTTACTCCTATCAACCTGTACATACCTTAGCTCTTTCGCCCACTACTGCTACTCCCTTCTCTCCTGGATGAACTCACTTTCGTGCTGCCTGTCCAAGACGTGTTGCGCTGGACCGCGAAGAAGTAGTCGCGAAACGGGTCGCCGGTTCCCTCGGTGGCGTCGCGAGAAGCTTGTACCGGATCTGAGGTGAGGCGCTGGAGGAGGTCGGATCTTGACGTTCGGCGTCCGGTGGAGGTATCGCGATGGGACGTTGATTGGGGTGGGGAGCGGGATTTGTGGAGTGGTATAGTGGGATTTGAGCTCTGAAGCTTAGCGTGGGAGTGTATTGGGAGCGAGGGCCGGGGTCGGTCATGCGTTGTGCTGCTGGTGCGGTCTTGCGTGGGCCTTTTCGGTACATTGAAGGCGCCCGGAAGCGAGGTTCGAGACGGTTTGCTCTTGCGGGGAGACTTTGCTGGCTGTCTTGACGATTTAGGAGCTGGGAGCTCTACGCCAAGCTCCTCCAAGGCCTTTAGCAGAGTTGCTCTGTTTTCAATGATACCTGCCTTGAACAGCGTATCGCGGATAGAGTCCTTGTAAAACCGAAAGTAGGGCTCCGGATTTTCACCCTGATCCGCACAATCAAATGCGTAGTCTTTATAGTCTGTCCTGTTGCGTATGATGAAATCATCCCATTGCCACTTAGGTACCATCTTATCTTCCAAGTCGAGCTGATATATTTGCAAACACAGTGCTTCGAAGTGCTTCGTTCCGCCGGTGTACTCCGGGTATGCAGCCTTGAATGCGTCGAAGACCGTCAGAGAGGCGTCTTTGATGGTCGCCGTAGCTGCCCGAGTTTGCTCCCTCCTCTCCTCCCTCCTCTCCATAACAGAAGCCGGACGACTTTCAACAGATACGACCTCCGGTTGTACAGCTGACCGGGAGGCCAGTGGTGGAGGTGGAGGCGTGGAGACAGCTTTGGATGGTGATTCCGGGGGACTTGGTTCCTCGTAAAGGCTCCTATGTCGTGGAGACATAGCACGCAAAGGATTGTTACTGGCTTCTGTGCGGGGTGAGTCGACTTCCATGGCATCGACATCTTGCTGCTCGTGGATGGACCTAGGTCGAGATTCAAAGCTCGTGCTAGAGTTTCGTTCCTCGCGAAATCTTCGTAGTGATTCCGCTCGCTCTTTACGCAATGTAGTCACCGGGCTTTTAGCTGAGGGCGGATCGTCTCCGAACCCCACGATCTTGATCTCTCGCCTCTTGGAATGTCGTCTGCTGTTCTTGGATGGTGATTCAACGAGTTTGCGTTTCGTTACCCCTGAAGCAAGTGGAGGAAGCTCTGGCAAATGCGCTTCAGGACCTGGCAGTTGAGTGCTGGCTGAACTTTGGACAGCTGAAGGGATCTGTGCAGATATAGGAGTAGGCTCTGGTTGAGGGAGGGGTGGATTGCTGACTGAACTTTGAATAACTGGAGGTATTTGAGCAGAGACAGGAGTGGGTTCCGGTTGAAAAGGGAGTAGCTCTTTTACCAACGCCTTTGATGCTACAGCCCGTGCCTGGGTCCCTTGGTTAACCCGCTTAGGCGGTAGTTCCCAATCCGAAGGTCGATCGGGCATAGGCACCTTGTGGGTGATCGCAGAGTCTGGTCGTCTTGCTGCATTTTTCTCGGTCTCTTCTAGCTGCATTGCGTTTGCTCCGGCGTTCTGCAACCTGCTGTCCACGTCGGTTTTAGTCTGATCCCGGCGATTCTTACCCTCTACAGAGACGGAGGAACTTGGCTCGTTATAAGTTCCATACACAATCGAGCTGGACGAGGTATGCTTGGAGTTACTACTTGAGGGTTGTCTTTGTCTTGGTGGTGACATGGCGAATGTAGACGTCTGGCCGTTCTTGCCTTTCGCACAGGGTGTCTCTTTCACCTGTACAACTGGCTTCAGGCTAGCTGAGCCAGTGCTTTCGTGGTTCTTGCTGACACTTTGCGCAAGAGAAGCCTGCAGCGCATCCTCACCCAAACCTTGCGGCACTAAAGTCTCCATCTCCATTTCTTCGTCGGAGTCAGCAGGTAGCTCTGCAATTGGAGGGGACGATGGCGGAAGGCTAGGTTCTTTGTCATTCGAGGAATTAAGAATTTTGGGTAGCGGCGATTGTACTCGGGGTCCTGTTGGTTGGCGATCGACGTCGTTGTTGGCATTAAGGCCCTCAATCTCGAAGCTGGAGTCTGGAGGAAGCCCTTGGTGGGACCGCGCCGGCTTCTGTGGGGGTTCTGGGCTCGGCGACGCTGACCACGAGATTTGGCTCGTTGTAGGCTCATCATCTTGTGTTAGCAGGGGCATAGCTCCTGTCGATGGATCGACGACAGAATCAGGCGAAGGATCAAAGTCCTCCTCACTGTCAGTGTCCGACACGCCCTCCATAGCAGCTCTTTCGTCGGCGATCCTGTGTAGCGTCGTAAGAATTGTGATGGGGATATTTCCGTCTGTAACTCCCGAGTATCCAGGTTGCGGTTTATGCCAACTCGTGGGTTTCTGAAGAACTGCCTGTTGAGGGAAGGGTACTCTCAAGGCCTCGCGATCGAATATGAAGCCCTTCATCCAAGCACATTCCAATGCTGGTGTAGTAGGGTCATTCAAGCTGATTTGCTCAGTATCTTGTCTCGTATCCGAAAGTTCTTCCACAGGCTGTACAACTGCAGGTGAAATTGGTTTAGGTTCTCTCACTCGCCGTTTGCTGCGAGTGGGGGTTGGCGACGCTGGTCGCGCCTTGTCTTCCTGAGCTCCTGCCTGCGTCTGCTGTTTATCTGCTATCACCGAGGGTCCAGGAGATGTATGCGTGGTTGATGGCTTGGCAACGCTTTGCTGCTTATCGAAAGTTGTGCGGACGAAGCCTTTTGCGGAGGTCGGACTGGGCTTGCCGGGACTTTGTTTTGGAGCAATCTTATTCAGAAGGCCCAATAGCTTCTTTCGTGTCTCGTTTTCTGAGTTGGCAGCGGCGGGCCGTATCTCTTCTCGCCGTGTGTTTCCAGCAAGCACAGGTTCCATCCTGTTGATTCCCAGGATCTGCGGCTCATCGTCACTCGCCCTGGATTGTATAGGGTGTACAACTTGCGTCGCAAAGGCGAATTGGGTATGTGGCAGTTGAGTGTGTGCTGTGCTCTCACCAGCGGGCGCACCGTCGCTTTCATCCATAGCTGCAGCCATTGCTTCGTCGTCGTCCTCTGGCTCGGTATCGGATCGTAAGCATCGAAGGTCCTCCTGAGTCCGTGTATGGTGCAGCTGCTCTAGCACGGCCGCAATGTGTTCACTCGAGTGGAGAGGTTTCAGAGGCTCGCTGTTCGCTCCTTGAACCTGCTCCGCGTTCACACCTAGCCAGTCGACCCTCTGCAGTATGAATCGAAGCTTGTCTCGCGGCGGGCCGTAGGAGGTATATCGAATCGTGTATTTGCGAACTGCTACGATACTGTGCAAGGATACACGCGAACGATATGGGAATCGTTTAGCAAGGTCTCCAATGCAATCGGGTGTGAGGTGGGCGACGACTTGACAACGGCCGTCCGTAAGCGTGAGCGGGGATGTCTAGAGGGAAACAATGTCAGATGAAAGACGTGGGCGTTGCTGTACATGGTCACATGCCTGGAGGACTTGCAGGGCGCTGTTGCGCTCGGGATGGATATAGTTGATGATGTCCAGACAAGAACCGTTGTCGTGGTAGAGACCCTCCCAGTCCCTGTCGAATTCAGTCTTAACGCCAGGTTTCTTCCTCTCGTGCTTGTCCTGCTGCCAGTTGTGTCCCAACAGCAGTTGTTCTTGGATTGTTTTTTCAAGCCATGGGTGGAGTTGAATGTCCATCAAATATGACCGAGGCGCAAGCGGGAAGACGCGATTCGACGCGTCTCGGCCAGTCTTCGGAAGAGGGGGTGGGCAGTCTTTGGCACGCAGCGGGGCATCTGAGATGACATTGAGGCACACAAAGAGTACTATAACATGACTGCGCAACTCAGTCAAGAGGGCGCTTGCCTCCTCTGCGGCCACATTCACCGCGTTTCTCGACGCAGCGGGGCGGAGATGGGATGCGCCAGAGCGGAAAGCCGCAAGGCTTGGCGGGCGCGTCATCGTTGGTCTCGAATCATCTGCCTCGTGATTGTGCATTCACCAGCCCTCGTGCAGCTTGCCGTCAAAGCCGTAGCTTACATTCGGTGCCTAGTCCGCTGTGTACAGCTCGAACATGTCCACCACATCCATGTTCATCTGCCCGCTAACCTCCACAGCTTGACTACCACTCGCGGAGACTTTCCACTCTGAGACCATGAGCACAGCGTGAGGCCCGATGCTACTCTCCACGCACCGCTGTCGGACGCTTTCCGCCGCTTCCAGAGCCGCCCACGCTCCACTGCATCCTCCCCTGTGCTGCAGCTCCCAATACCATAGCTATGGCTCGAGATTCGCAGGGGTCGCTGCATGAGGCGCTCCACCAGATGCATGCCACGGCATCGCGCTCGGAGACGCTTACCACCTTCGACGATCTCACTGCTCCTCCGGCTCCGTCTGGCGCTGGAGAACCCAAGGGTATAGACCTGGTGCAGGGCGGCTTGAGTGGGCTGTATAGTCGCCTGAGGGCTTCAGTTGGGGCCGCTAAAGACCAAGCACCCGAGGGTCCTGGTAGTCTATCAGTGGGAGCCAGGACTTCACCTGTGTCGAAGCCGGGCATCGCCAATAAGAGCCCAGGTGGAACAGCTGTATCTTCGCCCGTAGTCGTGTCCGGCCCGTCATCGAGGCTACAATCACCGTCAACAGCCTCCTTCCCCAACGCTCTGCCTCCCTCGCGAGACTCGAACGTGTCCAACACTCCCTTGTCAAGTAAACATTCAATGAACGCATCTAAATCCTCGCTTGCCACCACGCGCTCCCGCCCGTCAATGACCACGAGTATCGAGACTGGCAAGGCTCACAAGGAGGACGATTCTTCTGTCCTGAGCCCCGTAAGCACGCATTCGAAAGCCCAGAGCACCTCCACCCTTGAACAGCCGAGAAATAGTTCAGCGAGGGAGTTTGGGCCCAGCGCCCATAATACAACCTCACCGCGATTTACGCCAGGCAGGGACAATGCTCCCCGGAGACAACAAAGCGGCGTGAGCGTCGAGGGTCAGGATAGTGACGATACTGATGAGGATGATATGGTGGTTGTAGAGGGCCAGGGCCAGGCCTCCACAAACAACAGTGCCAGCTTCAAGTTCCCGTCCGACTCACCTCGCGAAAACCTCAGTAAAGTGAACTCACGCGCGGATAACCAGTACCCACCGGCGCGTTCGGCGCTCAGCAAGGCAAGAGACCAATCCGAAAAGGCCTCGGAAGGCACCCAGGCTCCACACGTTGCCACAAACGCTCAGATACCTGTCCATGCACCCGAGCCGCAACGTCCACCGCTACTAAAGGTTGGCCCTTCACACTTACCAGGCTTTCGTCCTTCGAGAGCTTCCTCTTCTGATGGCCTGAGCTCCGTCAACACCTCATCCACTGTTCGCACTCCTGCAGTTGCGCCTATCGAAGAGATCCAGCGACAGGCTCATGACAGGCCGGCCGTTGACGTCATGTCCAAGAACGCATTCACGCAGATGCGAAGGAAGATCTTGGACCGAGAATTCTGGATGAGGGACGAGAACGCAAAGGACTGCTTCAACTGCGGTGACGCGTTCACTACCTTTAGACGAAAGCATCATTGTCGAACTTGCGGGCAGATCTTCGACTCGAAATGCACGTCCATTGTTTCTGGAAAGATCTTCGGACAGCAGAGTAATTTGAAAGTGTGCAAACCATGTGAGGCCATCATATATGGTCACGATGACGATTCATCCGAGTACACAGACGAAGGAGATCAAGCCTCAGTGTACGATCATGGCGAAGCAGGTGGAGATATCGACGAGGATGAGCTCGAAGCGCCAGAAAGCGACTACACTAAGATTGGGACTCCAACTATCAGTATTCCAATGTCTAGAAAGACCGGCAGCGAGAAGAAACGTCGGTCACACGTCATCGAAGTTAGTCCCCAAACCTTGGCCAGGCCGAGTTCATCCAGGTCGCTGCGGTCTCTCAGTGGACGACCGCGTTCGTCGAGTCACAAACGCTATCATTCGAGACATCAACACATGCGCCACCCCAAACACGACCACCGTGCGCCTTTCCACCAGTACCATGACAGTTCACGTGGCCAACCGAGTCTGTCTGCATTCCACCATGATAACATTATCGATCCGGATCTTGCACCTTTCATGTCAGACGAAGGGTCAAGCGAGGAGGAGCATCCAAGCATATTCGCGACCCTGAGTGAAGACCCTTCCGCTCATGCCACCCTTGAAGGCGAGAAAAGCGGCCTTGGTGGTCTTTTGGCTGCAATGAGAAAAGGCAAATCGAGATCTGGAGACAAGAGTGTTGCTAGCGGAGGTCACGCCCGGGACGCTGACAACGCCAGCATCACCAGCCGTCATGCAAACAGACCGCGGAGAAGAAACCTTAGTGTGAGCAGCATGCATAGACCGTCCCCGAGGAGATCGAAGAGCAATACGCTTTTACGACCTTATACTTCCGGCTTTGGCGCAAGCGGTCCCGGCTCGCAGTCCGGTACGCCACAGCTACAGCCCTCCCCGTCTCCCACTCCGCCTGGCACGAAGATCACGCGTAGCGCCTCCATGCAAGGCGGGATGACACCCAAGGTTGAGCTTAACAAAGCCAGCCTCGACCATGCGCGCAAGTTACTGAAGCAAATGCTGCATGACGCGGGCGTGTCGCATGCATCGAGCTGGGAAAAGGCTTTGATTCCAATACTGCGCCGATGCACGGATGACGTGAGTCCAGATGTGGACCGAGGCGACGATATCGACGTCAGAAATTACATCAAGTTGAAAAAGATTCCTGGTGGAAACCCGCGCGACACAGCCTACGTCTCTGGGGTAGTCTTCACAAAGAATGTGGCTCTGCGTAGCATGCCCCGCAGTATCCCAAACCCAAGGATCATCGTAATCACTTTCGCGATCGAGTATGCGCGGCATCAGACGCACTTTATGAGTCTCGAGCCCGTGATTGCTCAGGAAAGAGAATACCTTCGCAATCTAGTCAGTCGGATCGCGGCGCTGCAGCCTCATGTTCTACTGGTACAGCGCAATGTCTCCGGCCTCGCCCTTGAATTCCTCGAGAAAGAAGGGATCGCTGTGGCATACAACGTCAAGGCAAGTGTCTTGAATGCTGTTGCAAGATGCACAGGTTTGCGGATGATCTCATCTGTCGACAAGCTTGCTATCGACCCCTCTAGCCTTGGGTATTGCGAGAGTTTTGATGTGAAGACCTACATGCACAAGAATACACGGAAGACCTATATCTTTCTGTCCGGTTGTCAGAAAGAGCTGGGGTGCACGATCGTCCTGCGTGGCGCCGAGAATCAGGAACTCGTCAAATTGAAGCGCATCACAGAATTCATGACTTATGTCGTATACAACCTTCGGCTCGAGACTTGCCTCATGCGCGACGAGTTCATCGATACACCCACGACCTCCATTGTCGGCACCCTTGCTTCTAGCCGAAGCGAGGAAGATCAGTCCAAACAGCAGGATGGCGGTGGTTCGAACACTTCTGAAACTGCCAAAGAAGATCACTCTGGAGATGACACATATTTTGGAGACGCTACACCTTCCTACTACAGTGATTTGGTAGAGAACCACCGCACCAAAATTCTCTCCTCTTCGCCTTTCGTGAAGTTTATGCAGCCATATTTGCTTGAACAGGCTCGCCAATACGAACGAAAGCTCGGTCATCTTAAGAAGCTCAAAAGTCAGTACACGATTGGCGATGAGGAAAATCCTGAAGATGCTGGACAAAAGTTTGAACTTGTTCAGCCGAGTATGGTGCATACTGTGGTCGAGCGAGCTTCAAAACAAGTGCGAGAATTTCTGTCTGCAGTGCATGCATCAGAGTATGACAGAGCGTTGCACAACTACATGACACAGAGACGCCAATGGGAGCAATACCTATCTGGAAACATGGACCTTTATGATCCGTTCAACCATCAGAAGATCGCCGTCTTGTACAGCGTCGTCAACACAGCCAAAGGGACTCCCTGCATTGGACCCGAGATCATCGCCCTGGGTTTCTACCAAGAACACGACTTTGAGGATGGTTTTACTCCCGATTGCACTCTAGGTCAGTATGTGGAGCACCTCTGTTCCTCAGCTGGCGTTGTCTGCGAGGATGATGGTTGCAACCGAAGGATGCTGGACCATTCTCGACAATATGTGCACGGCGAGGGGCAGATGAGCGTCATCGTTCAGAAACATCCACCAAAACTGAAAGGAATGTATCAGACAATTCTTATGTGGAGCTGCTGTAGAATTTGCGGTCAGGAAACGCAAGCGTTCCCAATGTCTGAGTGGACTTGGAAGTACTCTTTCGCCAAGTACCTCGAGTTGACCTTTTGGAGTATAGGACTGCACCCTCGAGCGGGTATATGTCCCCATGATATTCACAAGGACCATGTCCGCTACTTCGGCTACAATAATGTCGCACTCCGCATTCAATACGATCCGGTCCCAATGTACGAGGTCATTGCCCCGAAGGCGAACGTCACCTGGAAAGTCGACAGCGATCTCAGATTGAAGAATGATCAGTACTTGATGATAGAGGAGAAGCTGGATTGTTTCATGGATTCAATTCGCAATCGGATTCAAGGCATTCATGTCGACGACATTATCGGGGAGAAGGTTGACTTGTGCAAGATTGAAGTTGAGCGGCTCATGAACCGCGCAGATGAAGAGCATCAATGGTTGAAGAACAAACTTCAAGCCAAGTACATGGAGTCCAAGTACTACGAGATCATTCCCATGAATCGAGCCATTCGCGCCATCCAAGAAAAGGCCATTGCTTGGGACGAGACCTTTCAGGATTTCGAGCAGCAGTTCTTCCCCTCCGAGAAAGATATCCGCAGACTCGCAGCTGTGCAGCTTCGAAAGATCTTGTTTGAGCGGGATGAGTCTACGAGTTCGCTGACGTCTGTTGATGAGGGTACAGAGTCAGGCACGGAAGACTCATATGTCGATGAGAAGGGCGAGTCTCTCGCGTTGGTCACAAGACCATCCGACATGTCTCCAGAGATGGCCCGCGATGTGCTGAGCTCTGTTGTGAAGGAGGAACAATCAGATGGCAGCCAGTCCGCGGGCACTGGAGTTGACACACCGGAACGCACAACTTCGCCGCCAAAGAACGGTTCAGAACTACCTATCCAAACGCCACGAGAGGCTTTGGAGCGGGAGGATGTGCGTCATTTGGATCTCGCAGTATCGTCCAAGTTTCCAGGCAATTCGCCTACCGACGAGCAGCTGCTTAAAACGCCGACACTCGCTTCCACTTCCAGCCAGTTTGATGAGGGCTCGCCTACCCCTACAAGTCTTCCAAAGGTTAATCCCATCGACCAGTCGCTCGCAGAAGCCATTGACAACATGCCGAGCTCACCATCACCTTCGCCAGCTTCTGGTACGACCCCCGAAAGCAAGATTCCACGCTTGATGGAGACCAGTCGACGCGAGACCAGACCTGCTGCATTAACCCGCACGCAATCCCAGCCTGGCATCATTCCAAAACACCCAAGCCCTTTTCCGGCTCCTTCTGTCTTCACCGGTCCCGTCGCGACCAAATCGAGCTTGAGTGAGCAAGCGAAAGCGCTTGAACGCATGACAGAACGATTCGGCATCGGTCCAATGAAGTCCAAGTCAACATCACGTATCCCACGCTCTATCCCTTTCAAAACGACGAAGGTATCGAAGCTGGCACAGCATTTCGAGCAACTTTCGCGCGAGTTTGAGAAAGAACGATTGCGTGAGCGACGCAATAACAGAAACAGGCAGGTGCGCGCGTACCCACTCGCATCGTCCAAGCCAGTTGTCGAAGTCTACAAGGACATTCACGACGCTGTTCAAGAGTACGGTGCATCTGATGAGGACATGCAAGTCGACTCTCCTCCACGCGTAAGCATGGACAACAGTACGCTTGGCGATAGTACTATCACCGAGACAACGGGCGGCGCCACAACAGCGTCTCAGTCGCCGGTAGAAGAACATCATCCTAGACATTCGCCTGCTCAACTGAACGAGAGTGATGAGCCACCCAAAACACCAAGCCACCCTCCATCTGACGCTGAGATCGACACCAGCGATACCGAGATTATGCCTGAGGACATTCCCTTACCCGACAGCATTGCCAGTTCTCAGCTTCTGAACATGAGCGACTCTCAACTTGAAAGCTCCCTCGAGCTCCCGCGACATGAAAAGAATACGCTTCTGAAGATGCTCACCAGCTTTTGGTCAGAGCGTTCAGCCAGTGGATGGACGCCCCTTGATTACCCCTTCTCGCAGATCGAGCACGTTTGGGAGAATTCCGACATCATCATTCGAGAGGATGAACCCAGCTCTATTATCGCGTTAGCACTGTCTTGCCCTGACTACGTTGCGAAGTTGCAAGAGTACCACGATGAAGAGATACCTTCTGAAAAAGGTGCTAGCAGACTAGAGACCACGGAACACAACATCGAGCGGAATTTGCTACACAATGAGAACCACAATATTCGCTATACCTTCACCAACCGTGGAGTCAAGGCGCATTGTAAGATCTTCTACGCACAATCGTTCGATGCTCTACGCCGCAAGTGTGGCATCGCAGATCGCTTCGTCGAATCACTCTCTCGTTGCTCGAAGTGGGATTCTAAAGGCGGAAAATCCAAATCCATTTTCCTCAAGACGCTCGACGACCGCTTCGTTCTCAAGTCCCTGTCGCCGATCGAAGTTCAGGCCTTCTTCAAGTTCGGACCAAACTACTTTGCCTTCACGCACCAGAACCTGTTCGATTCACTGCCCAGCGTCATTGCGAAGATGTTCGGCCTCTTTCAGGTCCAGATAAAAACGCCAACAGGCCGGGACTTCGACTGGTTCATGCTAGTCATGGAGAATCTATTCTACGATCGCGAGCCCAACCGGCGCTACGATCTTAAAGGCTCGATGCGCAACCGCAAAATTGAATCCACCGGCGAGCGTGACGAAGTGCTCCTCGATGAAAACCTTGTCGACATTATATACTCTGAGACCCCAATCTTCGTCCGCGAGCACACCAAAAAACTGCTTAAAGCTAGCGTCTACAATGATACGTTGTTTTTGTCTCACAACAATGTGATGGACTATTCGCTTATGGCTGGCTTTGACGATACGAATCGCGAAATTATCGTCGGGATCATCGACTGCATACGCACATATACGTGGGACAAGAAACTCGAGTCTTGGATCAAAGACCGCGGCAAGAACAAGCCCACAATCACTTCACCCAAAGATTACCGCAACCGGTTCCGCATTGCAATGGAGAAGTATATTCTACAGGCACCGAACTGCTGGCATCAGTTTAGCGGCAGAATTGTCGGCCAGGGCGTGGAGAGGAGGAGGTGGGTGCTGGAGGGCCTGGCCGCAGACCGAGGAAAGGACGTTGGGCACAGACGGAATGTGAGTGGGAGTAGTATTGGAGGAGCGAGCACTCTAAGGAATATGGGTACCAAGACAATTATGGAGGCTGAGGGGGAAGAGGGAGTTAGGGATAAGGGTAAGAAGCTGAGGTAAGATTATATCAGGTCAAGCCTTTGGAATGTGGTGTTCGCATAGCGCTGGTGCATGGAGTTTGTTAGCATATATTGGGATGCATGGATGATCAGACACAAGTTACGCTCAAGAGTGAGAAGAGCATGTAATAACATTGATCTGCGTAATACTTCACTTCTAAGCCTTGGACATGTGAAGTACACTTGATAGTAGGTAGACCTTCGCACTAACCTCATGTCCTTGACCAAAAGTGTCATCGGATCAGCTTCCCTCTTTTAAAACCCTACAACGGCTTTTCCTGAGATAGTTACTCAGACTGCTACCACTTCTCTCTATACACGTTGGAATATCACCAACCCTCTCCCCCAACCCTCTCCCCCACACCCATCCCCGCATCCACTAACCCTCACACAGCTAAAGCCCCCGGCCTTCTCCCCGCAAAACACCATCCGCACCTTATCTCATCAATCCGACGCTCCTACGCACGGGCCACCCCAACCCAATATCTGCGGAGCGTCTAAGACCAAATAGTTCCAACTTTAGTAAAACTTGTTAACTTTCTTAAGATACCCACCTATTTACTAGCAAATATCTTAACTACCTACTAATAGGATAGCTTAGTAATAAACTTAAGTAAGTTTCTATATAAAATACTATATAACTATACTATTTAGAGTCTATATAGAGCCCTCCTAAGGGTAGAAGTATAGGCTTAAAAAGTATATATTTTAGAAGGGTTTAAATAAGCTTTATTACCTGCCTTTCTATTTATTACGCCTTTGTAATATAACTATATAAATATAGCCTCCTATACTAATTTATATAAAAAGAAATTATAATAGGCTAATTAAGAGACTATTACTATAAATAATTAGGATAAATTTACTACCTATCTTTCCTTAGGGGAAAGAAGGGATTTTATCTTAGTAGGTTCTAGATAAAAGCTAGACTAATTCTAGGCTAACTAGGCCTAGTAATCTAAGCTCTAGCTAAACTCTAAGGCTACCTAGCTAAAGCCTTACTAAACCCTAAGGCTACCTAGCTAAGGCCTTATTCTAGGTATATACTTATTATAACTCCCCTTCTCTTTAAGGGGAAGTATATATATATAGAATAGCCTCTTTTACTTAAGACTTTATATTCTATAACCTAGGTATTTCCTAGGTAAAGTCTAAGGTAGCTTCTATAATTATAAGGTTATTTACCTATTTATTATACCTTATATACTTTAATTCTTTATAATATACTTTACTATTCCTATAATTCTAATAAGATTTTATATTTACTAAGGCTATTTATAATCTAAATAGATATATTATTATATAAGTATTTATATAACCCTAGCCCTTATACTAAACCCTTCTACTTAACCTAGATTCTACCTATAGGTATAGTAGTTACTAGCCTTTAATTCTTTTAAATACTATATTTCTTCTATAATTCTAATAGGATTCTCTATATACTAAGGCTATTTATAATTCCTATAGATATTCTATTATATAGGCATATATTTAACCCTAGCCTTTATATTAAACCCTTCTACCTAACCTAGACTCTATCTATAGGTATAGTAGTTACTAGCCTTTAATTCCTCTAAATACTATATTTCTCTTATAATTCTAATAGGATTCCCTATATACTAAGGTTATTTATAATTCCTATAGATATTCTATTATATAGGTATATATTTAACCCTAGCCTCTATATTAAACCCTTCTACCTAACCTAGACTCTATCTATAGGTATAGTAGTTACTAGCCTTTAATTCTTCTAAATACTATATTTCTCCTATAATTCTAATAAGATTCCTTATATACTAAGGTTATTTATAATTCTTATAGATATTCTATTATATAAATATATATTTAACCTCTTCCTCTATACTAAACCCTTCTACTTAACCTAGACTCTATCTATAGGTATAGTAGTTACTAGCCTTTAATTCTCTTAATATTATATACTCTCTTAAGATTCTAATATAAACCCTAGTCCTCTAAGACTACTTATAATCTTTTATAGAAAATCTTATTATATAAATTCTATTAGAGCCTAGTCTATATAAAGAGCCTAAAATCTTTATATATTATATTTTTACTTACTAAGCTTATTTAATAATACTCTTAAGTAGTAAGTAATCTTATAATAGGCCTTACTTTACTCTTACTTTATTTATTAAGTAAACCTTACTTATAGCTAAACTCTAGGTAACCTCTAGTAATTACTACCTCTTTACTACTAGCCTACTACCTATATAGGCTCTATATAATCTACCTCTAATACTCTTCCTCTTTATCTCTAGAATACTAATATTATTAATATTATTACTATATTTAACCTCTTTAGTACTTTAATAAATAAGGGTAAGAGTTATATAAGTAATCTTTAGTATAAGTAAACTCTTAAGCGCCCTAATAATAATTTCTTACCTCTTAGTTAGCCTTTATACTTAATAGATATAGCTATAAAGAAGCTTAGTACTAACCTTTAGTGCCTTAAGTATATATACTATATTACTATAGGAGTCTAGTATAATTATATATATAAAAGCTTATACTAGAAGGCCTATAAGTACTACTATAAGAAGGCTTTAGGCTATATACTAGTAAGTCCTATTAGCTAGAATTCCCTTAAGATAGCTTCTAACTTCTCTTAGGCTAAGGGTAATACTTTTTATTATATTAAGTAGCTTATTACTTAGTAAGATACTTATAATAATAGTGCCTAGAAGTATACTAAGGCTAAGCTAAAGGAGTTTTAGGTTATACTCTAGATCTAGCTATATAATAACCTAGCTACTAAGTATATAGCTTAATAATAAAGTTTATTTAAGAAGAAGGTTATAAGTTACTATAGTTTTAAGTATAAGTCTAGCTATACTATACCTAAGCCCTAGTATAAGGCCTTATTACTAAATATAGTTAGTTAGTATCTACTTTATACTCTTCTAGAGAGGCCTTTATTAATTAAGGAAGTTAATAATAATAATATCTTTAGTAACCTTTTAAGCCTTTTACTAGTATCTTACTAATAATTTAGAGTATATATAGGTTTAAGCTAGGGTTTATATAAGTTAAGAGGTTATATAATAAGGTTACCTTAGCTATTTATAATAAGGTTTAAAGACCTTAATAAAGATAAGGCGCTAGACTTTAATAATAAGGATATACTAGAAGATAGTAAGGGTTAGGATAGAAATTAAGGGGAAGGAGTAGTTAAGTATAGTAGTTTTCCTTTTTATTTCTTAGTTAGGGGGTAGTTAGCTTTAGGTTTAGTAAGCTTACTTACTATTTATCTATTAAGCACTACCCTTAGTATATAGTTTATAAAAATCTAGTTTTTATTCCTTCCTTTCTCTATCTATACTTTATATATAATCTATAACCTTACTATTCCTTAGTCTTAAGGGTAAATTCCTTTAGTAGCTATTCTTTATTATTATAAAAGGGCTCTATAGCTATAAGCTACCTATTTAATACCTTATTTTCCTTTAGAAATTTAGCTAGTTCTTAAGTAAGAGACTTATATCTTACCTATTATACTAGGTACTTCCTAGCTACTTTCTAACCTTTTTCTTATAAGATAGAGTCTACTATTTATTCTTATTCCTTACCTACCTTAATACTATTAGGCTACTAATTACTTTAGACTTAGCCTAGTATTAGGTTACTAGATATAAGGTAGAGTTAATCCTTATAGAATATTAAGTTAATTCTAGGTAGAGTATTAAGCTATATATTTCTATTTTCTAGTACTTTTATAACTTTAAACTTTAAATTCTTCTAGTCTAGTTTCTTACTTAGCCTTTTATAAGAAAGTTACTAGCTATATTATAGCTAAACCTAGTCTCTTTCCTAAAGAATTAGAGCTTTTATTCTTTAGTAATTAGTATATTATTTTTATACTTATTAGGCTTTAGCTATTATAAATTATATAAAATCTACTATAGCTTAAAACTTTTCTACTAGTAACCTTACTAACTTCTCTAGATAAGTAGTAGTATAGTATAGGTCCTTATTCTCTTTAAGGAATTAGATTAGATTAACCTTATAACTATATTAGAAGAAGAATAGGCTAACCTTAGTAGATTTTACTACTCTTTTTTTAATTATAATTTAGGTAGTAGGGTATAAGGTAGCCTAGTTATTCTATGCCTAGTTTATAAAAGCTCTTAGGTAGGCTTTAATAGTACTATTTATATATTCTATAGAGCTATCTATTTAGAGATAAAATATAGTAGAGAGGTATTACTCTATATATAGTATTCTATATAGTTTCTACTAGAAGTCCCTAATAAACTAAGCGCTATAATCTAAAACTATAAAATCTAGAATCTAGTAGTAAGAAATAACCTACTTAATAAACTTCTTTATAACTAACTCTATATCTATTAAGTTAAGTAAGATAAGAGTAATATCCTTAGATAACTTATTAGTAATAACTATTAAGATAGTATATCCTTTACTTAGAGGTAGCCTAGTAATAAAGTCTATTAATAATTCTTTCTAGATTTAATCTAGAACTAGTAAGGGTTTTAAGAGCCCTTATTTTAAGTCCCTCTAGGGCTTAACTCTTCTATAGGTATTATAGTTATAGATATAGTAATAGATATCTATAAATATCCTAGGCTAGAAGAAATCTTATATAAGAATCTTATAAGTATTTTTCTTACCTAGATATCTAGTAAGGGTTTTATTATAGGCTTTAGATATTAGCTAGGTTTATAGGGTTCTTAAGTCTAGTACCTATTTCTACTTATAATAGTATAGTTTCTTATTTATAATATTATATTCTAATATAAATATTTTTAGCTTTAACTTTAGTAAGAACTTTCTTTTCTTAGATTCTACTACCTTAAATACTAAGTAGTAGCTAGAATCCTCTTCTACTACCTTTACCTATTCTTCTTTAAGATTACTAATAGTAACTTTATTCTAATAGTTCTCCCCCCCTAGGATCCTAGTTACTATAAGGGTAGTAGAGGGTCCTTTATTATTAGGAGATCTAGCTAGTCTTAGTAGCTAGAAGAACTAACTCTAGATTTATTTATCTTAGTTATTATTAGGAATATTTTTCTCTTAGTAAGAAAAGGTATTAGCTATCCTATTTATAAAACCTAGCTAGTACTTAAATATATAATTAAAGGAGCTAAGTAGAGCTAACTAATAGATATATTATTCCTAGAGTAACTTTGCCTTTAAGAAGTATTCTAGGTTTTTATAGTTAGTATAAATCTTAAAAGTCTAGATAGTTTATAGCTCTTTTTACTATTAATTTAAGTACTTAATTATAGCTAGTAGCTCTTTATTATAAATATTATAGTTATATTCTACTAAGGTATACTTTATAAAAAAGAAAGCAACTACTTAGAGTTTACTATTAGTACCTTACTATAATAGTACGCCTCTTAAGGCCTATCTAGAGGTATTAGTTTCTAGTATAGTTTTAAAGTCTAGGTTAAAGTATACTAGTATTAGATCTATATAAAATATAAATTTTAGGTCCTAAAAGGCCTACTCTTATTTAATTCCCTAAATAAACTTAATATCTTTCCTAGTAAGTTTTATTAGTAGTATAGTAATCTAAGAGAAGTTTTAAATAAACTCTCTATAGAAGTTAGTAAATCTAAGGAAGCTCTATATACCTTTAATAGACTTTAGAGATTACTATTCCTTAATAGCTTTTACCTTCTTAGGATTTATAGAGATTCCCTTTTCTACTTTAATTATAAACCCTAAATATTTTATTCTCTTTATATAAAATTTAGATTTTTTAATATCTAACTAAAGTCTAGCTTCTCCTAGCTTATAAATAACTATATATATATATCTCTTATAATCCTATTAAGTTCTATTAGAATAGATAAGGATATTATCTATATAAGCTAAAGCGTTAATATTAATATATTCCTATAAGATATAGTTAATATATCTCTAGAAAGTACTTAGGGTATTAGCTAATCTAAAAGAGTAAACTAGCTACTTAAATAGGCTAAATTATATATAAAATATAGTCTTCTATTCTTCTCTAAGTATAATCTAAATTTTATAAAAAGCTTATATAATATTAAGCTTAGTAAACTACTTTACCTTACTAATCTAAAAAAGAGTCTTAGAGATTAGGGGAAGAGGGTAGTAGTCCTTTTTAGAGATAGTATTTAAGGCCCTATAGTTAATATAGAAGTATAGCCTACCTTTAGGCTTCTTTATAAATAAAACTAGGGCTACTATACTTAATTAACTTACTTTAATAAATCCTTAGTCTAAGAGTAAGATAAGTTCTTTCCTTAGTATAAGTAACTCTTCCTATAATATCCTATAAAGTAGGCTCTAAGGTATCTCTAGTTCTTTTCTATTTACCTTAAAGAGTAGTATAGTATAATTAATACTAGGTTAGTAAAGAGTAAGCTTATTTACCTCTATCTAAAGGAAGTAGTAGAATAAGTTATAAATAAATTAGGGTAATTTCTCTTAAGTAATATCTTTAACTAGTCTAAATTCTAGTACTTTCTAGATATCTTAAAAGGAAGCTAAGAATAACTAAATAGCTTTAGACTCTTATCTCTTCTTCTTACTATACTAAGTATAGGTAAGGTATTCTATAGTAGTAATCTTAATAAGATCTAGAGAGAGAGCTTACCCTTCCTAGCTCCTTACCTTTAATCTACTATTACTATCCTTTCTTCTAAGGTAGATAGACTTTAACTAGGATTTAAGCTAGATATAGTGCTTATTTATCTAGGGCCTACCTAGGAGTATATTATACTCTTATTAGCCTTTTAGGATATAAGCCTAGAAGTATTCTTAGTATCCTTTAATATCTAAGTATAAGTATACTATCTCTATAATCTCCCTAGGCCCTATAGCTATCTTTATTAACTACTAGCTAATCTTTAGTTTCTCTAAGTAAGCCTTCTAAGTAAAGTCTAAGCTAATAAAGGTAAAAGTAAGGTAACTATTATTAATTATAGTAGATTTAAAGGTAGTTTTATTAACTAATATATATACTATAATAGGCTTCTTATCTAGCTATTAGTAATAGAACTTTAGAAAGGACTCTATAGTAGTTCTACTCTTAACGCCCCTTTCTTTAAGTCTATAAAGTAAGAAAGTTAGTTTTCTAACTTTTCTTTATTAGAGTATAAGTTATTCTTATTAGTACTAGCTTTTATAGAAGTAGTATAGACTTATATTAAATATAAGGCTCTTATAAGCTTATACTTATAAGCTTAGTACCCCTTCCTTCTATAGTAAAGGTAAATATCTTAGGATCTATAATCTTCTAAGACTTTAAGTATAACTTACTTAGCTTTTTTCCTTTTATTTTTATTACTTATATAAGTCTTATAGAGTCTAGTCTAGATATCTTCTATAGGATCTTTATAATCTTCTTATATACCCTACCTTTTACTATAGCGTCTAAGTTTTACTTAGAATATATTCTCTTTAACTCTTTATACTTATTCTTAGAGCCTTTCTAAAAACTATTCCTTTAAAATCTCTATAGAGACTATTTTATTATAAAAGTCTTCTTAGAGCCTAATCTAGAATCTACTTTTTAAAGCTAGAGTATTTTCCTATTTATTAGCCTTATATATTAAATAGTTAAATTCTTAGATATATTTTATAAGAGAAGATTTCTTTTACTAAAAAGTATAGAGTTTATTCTAAGCCTTCTTATCTAGAATTAGGTTTAAATACTAGGTATCTAAGAAGTCCTAGAGTCTGCCTAGTCTTTATATAGAACTTTATTTTATATAGGTAATACTTATATAAGCTATATTACCCTTTAGGTAGCTAAATATATATCCCTTAAAGTTATCTATACTACCCTAAGATTATTCTAACCTAATCTTATTTAATACTTAGATCTTTTAATAATAATAAGCTTTATAATCCTTATTATAAGCTTCTAGGTTAGGGAATTTTATATAATATAGTTAGGCTAGTATAAAGTTAGTAAGTAAAAAAGTTTAAAGAGAGTTTATATAGAGTAAGGCCTAAGATATAGCTATTAAGTTTATATATTCTACTATAGACTTAACTAAGGCTTAAAGCCTTTATACTTTATCTTAAGCTACTAGGTTAAAGGTAACTATTAGTTTAGGATAAATATAGATAGGTATTTTCCCCTAGGCCTTATCTAAGGGTCTAGTTTTAGTTCTTTTATATTCTAGGGTTTAAGGGGCTTCTATATCTCTTTTAAATAAGAAGTAAGAGATAAGAAAGATTTTCTCTTAAATCTTATTATTAGTAAGATTATATTCTTATAGGTAGTAGGATAATTCTAGTACTACTTCCTCTTCTATATAACTACTATATTTTAACTCCTCTACCTAGTTAGCTAGTACTAGGACTACTATAGGAGTGCTTATATTAGTAGTTATTAATTATACTTTAATTAGGTTATATATATATAGTCTAACTATAGTCTAATAACTCCTAGCCTATCTTTTATATAGTATCCTAAGTAGATTTTTATATTCTACTAAGTAGTATAGATTTACTTAAACCTTCTTACTATACTATAGCTAGAGTTTTCTTTATACTTATATTATAGCCTTATTATAGCTAGAGTTTCCTTTACTTATATTATAATCCTATTTTTCTAAGGTAATTCTAGCCTTATTATAGCTAGAGTTTCCTTTACTTATATTATAATCCTATTTTTCTAAGGTAATTCTAGCCTTATTATAGCTAGAGTTTCCTTTACTTATATTATAATCTTATTTTTCTAAGGTAATTCTAGCCTTATTCTAATAGATACCTCTACTTCTAAGCCTATAAAGGTATAAAGAAAGTAAATTTAAATATAATAGGCTAATTAAGAGACTATTACTAAGAATAATTAGGATAAATTTACTACCTATCTTTCCTTAGGGGAAAGAAGGGATTTTATCTTAGTAGGTTCTAGATAAAAGCTAGACTAATTCTAGGCTAACTAGGCCTAGTAATTTAAGCTCTAGCTAAACTCTAAGGCTACCTAGCTAAGGCCTTACTAAACCCTAAGGCTACCTAGCTAAGGCCTTATTCTAGGCGCGTGCCTATTATAGAAATAGCCTCCTATAGTTATTTAGAATAATATATATAATAGTAGTAGTAATATAGAGAGTATAAAAGGCTACTTTTTAGTACTAAGTTATACTAAAGCTTAAACTATTTAATCTTAGGCGCTCTATAGATATTAGGTTAGGGTGGCCCATGCGTAGGAGCGTTAGATTAATGAGATAATCCGCACCCCACCACACGCAATACCCCTCTATATTTGTAATCCCCCCGGAAGACCTCGTAGTTCTCAAGATTGCGAATCTGAATCATATCCTCTCACCACTCAAGTTTAACAATTTCTAATCTTTCTAAGCCATGGCTAATCCTCCGCGCGCCACCGTAGCCATCCTATCAATCGGGCAGATGGGCCTCGGCATATCAAAGCTGTTGCAAGCGCACTCATACCGCGTGATAACGAACGTCAGCGACCGCAGTGCCGCGACGCAAGAACGAGCAAGAGCAGCGGGGATAGAACTATTTGTTACAGATGAAGAGTTAGTAGCACGCGCAGACTACGTGTTGAGTATCGTGCCGCCGCGGGATGCTGTCGCGACAGCGAAGAGAACAGAAGTCGCTCTGTCCAAAGTCTCCAAGGAGAAGAAGGAGTTACTATACTACCTCGACCTAAACGCGATATCCCCCTCGACAGTAAAATCAATACACGCTTCCTTTTCCACCAACGCACCCCAAATCCGCCTCATAGACGGCGGCATAATCAGCGGCCCACCCACCCCTTCCTCCTCCGACCCGTCAGGCTGGACACGCCCTGGCATCCCCCTCTCAGGCCCACACGCTCTTTCCTCCGCGCCTGTCTCCGGTGAACACCTCGCCTCCACGCTCAACACACGCTACCTCGGCGCAGAAATCGGCTCCGCGTCAGGTCTGAAGTGCTGTTTCGCTGCAATGGCAAAGGGCTTCACGGCGCTGGCGTTGCAGTCGTACACGACCGCGCAGTCGCTGGGCGTGCTGGGCTCGCTGCAGAGCTATTTGGACCTGTATAGCCCGGGCGCGAGGCAAAAGGCGGAGAAGAATATTGTGGGGTGTACGAGTAAGGCGTATCGGTGGGTTGAGGAGATGAGGCAGATTGGGGGGTGTTTTGCGGAGGAAGGCGGGTTTAGGGAGCAGGCGCAGGTTTTTAGGGAGATTGCGGGCGTGTATGAGGGGTTGGCAGATGTGGTGGAGAAGAAAGGGACGGAAGGGTTGGGGAGCGCGGAGGGGGTTGTGGGGAGTTTGGGGGGGAGTTTGAAGGAGGGATAGATAGATAGATGGTAGAAAGGTAGATTGTGGATTGTAGATAATGGGCACATGAATAGATATGTATATTTCTTGCCTTCACTTCGGGTTATTTCCCTACTTTACTCCAAGTTATCGTAGATGGTCTTCTCAGCCATAAACCACGCTGGAATCACTTTCGGGTCGCCGTTGGGAAGGACTTGCGAGCCAAGGAAACCAGCAACGCCCTTCTCCCGGTCAACCCACCAGAAGCAGTTTGCCAGACCCATCCACCATAGAGTGTTAGCACCACGCCCGCTCGGGCCGGGCTCAATCGTCAAGAAGCCGCCGAAGCCCCAGCCCTGAGGAGGGTTACCAGGCTGGGGGTAAATTTCTGACGCTTGCCTGGCAAGCTCGGGGTTGGCTGGTGGAAGGCCGGCGCGGGCGAAGTCGGGCCTGTGTTGGACGTCAGCGCACGTTTGCTGGAAGAAAATAATGAAAGACTTACTGGTCTGGGATTTGGTTCTCCCACAGTAAAGCCACAGTCTCCTTCTTCAAGATAGTTTCTCCAGTAGTTGGGCTCTTTCCGTCGTTCAGAAGTGTCGCCAGGATTTTGACATACTCCTTTGGCCTTGTCCACAGGCCCGCACCACCTGACTGGAAGAACTTGTCTTGCTGCTCCTTTGTGCTCTGGCGCAGAGATGCATTGAAGAGATGCTCGCGCTCCTTCAACTTACCTTCATCATCGCGCTGGTGCATGTGGGCCAAGTTCTTCTGCGCGTCCTTTGTCGGGAAAAATGTGGCGCCTTCAGCAGTGATGCCAAGAGGCTTGAAGATGTGCTCTGCCAGGTAGTCTCCGAGAGTCTGGCCAGTGACGCGTTCCAGGATGAAGCCTGCCCAGTCGATGTTGATCTAACTTTACGTTAGTATGCGTGTGTCGATCTAACGCGTATGTCTGCATGGGGTGAATGGGAGGCCTGTCAGCTGCTGCTTACCCCATATTCCCACATCGAGCCAGGTTGATTGAGTAGCTTCGCGTTCAAGATATCATTCTTGTCACCATTGATGCCCTCAATAGTGCCTCCAATGCGTGGATCGATGAATGCGTATCCAAACCCTGCAGTATGCGAAAGGAACATCCTGACCGTGATGTCCTTCTCTCGATCGGCTCCATTGACACCATCCGCGAAGACCTTCTTGTCCTTGAGTTCTGGTAGAACCTTCAACACAAATTCTGCATCGTCGAGGGGGATCTTGCCCTGCTCCACGAGCTGGAGCAATGCAATCACCGCGGGGAGCTTTGTGCAGGAGGCGACCCAGAAGATTGTGTTGTCCTTGTCCATGGGCTCTTTGGAATCCACGCCGACGGTGCCACTGGCATGCTCAACGAGGATCTTGCCTGATTTGTCCACGGCAGCAAAGACGAGACCGGGTGTGCCATCTTTGACGAAATTGTCTAGAACGCCTTTGACGCCCTCAACACCTTGAGCGGAGAGAGGCATGGCGAGGATTGCTTTATTTGAGAGTGAGAGTGCCCAAGTCAGGGATTCAGAGATGAGGGGAAGTAGGGCTGTAGTTCCGAGGTACAAGCGTGGTACTTATAGCCACTACGCGACGTTCCGGCTAGTCAGAAACGCGTCCTAGTCCTATACGTTGTGAAATTTGTTGGAGACTACTACTTCTTACTATACTGTTTAAGGTAAAAGGCGCCATCCTGCAAGTTGCGGGATACTGTGACCTCTTAGACGGGGATATTCTGCCAATGTCAAGTTATGTTCGTTACATCAGATTACTTGCGTCAAAAAGAGAACTGAGACAATAAGCAGTAGGAAGGGGCGGATCCTGTATGTCGCTAGTCTACTACTTCATGGCCTATTGTGCGATTATGCAGTCGCGTTCCAACTTGGTGGTCCATCCGAGCTGAGTCCCGTACCTGGTCCAGGAGTAAGCTACCCCGCAGCGGATCTGACACACGCAGGGAACGCCGTGCGTTCCTGCAGGACCAACGGCGAATGTGAGACGTCGAGTGACCTGCCTGGACAGTGCTGTTATCGCGTTTGTCACACTCGGTCTCGTCAGGATTCCAAGCTCACCAACCTTCCTTCGTCGTCAAAGTGTTTTGACGTTCCAACATGTATTCTACTCATCTCGACCTCCAAGCGTAAGCAACAGCTTAGCGAAGTTGCCGTAGAAGGCTTACAGGGTCCGGACGAAAAGGAACCTTTAACTTCGCTTTAGTGCTGACTTCAGTTCCTTCAAAGCAGCCATAACCAGGGGTACAGCGACGGGTCCAAGCAGTGGCAAGTATACGGCAACCTTGTGCTCGTCTGGAAAGTAGACTTGGCCGACCATGGACCTCTCAAAAAAAGCCTTTTCTGCCTCCACCTCTGCAGCTCGGGCATGTTCCAAAGCGCTCTGGAAGCGACCATCTCGAAGAAAGTCACACGCTTGCTGCAGGTGCGCAATCGTACGGTGGGCAGACTGAGCGACGTTGTCAGGCACTGGGATCGAGGGGAGCTTGCGATAGACTTGAGCCAGCGCGCCCAGAGTAGAAGAAGCCGAGTAGATGAGTGATGCAGCTCGTACACGCTCGAGTGTCGAGATGCGTAGTAGCAGCGAGGCCGGAGTCTGCGGCAAGCCAAACAACGAAACAAGCTGGTTCGAGAAGGTGTGCATAGCTGGCGCCAGTGCTTCTGCTGTCAGCGCAGACGGCGTACCTGCCTCGTCCTGGAGATTCAAAATATGCACGCCTCCCCACTGAGGAATCAACCAGCTGTTTCCTGCATTCTCCTTGACCAAGAGTGGCGACTGCGTCTGATCTGGTACGTAGAGGATGAAGTTGACAGTCGGTCCCTCGCCAATGCTGGGGCTAAGAGGCCACTCCGCAGCATTTATGAAGCCACTGAGATCCTCTCTGCGCAGAGTCCAGGCTTTCAGGTCTTCGTCGTACTCGGGTTGGCGAATGGAGGGAGAGAACGTAGCATAAAGCTGAACCTGGGTATCGACGGTGAAGTTGCTGATGGCTGAGAACGACTCAAGCAGATGAGTCAAGTACGTGCGAAGTGCTGTCTCAATGTCCCATGCCGATGGGGCGTACGAAGGGCTGAACAATGAGAAGGTCAAATGGTAAGTTGGAGCGTAGCGGAGCGCCCTGGTCGACTGGCGTTCGAGCTCTGTAGTGGTCTCAGGAGCGAGACTTTTAATGTTAGTATCGTGGCCGGGTGTGGTAGACAACAGATGCGCCAGCTGTGCCTGCTCTTCAGCGAATAGATTGTGGAGCTCCTGAGCTAGGAAGGTTGCGAGTGGCTGGCCGGTCGAGGATCGCGGGGGGATCTGGTTTGGCGAGTAGTAGACGTCGAGGGTAGGCGAGTATGGCTGTAGGTGTGATCGAGGCGTCGCTCCTGTCTCCACAGGTATCAATCGAACTGCCAATACGACATCTTTGTCATTGCTTCTTATGCTTGTGCCGTCGCTGACAACTTGTTGTGAGCCATTCGATAGCAGGGGAAAATCGGCGAGCAGCAGGCGAAGATGGTGTGCGGAGAAGTCGTTCAGATCGTCGAGGGCATGTTGCGTGGTGCGTACAAGGGTTTGTGCATCTGCAGGGAGAATGGGGGCTTCGACGGCAATTCGGAGAGGGAAGACGGGCTTGCAGACCTGTATCAGTGTTAGCACAAATTAATGTATCGCGCACGCAAACCTCACCTTGCCTTCAGCCCAGTCTGTCATCTCCTGCAGCGGCAGCTCCGCCCTGTATATGGCCGTCGTCTTCAGCCATACTGGCAGGCCCAGGAAGACAGCCACAGCCCAAAAGGAGAGAATGGCCAGCCGCCGCAACCACAGGCTTTCCTTCGTCTCTGGCGGAGGCTGCTTCGGTGATCTAACCGCGTCTAGGGGTATTGAAGAAGTCTGAGAAGTGGATTGCTCCACAATGGGCGCCGTGGACGCGTCAGGACCCTTTGGTGATGCCATGTCGCGGATGAGGGTGTGTATCTGTCCGTTCGAGGTTGCGCGTAAACGTCCGTGCGTGTCACCGTCATCTACCATTCTGTAACATCGCTCCAAGCATCACCAACGTGTCCGATCACCATATCAAACTATTCTTCACGCGAAGACAGGCAAGCAGTTGGTGAAGTGTTTTCAGTCAGATTGTAGCTGGGTCAAGCTATGCTGCACGGCGATAGTTGCCCTTCCAACCCAATCTGGCACATCCAAAATCGGTACTACCAAGGAATGAGGCCGTACCTTCCCCTGGTACTTCCTGAAGTCTTGCGTCTG
Organism: Parafenestella ontariensis; assembly: GCA_021596325.1. Lineage (NCBI taxonomy): Eukaryota > Fungi > Ascomycota > Dothideomycetes > Pleosporales > Cucurbitariaceae > Parafenestella > Parafenestella ontariensis. The sequence goes on along the minus strand of JAKGDA010000013.1, from coordinate 262,947 downwards.
GCTCTCATTATAATTATTTTGTGAAATCAGTAGGTAGATCCCTCTCTACGATCCGCATATAGCTCCACTCACTGCAGGCTCGCAATCCGCTTGTTTGCCATAGAATGACTGAACCACAAGTGCATTAATATGTGTCTCCTTACTGAATTCCACTTGTTTTGTATCATCTCAACATCGGTGCGTGAATAACAATCAGATTTTGTGATGCTCTACGATGGTGTGAGTGTGGAACGATCGCCCTGTAGGCTTGTATGCAGCAATGTACCACCCTGGCTAGTTAGCGGCTACATTCATCGCCAAAGTTTAATACATGCATTCATCACCCACCCGCCTGATGTTCGGTCCGCTTGAAATAAATCCGCGATTCTTCCTCAGGCACAAGACAGCTCATGGGCTAATGTTTCAGCAAGGGTTCGACGCTAACGGCTTCGATTGGCAGTCCGCCCCACTGAGCGACGCTCCTTGGGCTTTAGCTGCCCTGTGCAGAGTGCGGGGGAGTGCATGTCTGGGGAAGGAGCTCGACGGAGGGTGACGCGGGCAGGCACGAGATCGTAAAAAGCTACCCCTCTCAGCTGACGCACATTCGCTCCTTCCCTTTGCTTCCTCACACGACAACTACACTGTCAACTCTACAGTCTTCTCAATCCATTCCAACTTACAATCCATTCCAATTCATTCATGATGAGTGCAATCGCCGACAGCACTGATGGCCGTGTTGAGCAGGTCAAGGTGCTGTTTGCCCTCTTCCCTGGCTACAACACCCTCGACGTGGCTGGTCCTCTTGAGGTCCTGAGCCGATCTCTTCAAGATCCCAAAGACAAATGTAAGCAATGAAGCTGTCAATTGTTATGTTTGTTTACTTTCGTGTAACTGTCTTGCCCAATTGGTCCTTTGTTGACACTTCACGCAGCCAGCAGGGCTTTCGAGTGCCAGTTTGTCGGCACCGCAGCTGCCATGACGTCTGTCCAGGGCCTCACCATCAAGGCCGACATGGACTACGAAGACGCCAACGACGAGCTCGAGGACTTCGACGTCATCATTGTCCCTGGCGGCGAGGGTGTCTTTGACGTGCTCAAGAACAAGACCGAGCCTCTCAGCCTCCTGTCCAAGTACGTCGAACTTCAAGAGAAGAACCCCGCCAAAGAACGCACCATCCTCGCCATCGATGTCGGCGCCCTGCTCCTTGCCCAGCAAGGCATGCTCGAGGGCCTCGCCGCTACAACCCACCCCGACTACTACGTCCGCCTCGAGACCATCTGTCAAGACGCTGCTAGACGCGACATGTCTATGCGTACCGACGTCATGGAGGAGCGATACGTCGTGAATAACGCTCGATTTGATCTAGGAGAGAACCCCGACGACAATCCGTAAGCAGATACAGAGCTTGTATGGAATCATCACTCACGTTTGAACAGGTATATCATCAAGAAGTCCCGCGAGCCGCCTGCCGAGCCTGAGGGTCCGAACACGCAGCACGCGCGCAGGAAGTCAATTGCTCGGAAGGGTAGCAACGCCTGGCGTGATTCTCGTCGCCGCGAGTCCATTGCTAGGCGTGCTCAGATGCCGCTGGGCGGTATGCGTGTCATCACCACAGGCGGTGTCACTGCTGGTCTCGACGCCAGCCTGTACTTGGTGGGTTCTTTGGCGTCTCACGACTCTGCTCTGGAGGTCGCCCGCGTTATGCAGTATTCCTGGGTCAAGGGCGTTACGGTCGATGCAATCGATGTCTGAGCTGGTACTCTGGCGCGACCGAAGGCGTTCACGAAGCTTGGGATGAAACTTGATCGGGTGTGGTCATTTTGGAAATGTCGGGGATCCTAACGATTTACCACGACTTGATGTAAGGTAACGAACCATTCACGAATGTGTAAACAGTAAAACATCTCAAAGGAAGCTCATTTTCCCATCTTGGAAGGAGCAATGTGAGGTTGATGTACCATGTGCGAGAACTCAGACATGTGTTAGCGCAACTGCGAGCGGCTGAACGACATGAAGACAGACATACCAGGCCTCATGGACTCACAAGTCGCTGTACTTACCGGTGCCCTGCTTTGGGTAAGAGCGCCTGCCGCGGCTTCGGGATGCCACAAGAGGAAGTCGCTTATCCACAGCAACTCTCGGCACAACATCGCAAAGCCAACAGCAACAATATTTGATTTCGAAACGCGATGTCCGAAAGACGTGAACGTTGACGTATAGGAGCGAGGTCGAGCAGCTAAAGCGCTAATTAGCTCGAGGCGCGGAATCTTGTCCTTAGACAATTGATCGGGGCTGTGTACATTCAAAAATCACTCACACTAACCAGCAACAGCTCGACACTCCACCACGACAGCCATTCGGAAGTTTGACACCATGTGAAAGAGGCCGGCACACCTCTGCTGGGAACGACTGACGTACTGAAATAACCTGTTTCTATCGTTCTGGGTCTATGAGCGATTTTTCGAGGCGAATCGCTTGGGAATGCACCAGGACGAAGTTGTGGAGACTTCTCTTTGTGCTGTGCCTTGGAAGCGATTTCTGCAGGCACCGTAATTGCCGCTGAATGCTGAATCTGTTACGTAGAGAGAAGACTCTGATACCTGGGTATTGCGAAGGCATCCAGGCACGTGTTCGATGTAGTGATGGTAAGTAAATGCCTCGAGGGTAGGCAACGGGGAGGTAGGAGAGTAACCGATTCTCCTTTCCTTAGGTATAAATGGCGCCCTCAACATCACCAATTCTTCTGGTCACTTTCTTCTAATTTACTCCCCAGTTTCCTCTGTTTTGCCCATTGATTTTCAAACTTCCTGAGTTCTCTCCCTGCACATCAAACAGCTTCCAGTGTGCCTCAAACACCGCCCCTTTACATGGACAAAGAAGACACAGCCATCACCCGCGTGCGCTTCGGAGATCAGCGACTGCCTGACGAAGAGGACGGGTATATAACGCACGAGCGTCGCCCCCATCTTCGAGGTCTCTCGCGGCAGTCAAGTGTTGGCAGTCTCTCTATCCAAAGCGCTGGAGGAGCTAGGACGGTTCAGCCTGAAACTGCGCTCCCTATCACGTACAGGACCTTGTCCATTGAGATCGATGAGGGACAGCAGAAGAAACGGGATGAGGTGAAGAAGGCGAAGGAGAAGGCGGCTGTTGGTAGGTGCAATTTTGTTGTTAAGGTGGTCTGGAGAGCTTCTACCTAGTTAGAACCTATTGCTAGCTTCTGCTGACCTCAATTCTCAATACGACAGATTTGGCCGGTCTAGATTGGCACACCCTCGCCGTTCACGAACTCTGCCGCCGTCTTTCCGTCAACACCGACCAAGGCCTTTCTGAAGACCAGGTCAATCGTCGCATTGGCGAATATGGCAAGAACAAGATGACACCCCCGCCCTCCGGACTTTTCAGCAAGATTTTAGGCTACTTCTTTGGTGGCTTCGGTAGTATCCTCCTCGTCGCTGGCGTCTTGGTCTTCATTGCTTGGAGGCCTCTTGGAAAGCCACCAGCTGACGCTAACCTGGCGCTTGCCTGTGTGTTGATCGCTGTTTGGATCATCCAGGCAGCTTTCAATGCATGGCAGGATTGGTCTACCAGCCGGGTTATGGCATCAATCGGCACCATGCTACCAGATGAGTGCATTGTTGTTCGAAATAGATCGCACTCCAGCATATCGGCTTTGAATCTAGTGCCGGGAGATGTCATCGTGATAAAGCAGGGCAACAAGCTGCCAGCAGACGTTCGTTTCGTCGAGGTCTCATCGGATGCGATGTTCGACCGTGCAATCCTCACTGGTACATTCTCTTCAGCCACAAACTGTGAAAGCTTCTCTGATATATCCCAGGTGAATCCGAACCCGTGGTAGCCGCCATCGAAGCAACCGAAGACAACTATCTCGAGACGAATAACATCGGTCTACAAGGAACTCACTGCATTTCAGGTAGCTGCTTGGGCGTGTGCATTGCGACTGGCGACAACACTATCTTCGGACGCATCGCGAAACTCACGTCTGATCCGAAGACAGGGACGACTCCGTTGCAGAAGGAGATCTTACGCTTTGTATTGATCATCTCGCTCTTCATCACATGCGTGATCATTCTCATCGTCGTCCTCTGGGCGGCTTGGCTGAGGAAGGACCACCCAACATGGATTGATGTGCCTCTGCTGATCGTTAGTTGTGTTTCTGCAGCTGTGGCCTGTGAGCTATCCTTGGGTTCAATACGCTTGGAGAACCATGCTAACATCGGATCCCTCCAGTTATACCAGAAGGCCTGCCAATCGCACTGACGACCAGCTTGACCATTGTTGCGAACATCATGCGCAAGAACAAGATTCTATGCAAATCACTCAAGACAGTCGAGACCCTTGGATCGGTATCTGTCATCTGTTCTGATAAGACCGGCACATTGACTAAGAATAAGATGGTCGTCACAGACATTTATGCTGCTGGCGAGGAGTACACACCTGAGGCGGCTCGGGATCTGATGGCGGTCCTCCGATCTGAGAACGATGTTGCCACTCATTCCAAGAAGAGGAAAGGCGTCATCGACCACCTTCGTATCCTAGGTGGTCTCTGCAATTCTGGTGAGTTCGATGCGGCTACGATGCACTTGCCCATTTCAGACCGCAAAATCAATGGCGATGCCACTGATCAAGCTGTTCTCCGACTATCGGAAAGCCTTGGATCAGTAGCCGAGCTTCGTCGAGACTGGAAGAAAGTGTTTGAGATTGCCTTCAACAGCAAGAACAAGTTCATGATTCGTCTAATGGCGCCGGCTGATCAAGCTCCGACGAGCAACAATACGTAAGTGCGACCTTTGCTACAATTCCGTGGCTCCGATACCAACTCTCACAGTACCCTCATGACCAAAGGTGCCCCAGATATTCTACTACCTAGATGCGACCTCCTCCTTGACAACAAAGGCGATGCTGTGCCTCTGACCGAGTCTCAACGCCTACGCATCGAAAAAACTATTGATAGCTGGTCTCGCCAGGGCAAGCGCGTTATCCTTCTTGCCCGCAAACCAACTATTGTTCCTTTCTCTTCCAACTACGAGAAGGAAGTCCTCGTCGCCGCTCGTCAGGGCCTTACATTCGTCGGAATCGTCGGTATTGTCGATCCGCCGCGTGACGAGATACCTGAAGTTGTGCGCATTCTTCGAGGGGCTTCGATTCGCGTTTTTATGGTGACTGGTGACTTCAAGCTCACGGCTCAGGCTATCGCAGAGGAGTGCGGCATCATCTCTAACTCAGCACTAGTCGACGATATTAGCGCGCTTAGTAGAGACGGCAAGATCGGGACGACGAAGCAGTCGATCGTCTTGAGTGGCCCCGAGCTGATCACGCTGAACGAGGCTCAGTGGGACCAACTATGCCTGTACCAGGAGATTGTGTTCGCCAGGACAACGCCTGAACAAAAACTCCGCATCGTCAAGCAGTTCCAGACCCGCGAGCACATTGTCGGTATGACAGGCGATGGTGTCAATGATGCTCCAAGTCTCAAGGCTGCCGACATTGGTATCGCCATGGGAAGTGGTTCTGATATTGCAATCGAGGCTGCTGATATGGTTCTTCTTGACTCCTTCGCTGCCATTGTTGAAGCTGTTCAGTATGGAAGGTGAGGCTCCACAAGAACTGCACGGAGACAAACATTGACTTTGAACCTCCAACGGTTAGGCTCGTCTACGACAACCTCAAGAAGACTATAGTATACCTGCTACCTGCAGGCAGCTTTAGTGAGCTTTGGCCCGTTGTTACCAATGTTGCCTTTGGTATTCCCCAGATCTTGTCATCATTCCTCATGGTAAGTATCTCTCTGGAGGCAATAGATGCTTCGTGTTGACCATGGTTAGATCATTATTTGTTGTTTGACAGATTGTGCCGCCGCCATTACCCTGGCATACGAGAAGCCAGAAGCCGATGTCCTGCTTCGCCCTCCCCGGAACCCGAGGAAGGATCGTCTCGTCAACACCAGGCTGATTTTCCACGCATACTTTGTCATCGGACTGCTGCAGTGCTTCTGTTCCTTTACAATGGCCTTTTGGTATCTCGAGAGACAGGTAAAGCACCTTCGATATATCGGGTCCACGCTATACTGACGTGCTGTAGGGCGTACCATTCACAGCTATGTGGCTCAAATTCGGTGACTATGACGCGCGGTACGACCCCGAGTACATTGCGGAGAAGGTGAACACGGCTTCGAGTATTTATTTTGTCACGCTAGTGGTCATGTAAGCTTAATGGAAGATCGAAACAATGCGACATTGCTAAATTCGATGAAGGCAGCTGTTCAACCTCCTCGCCACACGTACTCGACGCTTAAGTATCTTCCAACAGCCCCCCGTCTTCAACAAAGGCACCCAGGTATGTTGCTTGAACCTCTCACCGGTCATACGACGATGAAGCTGATTTCTAACAGAACTTGCTTCTTTTCCCGAGCATGATCTTTGCTGTTGTGGTGGTGTTCATCTTCTGCTATATCCCTTCCCTTCAAAACACCATCGACACAAGGGACGTACCCGTCGAGTACTGGTTCCTGCCCGCTGCTTTCGGCTTCGGCCTGCTCATGCTTGATGAGGCAAGAAAGTGCTGTGTGCGCACGTGGCCCAACGGTCTCCTCGCCAAGATTGCTTGGTGAGTATGCCTCACCGTTAACCCTATATCCGAGAAGCGTGGGCGCTTGGCATCATCTTGCCACTCTGATTGGCCTAGGTAGCATGGGAGTGCCGGTGGTCCGCTCCGTGAGGGTTACGTAGTGGAGGGTCGCTGTCATACCGGGGGTCGTTATCTAGTCAGGCGTGACTATTGCCGTCGGCAGTTGGGAGGTTGGGTAGCAGTTCAAGCAAACATAACGATAATCAAAGCATTCAACTCTGACGTACGCCCGTCAAGTTGCAAACTCAGGTGCACAACTCCTTTCTTTGTATTCCTCAGCAAGAGTTCTGGATCTTGCGCTCTTTACCAACATTCGTTTGGTCCCACATCTATGCAAACTTCGTTCCACTTCAGCCGCAATATCAGAGACGCATGGGCCATTCGGCAATTTTCCGTAGCTGCCCGGTGTCTACCCCACACGGCACGCCTGCATAGCCAGGATAACGTGGCTTAGTTTGAACTGCCGGATAATTGAGTAACAGGGGTCACGCCGATCTCATTACGATCCAATATGAGTCCTCGTGAAATGCATGTCCGCAAGTCGGTGAGTGAGTGCGGAGGCGTAGTCCGCGGGTATCGGCTAAAGGTGTTTCGTTTCCCCTTTCATTCCAGTATGAACAAATGGGAACGACTAAACAGGGGTTTCTGTAGCAGGAAAGGGCTTGGTGTTGGAGGGTAAATTCGATAGGCGGGCAGGCTGGGTCCAGAATAGGTAAGCGCCTGCTCCATAGTAACCAGTGAAGCGAGCGATACGCCCTGCAGGAGCTCGCCGAACCTTGCCTCGACCTCATCCGTCTACGAGAAAGTGAACCACCACGCCACGAGGGGCCACCGAGGATTTTGAGGCTTCGGATCACGGCTACAAATGCCCAGGAACTTGTAAAGACGATCAAACGGCGTGGTTTTTCTTCCTCAAAGGCTTTGATGCCAGATACAACCCGAAAGGCTCCTTCACTCTGTCCGACCGTGGTCTCTACTGTTTTATGTTGATTGTTCCCCTAGTCTTCTTCTTGTGCTCAATACCGCTCTCATCAATCCGCACTGCAAGACTCACCACCTTCTACAGCTGTGGATTACCGACAGCAAGATGACATCAATCACAAGCCAGTCCGCATTAATCAGTACTATAAGCACCCAAATACCGCACGCCCAGTACTCTCCCTTGATCCTTGTGCAGCACGTTTTTGACGCATCTCCATCAACCTCACGATGACGTTAGATGCTTTGTGGGAAGATGTCTGGACTTTCAGGGGATTTCGGTATGCACGCCATGGAGGTCGGTACCCTGCAGTTGCGGATGACGATCCCTATCGCGATCGCAACGGCTGAGCGCCACCCCACGCGTTGCTTCACTCGGCGTGCCATTATCTAGATGATTCCATCGAGCTTCGGTATCGCCTCTCATGTTACCTGTGTAATTCATGGCACAAGAACAGCAGTAGGTGGATCAACACCGCGCGGGCTAAATTTCCTTCGAATCTTCTGGCAATACTGATCTCTTAGGTGCAACATATTCGGAGCCAACGGTCCCGTTGCGTTCATTCTGCACAGCGACAGTTCACAATGTTCCACACACACTATCCACTATGTGGTAGCACTTTTGCAGCCAGGTGCCTTGGTACAATACAGAAGATGGTCATCTCGCCCTCACAGTCACGGGAGCAATATGGTGGGCGGCAAATGAGAGCAGCCTACATCCGGGCCTCCGGAATCTCGAATGCTCAGGCCAACGCAGCGATTCGACAACCAAAGTTGACAATCTACCATGGTCTTGTACTGTTGCGCACTAGAATCTGCACAGGTCTTCGGTTTCCATATGCGGCGGTAGAACAATATGGGGAGCGAGGTGCTCCTGCCCAATGAATATACAACTTAGATTAACCCCATATTTCAGAAAATCTTATCCATCAGGTTTCGCATAGCCCGGCAGTTGTCCTCGTGGACACGACGAATTTGACATCGCGGGCATGGGCTCGTATGTTATAAGGCGATCCGGCGATACATGAAGCTCTGCTCGGTGTCTCTCCATTCATTATTGTTTTCCCGTGTACATTCCCCAAGGTACCTGAGAGTCAATCGATACTACGATCGTTAGTCACAATGCAGTGGGCTACCTTCCTCGCCGCCGCTGCGGCCCTTACGCAGGGTGCCGCCGCTCAAAACATGTTGCGATTTGCGTGCTCGCAGCTCGTCGTTGAGCGTACCGACCCTCTCGTCAACCCCGGCATGAAGTACACTCCCCATCTTCATCAGATCGTCGGAGGTGACTCCTTCAACGTCACCATGGACCCAGCGAACGACCCAGCTCAGCTCTCCAAGTGCACGTCTTGCAGTTTCACTCAGGACAAGTCGAACTACTGGACTGCGGTCATGTTCTTCAAGGCCAAGAACGGATCATACATCCGTGTGCCCCAGGTACGTTCAAGGCCTAACATGGCGACGCAACAACGAAGAAGAGACACTGACCCGTGACATAGATTGGCAACGGTGGACCACAAGGAAAGCTGATCAACGATGGCGGTCTGGACATCTACTACATCCCCAGCGGCAAGACGACGGCTTTCAAGAAGGGATTCCGTATGCTTGCCGGTTCAGCGGCCAACACCGACCCCAGCAAAGTCAAGCTCTCCAACATCTGCCATCGCTGCTGGACCTCAGCTAGCGAGAGCACCTTCGTCGGCGGCGCCCCATGCAGTGGCAGCGACACGGTTGCCATTCCCAAGGACCCCAAGTGCAAGCTCATCCGCCAGACCATCATCTTCCCCACGTGCTGGGACGGAAAGAACCTCGACTCTCCCGACCACCAGTCCCACGTTGCGTACGGCCAAGGCTCTGGCGCTAACGGCGGCGGCGCTTGCCCTTCGACCCACCCTACTAAGCTGCCTCAGGTCATGTACGAGCTCATGTGGGATGTGTCCAAGTTTGCCGACAAGAGCTTGTGGCCCACTGATGGCTCGGATCCGTTTGTCTACTCGATGAACATTGGGTACGTCCCTTGCTGTCTTTCCCCACATTATTGAAATTGTTTTGACTAACATCTGTTCCCCAGTGGCTCTGCTGCCCACGGTGACTACGTTTTCGGCTGGGAGGGCGACTCGCTGCAAAAGGCCATGGATAACAACTGCAACCTCAACACCGCCTGCCCCAAGGCCGGCCTCACCGTCCAGCAGCCCGATACGTACAACGCTTGCAAGAAGAAGCAACAAGCTCCCGAGGAGGTCAACGGCTGTAAGTTTCTCTCCCCATGATTCAGTCTTACAAACAAGATCCGCTGACACATCTAAACAGGGCTCAAGGAGATGCCTCTCGGCGATATGGCCATCAAGGCATAGAAAGCATCATGTTTTCGTAATCCTTGCATTCAAGACTGCCCCTTCTCGTTGATCTGAGTGGTTGAGACGAACCGGAACGTTGTTTCGATTCAGGTGCCCTAACGGTATTTCTCTTGCTTAGCACTCGTTTCTTCAAATTGTTTGTTGTTGAGCGATTTGTACTGTAGACTCCCTTTAGTGAAGTAGCGAAATGATATCGTCAATTTGCTAGTAATGTTCAAATTCTTGTTTGTTGCTGTTCAAAGTGTCTGTGCATGTATGTATGTGTGTGAAACGACGGCGCTGTGTGCCATTCAGGCTCAAGAGGGGCACCCTGGTGTTTAGGCGGTAACCGAAAAGCACATGCACTCTTTACACTGTAACTGAATATTCAGACGCTAGACGGTGTGGAGAGATCTGTTGTCCTTTTATGTAGCATTTTTTGGCATTCTCTACTTTTACGTGGAGGTGGCATGTTTCAGCTGCTCGCTCAAGATCACGAGTGTTCCGCGAGCGCACTTATCGCCAGTCTTTGGAGTGTACTTTGGGATCATATAGAGAACATGTATGAGATGCAAGGATTTAAGAACAGGCAGGAGTTTGAACAATGCATATATTCTGCGCAAGCCTGCAGCTATCAAAGTATATTCAACGAATGTAAAATCTAAAAGACCCCGTTCTCTTCTTTACCATCACCTCTCGCTCACTCATGCAACCTCAGATCAGCGTCGCATTCCCCATCTCACCTGAGACACCATTTTTCGTTAGCAGGGCGGCGAAGTTCGCATTCGTTCCTGCAGAGAAGTCGTGCGTGAAGTAGTTGTATACGTCGTGGGTCGCGATAGTAGCAGACGTAGAGGAAGGGTTGGTGACCTTGGTTGGAGAACAGGCGTATCCAAAGCGCCTGCTAGAGGTGGGGTCAATCCGCACCTGGCCGGAAGCGCCGGTGAAGGTGGTGCATCCGGTGCATTTTACGGTGAACTGCCAGTGGGTGCCGTTGGACTTGTTGCCGGCGCTAAGTGGTGTGTATGTTGCGCCGGTATATGCTGCTGGAGTTGTGTGTCCACTGGCGAAGGTCAGCAAGGGAAACAGAAGAGTGATTGAGGTAATCTTACGTCGCCCAGCGGGAAGATACAGTCGGCTTGTTTCCATTAGGGTAGGAGACTGTGAGCGGGTTTTTGATCATGCTTCCTCCCCAGGCGAGACCGACCCAGCCAAGTGCGTTCGGAGCAACGACTTGGAGGACCACATCGTATGCCGAATTGGCAGGAACGTTTGCTGGCACAGCAATCCGGTAGACGATGTGGGATGAGAGTGAGGCAGGTGCTTTGCTCTCTGAAAACGTGAAGCCAGTCTCTTGGTCAACATAGGAAACGGCGCGAGGCGCCAAGCTGTGAGGCTCTGGTGATGGTCTTCCCAGCGCTAGGTTCAGATTAGCAGATGTATACAGTGGCGAGGCGAGTCCTACTCACCAACGCCAGTCAGAGCTGCAAGGCCATATGCGACACGCATCTTGATCGTCCTACGCCTCGGTGAAGGGTTTTCGGTTTGGAAGGGCAATCAATTGGCAACGCAACCAGATCGCGCGAATATAGGGACCTGAAAGTATGGAAGAGGAGAAAAGATGGTGTCACAGGCAGTTTCTGGAGAGGCAAGATTACTTATTAGTAGCCCTGAGGCTCGCCAAGGTCCTATGTTATAATCTGTTCATCCCGGGTCCACTGCAAAGTAGGCGGCGATATACAGGCTGGTGTGCACGATAAACTAGAATAGAACCCAGGTTAGGTTTGGCTGCCACGCGTGACTGACTTCAATGCACCCGGGCGTAAGGTGCTCAGGTGCTAGCACACCAACAGAAGGCGTGGGATAGCCCAAAAGGAAGCGTTTGATTACCACGCGAAGCCATGATCGCATGGCCTCTGGAACATGGTACCATGTCGCAACGGCGAAACCGCCGTTTGTGGAAGGTCGAGCTTCATGGTATAATGTTTAATGGGCGCGTTGTGAGAGGCTCGCGTATTTATCCGCATAGTGTGTAGAGTGTAGATAGATGGTACGAATATTGGCGAGGAGGAATAATAACCGATGGCTCGCCACGCGCATAGGAAACGTCAAAATGAAGTGTGAAAATGTCAAACCCCCGGCTTGACCAGGACGAGAGACGCATAGAAAGGGGGAGATAGATTAGATTTTGGCAGGCGAAGGTTGAAGTGCGGTTGTTTTCTCGAGTACTCCGCAACCGACAATACCATTCTTGCTTAGGCATCTCTGTATATACGTACTCCGATTGCAGACTAGTCGAGTGATAGTGCCAAGCTGTGGCAGGCGAGTAACATGTGGCTCGCTCCGAATCTAGTCCCCACATTTCGGATGTGGGGTGCATCGAATGTGGAGCTTGTGTGGCTTGTTGTGACATTGAGTTCTTCAGGTGTTATCACGTTTCTTCGAACGTGATTTGGGCCAAAAATAGCCCGCTAGTAGACGGGTAGCCGATCGTTATGGTGTTCGACTTATGAGGCCTCCATATTTAGATCTCATATGACCCAGAGACCAGACACAGAGCCATGGTAGAGATGGACAGCCCCGCTTCAAATGACTTCTTGCGTATAAACCGGCGGTACAAGGCGGGTGTGTAACTCGGAGCTCGCAATGGGACAAGGGAATCGAAATGAAACCAGGGTATTCTGCAAGAATCCTTGGATGACGCTGGATGTGCAGCTAGATGATGGTGATAGAGTGGCCGAGAGCGTTGCACCATGCCACATGACGACCAGCCAGAGGGCAAGCCTTGCACCGTAGATGAGGCGCTTATGTAGGATAGTCGTAGTCTTGATCATCAGGCCGGGTCTAGGCGTATACTCAGATCATCCCCTCTCCTTGGCCACGGTCTGGTAAACGTCTTCTGCTTTGCGTAGCAACAATCCTTCAGGAAGCCCTCTCCATCACGAAGATCAAAGACATCTAACCTCGCCTAGACTCTTTCTCATAAGTCCTGCGAGGCGATTGACTCTCGCTGATGAGCAGGTCGTAGTCAGGTCACTCCGGGAGGTGATAGTAAACTGCGCTCAAACCCACCGTAAGGGTGGTAGCCATCTACTGACCGATTCCCAATCCGGTCTCTAATGCATGCATGGCGAGGGAGTAGCTGATCGTAACAATAGAGTTGAGAAGGAGAATCAAGAAGATGAGGAGTAATGTCAGCTGCAAGGGGGTGTATTCGTATCGTGCGGCCTGAATAGCTTTAGCTACTGCGCTTTGTAACAAGGAAGCTGTGCGGGATATCGAAGACTCGAGCTTTTAGTTCGCAGCCTTCTCTTCATAGCAGTCATCGAATCAACCCTTGGTGATCGCAAATGGCGCGTTTCGTTTCGAATACGCTCAGCCCTGTACAAACTTCTGGGTGCGCTGCGCAATCCAGCAGATTGACCTCAAAATGCCCATTTGGGCCCGCTGACTGCCTCCAGACCTGGCAAACCAGAAAGACGATCCGACGGCCGAGACGAGCGCAAGGCCGACGACGCCATTCAGTATCTTCGCTTGCCTTTGCGCCGCTTGTTGGACCTCGGAATATCTCATATTGCTGAAAGTCACCCGCGAATACTGGGTGGCCCAACCTGCGCTTGGTACATAGAGATACAGTTTCTCTTCGATCCATTTTCGCAGCAGGTATAGCGGCTTCTTAACATCGCTGGCCATCTCGCGGTAATTGCCCAATGCAAGGTCGTTGATGGTATGTGCATCGGGCGTGCGTTCTCTCGAGTATTCATCCAGCGCCTTGGACTGCGCGGTGGGATATTTGTCGAGAAAGTCGAACAGGACGCGGACATCTTCTAGTCCAGCATTCATGCCTTGCCCATAGAATGGAACCATGGCATGGGCTGCGTCTCCCACGATCACTCCAGAGTCTCCGTAATGGTATGGTGAGCATTTGATTGAGATAAGAGGCAAGTGTTGGTTTGTGAAATATTGTTTGCGGAGCTCATCCTCGGTGATGAGATCTGGTACCACACCAGGAAATTTCTCGGCAAAGTACTCAACCACTTTGCCTGATGCGTCTAGTTGCTCGAAGCCCTCTCGCGTTAGAAAAAGCGTCGAGGTGAAGGTCTTGTCCAAGTTTGGGAGCGCAATGAACATGGATTCGTCCTGAGGCCATATGTGTAAGTAATTTGGAGGTATTCGGAACTCCCCTTCCGGTGTCGGTGGCACATGAAATTGACACCAGAGCTTATCGATGTACTCTTGCTGGAATGACATCGGAACGAATTTCATCAAATGATATCGCACAGCTGAATGAGCTCCATCTGCGCCGATCATTAGGTCGAAGCCCAGTTCAATTTCTTCTCCCTGTTCCTCAATAGACTTGGTGCGATGTTCGAACCAGGCAACCTTCTTTTTGAAGTCAACACCGACCAGTTTGTGGCTGAAGAAGAGCTTGACGTTGGGCATTGCCTCAAGATGGTCGAGCAGAGTCTTGTTGAGACCTGTTCGATCCAAGGCCAGCAAGCTCTATCACTTGTTAGCGAAATCCAGACCAGCATTTCAGACTCATCTCACCCTCCCTCTGGCATCGTAGATCTGTGGTTGGCGGACATACTCTCCGTTCTTTCTGATGTGAATCATTCGGCCATGCATAGGAAAGGTCTCGGCAAGAACTGCGTCTGCTAGATCTGATTGGCCCGATTTTCGGAGAGAGTTGATACCTCGCTCAGAAAGGGCTAGATTGATGGACTTGGCGAAGTTGAGGGGTGTAGTGTTAGGGTTTCGAAGATCTTTGACGCGTTAGTGCACTAGTCATCAGGTATACTTTCATGGGAGCTTACCCGGTCTCAGTTCATATACCTCTACATTATGTCCACGAACAGCCGCATAGAGGGCGGCCAAAGAGCCTACTGGACCAGCTCCAACAATTATGACTTTTTGTGTCATTGTAGTGACAGGTTAGGGAAGAGAACAGGAAAACTTTTGTAATGTACAGGTATGCGAGTCTAATGTAGAGTCAAATGAACAGAAGAGAAGTGAAAGCAGAAAGGTGCTATTCGCAGAGAGAGCGACTACTTGAGGACTAAGTAAAATCCCAAGGGCATTGAAAGAGTCAGATAAAATGGCGCCACAGCAGATGATGCACGCAAGGATCCAAACGGGCAAGTGCGTCTGGAGGCCCACGCTAGTGACTAATCAGTGATCGGCTGCCCTCGGAGCTGGGCTGGACCCTGCACGAATTCCGACTTGATCGTGCGGCGTTGCGGACGAGAAGGATATTCACCAAACTTTTTGCGCGGAGTCCGGAGTATTGCGCGACTGATTTCTTGGATCGCAGCATAAAAGCCATACTCACACGGCTGCCAGGAGAGTCTATTTACCCTTCAAATCCTCTTTGCGACTAAGAATCCCACACACGATGGCCGGAGACGCCCCGCGCAAGTGCACGAGCAAAGACTGCGAGAACGAAGCCGGCTCGCTGCAATGCCCCAACTGCCAGAAGCTCGGAAAAGAGAGTTACTTCTGCTCTCAGGAATGCTTCAAGAAAAACTGGGTATATAGTAAGAACTATTCGAACTAGCAGGCAAAACAGTCTAATGTGGAGGTAGAGTGAGCACAAGAAGGAGCACAAATCACAAAGTAGTATTCTCCAAAACATCTTCACGCCCAAAGTAGTTTCTTACCCGGATCCAGCGACCGGCCACTTCAACCCATTCCCTACGTTTCCCTACACAGGAGCCCTACGACCCGTATACCCGCTGTCGGCGAAACGAGAAGTATCCAAGGGTGTAAAGCTTCCAGACTACGCAAAGGATGGCATACCGCGTTCAGAGCAAGTGTTTGTCAACAGGAACAAAATCACAATCTTGAACAAGGAGGAGCAAGAAGGCATGCGTAAGGTTTGCCGGTTGGCGCGAGAAGTGCTGGACATTGCGGCGAGTGCGGCAAAACCTGGCGTCACAACGGACTATATCGACGAGATTGTCCACAAAGCTTGCATGGAGCGCAACGTGAGTACAAGCAAAAAATTATAGGAATCACTGGGACTGATCATGCCTAGTCATACCCTTCACCCCTCAACTACTGCCACTTCCCCAAGTCCGTATGCACATCGGTAAACGAGGTCATCTGCCACGGTATTCCAGATCAGCGAGTACTCCAAGATGGCGACATTCTCAACATTGACGTGACTCTATACCACAACGGCTTCCACGGCGACCTCAACGAGACATACTACATCGGCGATAAGGCACTAGCAAACCCAGATGCTGTACGCGTGACGGAGACGTCGAGAGAATGTTTGAACCAGGCTATCGAGATGGTCAAGCCGGGCACACTCTTCCGAGAGTATGGCAACATTATCGAGAAGTATGCGAAGAGCCAGAAGTGCACTGTGATCAGGACGTACTGTGGACATGGCATCAATCAGTTGTTTCATTGCGCGCCCAACGTTCCTCATTATGCGAAGAACAAGGCTATTGGGCAGGCTAAGCCGGGCATGTGCTTCACCATTGAGCCCATGATCAGTGTTGGATCGTATCGGGACAAGACATGGCCCGATGACTGGACAAGTGTTACGGTGGACGGCTCTCTGACGGCGCAATTCGGTAGGTTCTCCTCCATCAAATAAAAATCATGACTAACATGTGGTAGAACACACTCTGCTAGTTACGGAAGATGGTGTTGAGGTCTTGACAGCAAGGCTGCCAGATTCGCCGGGTGGCCCTGTGCCAATGCCTACGCCAGCAAATGGAGAAGCAACGCCAGCTTCTTGAGGGTAGTAGCTGCAGTTGTAGGACGAACATTGGCCTGTAACGATGGATTTATAGCATGTCTATCGCGAAGAACAATACTGTGAAGACGGGGAACAAGGTGCAAGTATAGAAAGGGGCTATGTAGCTGATCCACGAGGGCTATCGAGGTAGAGAAGCCCTGACACCTGCCAGCCGACTATGCGCTCCCAATCATGCCGTGAGATGACGCAATATAAGCGGAAATGCATAGGGAGTTGCCATCGCGGCCTCTAAAGCATGCAGTTGTAGAATGTCAAACATATGAATTGAATGGCCCAAGCTGGTTGCAAACGAAACAAATTGGTATATGACAGCCGACGTTTCGTGAGGCTGACATTGACATTGACATTGACATTGACATCAACATGAGAACCGAGCTTCGGGGATCGCTCGCCCGCTAATGCCGTTTAGCGAAGCCACCCTGGCCATGCCGCCCATCCAGGGAAGAGGCATCACAACTCTCCACCTCAACGTCATCCAGACATTCTCGCTGCCTTATCCCACAATCTGACCACCTTTCCCGTCAACAGCGAAGTTTGCAGCTCGTTACATTCGCCTTGTTTATCACTACTTGCGACGTCATCAAAGCAACTCCCAACCAGACCCCGCCGCGCACAAGCTAGCTTCCCGCAACTAGCCCACGCTGATAGCCTGCAAACACGACCACATCCGAATCTCGACCACATACCTCTCGTGGCCTGCTTGCATTGAGGGATCTACCGGCAACACAGCCAGTCCCAAGTCGAAGCTTCTTACAGACGATACCCGTCCCACGCCGCACATAAGCTCTCACAATGACTGGTGAAGCGTGGTTGTACCTGTTGGCGGTGCTGATAAATGCCGTCAACCTGTTCCTCCAGGTATTCTTTACCATCATGTACAGCGATTTGGAATGGTGAGTAGCATACCCGACACAAGCTTTAGCATGCATGAGCGGCACACTGGGCCGCCCTTATTGGCATCATGTTGAGCACATGCTAATTTTGCGCCAGCGACTACATCAACCCCATCGATCTTTGTAACCGCTTGAACACCTACATCATCCCCGAGGCCGCCGTCCACGCTTTCCTGACCTTCCTGTTTCTGATCAACGGATACTGGATCGCGCTGATTCTGAATCTGCCTCTGTTGGCTTGGAATGGCAAGAAGTATGTGCAGAGACTACTATGAAGGAGGGACATACTGACAGTGGCAGGATCTTCGAGAACCAGCACCTCCTGGACGCGACAGAGATTTTTAGGAAGCTCAACGTGCACAAGAAGGTACGATTCCACGTGTCATGAACGATGCTGCAATATTCAGCGAGGGAACGATCACACCCTGCCAAATTGTGCAGGCAATGAAATAGCGCACTAGCTGACACGTATACAGGAATCGTTCATCAAACTGGGCTTCCACTTACTCATGTTCTTCTTCTACCTCTACAGCATGATTGTTGCCCTGATCCGCGACGAGTCACACTAGGCTTGGACTCAGCCAATTGCAATGATTTGCATGTTACATGTGCTTCTCCGGGTGCATCATCACGGACTGAGATTGATGGCTGCTTGATATCCGGCTCGATTACTGGAGCCACGCGCATTCGCACAGTACTATAGGGTTGGGAAAACGTGTTGGGTTAGGATAATGCGAGAGCAATGGTAAGGGCTACGGGCTTGGGTGAGGAGAGGGCATTATGGAGGAACGTATTATTGGACGACTTTACGTTCTAATGGGCTACGATAGCGTTTCTTAGCTCTGTAAATGAACTATTTCACATGAACGAGTGTTGAGCATGGCTAAGTCTTGGCGCGCTAGTAATAAGCTTTATGCTTGGTTCCTTGCTCCCACGCACCACTCCCCACCCCACAGGCTGCCAGAAACGTATACGAGCACTCGTGGGCCTGAAGACCTTCCTTTATAACAGCTGTTCGGCAATACATCGACCCTGGCCTCCAACATGGCCGGAAAAGGTGCAGGCAGAGTACCCACCGGCTTCGCAGCGGAAACCTATATCAGCGACCATACTTTCCGCCAGGGCCACCGGGCTGTCGAAGGAGGCGCGAACTCGAAGAAGAGAAAGCGGGAAGGGAAGGGCGACTCAAGCGTAGTGTCTGGGGCTGGTGCATATAAAGGACCTTGGGCGAGATATGAGGAGGAAAGGCCGGACGCGGCTTCTGACGACGAATATGGTAGCGATGAAGAGGTGGAAATCATCTATGAGGAAGACGAAATAGAAGAAAACCCCGAACCGGCACAGAAAAGGCTCACAGGCACAGACTCCCATGACAAAGAGGCAGAGGGAGGGACGAGCGAGTTTGTGGGCAGTCAGCAATATGATTACCAAGGCCGGACATATATGCATGTACCTACTGGTATGTTGGAATCACTTCGTCATGAATGGCAGCGGCTAACAAGCGCAGATCTGGGTCTCAAACTTACTGGCGACTACGAGCCGAAGAACTTCATACCGAAGAAGCTCGTCCACACCTACAAATACCACACCAAGTCGATTACGCAAGTGCGGTTCATACCTGACAGCGGTCATCTCCTCCTATCTGCGTCGGCAGACTCAAAGATTGCTATATGGGACGTATACCACCAACGAGAGCTGCTGCGGACGTACTCGGGGCACAACAAGTCGGTCAATGACATCGATTTCAACCCAAGCGGGACACAATTCATTTCGGCCAGTTACGATCGCTACATGAAACTATGGGATACGGAGACTGGAAAGTGCCTGAACAAGTTCACAACTGGAAAGACGCCGCATGTTGTGCGCATCAATCCAAGCACACCGCACGAATTCCTGGCGGGTATGAGCGACAAGAAGATCCTGCAGTACGACACTCGAAGTGGAGAGATGGTACAAGAATACGATCATCACTTGGGTCCCGTCAATACTATCACCTTCTGCGACGAAGTAAGATACCCCGAAGCCTTTCTTTGCGCACGCACGTATGCTGACTCCTCTAGAACCGACGTTTTATCACCACCTCAGACGACAAATCTCTCCGCGCATGGGAATACGGCATCCCAGTCCCCATCAAATTCATCGCCGAACCCTACATGTTCTCCATGGTGCGCTCTTCTCCGCACCCCTCAGGCAAATACGTCGCCTTTCAATCCTCCGACAACCAAATCACCGTCTACTCCTCTACCGACCGCTTCCGCCAAAACCGCAAAAAGAGCTACCGCGGCCACAACGTTGCGGGATACGCACCGGATGTGGCAATCAGCCCTGATGGGCAGTTTGTTAGCTCCGGTGATAGCGGCGGCTATGTGTGCTTCTGGGACTGGAAGACGTGCAAAATGTGGCATAAGATTCAGGCGAGTGACGCTCCTGTTTTGGCGGTGCAGTGGCATCCTAGGGAGAGTAGCAAGCTCGTTACGGGCGATTTGAATGGTGTGCTCAAGTACTGGGATTAGAGGGAGTACGAGGGCTGGATGATTTTGCCATTCTTCCAAACGCTATTTGGGATCTCCAAATTGCGCGAAGCTCCAGGTTCTCGCTGTTTACGAAAAGGTACATGGAGTGGCCAAGAAAGGTTGATAGTGATACCCAAAGCAATTGATAACGAGGTCCTGTGTGGGACCCGATGCGAACTTTACCCGCTGCGCAACTTGGTCATCTGCGCGACTGCGCATCTCCGTGCTCGCACGAAGGACTGCTTACCATATCTTATCCTTGGTGACTCGTGTTCACGTGAATGGCGTTCAGCCCCGCGACAGCCTCGTATTACAATTTCCCCGCTATCCATCATACCTCTTCAACTGCGCCCTCCACTCCACCGCCGTTTGCCTCTTCTCACTCTTTCTTGACTCTTCATTTGTAATCTCCGTTGTCATCAACTGCTGCGTGTTTCTTTCTCATTCTCTCCTACAGTGGAATGGTATTCTTGTTGCCTCTCATGATTTCAGGCAGACATCTTTCCAGCCCCCACACCATGTCCTTATTCGGTCAACCGGTCACCTAATCGTTCACCTGTTGCCGCGGTCGCCCTCTTTGTCAAGATATTTCTGGGATCCTGCGGCCTGGGCGCGACGAACGTCACTGGTTTACGCGTCTCTGACTTGCGTGACTGATTCCTCGAGGCCATGCTACTGGTCCTCACCTTATGTGCCTTGCAGCAATGGCTCCCGTACCAGTCCTAAAAACGCCAGCCCAGTCATCACTCTTTTTGTTCACGCGGCTCTATTTCGACAGAACTGGTTCCTTCGGTGAACTTCTAAACGCCCCTCAACGGCAACGATGACTCTTCCGCTCCCCATTCGGAACTCGGTTGCAAAGGTGGAGAGTGCAGCCTAATCGCCATTCGTCCCTTGCGCGTTCTTGCCTCAGGACCAAGCCGGTCAGGTCCCGGGGGACCACAGCCACGCGTGAATCATCGCAATCGCGCGCAGTCACTCGTCAACGCGCACCTGGGTTTCCAGGCACCGGCGTAGTACACTCGTAGGAGGTCCCCGATGGCCATGGAGGAACAGTCAACAGTAGAGACGATTGATGGCGGCCTCAGGTTTGGTGCCTAGACTTATAAACGCCATCGATGTAGGTGAACACTCTCTTTTTATTTTTCCACATTCATCCAGTATTCAGTCTCCAGTCATATATCCTACTTCTGCCTTCAGAGAACAGTCATTGCTGTCCTCGTGTCCATCTTCAGTCGACTACTGCCTATCCAACTTGACTCCTTGTTGCTTCACGCGCCTCTCTACACTCCGTGAATCTCTCAGAATAGCTTCATCGCCGACGACAATCGACCTCAAACCTCGAATCATTCTGCTTATCCAACGCCTCCAAACGCCTCAACACCAGTCAACAATGTCGTCCAGCTCATCCTACGGCTCCTACGCCCAAGAAAAGGGTGCCTATACATCCCGCCCTTCCACCTCGTCTACATGTAGGTTGCCTCACCACCTTACCGTCCTTCGTATTGGACAATGAGTCTAATATTTTGCAGCCTACTCAAGCACTTCGTCATCGAGTCTCTACGCAAACTCCTCGCGCAGCCACCGATACAACAGCAAACCACCCGTCATCCACAACGGTGGAGGTCAAACCAACGACCCGAATACATCGACTTCGGCACCGCATTCGGGGTACTACAACTAGGGGTCGTTGATGATACCCGTTCATGACTCATGATGTCATGCTTGGGAGGGTCGGCTGCTCGTTTTTTAGGATGGATATGATTGATTGATTGGCATATTTGGAGTTCAGGATGAGCATGGGATGGCGTCGGGTCGGATTAGTTCTATTTAATAGCTTAGATAGCGTGTCGGCTTCGCTGCCTTGGGTCTGTATTAGTGCGTCGTCGTTTTTTTCTCCTATATTCCTATTAAGGGGGGTTTTCATTTTGGTTACGGCTTCCTTTTGGTCTGGCGGTGGAGAGGAGGAGGAGAAGGGTTCGAGGTTCCTTCTTTGAGTTGAATCTCCCCTGAATGCTACTTTATTAGTTCCCACTCACTAGTATTTGTAGTTAAAGGAGTAATAGGAATACATTATTGAGAATTGATCGACGAGTGTTGAGTGACTTGTCTCCTAATTGATGATGAACTGAAGTCAAGGTGGTGGTGTCGTAGTGCTCTGCGTGATTGGCGAGGATTCATATTCCCTGCTGTAGGGAGCTCTATGCAGGTGCCTCTCCCAGCCTTACTTACTCTATTGCCCCTCAACTTCTCGGAACGAAACTGATGGGGTGGGGATGCTGGGGATGAATCACAGTAATACACGTCCAGTTAAGCGTCTTTTCCGGCTTCGTGTAACGATATTGAGGACGTAACCTTGAAATATATCGTTAAAAAGAGATATAAACTGAACTGTACATAAGACATCATCCTGCAGCCTTCCTGAATGCGTGTCTTTAACAATGTGTATTGTGTTCGTGAGACTCACTATTATGTGTGGATCATCGGCGATGCCTCTTGAGGTATACCGAGGCTTTGTGTCTGGGCTTTTCGCGACTTCATTAGACGTGCAGTCCTACGTTACAACATCTAAATCCATCGTTTTCCATCGTTGTAATGCGTCATTCTTCACCTTGTCAATACCGCAGAAGGCTACGCGTTCGTTGATGTCCTCCAGGCAAGCGAGCCCGGAGCATGAAGCCTGCTTGACTCCTGCATGATCCGTTCCGCAGGGGTCTTGGGATGTCTTTACATACAGGAATTCTATGCATCTAGAGGAGCCCACAATGCTGTATGGTAAACAGAACGATGTGATTATGAGTTGGGGCATGTATATGTTTCTACCGCGTCATGCTAACTCCCGTTTTGCTATCATCGGCGAATACGCGTTTCCTAAGGCTCTGCCGGCCGCTCTCTGGCAACCCCACTGGAATCGAGGAAGCGTCTTCCATCAATGGCATTCTACGACGGCGTAGTCTCGCAGCGCTGTTGAAAGGATGCTGATATATGGCTTATCCATTTCGGGATGCTTCTCATGTCAGGATGCACGTCCAGGTAGCTCTGGTGTGCATTTCTTCTCTCCTTGTCATCATCACTATTCCTATTTGATGGGCCCAAGCATGGGATGTTGCGTGTGCGCAGGCATTTCAGGTTGCTCTCTCACATGCGACTGTGCTGCTGGTATTCGTGCTTGCTGTCTTTACAGGAGGTGGGGGTCAGCTCCTTCCTCACCAATCTTTTGACAAACACCGTCCTTCTCAGCGCACCACGGCCGCAGATTCCCAGGGCTTCTTCTGGCGGACTGCTTTTACTATGTTGGAGATTCAGCTTCTGGGTCTATCGTTCTCTCACGTTCCCAAATGGCCGCTGCCGCTGCCGCTCAGCTTCGGCGGCCGCGTTCGCAGACACGGTATCCCCGACAGCTCCTGCAATACTACAAGCTCTGGTCCATGGAGATTTCGCATGTATTGATTGGAACCCTTTGGCCCCTTCGCAGCGCTGTTCAAGATCGCGAATGGGGATGCTTCCTCTACGCGGTAAATGGGCGATATTTGGGCCGGGTCTCCGGTATAACAAGCGGAGCAGTATGTACACCAGAGCTGCGACAGGTAATAGAAGCAGAGTCTGACGCTCGCGATGACAAAGGCGTCTCTCACGCATTGTCCGAGTGCGCCCGCACCGAGAGCATGGCAACTATGGCACCGACAGCCACCCTAGCAGCCTCACCCCGATGCCGCACAACCCCGCATAATCAACGCCCATCCGCGAACAGCCGTCCGTAACGCGAGCCTAGATCCTACAAGCACTGAAACGGCCGAAGGTCCCCGCTTTGTACGAATGCAAGGCCAGCAGAGCATCGAGCGTGACCCTACCGCCACGCCGGGCGTCAGGATTCCAAGAATCCATTTCGCCATCGCGGAACGCGTGCCACAACCGATACAGTCGAACTTTACTGTACGACAACGTAGGGGAAGATTGAAAGACAGGTACGGACATGTTTCCTGGTCGCGCAAGCTGCATAGGCACCGCTGCCCCGTTTGGCGCTTGACGAGGGACGTTCAGAGCATCCATCACGACCGTGAGCATACATCTAGCTGATAGGATGGAGCGTCGCAGCTCTCTTGTTGTATATCGAAAGACATAAGAAGAAGAGCTTGACGTCTAGTACAATAGACTGATGGGCCTTGCCGGCTGGACGACGCTGTTTGCTCATGGAAGCACTGAAGAGCGGGAGCATACGCTTCCCCATCTCGGTCTTGCATCCGGGCCCCGTCACGGTCGATATATTGTAGGCCGAACCCAAGGAGTCGCTGCTATTCATGTCCAGAGCGACCGAGGACATTGAGCCCGAGATCTGCATCCAATATATTGACGTTGCGGATGTGATAAAAGCGATGCCGACCTCTAACGCCATCATGGACTTAAACAGATGCCAGCAAGGATTACAATTTTCTTTCATGAGCTAGGAAAGCCATCCTTGAGCTATACTGGCAAATGTTCAGATCGGCGATCCTATGTGTCGGCATGCGGGATACCCTGGAGCTCCGTGATGTACGAGAGGGTAGCTTGTCTTGTTGATGCACACAGCTGAAAACGACACGGTGGTAGTCCGCTCAAAACACGGTATTCGGATCTTGTCTCATCTCGTTCGACAGGAAAGTCTTAGTAGGGTCCCACCGTTGACACTCGCGGCGACCTACATAGCTGCTGAAGCGTGGCTTTCGACGACCCTATGGCCTCATGTCTGAGAGGTAGAGCGTTTCTGTGGCATGAACTTGTTCGATCGAGTAATAGGCGTTGATTGTCCTTCGACAGCCAGCATGAACATCCTGGATTACAGTTGTTTTGACAAAACGACCCCTATGCGCGTTGTGGGGCAACTATTAGTCTCAGCATCCTTACATTTAGAGACTCCGATTAAACAGAGTTGAAACCGCTTCCCAGGAGGATAAGATAATGGATGCTTGCTCATGCCCACGATGAGCGTATAAAGCTCGTTACGGTTATACCGAAAGTGAAGACCCCAAGGAGCAATTGAATCGAAGCGCTGGACCCCTATCCCTTCAGGGTCTTCCGACTCAGTTTTACAGCGATTTACTCGACATGTACAGTTCGAAATAATAGAGAAGACATGGTGGGAGTGTGGCGCTCTACCAAGACGATGCTCACATTCGTCTGCTTTGTCTTCTTCAAACCAGGGCCGCCAGCAAAACGACCTTTACGTGGACCTCCGTTCAAATCCCACTTGGCTTCGAGGAGCAAGGTGTTCTAATCATTCCATGAGTCTGACTTGGTGTTTTGACTCGAACTAAGATTCGATGGCCGAACATGGGGACCAGAACAGCCGCAACTCGAGGGAGCTCATCCAGCGCTCTGTATTATGCCTTCGATATGCCCCTGGATTCTGTATCTCGCGATGTCCACGATGAAGATGCTCAGGATCGCCTTCCTCGCGGTAGCATCTTTAATGTGCCTTGGTCTCTTGTCGTCGTGGCTCACTCGAGTCCTTGCCGTATGAACGACAATTCGCGAAGCGTCGATTGTCATTGTCTCGTATGTTCGTATGCTAGCTCGTGCGCATCATTGCGTGTGCCGTGCTCAGTATGCGTTTCTAAGGAACTCGCCAAACCTTGTGTCTTCTTTAAGGACGTTCCGTATCCTGGCCATCTTCGTCACGCTTCCCGAGGTGGCATCTCGATGGGGGATTCGCTCCTGCGCCGCCGCGGTCAAGGAATGTCGTGGTCGAGGGCGCCAACCCGAATCCACAGGTGCTCGACCTCGTGTGGATGCAGGTCATTGAACGAAACGAGGATATCGCGCATGTCGGGCTCATCAATCGGTCGTCGAATGAGCGCATACTCTCTGTTCTAGGGGTCTGCCCGCTGCGGCTGTTTCAATCTGTACCTTGTTAGAGAAACTCGACATGGTCGGGCCCACGCATTGTTGCTGCCGCAGGGTGCGAATGGGCCTCCAGCGGGAGCACAAATGGATTTGTGTGTCTTCCAGAAGTCCCTAGGCAGTATGTGTGTAGTCGCGCCCATGGTGGATGTCTTGCAGGGCCGCGAGTCGGATGTCGTCGATTCGAAGTCATCGCCGCCATGCCGTAGTTGCTCGGGAGCAACCACTCAAGGACGTGCTATTATTCAAAGCCATAGAGTCGTCTCCTTGGGCGACGTGCGCTTCGTGCAGAACTATTGCGACGGGCGAGCTGCTATTGCGGATCGAAGTAGCTGGTAGCGGACTTGCCATGAAGTCGGCACCGACAATGTCTTTCGAGTCTTTATCAAGGTCCGTTACCCTCTTACAGTTGCAGAAATTGCTGCTGCAGAGGAGGTAATGGAGGTAGAGGTCGCGGGCGTTGTTGGGTGTTCGGTGTGGGGAGATTGTATCGAGCTGCGAAAGAGAAGGATATCGCAAGCCTGCAAGAAGCCGCTGCACTCGCGATCATCTAAGAACTCCAGATGAGCCGTGAATCTCCTGCACACCAGTTGTTGCAAGCATTGAATTCTGCTTGCTTGGAGACAACACAGTTGCAACGCTTCCAGTCTGTAGCGTTGCAGCCTTTGTTGTGGTGGTGATTGGGAGGCAATGCAGTGAAGAGATTGAAAGAGAATTAGCGGAACACACAACCTCATGGCCTATCTTCACAGGGACGAGGAACGGGGGTTTTGCACTTGATGGGATGCAGTATGACTCCCCTGAGATTGCTCAGATTCTGCATAACTACGGCTATGACTTCATCGTCTTGTCTACAGCTGTGTGCGGTTACAACCTCGTCCCTCGAGTCTCCAGAGGATGCTGTTACCAAGGCCAGGGGCAATCAACCGCCTGGCACTGCGTATCTACATGCCCTGCACATAAACAGGCAACGACTACGAAAGTGTTGAACGCGGCTCGAAGTCGAAGCAAAGGGACAAAGAGAGCAGTTCTCTCGCCGCCGCATCACCTCGCCTGTTGCTACGCCAGCAACCGAACTTCCCACAATGCTCTGCAAAGTGAAGTCCAATATCCCCTGCCACGATGCAGTGCCCTTGTCCACCACCGCTGCTACTACCTCCACGCTAAGGCCCACATACCGACCCACACCAATTATTCGACTATATAATATGTACAACTCATCTCCCTTTCGCCAATGGTTAAAGGCCGGCGGCACGTGGAGGAATGGTTAGCTCAGCGGTCAAGGTGCGTATTACATGTGCTTTGACATGGCTTCCCCGCTAAGGGAAGGCCCGTTGCTGCTATACCAGTTTCATATCGAGAAACTGGGAATTTTTAATAACAAACCGCTCCGGGTTCAACCCGCGTTGAGGTCACTTCTTTTTTGCCCTTTTTGCACCTTTTCCTTTTGCGTTCAGTTGCGCTGCTAGGTGAAGGGAACGGGTAGGCGCTTTAGCCCCACGAGGCAATTACCTTTGGCGGCAACTAAA
Organism: Parafenestella ontariensis; assembly: GCA_021596325.1. NCBI lineage: Eukaryota > Fungi > Ascomycota > Dothideomycetes > Pleosporales > Cucurbitariaceae > Parafenestella > Parafenestella ontariensis. The sequence goes on along the minus strand of JAKGDA010000013.1, from coordinate 235,425 downwards.
AGTTCTGTATTGCTTTCTTGTACTCTATGTTTATAGGGTAAAGATTACATGTCACAGGTAGGTGGTACTTGCACTTGCTCTTCTCGCGCACCTGGGGACAGCACAATTGCCAGATATACTAGGGAAAGCCTTGCGAGGTTGATGCGCTACATTACTTAGTCTTTTGGCTGCAGATACAGCGAAACTACTATAATGAAGTTAAGTTCGTGAGTAAAAGGGAGGCATAGCAACAAGTCAATCGTCAGACTTGATCTTAGGACGTGAGACTCAAGAGATTCAAGAGATTCTAGAGCGAGGTACGCAACAAAGATATCAACGCTAAATATATCTACACTCACAATCGGAAACGACGAAGTTCATCCATTTGCAATACGATTAAAGCGCATGATCAAAGCTACTTGTACTAAGAAGTCGGTTGGAGCAGAGCGATCGCTAACTCACAGCACCATGCCATGCCAACCCCAATACAGCGCCCATGACAATTGCCAACGCAGGCGGTACACCGAACCATGCAGTCTCCGCATACGTAACAGCAGCAACAACAACCCACCACGGCTCCTCGGCCAGACTCTTCCCATTACTACTTTCTGGCGTTAGATACCCAATCTCCCAGAGACGATAGACAGCGGTAAACACTAAGCCCACAGCCGCAGCATTTATACCCCTCAACAAGCTTAAAACCCAAGGTTTTGTCCTCATGACTTGCCAAAGGGACTGCACACCCACGGCAAGAATGATGCCAGGAGAGAAAATGCCGACAAAGGCCAGAAGGGCACCGAAGATGGTTGGGATAGATGTCGAGGCAAGGGTGAGAGCACCGAGATACACGCTAAAGTTAAAGTTAGGGCCTGGAAAAGCTTGGATGATAGCGAGACCGAGGAGGAAGTCACGTGGTGACACCCAGCCGGGGTCAACAACGTAGGCTCGAAGGAGGGGGATAACTACGGGGCCGCCGCCGAAGATGATCGTTCCGGCCAAGTACATGTTGGAGAAGAGATCGAATGAGAGAGTGCGATTCGAAACAGTACCGCGGACAACTATCACGATTATGAAGGATACTGTATAATGTTAGGACCTGGGTAGTGGAGGGATTGGGGAACACACGAAAAAAGGCTGCGATGAGCAAGACTCCGATCTTGATGGACATGTTGTGCGTTATGGTATCGGCGAATGGAGCAGCATTGCTTGTACCATCTTCGGTACTTTGTCGCTCTTCAGCTCGGCTCGGAGCCGCGTCCTCCCCCGATATGATGCGATCAGTCGAACTTCCAGCCTGGGTTCTACGCTTTACAGCCTCTGGCCGCCTCAATTCCACGGGAATGCTTTCCGTTACAGTCACCTCCTCAGCGTCACCGCTTTCATTCCTAGCTCTTCTTCTCCTCATCTCATACGCTGCTCGAAGCTTGCCGACTTTTTGCTGAAGCCAGACATCCCAGGCTGCTGTCATTGCTCCTCCAATGACAATCAAGACGGGAAAGTACCACAACGCGTTGTAGCAGATGCCAGCACAAGCCCCAAAGATGACTAGTAGTCTTGTGATGCGGTCCTGGATGGCTTTTTCTGCCAGTTGCACAGCGGCCAAAGCGATAATGCCAACCGTACTTGCGTTCATACCACTCAGCAAAGCATAGACTAGGGGCGGTAATCTGTCTGGCATCTTTTGCACACCGAGCGAAAGGCCATACATGCCAATCGCACCGGGCAAGCTCCAGAGCAAGAAAGCGAAAATAGCTGAGACGATACCAGCGTGTATCATGGCGATACTGAACACCATCTTCGTCGACGCCGGACCCGGTAGCGCTTGGCAGATTGCGAAAAGCTCTTGATACTATCGCAATTCTATGAGCCCAATTTCTGTATTCAGAGCATTTACTGTCGCACTCACAGTCTGTTCATCAATCCACTTACTACCACCCCCAAAACCCAGCCCATCTACGAACCGCCTATGCAAGATCTGGAAATGAACCGGCGGCCCGCCAAACGCCGTGAAGCCCAAATCCCACATTCTCAAGAAAACCTCCGAGAGACGCCATCCCAGCTTGCCCGTATTCGCTTGCAGCGAGTTGTTGCGGCGAGTGCGCGTCTGGGCGCGGAGCGAGCTGATGATGGAGTGGAGTGGCATACCTAGGTAATTAGATCATTGGCTTAGTGAGGAATAAAGCAACAACAACGACAAAGGACGTCTATAGAGGCGAGAGGAAGTTTGAGAGAGTCGTGGGGCGACAGCCCGAGACCGCATTGACCAATGCGTGAGCCACAGAATTGCGACATTGCGGGCTTGGAGGAGCCAAGGCATGGCGGTCTCGTTTCGCCAAGATGAGATGAAAGACTAACGTTAAGCGAGTCACTCCGCGTTTTGCCCTTCCTGTCCTTAGCGCGCTATGTTCGGTGAATCTTGATCGCCGGAGAAATTCAGCATCGACATCATCGGTCCTTCGACAGCTTTTAGACTTAGTCTGCTGCGATCGCAAATCTCGGCATGAAATGTACCGAGTCTAGTATTCTCACCAACGGTTTGGAGTGACTTCCGGCCCTGTGTAGCCTGGGTTTGGCGCTCCCCGCAATCCGGGGACGGGACGAAATGGAGTAATTTGCGGAGACATTGACATAAGGCTAATAAACATGAACGGTTCATGTAGAGATATATATGGGTTTAAGACACCGGGTTGTTTTAACTGCTCTTCTCGTTTCGTTCGTGGGGATACGGACCACCTGAATTCATCATGTTGCTCCCTACATCTTCCCTCGCCGTCCACCTCATCACCGTCCTCTCATCTCTTTCTTGTGCCACCGCATCACCGACGTATATCCAACAGCAAAATGCATCTCGCCCCTTGGTCAAACTCGACTATGGAACCTTCCAAGGCGCCGTATCTTCTCAATACAATCTCACCTACTATCGCAAAATCCCCTTCGGCGCCTCCACAGCTGGTCCTAATCGTTTCCGCGCTCCTCAACCGCCTATCCCTATTGACAATGCGACAGTATACGACTCCGACCAAGCCTTCGACATGTGTCCGCAACGCACAGTGAACGGGTCGGAAGACTGCCTGTACCTCGGAATCTACTCACGACCCTGGTCTCAATCCAAATCTCACGCTCAACAAAAGCTGCGGCCCGTGTTACTAACCTTCTACGGCGGCGGCTTCATCCGCGGCAGCGCAACATTCGACATTCCGCCCAGCGGCTTTCCTGTGCTAAACGTCTCGCAGCAAAACGATTACGTTGTCGTATATTCAAACTACCGCACCAACGTCTTCGGCTTCCTACCAGGCAGGAAAATCGCACAACATCCAGACATCGATTTGAACCCAGGCCTCCTGGACCAGCAGGCTGCGCTGCAGTGGATTCAGACGTACATCCACCAATTCGGCGGCGACAAGCGGAATGTGACGATTTGGGGCCAGTCCGCTGGGGGTGGCAGCGTCGTTGCGCAAACGATCGCGACGGGGAATCGTGGGAAGAGGTTGTTTACCAAGGCGATGAGCTCGAGTCCCTTCTGGCCCAAGACACCGCGCTACGACAGCGCGTGGTCAGAAGCTGTCTATCAGCAGACGGTGCAGGACGTCGGGTGTAGTGCGAATCACAGCACCACGGACGAAATTGCGTGCTTGAAGGCGGTGGATGTGCAGAAACTGAGAGATAGCGCGTTGAGACTGAGTACCAGCCAGCAGTATACGACCAGTTCGTTTGTATTCGGGCCGGTCGTTGATGATGGGTTTCTGGCTGAGTCGTTGTCGGACGTTATTAGTAGTAAGAAGGGGAAGTTGAACGTAAACGCAGTCCTGACTTCGTACAACCTCCACGAGGGCGAGAACTTCATTCCTCCTGGGTTCGGAACCGCCGCAGGTAGCAGCAGCGATGGCTTCAACTCTTCGCAAGCAAGCTTCGACGCGTGGCTTCGAGGTTTTCTGCCAGACTTCCATGACGAGGATTTCAAGGCTGTAAAAGTCTTGTACCCTGCGGTAGGGGAAGCAGAGGAGATAAAGTGGAACAGCACGTATGTCCGCGCGGGAATGCTGTACAGGGACTTGGTGCTTGCATGTCCGGCGTACTGGCTGGCGGACAAGGCGGAGAAAGGGTGGTTGATGGAGTATACGATTAGTCCGGCGAAACATGCGAGTGACGTGCAATACGTGAGTATTCCCCCCTCATTCCCAAAACCCTACTTCTTAAAAGGTGTCCTCATGCTGACACAATACTAGTGGAATACCATCGGCGCCATCCAAAAGTCTGATCCACTTACATACCAAGGGTATGCAGGTGCAATGGCTAGTTTCGTGCAGACGGGCGATCCAAATGCACACAAGGTTACGAATGCCAGTATTCCTGGGGTACCGGATGTGGAGGAAGGAAAGCAGTTTTTGGTCACGGCGCGTGGTATCAGACAAGGTGGGATTCAGATATTGGAGGAGAGGTGTAGTTTTTGGTTGGGTGTTGCGGAGAGGGTGCCGATATGAGCATAATCGTACAAGGTGTTCGCACCCCCATTATTTTCACCCCAATAGGAGGTCCTCGTTAGTCTGAAATCAAGACTTTGATTTGTTCTTAAGGGACCGGGGAGTAACTCAGCGCGAGGTGACCCTATAGTAGAGAGATTGAAGAAGAGTAGATAGCAAACAACAGTCTGATAATTGATGAATAATGTCACGATATTCAATAAGTCCTACCCAGGCCCCAAACTCCGTCATAATTCATGAAAACTGCTATCTCGTAAACATCGAAAACGACTTCAGTAATCGTTTACACACACCGCGAGCCTACTTCCTCTCCCCCTTGCGCCCCGTCTTCCTCAGCCTACTGGCAAGATCCATCATCCCGTCAGCCCAGACACTCATCCCCTCCAACTCCTTCACCTCACTCCCGCAAAAGTCCCTCATAAACGCTCCCATCTTCTCCTCACCATACTTCTCACCATACACAATCTCCGCCTTGATCCCAACCTCAGTATCCACGCCCTCTTTCCCGATGCCAACACCAACTTCAAACATGACTTTGACCTTGGTTTGCACCGTAGGAAGAAGCATATTAGCAGCGATAGCCATGCGCTCGTCACTCAGGATAAATTCCTCAGTGATGTAGTTGTGCTCGAGCCAGCGGATGCCTTCTGCAACGGCAAGCGCAGTGGCCCAGCTATTCTTCACGAGGGCGAGGAGCGAGGAAACGCGGGTTTGAGATTGGGGAATGCAGTGGAGGTGTGCGCGGATGAGCTGGAGGAAGAAGCGCTTGCTTGTGGTCAAGGGGCGAGGATGGGGAGTCGCGGAGTCGCCGACGTAGGCAAGGGAGATGGATGCATTGGGCGTGTTGGCGCCTGTTGCGAACGCAGAGGGCTGGAAGTAGAGCTCTAGGTCGTTTAGGTGGGTCATCGTGATGCTAGAGGACGAAGCTGAGGTTATGCTCCAGCCATGTGCCTGCTCAAGAGAGGTCACTTTGACTATGGTGTTGTTAGCATTGACATATGAATGATAGAGAGTGCACGACATACCTTTCAGACCATTCACCTCACTTGTAGACCAGCCGCGGCACTCTTCTCGTACTCGTTCGGCCGCCTTGATCTCCTCAACGCACTCGACTTTGCGGTCCTTGGCTGCCTCAATCCGAGCCTCCTTCTCAGCGAGCTCTTGCTGAAGCTGCTCCAGCAGTTGCCGTCTCTCTTCCAGCTCGGCATCCGTCGCAACAAGTCTCTCCCTCGTTTGCTCCAGCTCCTCGCGATCGCAGCTATTCAATTCATCATGACGTTGCTGCAGCTGCTTACACTCAGCAGATAAGAGCTCATGCTTCTCTGTCAGCGGGGGCAGCACAGCGTCAAGGAGCTGTTCCTGGTTGGCAAGAGTAGACTCATCGCGTTTGAAGCCGTCTAATGTATGAAGAAGACCAGACTTGAGGTCCTGCAGAAGGGTGCTTCTCCAGGTATACCACTCCCCGCGTGCTTCAAGACGGGCATTCGTCTTCAAGTTCTTGAACTGATTGTCCATGATGATGCGCTGATCCGGAGGGGCAGTGAGATACTCGCTGAACAATAGCGGGTTCTCATCCAAGACATTGGCTTCCATGGTTCGAACGAAGTGGCGACCGTCCGAGATATATTTCTTCATCTCATGACACGCATGCTGATACAGCTCGTACTCAGGCAGGGTACAGGCGCCGGCAACAACATATCGATCCAAAGACTCTTCCTTTTCCTCTACCTCCACGTCGTGGAAGGCGGCAGGAGCAGCAGTGTGTCGCCGCTTGGTCGTGCTAAGATCCATGAAGCGAATTTTTGTCATGTCCAGGAAGTCCTGCAATGAGATGCGCTCGACCTCTGACACGACTTCCGAGGCATCGTTGTCGACTTCCTCCTCTTCTACTGGCTGCTCGCCAAAGGCAACGCGCTTCCTAGGGCTGATGCTCTTTCGCGGTGTTTTCTTCGGCGTTGGGGTCTTTTGCTTTGGTGTAGGCTGTTTTTGAGGAGTCTGTGACTTTTTCGGTGTCATTCCTCGCTTCACTGGAGACATCAATGTCTGCTTTCGAGGGGTCGAGAGGAGCTTGATGTTATTCGTCAATAGGGCAGTGCTCTTGAGCGTAGGCTCTTCACGCGGCGCATTGAGTGGACTGAACTGCACTGAGGACAACGACGAACGGCGTCGGTTCAGGATGGGAGCTGCGATGGGGTCGTCAGGAATTGTCATTGGCGCCCTCTGCATGCGTTGGCTTGTAGGCGTAGCGACGGCTCCATTCGTCTTCGAAGCACTAACAGGAGTTCTCCGTACAAACGGCGATGGCTCAATGTCCTCAATATCCTTTTGCCTCACGATCTCAGGGGTCCCAGGGTCAAGCTGTGGGCGAGCCTCCGCCGGTGACTTCATGGGCGTGGCTTGAACTTGGACCTCTGGCGTAGGCTCAGCTTCAGCGATCGCGATAGAGCTTCTACGGCGCCCAGGCGATTTCTTAGGAGTCCTTCGTGGTGTTGGAGTCTTTGAGGGTGTAGCAACAGACTCTGCGGCGGGAGTAGGCTTCTCGGGTGTTGCTGCTGATATATCGGCACGCTTAATACCAGGTCCAACAATCTTTGTAAACTCCATGGAAAGATCTTCATCGACTACATCGCTTCCAAACCCAGTCGCTGCAGTGGAGGTGCCGTTCTTGATGCTACCCACGGCCAAAGTGAAATCCATGGTCGCGTCTTCGAATGAGCTTTCCAAGTTAGGATATGTCACAGCCTCAGACGATGCCGCGCTCTTGATCCCTCCAATGGCCATCGTAAGATCCATTGTCGCGTCTTCAAACGGATTCTCGTCTGACTGGCGGCGTTGTCGAAGACTAGCACGACGACTGGCGGGGCGCTTTGCAGGACTTCCTTGAGACGCATCTAGCATCGAGACCCTCCGCTTAAGACTCTTCCTTCGGTTTGCTGCTGCGTTCGATGCCATAGCCTGGATGCTACCAAGAGGCATGGTGAGCTCCATGCTCATATCATCATCCATATCTGAGCTTGAAGCGTCCGCTTGCTGTTGTTGTTGCGGAACAATCCGTCCAACTGCACGCGTGATGTCCATGCTCATGTCGTCGTCGTCTGCTACAGTCGCCGCTGGTGAGAACGGCGATGGGTCAACATTCTCCTGGTCGTACTGTGCCACAAAACTCTTCTTCGCCCATGGCTTGAACGAGGCTGTAATTTCGTCCTCAGCGATATCCATAGTCATATCCCCATTGTCTTCGAGATCCAGCCTCTGCGTGCCTGCTTGGGCTGAGGCCTGGCGCAACGCAGCGTCTAACTTGGCGCTGCTCTGCGATGAGTCTTCCGTGTCAGGAGATGTGTCCAGATTCTCTGTCGCGTCCTCGTCGTCCTCAGATATGCTCCCGTCGTCGTTGGCCCCACCAGGTGATTGGTCATTCCCACTCAGAGGACTCGACGAGTAGATGTCGTCAGGGTTGTTGAAGTTCATAGGCGGTATGCCCGAGCTACGGCGACGGTTCTTCTTCTGGTGTTGCTCACGCTGGTTTGCAGGGGACGATCCCGGCTCTGGTTGCGGCTCTTCAGCCTGTTCTGGTGGTGTGGAGGGCGGTTCAGTGGGGTCTGACGCGGGTGCAGGCGATGCCGGAGTCGACGCTTGGGTGATATTCGATGCTCTTCGCGTGGCATCCGAAGAGGCAGACGAGCTGGTCGCATCGCGCAGGTATTCGACTACATCCCAGGTATGTAAAGTGGCCTCGGGGGCAAAAGAGACGCGTCGCTTCGCTACGTGAAGGTTAATAAACAGTCCTATAGAGTAGTTACGCGCTTCGGCCTACCTAGTGACTTGCGACGCGCTTCACGCCGCTTCTTCTCGTCGTCATCGTTTGAGGAGAGGATCGACTTGACAGCAGGAATAAAGGCAGACTATCCGCATTAGCAATGCGCAGAAATGGAGTTACGTCCAATGCGCATACCTTCCTGCGATTTCCACTGCTCTCTTTCAGCGCGGGCACTTCTAGCTCTCCAAGACCACCGGGGCCGATACTCTTGCTTCGCAGCTTTCGTGACGATTTTCGCGGCGACAGTGCGGATGCTTTGAGGGAAGTATTGGCTATTAGACCATCGGCTATGTTCTCCTTCCCGTCGATTTGCGCCATGGTGGAGTTGTGAGTTGCGTGGTGTCGTGGTTGTGCTTCTAGGTGCCCGAGACGAAAGCAACATTGGTAAACAGAAGGCGCGATCGATAAACATGGCCCGTGCATCCCCGCCCATGGTCGACCTTTCCCACCCCACTCGTCAACCATCACCACAAACGGATCGTACCCCATCAGAATACATCACATTTATGCTATTATGTTCTCGATTAAGATGTAAAGCCCACAGTACTAATTCAACAAGCACGAGGGTTATTTCAACACCTGCATTTATAGGCGCAGACACTCTTGAGGTGAATCAGATTAGCTGATGTAGATGCAGACTCAAAATTATCCATCGCTTCGTTTCCATTACTACCTACTTTACAATTTGGACATATTAGGACCTTCTGTTAATACTAACGCCAGACTCCATTCCTAAAGCCAGGTAAGAGAAGCAACAAAGACCCTCTACCCAAGCGCCGACCATCCGTTGCAACATAAGAAAGAAAGAGGCAAGGAGTCCAATCTACAACACCGATCCTGCAACTTCAACTCCAGAAATCATTCTAGAACGCATTAAGTCCCACAATCAAAAGCACGCCCCCACTCACGACCCATAAACAATCCTCTCCCGCCTCCACCCACTCAGCGGCCTCCATTCTTCCGTCTTCGTCCTCTTGATGCGCCTGTACCGGCTCCAACTCTCCTTCTCCTCGTCCTTCTCTTCATCGTCCCACAAGCTATCCCTCCTCCTATTGCTCCTTTCTCTCGATGTAGACCGCTCACGCGTCTCCCACGCCTCGTCGGACCACTTCTCACGGCTGCGAAAGAGATCCCCAGGCCAGAAGTGTGGTTCGTGGTCGTGGTGATGGTGGGAGGGTGAAGATGGTTTCGGTTTGGAGAAGGTAGCTTGGACTTTCAACCGAAACTCACGCTCCTCCAAGTCAGATTTGCAGTCATCGTCAGAATGATGGTGCCGATTTGGCGTGTATTTGTATGCCCTTCTGCGCTCGTAGCTTCGATGTCTATCTTCTTCATCGTCGGAGTGCTTGTCCCGCTTGTCGGACCAGATGTTGTAGCGCTCGAGTTGGGAGGGCTGGTTGCGGATTGTCAGGGCGCGGGAGAGCTTGGCTGGCTTGTGGGACGACGAGTAGGGATAGTCGTCGTAGCCGCCATCTTCGTCGTCGGAGAGCGTGATGATGCGTTGACGTTTGTTGGAGTCCCGGCGAACAAGAGGCCGGGAGCAGTGGGTATCGTACTCGGGCGTGCGCTCGCGGGTGTGAGTGCGGGTGAGGTGGAGGTACGACATGGTGGGGTGCCTGATCAGGCGGTATATGTAGCTATGGCAAGTGCTGACGGCAATAGTAGTTGTAAAGAGGAAGGCTGCGCAGATGGATGTTGGTATATCAGTGTATGCTGATGTATCGCAAGAACTTATAGTCGTGATGAGAAGACAAGGCAAACAGCCTGTGTCCTTCCAAAGCCATCTATATACCAGGAGACCCAAATGTCTCAACTGCCTAGCACACCCAGAATGCCATGTTCCGACCGTCTTCCTTCAGCATGGCCCCGTGGACCCATGAACGCCCACCCAAGCACCGCCGCATTCTGTGGCTCAAATCGTGGCTGGTACAGTCATCCTGCGTTCCTATTGGCTCCAATCGGCGCCCGCGTGCATGGACTGCTCACCGCATGAACATACTGGGTGCCTGACGCCAGGAACTGAGGCTTGTAAAATAGATGTAGGTGACGTGCATGCTCGTGACGATCCGCGGTGTGCGTTTAGGAGGGGTCATGCAAGCTGAAGTTCATGTCGCCACGGTGAGGCAGTGAGGCTTTGGAGGTGTGGGGCCAGGAACGTGATGATGAAGGCGGTCGGTCTAACTGTCTGCGCCGTAATCATTCGGGTACCTGCCGCTGCGTTCGCATTTTGCCCTGACATGTGTAGTAGGCAGAGCCGCATACTTGGCCAGATGGAGGGGCTTACGACGCTGCTCAGTCATGCGCTTCTGATGATTCAGCGCCTGGAACAAGGAGTCATCACTCATCTTAGTCCTCCATTCGATCACTCGTGGCAAAAAGTGTTGATGAGTCTACATCTACGTGCTGGATGATTGAGGCAGACTTCACCCTCCTCGTACATAATCATACCAAGGCATATATTCTTTCACATACGGACAGCACTGAGTCCCGTTTGCTCCCACGCGTTTAGCCTTCGCCCGGTCATATTCTCCGGTATATAATACATATTTCTTCGCTCTATTAATACATACGACCATAGGATACTGAAAATTAGGCTTCCCGTCCGCTCAGCCATATACAAGCAGTATACCGGCGGATTAGTAGTTAGGTGGGTGACCACTAGCGAATCCCCGCTGTTGTATGTTTTATTTTTGCGTCCATAGGGACGCCGAGCAAGGCCAGGAACCATTCTGGACCCTCTATAAAAGTCGAACTGGGAACTGTGGAGGCTATGTCTAGGATTGCTACTAGTGCGCAGTGGCGCACATTGAGCACTCTGTGGCACGGATGTCTACAACAATGAGCCGGGGGAGTGATCCTTGTTGGCAATTGAGCACGAAAGTTGCTCGCGCAGTAACTTTTGCCCTAGAATTTGCCCTCGAGCGTAATACTGCGGCATGTGTCGGAACAGCCTATGCTCATGGCGGCCTCAGCCCATCTCCTTGATATGTCCTTCCCCTTCCATCTCCGCGCGTTTCTTTTCGTGAGCAGGCAACTCATAGATCTCCACCTGCGTATCAGCGATTTCCACCGGCTTCTCTTGTTCGTTGCTGGCATAAAGCTCTATCTTTGGATCTGAGTCACCAACCAACTCGTGCTTCAGGCCGCCGCCTAATTCGTGCTTTATGCCGCCGCCATCAACCTCATGGCTCATGGTGTTTTGCACGTCCGTGTCTTCGAGCTCATGACCCTTTGTTTCCTTGACCTTCTTCCGGCGATAGAAGAAAACAGCGGCTAAGATTACCCCAAGCGCAACTGCTCCACCTGCTGCTATACCTGCAATTGCTCCCGTACTTAGTTTGCCGTTTGGGCCAGTGTTGCCGCCGTGAGAGCCAGGATCTGAACTTAGAAGCCCAAGTGGAAGAATCGGGACGATATTCTCCTTCGTCGAGGAAGACGGATACAAGGCTTGAGACAAGTTGAAGGTGTTCCGCTCGTAGTCCGCCGTCAGATAAGCACTCTGCAGAAAAGCACGTCCAAGGATGAACTGCGTGTCCTTAGCTGCACGCTTTATAGGGAACCGAAACCCCCCATCTTGTAATATCGAGTCATCATTCGCATCTTTTAAAGCCAAATAGAAGTTCCAGTACGGCAAATTGATGGTAATGGATGCTCCAGATGTCTCTGGGCCAATCTGAAAGCTCACGGTTGGGTTGTTGGCCAGATTCACCGCATGCTGACTACTGTTGACATGATAAGTTTCGGTGTCAAGCGTGTACGTTAAGTGAAAGGCGCGCGAAAATGCGGTACAGACGTCGAATGGTAGCCAGATGTCTGGAACCAAGGTACTGATGTAAGAAATGATTGGCGCAGTCAAGAGGCCCTCTTCCGAGTTGTTCGCTGTGATGCGCTGGATAGCGACCTGAAAGTCCAGTGAGATATCGGCTCCGAATGGGAACGTCAGATCATTAGGCTCAAAGCGTGTGCTATCGTAGCCTCCGAGGACCAGACTACCGAAAACCTTCGGGGCTAGATTATACGCTCCTGCCGTGTACGACCACGATAGGCTTGGTATGGGTGTGTTGTTCGTGTTGCGTAGATTGTGTAAGAGGCTTGGTACTGGATCGTTGTAGTCCGTGAAGTTGATCGGTCGCGGATTGAGCGCAAGGCTTCCTACGGTGAAGTTGGGCGTGATAATGCCTGCGATACTCTGATTCTCCAGAGTAGGTAGTGCGTCTCCTGTCCAGCCGAGCGACAACACATCGTAACCGTATAGGCCGTCTCCGTTGTATCCAACTCGACTTTCCAGATAGGTGTTGAGTGCGTACTGTCCATATTCTTTCCAGGTGTCTGACTCGTTCCTCATATAGAGGCCCCCGCGCAGGTCCCCGCAATCTTCAACTGTTGAACCACTTGCAACAGGACATGCTTCGGGCAAAACAAGCCAGGTCGAGGACTGATCGGACGCCGGCAGTACGCGTATCTGTTGTTGCTGGCTGCCGCCGACTCCTATCCGGAATGTAGACCATGGACCATCGTCACCATCCCTACGCCTTTGTGAGCGAGATTCAAACAGACCTACGACGTACATACCAGAATTGGCTAGGCGGTACATTCAGCGGCTTCCCCAGAGTTGTCACATTTTTTGCGGCGATAATGCAGACGCAAAGCGATAATAAAAGCACCAAACTCCACCCTCCCTCTCTTGCCATATCTTCATGAGCTGGACAAAGGAGCGAAAGATACGCCCATACCTATGAAAACCGCAGGCAACGAGGAGATGAGAGCGCAGGCGACGCAAAGATGCGGACGACGGTTTGTCACTTACGCATTGGTACTGGACATGCATATAACCATATTGCTTCCACATGACAGGCATCTGGGTCCAATGCATGGTGCCGAATGGCCTCGGAGCCTGCCCTGTCCATGTTCAGCGGGAGGATGCACTGTGCTCTTTGGCCGCGTTTCGAAATTAGCATGTTATATCTAGGATAATAAATTGTCCGAGCTCCTGGCCCGAGCCCGTGTTCGTTTCATACTGAACGTGTTTCTATGCGCGTTATCGGTCGCTGGAATTTAGGCTTGAATCCGAGCATTGAGGGCAGAGGTCGACTTTCGTTAGCAACTCTTCCAGTGTCTCTACTCATGCTCCACCCGCCAATACGTTTCGCCGATGGCATTTTGTCTCCGATAAGGTCTAACATGAAGCGGGAGGATTACACGGTACCCGTGCGCCAGTAATCATGCACCCCTTTCCGTCAGCCAAATTAGGTTAGCCCAGAGACTTCTTCAAAAGGGGCAGTCTTCTAGACTCATATCCCTACAATACTGTGTAGTAAGTATGTATGCAGTGTCTACCTTTACAGAAATTCGAATAGGCCTCCTCTTTACACCTGAATAATTATCGTAGTTCCAGCGCATTCTTTCTTGGAGAGGAACAATGTATACTAGTACAGCGCGTCGCTTACTTGAGAACGTGTCATTTAAAGAATTCAATTGCTGGGGTAAGTCTATCTTCCAGAGGAACCGTCCTCTGCTGTGGCGTTGAGACATCGCGATTGAGGAAGAGGGACGGGCTTGCCATATCATGGTGGGGATGGCCAGCGGGCCTAAAACCCACGTTTTTATGGGTCCCGGTGGTGAGCGACCTCGGACTGCCAGTGGGCAGACGACGGCGACCACGCCATGCATCCCTCCCCTAAGCACACTCAACATCCGCATCCTGCCATAGATGATTTGGCTCTACCCTATCGATCAGCCGCTATCTCATTAAGTCGGAACCGTCTCTCGGTCCTATGTCGGACAGATCGCGCGCGATTCTTAGAGTAAGAACAGGCTGCCTGACCTGCAGAGGCCGAAAGAAAAAGTGTGACGAGCAGAAACCTAGCTGCCGGGGATGCACTAGAAACCAATTGGAATGCATTTGGCCTGCTCATCGCGGTAAGCCCTTGAGACCAGGCGAAAGGAGACCGGACACGGGTACCATTGAGCCTACGACACCACATGCGCCAGGAAGCACAAGCGATAGCACGAGTGATAGCAGGAGCGCTGCCGATAGCAATGACCAGGAAGATCAACAACCCCATGACCGTCTGAACACATATCTTATTCGAACTCAGCAACAAAAGCCTTCGCAGCCAGCCGTTGAGCAGTCTTCGGAAGCAAATGATATGGAACTAGGGCCGGAGTTGCTACACGATAGTTATGACTTCAGAGTAGCAACTTCGCCTCTAATGGTCACACCGCCAACCTTGACATCCAATCCCTCTGTCTTCCCTCAACTAAGTCATGCGTCGTTCGGGCTGCTTAGCCACTATCTGGCTAAGACTGCTAATAGCATGGGGAACGGTTCGACGGACGCAAATCCGTTCCTCACGCAGCTCGTTCCGCTCGCCTTCTCCAATGAGCTGATCCTTCACCTCATCCTAACGCAAAGCGCAGCGCAGTGCGCAGTCATGGGACCAGAGTCCGCCCAACTTGTAGCGCACGACTATTACACGAAGTCCCTAGGCTTGTTCCGTAATGCCGTCAATGACTTCATTTGCGGCAATCGTACAGATGGCCTCATGCTTGCTACTGGGGCGCTTATTCTCTGTTTCACAGAGGTTTGTCGTTCCCCTTTCCCAACCTATTCTCTACAATATATTGATTAGCTACCAGACGACGAAAGGTGACATACACGGCGCCGTGTTCGACCATTTAGCAGCTGCCAACTCCATCCTTCGGAATGCCATGGGAACCACAGATTTCTTCATAATGAAAGCGCTCAGTAACTTTCTTGTGGAATACTATACTTATACAGCAACTATGAGTATGATTTCCGTCGACGCCCGATATAGCGAGCAGCTGCTCCTAGCCTCGGACATGGAACAAAATGCACAAGAGCTCGTCAGATCAGGATACATAGGTCATCTATGCGGCTGTTGGCTCGAGCTTTTACTACTCATCCCACGGATCTTCGAACTTGGACGTCGCATACTCGTGGCATCCGATACCTCAACATCGGTCGCTCTTTCTGCGGATCATGTCATCGCCTATTCTGAGCTGCATCACAATATTCTCTCCTTTATTCCAAGTGCAGCCGTCCCTGCAGAAACGTCTGAGGCTGGCCATGTGTTCCAAAAGGCCGTATTACTATATCTTCTAACCACCATGAAATGCAACGGGTCAAGTTTTGATGGAAAACATGGCAGTGCCGTGAGCACGGCGGTCGCAGACGCGATGTTCCATCTATCCCAAATCAGCCCAACAGCGAGGGTTAACACAAGCTTATGTTGGCCGCTCGCGGTCATCGGTTCCTGTACGGAGGACGAGAGCACGCAGTCGACGATCAGAGACCGACTTCACACTATGCTACGGACCATCACACTTGGTAACATAAAGGTGACCCTCGTTCTTTTGGAACATATTTGGACCATCCCATTGGTACAACGAAGTCCGTGGACCATATGCACCACGATGCAAGAGCACGAACTTTGGATCTCGTTTGCTTAGACACGTCTTCTCATACTGTGTTTACATCCTCTACATCTTCTGGGCATCCCGGGACACTCATCTACCCAAATTGCGTGGCGCTTCGGTAGCGGGCCCTTCCGGAGTGACATATGCTTTCGTCATCCCTCCATCCACAACGAAGTCTGTAGCATTGACGAAGCTGCTCTCATCGCTTGCAAGGAAAATAACAGCATGGGCCTGTTCAATCGCTTCTCCAAATCGGCCTGTCGGGAAATGAATCTCTCTCCGGAATCGCTTCGCTTTGTCGTCTCCGAGGAAATCTTGCAGCATCGGCGTACTGTACAATTAGTTCGAAACCGCTCTACGTGAGTACGATGTTGTACTTACTTAAGTGGTGCTGGGCATAATGAGTTGAACCGATAACCTGAGATTGTCGTCAATAAAGACATCAGGAGAGAGGAAATTGCTTCGACGAACCTTCCCGGGCATGCACAATCGCCAATTCTCGAGTCAGGGCAAGCACTGCGCCCTTGCTAGCGGTATATGCGAGCTGTGGGGTTGCGGCGCCAACGAGAGCTACCATACTCGCAGTATTGATGATGCTTCCCTTCTTTTTTCCGTGTCGCCTTAAACTCTTGACCGCATGTTTGGAGCCATACCAGACGCCCTTAACGTTAATGTTCATTGTCAGGTCCCAAATACTGTCTGGACACTCCTCTGCATCTCCATCCTTGGGATGCATAATCCCAGCGTTATTGAACATGACGTCGATACCACCCCAAGCATCGACATGTGCGACAGCGGCTTCGATGTCACTTTCTTTGCTCACATCGACCACTCTTGTCTCGACACGTCCCTTGTGATCTGGTACTACTTCTTTAGCCTTGGCAATGGCTCGATCGAGAGCGGATGCAGCAACATCGGTCATGAGCACAGAAGCGCCTTCGCGAAGCATCAGAATCGTCGTCTCGAGTCCGACACCACCGCCGGCACCTGTCACGATGGCGTTCTTTTTTTCGAGTCTGCCCATTGCGTTCGGAATCGACTGAAGAATAAGTGTGAGCGAGATGAAAAGTTTGAAAGTGCGAGGGTTCAAGTCGAGGATGAGAAAACTCTTGATATTAGGACCTCGATACTGTCCAATATCTTATACAGGCTTGGGCAGATCGTGTGGACCCCTGATATACCAGAGTGCTACATGAGCCTTAGCGGAGCAGCTGACCCCGAAACACGCGGCTAATGATTGATTGTGTACAGACAACCGCGGGGAACTAAATCAGTGTTATCAAACATCGACCATGTCGGGTCGTTTTCTCCACATGCTATCGTAGTAGTTAGCCGCGCTAAAGTGGGTCGCAACGGCGCTCCGCGCGCCCCCGATAGTCTCGAGAGCGCGCTTCATGCAGTAACACAACGCGGCTTGATACGGTTATCCAAAGCAATACCGAAGTTCGTTGACGAGTTTTCCGATGGTCGCACACTCCCTGACAAAGGCGCCCATGGAGTGGTCGCTGATCAACCCCGATTAGCAAGGGTGCAGATGCAGCACTACCGGCTTTATCAACACCACGCCATGGGTCTAAACAACACGCTTCTCATCTTTGTCATTTTCCCGTCTTCTTCACTTGGAACATCAACCATTCTATCACCATGTCACAAGAGATCATTCGCACCGTGTCACCCGCGACTGGCGAAGTCATCCTGGAGCGACCTGGCACCAGCCTCGCGGAGGCCCAGCAGATCGCAAAGGTATCTCAAGATGCTTTTGCTCAATGGAAAACTACCGATTTGGCGGCTAGAAAATCCATCGTCGGGGCTGGCCTTGCCCTTATCCAGCAACGAAAGGAAGAACTCGGCCGCGAGCTCACGACCCAGATGGGGCGACCAATCGCATACAGTGCCAAAGAAATCGAAACGATGCAGAAACGTGCGGATTATCTCATGGACATTGCCGAAGAAGCGCTTCAAACGATTCCAGGAAGACAGGAGGAAGGCTTTAAGCGCTTTATCAAGAAGGAGCCCGTTGGACCAACTCTCGTTGTGTTTGCCTGGAATGTCAATCTTCCCATACAACCTCAGCAGTATCATGAGCTAACCGGCCTTAAAGTTCCCGTATCTGATCATTGTCAATGCTCTCGTTCCCGCGCTTCTCGCTGGCAACTCTGTCATTCTCAAACCCTCGCCACAGACCCCTCTTGTCGGCGACCGAATCGTAGAGATATTTACAGAGGTGGGTCTTCCTAATGGTGTGTTGCAGGTCGTGCAATCAGGCGACCCGCAATTCTTGCAACAGGTTGTGCAGTTACCTGAGATTCAGCTGGTTAGCTTCACTGGATCTACTGCCATCGGTGTCAAGCTCCGGGAAGCTACAGCTAGAAGAATCATACCGTTAAGTTTGGAGCTGGGTGGTAATGACCCAGCATATGTCAGAGCGGATGCCGATTTGAAGTATGTGGCTGCACAGCTAGTTGACGGCGCTGTCTTCAACTCTGGACAGAGTTGCTGTGCTGTCGAGCGGGTATATGTTCATGAAAGCGTACACGACCAGTTCGTGAAGGAGTTGCAGGCCGAACTTTCGACGTGAGTTTATCTCCGAACCTCATAGCTCGAACAGTTAATGTTGACTGATTCTTTAGCTACAAACTAGGCGATCCATTCGATAAGACTACCATGGTTGGTCCGGCCATCTCCGCCGCAGCTGTCAAATCCATACAAGCTCAAATCGACGACGCTTTGGCTAAAGGCGCTATCGATGCATCCCCCGCAAACTCTACCTTCCAAATCCTTCCGGTACAGGGCTCCTACATCGCTCCGCGCCTGTTGATCAACACCAACCACAAAATGACTGTCATGTGTGAGGAAACTTTTGGCCCCGTTATTCCTGTGTGCAAGGTAGCTTCTGATGAGGAGGCCATCAAGCTTATGAACGATAGCGACTATGGGCTTACGGCGAGTGTGTGGACGAAGGATATTGCGAGAGGCGAGGAAATTCTTCCTGAGCTGGATGCTGGCACGGTCTTTGTCAATCGCTGCGATTATCCAAATCCAGACCTCGCTTGGACGGGGTGGAAGAACAGCGGTTTAGGATGCACACTGGGACCGAAGGGCTTTGATGCATTTGTTAAACTCAAGAGCTTCCATGTCAAGCAAGTGCATGGTTGATCGCTCGCCATTGAAATGAAGATTTGGCATTTTGTCTCTGATGTCAGTTTCGCTGCCCCTCATCATGTGAGCCACACTCTAGTCAAAGTGTACTATGTTGTTGCTTGTAGTTTCGCACGTAATACGGCCCCTCATTCAAGTACATCAACACATTCAGATCAATACGTCTCTAATGCAATCTATGCAAGAAGTGTCTCAGAATAGTCGTCGAAACCAGCACACCATCATGCTCCAATGCGGCCCTCGTACTCGCATCTTCATACAGTTCATCGCTGAAAATCCCATCTCCATATCTCTTCTTCAAAAGGCTTTTCATAATTGAATCGTCAAACTCAGGATGCGCTTGCAGAGAGAAAGCACGGTCAGGCAAATACAACCCCTGCACATCACATCGCGGACTGGTGCCCAGGTTTTGGAAACCTTCGGGAACACACAGGACTACATCGCGGTGCATTTGGTGTAGTGTCTGTTGCGTAGATGAATAAAAATTTCCCTGAAAGTGAAAGCGGTGGGTTAAGAAACGTACCAAAGAGCTCCTATCAAATAGTCTTGATCCGGTTGAAGAGAGGTTAACGACATCAGCGGATACTTCCCATCCTTTCGCGCTTCGTCCTACGGAAGCGCCCATTGCTCGAGCGAGGATCTGATGACCAAAACATATCCCCACAATGGGTTTCCGGGCCTCAAAAGCGGTTTTGATGTATTCGAGCAGTTTCAGTATCCAGGGTGAGTCGGCGAAGGCGTCGTGTTCTGCTTGCTGTTAGTACCCGTTTCTGATTTCTAAACTAGCTTTTATGTATGTACATACTACTCCCCGTCATCAAAATACCATCAATGTCCTCGAGCTCGGGATATTCTTGCTTAGAGACCACATCCCATTTGCTTACTTCAAGTGATGGCTTTGACTCATTTGGCATGAATTCTGCAAGACCCTTCTTCAAGAGCGTTACAAAGATATCGCCATATGTCCCATAATTCTGCTTAATGGGATCGATGGGTGTGTCGCATTCTAGGATTGCAATTCGGAGTATGCTCGACATGGTGCAACACGCCCAGGGAGGTCGGAGACTCAAGAGCGTGCAGAGATGGATGCGGCGTTAGTTGAACGGCCGTCGCACCCGTTCTCCGATAGATCCACCTCATGCGGTAGTCTTTCGCGCTCACGATGGTGACCAATTCAAGTGCATTCACCCAACCCGAAGCATCGGCCTTAGAAGGTATTAGCGTGGCGCGGTCCCGCTGTTGATTGGCGGGCGCGTCGAGAATGCACCCTGCACTAGCGCGGCCTCCAGCCTCCACGCGGCAACCATTGTCATCCACGACCACCCTTCAATGTTTGTGTCCCGATGACGAGCGGCGGCAATGCATAGACATTATGGCTATTTCGCGGCTCGGGGCTGCGAAGATTTTTGCGTTAATATTGGGTCTATGGCGGAACTGTCATCCACCTCTACGGCGCATTGTTCAAAGTCAATTCTCGAACTCTTTGCCGTAACCTATAACTTCAAAGACCCGTCCTACTACCCTGACGCAGAAGATATCCCATTCTCAACCCAAGATTGTCCCAAACAAAACCGCCATTGGCATTGAACCGGTCACAATCATGGTCACAGATCCTACCGCCAAAAGCGACCTGCTAAGCAGTCCAACTGCCGCGAATATTAGTCAAATTCTACAGCACGACAACAAGGTGAAAGTCGCTGGAATCGACTGCGATGGCATACTTAGAGGCAAGATCATGGCAAAGGACAAGTTTCTTTCTAGTGTTGGAAAGGGTTTTGGAATGAGCTCCGCGATCTTTGGCTGGGACATGCACGACGAGCTCTACACAACAAACGCCCAATCCGCACAGGCCGGCTATGCAGACTTCACTGCGATCCCAGACTTGTCATCCTTCAGGAGGATACCCTGGGAGAATGACATTGCGTTCTTTCTGCTGCGCTTTGTAGCAGAAGGCAAGCCAGTGTTTGCCGACGGTCGCAGTATGCTTCAGGCCCTGTCAAGCAAATTGGACTCAATGGGATGGAAGTCTCTAGCTGGAGGTGCCATATCCTGCTTCTTGATATTGCGTGCACAGTTAACGCGCGGACAGTGGAGCTGGAGTTTATGAACTTCCAAACACCTTCTCAGGATGGTTACACCCACGAGTCTTCTCACAAGGACTTGGGATCTTTCCTGATAAAGAACTCTCCAACATCGCTCCGCCAACTTACGTCTGGAATGTTTGGTTACAGTATCTCTCGGCCCGTTGCAAATAAGGCGTACTTTTATGATATCTTCGATAACAGCGAGTTGTTTAAATGCAACGTTGAAGGGTGGCATACTGAGAGCGGTCCTGGTGTCTTCGAAGCTGTGAGTGAGTTTTTTCCTCATACATTCCTCTTATCTTACATTTTTGCAGGCCCTGGCGAAGAACGAGGTTAGCGAGATCGCGGATAGAGTTTCGCTTTTCAAGTGAGTGACACGTAGCTCCACTGTGCGAAGACGGCAACCTAACCCGAAGTACAGATTACTCACAAAGTCGGTGGGTGTCGAGCACAATGCAACTCCCTGCTTTATGGCCAAACCAGTCCACGGCCTCCCCGGAAATTCGGGCCATATCCATGTATCCCTATGCGACACCAATGGGACCAACCTCTTCGCTCGAGAAACAGCCGACCCTGACGCAGAGTGGAACGACATAGCGCATCTCTCTGATACTGGCAGATACTTCCTCGCAGGTCTCCTGGAGGCTTTACCAGATATCATGCCACTATTTGCCCCCACCATTAACTCTTACAAACGCCTCGTCGAAAACTACTGGGCGCCCGTAGATATCACCTGGGGGTTGGAAGACCGCATGAGCTCCATTCGCCTCATTGCACCACCCGTCAGCAGCCCAAAAGCCACGCGCTTCGAGGTCCGGATTCCTGGTGCAGACCTCCATCCACACTACGCGCTCACTGCGATTGTTGCCGCGGGACTTCGAGGCATAGATAAGAAACTTAAGATTTCGGTTCCACCGAGTTCTTCAAGGAATGACACACCGGTGAGACTGCCAAAGACGCTGGAGGATGCTGTGAGCCGATTTCAGAGACCGGAGAGCGTGGCGTATGAGCTTTTTGATCATCGGTTTATAAAGTTCTTTGCTGCGACGAGGGAGCATGAATTGAGGCTTTGGAGAGAGGCGGTTACTGACTGGGAGTTTAAGCGATATATCGAAACTGTTTAAATACTTAGGTAGCATGGAGCTTTGGTCGGTCATCCCTGCTTATGTACAACTACAGGGGGCAACGCATGAACCAGAGACTTCGACCATCACAATAAACTAGTATTTATTATACCTTCATATGCCCTATATCGCTTTCTCGCCTACTTTGAAGTGCTTCAAAAGATTCAAAGTCAACTTCGCGACATTGTTGTTGTATCCGTCCCAGCCCAAAGAGCTGTACCAATTGATACTCCCTACAGAAAACACATACCCTCCACCACTATTGCGATAGATGACTATATCACTTCTGATTTTATCCGTCTGTGTTCCGAGTGTATCCACCATTGGAAACCCAATGTCTTCTGGGAAAAGCCCGAATTCATCCGAATGGCCAGTGCTGCTTGCGAGAACAACCGCTTGCGGAGGACTGCCATTCTCAAGGTCAAACCGATCGATCTCATCTCCACTTGCGCCGCCGGCAAAGCCGTGCACGCCCAAGAGTTCGTCTTCGGCAATGCCTGCAAAGATCCAGGAGTATTCTGGATTAGACGCTGCTGCTGTCCGTCGATAAGGCACTCCAGGCCCTAGGCCTTCGCCGCAGCATCCGACACCAAACAAAACATTTGCAGGGCGACCGCGCGATCGCCACAGCCCGCCCTGAATGCCAGTACCACTGTGATGCCGCTCACCGCCCGGTATTACGAATGTCCTCACGCCCTGGTCTCCTCTCCGCACCTCGAGGCGATGCGGATCTTCTGGAACAGGAGTCGCAACCCAGTAGAAGCCGTTGCCGCCGAGATACATGATGTTGCCGCCTCGTTGCGCGAAGTGAGTCCAGGCGTCCAGAGTTTGCACGCTATGATATTCGGGATGACAGCCTGTGATGATGGTATTGTATTTTGACACAGCCGCAACGCCATGATTGTGCATGTCGTGATCCGTAATGACGTCGTAGTCGAGTCCGAAGTGCTGCTCCAGGAAACCGATCATGAGGAGGTCTGCGCTGAATTCGCGCGGTCGCAGGAAAGCCCAGTGCACATATCCAGGTCGAACGTTGAGAATAGGCCGCTTCGATGTCGAGTATACCATGCCGGAGCCGTCGCGGTGCACGTCGTACAGCGACAGGCCTAGATCAGAGCGCCGCTGCATTCTGGCTAGATCTTCGTCTTGCCGAACCTGAAAGCCTGTGCTTGGAACTTCTAGTCTGGAGGAGCGACTCTGGTCCCACATGTGCTCATTCGCGTATGCAAGGTACGTGAATGTCGAGAGGACAAGAGCTATCTTCGCTGTGCTCTCCGAATTGGGTCGGACGAAGAAGGTTATCTTGTCGAAGATGTCTGGATTCCCTACGCCTCGAACCTCGACTGCGTAGGCGCCCGAACGTGCAGAATGAGGAATTGTAATGGTAAAGTCAGTAGCCCATGCCGCGTCGTCGAGGTCGTCTTCGTGAAAGTGAATCGCACCGTATCCAAACAAAGCTTTACTCCAGTCGACTTCCGACCCATCCCAATTGAAGCCTCGAACAGCACGCGTTGGGGCGTTATGCAATGTACCGTGTCGACCGGAGCCCGAAGTATCGACGATTGTGTTAGAGCCCACTTTCAAAGAAAAGTCGTAGGCGGCCAGCATGCGCGGCTGCTTGCCTAGGGCTTTTATGTTTACTCCGTCAAGTTTCCCGTTGAAGAAGTCCACAATACCCGAACTTTCCTTTCCAATGAATGGACGTCCCGCAAGGGTTAGATGTGACAGGTGCCAGTGTTCTAGAACATTGTCGATAGTTGCGACAAAAGTGTGCTGGAAGTTGGATACTTGGGCGTACTGCGAAACCGAAGAGACACACAACATCACTTCTCGATGCTGCATTTTCAGCTGCGCACACACCCATCTCTTCTTCGTCACCTGAAAATCAAATGGCAGAAATTTAGATGCGCCATCCGTCTCGATCCTTACACCGATTTTCCCATCTCCATCAATCAAGACAGCAACTTGATTCAGCCTCCTCACATCAGACAGTGCGACCAACGTCTGTGGGTGAGCGGCTGCCGGCAAGTAAGACTCTACGAAAAACCCGACTTCGAATCCGTCGTCGGAATCAATGAATCCTACATGGTCAACCTCGGCATATGATCCAGGTCTTGCTTGTTGGTATCTCCCTGGAGCCTTGCCCTCAGGGATAGCTGTGATGACTTCTTCTTCTACCGGAGCCGCATGGTCGTCCAAGTGGCCCTGGATGAGACGCAGTGTACGGTGAGTGTACTCTGATTCCGTGGAAGAAACCTAGAAACACGTTCAGCTTTCTAGAACATTTCGATGGCCAACCAGGCATGTTGGAATACCTTGATCTGAACGTTGTCTCCCGGGCTCACGATCCAAGGTTCTGCGTATCCAATGATTTCGCCCGGATATCCACTCGGGACTGCTTGTATTGTGGACATGATTGAGACTGCTCTGAGCAAATCGATTCAGTTGCTAATCTAGAATTGCTCCGTGTTTCCATTCTTCATGAATTGCCAACATGAACCATCACGCGATATCGTCCTTGTGACCGGAGCCCGATATCTCTGTTCTGACATGGAGGCTCTCCATTGATAGCAGTCAGCCAATTACGAGTTGTAGCGCGCTTACGGTCTTTTGGTATCAGTGGAGACGTGGAACCGCGCTACGCGATTGCTACCAGTTGACAAGCTAGTCCACCATTCCCAGAACGGTTAGCGTAATCGAGACATGGTCGTTGTCGTTCAACGCCCATGTCGGCGTAGTTGAACGTCGGTCATGGCTATCTTGTCCAGCTTTTGCCAGCAAAGCGCGCCTATATTCGACTTGAGAGAATGAAGATTCAGCACATCGAGCATGCTCATCTACCAACCTTTCCACGGAACCCAAGTATCCACCACCACATCGTTTTCGTCCACGACATAATAGACATAAAAGGCGGCTGCAGTGATACATGAGTGCTGACACCACAACCAAATCTTCTGGCCGACCTCGAACGTCTGCTCTACCCGCTCACCCTCCTCAGTACACCCTAGTATCCCATGCTCTTGAGAAACGCGCACCACATCCCAAGCCGGTCGATCTACGACCTTTCCAAACCCAGGGAATGCACTGGCTTCGCGCGCCAACACAATGACACCCGCATTAATCAAGGCTTCGTTGCGCTCCGGGTAAATGCTGACTATCTCGGCACCGACGCGCACGGCTTGACTGGACATAGGAGTAACGCCAGTGGAGACTTGTTGGAGATCGTTGGTTGGGAAATTGCCAGCGTGGAGCTCTAGTGATACATTCTTTGGGATCATAGCGCGCAACGTATCAATCACGTGGGCCGTCGGTGTCGCTCCGATCGAGACCGCAAGAGGCATTGTCGAAGGCAGTAAAGACACGGCTTGAAGTACGCAGTCGATTTCTGTTTGCAGCATTGCTTTTGTGTCGTCTGCGGTTCGGCATCCATATGAATGGTTGGCGTGACAGTAGAAGCCCTTGAGGTTGACTTTGGAAGATGCCTGGATCTTCTGCACCAGCTCTTTCAATCGCGTCGAGTCTGCCGTGAGACCTGCTCTACGGGCCCCAACGTCAATCTTGATGTAAATGTCCCAACTTGGGTTTGAGAATGATTCGAGAAGCAACAGTTGTTGGTCGCTGTCGACCAGGAGGTCGATCTTGATGTCCTTGGAAAGTGCTTCGAGACGCGGTAGTATGCTCTTGTAGATCGGCATGCCGAAAATACACTCGTCGAGCAACCCCTCTTTTACTAGCGGCAACGATCCCTCAATCTCAGGCACAGTTGAGCATACTATTCTTCGGTATGTTCCGTCTTTTAACATCATTCGCGTCACTTCGATGCTCTGGAGCCATGCATCAGCATATTTGATTGACTGTCGGGGCGTTCCATGCGTGAGAGTGCACCAATACTAACTGACCTTGAGTGTCTTGGTATGCGGTCGAAAACCAATATCCAGTTTCGCAACATCTTCATGCAATCTTCCGATGTTTTCTTCTACGAGCGGCTTATTGATGATAAGCGAAGGTGTTGGCAGCGCGGACGCTGGACGACCGACGTAAGACCGGTGGTGTTGAAGCGAGTGATCCATGGTACTCGACTTATGGATCTTTTTGGAAGTGTCAAGTTGGGGATTATTTGAAAAGCGAGTATAGTGTAAAGGAGTGCGCTGTGACGGTCGCTTGGGCGAGCGCGGTTGGCGCTATGATTGGCTAAACCGCGACCTGCCGTATCGGGTACGTTTTGCAAAATCTGTCGAAGCCGGTGCCAGCGGTCTGCGGTCTGCGTTTTCCAGGCTCAACAGAGGATGTTGATTGGTCACATCTCAACCTGCCATATCGGGTAACTATCGCAAAGACCATCGAAGTCTTTGCCAGCGGTGCTCGTTTTCCTCTTTCCAGGCCCGAAAAGGAGCACGCTCATTGGTCAGATCACATCCACATGCTCCATACCATGATTGATCCAGCCATCAATGCAGCAAGACGTAGGGATAAGTCTCATTGATTTCTGTGCTCACATGCTGATAAGAAAAATGACCATGTTGCAATAAAGCTATCAATGACACATGATTGTCGTGCTCCTTCCCCTACATACAGCAACCAACGCATCGTTTCGAGCAAAAGCCGTAAGACAGGCGCCTAGGCAATGTAGT
The DNA here is from genome assembly GCA_021596325.1 of Parafenestella ontariensis. Taxonomy (NCBI): domain Eukaryota; kingdom Fungi; phylum Ascomycota; class Dothideomycetes; order Pleosporales; family Cucurbitariaceae; genus Parafenestella; species Parafenestella ontariensis. Next base: position 208,710 of record JAKGDA010000013.1, on the reverse strand, counting down.
GTGGCGATTACTAATAACGTGCAAAGAAGCCTTCAGAGATATATGCCCCCTCCGCCTGGTAAAGAAAGAACCCCTCCGCTTCCGAACGGGAGTCCCACGTGGAGACTTGCAATTTAGTGGAAGATATGAAAGAAAAAATACGATAAAGCAAGGAAAGAAGAAGCACTGAGACGCATGTCTAGCATCCGCATATCAGTCGTGACGGCGACCGAACTAGTGATGTCGTCAAGCTGTGTAGCGACAGTGTAGTGGTGATTGGTATCAAGTCACATGTGGCAGAGTATGGTGGTGCTCCTTCGTAGCAGACCGCAACTGATTAACTGTCTGTGCCGACGTTCATCAACGCATACTCGAACGAGGTTCGTCGAGCCGCTTTTCGGGGCCACTCCTGAATGAAGCTTCATGGTTTGCTACCGGTTCCTGATCTGGACTCGTTTCCATATCGGACGAGGACGATCTCAAGTGGGCATTGGAGTTTGGGCGTCGTTTCTGACGCTTATCACTGGGTGTCTAATTTGGTTCCCACAGCTTTCTTCTACCACCGCCGCGCACAGGGCTCGCCTTGATGATAGGACGCGTGAACGAGTTCGGATCAATGGGTTGATTAGGATCGTGACGAGGAGCAGGCGGAGAACGGATGACCGGACCTGGAGGGACATATGCGCCACGCGGCGCAAAGTTGCCTCGGCCTCTGAAAGGTATGCCACCGCGACCTCGAGGGGGTATGTGTCCTCCACGACCGCCGCGTGGGGAGCGGTGCTGATTGGCGCGTCCAAAGTCATTCGGATCAAACACACGCTGGTTGTTGGTGGTTGCTGCTGGGCCACGCGGAGCACGCTGAAAGAGTACGACGTCTTCGTCATCGGAGTTTTCTTCGGGCTTGACGTCGTTCGTATGACTTGTGGCAGGTCGCTCGATGGCTTTGACCGGAGTCGCAGGGCTCTCCTTTGCCGCGATAGACTCGACCTCGAGCTTGTGCATAGTCAGATGATTCTTGTATTCGCGGTCCTCGCGTGCAACGGCGTCACGAAGCTGTTCCAGGCGTTTAGCCCGGATGCCGAACTTTTGAGCAATGGCTTGCTTGGTGGGATCGTTCGTGAGGAGGATGAAAGACTCGAGGGCTGCATCGGGGTTTTCCTCCTTATTGATGCGCCACAAAATGTGGTTGAAGAGGGGCTGTAGGTGCCCGGGCACGGCGCCCTTGGGTGACTTGTCGGCACGAGCGATCTCGGCGCTGTTGCGAGCGGTGCGGTCGGGAGACTCCATGACCAGACTGGCGGCCCTTGCCTCGTGTGTGGCTTCGTCGGCAGGCTTGAGCTCCTGGCTCAGGAAGGACTTGGACGACTCTGGCGTCTTGGGCGCATCATCGAAGCTGTGCGTGGAGCTCATGGAAGTCTCGTCGGATACGTCGAGGGCGTTGAAGGAGCTCTCGAGATCTTCGTGATAGTCATACTCCTCGGAGTCGCTGTCCTCCATGGACAGCAATGTCTCTGGTAGCAGAAACTGCTCCACCTCTTGCCACGTAGTGTACGCTTCGTCGACCCCCTCGAGCTGGACCAGGTTCGCTACTTCGACGGCGGGGATGGATGTGACCTCGTCGAGCCACTTGACGGCTTCGCGGGCATCGGCGTTGACGCGCTCATCGCCTTTCTTCAGACGGTGGAGCTGAGTGAGTGCTGACAATATTGTTAGTGGGGGCATGCAAGATAGTGTCCTGTCGCATACTGTGTAGCGGGACGAATAGGCGTATAGCGCCTTGTGAAATCCACTTGCGGATGCCATCGCGGGTGCTCTTCTTCACCCCAGCGACCAGGGCAGTATCGTCAACGATACAGTTGAACACCTTGCGCTTCGGCTGCTCGGGTGCGCGCACGGCAGCGGCAGCGGCGACGTCGGCGGGCTTGGTGGGCCGCGGCGGGTACGTGCTGCGGCGCATGTTGGCAGCGGCGCCTTGCGCGCGAGAGTGGTGGCTGTAGGAGCAAGTGGTGGTGGTGGTTGCGGGCGGTTTAAGTGATGGGTGGTTTGTGAACCACGGGTTTGGCGTGTCTGAGTCTAACTGTGGTTTTGTTGGGCTCCAGAACAATCCATGGGGACGGCGCAGGGTCTCAGGGCGTGGGCATTGTATATGCGCTGGCTTGTCGCAGCGCTTGAGCGAGTGGATCTGTCTTGGGCATGACGCAGCGGCTCATAATCGTTGGTGTGTGACAATGACTGGCGAGGTTGGGCAAGTGAAGTTCGCCCGCATCACCAACCGGGCGATTAGGTGCTCAGGCGAAGTGGGACGCGTGTGCGCCACACTGGCATAGCCACAGGGAATGCGAGAATTGAAGACATGGATTTTTCCCCACTTGATATCAGATTTACCCATGCGCAATGGAGCCTCTTAGTAGCTCTCAACCTCTGCACGCCCACCGGCGCTCATGTCAGGCATCCAGCCCTTGGGCCTCTCAGAACCTCTCACAGTCAGCCCATACAGCGCCTTCTCTACCTTGTCTACACACTCCCGCATAACCGGCATCTTCTTTGTCTCCAGCTCATGCGAAAACTTGGACCCACCTGGAGCCTCAAACATCTCCAGTTGCAGCCGTATCGCTCGGAGGTCATCCAAGACAGTCCTAGGCTTCTGAATCTCGTCAACAGTTGGCGTTTGCTCATCGATGTCCATTTGGTCGCTCGCGTCATTTTGATCGGTCTCTTGCTTGACTCTCTTGTTATGAGCAGTCTGTTTGCTGGAAGGTAGGCTCCCGTTCGTAGCCATGCTTGTGACAGAAAACCGCATCAATTCACCTGTCATGTCGCAGATCCCCAACACATAGTCCTCCGGCGTCAGCGACACGTCTCCGGCTTCCCCACTCATCTTCGAAATCCGTGACTTTGCCTCTACATATGAGATGAGTGATTGGTTCTCCAGGTAGTACTGGAAACTGAGTGCCTCCATGAACTCTTGGTTGCCGCCTGTGATATTGTGAGAGTAGCGGTAGGCATTGAGACCTTGGAGATCGGCGGCTATGCTGGCGTATTGCTTTTCGATGGTTTCCCAATATTGAGTGTTACTTTTAGTGACGAAGGGAGGGACTGGTTGGCCGACTGTGCGGACTCTGGCTTGATTAGAATGGACACTGTTACATCGTCCGAAGTAATTCTCACCTCTGCAATGTGAAGATGCTGTAGGCATGTCAGCAGCTTCCAGATTAAGACGGACAGTTTTGTTACATTTTCTTGCTCGACGCAGTGATATCGCGAGACGCCTTGATGATCCTCTCGCGGCGGTCGTGATGCTCGTCCAGCTCTTTCCGGAACCCTTCAAACATCGCCACAAACGGCGATGAGGACTGCTCAGGCTTTTCGCCCGCCATCTCTCCGTCTCTTGTTCGTTTGAAGCCCATTAGCAAGTGTCGCGGTAGTATACAAGAAGCCGTCAAGCAAACGGCAAGATGGGGCTAACGCACGATCTCACGTGGGTACTAGAGCGCTTTGGGACCTAGTCTTCTCGGCTACTCTTTACCTTGCAAGTTGACACCCTTCACCTCTGATTGAGATCACGAGTATCTTCGTCCAGCAACTGTGCTTTGCTGCCTCTAGGCAGTGTGTTTGCTTGCTGTCTCATTTTTTCATTTATATCCTCCCTCTAGAGTGCTTCTAGACCCCAAACCCAAGATAACACCATGGCCCTTTCCTCCTTTTTCAAGAGCCAGCGTGCCGTGTTCTCGGCATCCATCATTCTACGCGCTGTTTTCCTACTATACGGTCTCTGGCAAGATGCAAATTCGCCTATGAAGTATACAGACATCGATTACTACGTCTTCACCGATGCGGCACGTTTTATCTCTCTGGGCCAGTCACCATACGCAAGAGACACGTACAGATACACGCCTCTACTCGCTTGGCTCATCTATCCGACGGTATGGCCCGGCAAATTTTGGTTTTCTTTCGGCAAGATTTTGTTTGCTGTCGGTGATGTCGCAGCCGGCTGGATGATGTTTCGCATCTTGAAAGAGTATAGAAATATGGGGGATGAGAGAGCGCTAAAGTTTGCAAGTATTTGGTTGTTGAATCCGATGGTGGCAACGATTAGTACGAGGGGAAGCTCGGAGGGGCTGTTGGGAGTTTTTGTTACGGCTTTGCTGTGGGCGGTGCTGGCGAAGAGAGACGCGGTTGCTGGGTTTTTGCTGGGGTTTGCGGTGCACTTCAAGATCTATCCGTTCATATATGCCGCGTCAATTGTCTGGTGGCTCGACGACAGAACGGTTGAGCAGAAAAAGAAGGGAAATGTGGAGTCGTCGACCTCACTGCTTGATCAGACCCTTGCTTTCCTCAGCCCACAGAGGATCACGTTGGCCATCTACAGCCTCATCACCTTCCTTGGCTTGAACGTAGTCATGTACATGATGTACGGCTACCCCTTCCTCGAGCACAGCTACTTCTACCACCTTATTCGAATCGACCATCGCCACAACTTTTCGCCTTACAACACGCTGTTGTATCTCAATTCGTCTCCAAAACCACTTGGCGTCGACTCGAACACTTCGAGCTTCGAGCTTGAGCGCCTAGCTTTCCTTCCTCAGCTACTTTTAAGCGCTGTGTTCATTCCACTGGTGTTGGCAAGGAAAGACCTCCCGAGCACGATGTTGGCGCAAACCTTTGCATTTGTCGCATTCAACAAGGTTTGCACAAGTCAGGTAAGGTGTCTGCATAATAGCTTGGTGAAGTCTCAGCTGACAGTGTAATAGTACTTCCTCTGGTATATGATGTTTCTGCCCTACTACCTACCAGACTCGACATTGCTACGCTCGCCGTCCATCGGCATCACAGCGCTATTATTCTGGGTCTTGGGCCAGTTCGCATGGCTTCAACAAGGGTTCCAACTTGAATTCAACGGCTACTCAACATTTGTGCCGGGGCTGTGGGCTTCCGGTATCCTATTCTTCCTAGTAAATGTTGGCATCCTTGCAGTAATCATAAGTGATACCAGGGCGAAACCAGATACAAGTAGTAGTACAGTTAAAAAGAAGTCATAGCGACGAGTCGTAGTACATTTAATCGAGTTTATGAGAAGACTGTAGACATAGATGCATACACTCCTTCATTTCCATTTCATGGATACCATCGAGCCATGTTCCCATCGACGCTCACTCCCTCTCGCCCCTCAACAACCGCCGAAAAGCCCCACCCTTCTTCCTCTTCAACTCTCTAAAGCTCCCTTGCTCAACCACACGCCCCTTGTCAAGCATTATGATATGCTCTGCAATGGCCATCATCTCTCTCGCATGCGTGATGATAATCACCGTCATTTCTCTCCTCGGCTTTTTACCCATTGCCTTCGCCGTCTTCCCCCCAGCCATGCTGTCCCCAACATTGTCCCGCACAATCTCAGTTTCCCAATCCTTGTCGTCCCAAAACCCGCCTGATCGCGGACTCAGTAAAATCGGTGAAGTTGGTGATGACGGAATAGGCGAAAGAGGTGGTCGAGTTGGTTTGGCTTTTCGAACAAGCTTGAGGATTGTCTCTCGCACCACGGCCGCGGACGCGACATCCAGCGCACTCGTCGCTTCATCCAGAATCAGAATATCTGGATCCCTCACTAGCGCACGGGCAATGGCAATACGCTGTGCTTGCCCACCGCTCAAGCCTGTTCCGCCTTCACCGACGATTGTCTGATAACCATGCGGTAAACTGTCGATGAACTCAGCTACACCTGCTGCTTCGGCAGCCGCACGGATGCTATTAATTGATGCTAACGGAGAGGAGGGAGAGAGCCCGTAGGCGATATTCTCTGCGATTGTGCCAGGGAAGAGGACGGGCGTCTGGGAGACGATGGCCATGTGGGAGCGGAGCGTGGTCGTGTGGAGGGTTTTGATGTCGATATTCGAAATGGTCAAGTCAGAATGTCGTGAGTTGGAGAAGGTATTGGCGTCGCTTTGGTAGAGTCTGAGTAGCAATGAGGCTATTGTAGACTTTCCGGAGCCGGACGAGCCGACGATGGCGGTGCAGCTTCCACTGGGGACATCAAAAGTGACGTTATGCAGAACCGGATAATCTTTCCGAGTTGGATACGTGAAGTTTACCTTATTGAGCGATATGTCTCCGGCCTTCTGGATCTCAATCGTTCCGCCCAGTTCATGGGATGTTGTTGGTAGCCTAGCCAGACGAAGTAGTCGAGATCCCGCAGCTCTTGACATGTTGACCTGCGTCATATAGTTCGACATCTGAGCAATGTGGTTGATGCTGAGCATGAGAATCAGGAAAGTTTCCGTGATGTTGGTCACCGTGTACTGATCGCTAGAAACCAGGACTGCCCCGTACCAGAAGAGCAAAATAGCGACGAAGAGCACACCGGCGAAGTTGAGCCCAAATACAGCCCCCGAGTAAAGTGCGCGTTTGATGCCGACGTTGATGGCAGCAGTGGTTTTGCCCTGGAATTTCTTCCGGAAATAGCCTTCTAGCACGAGACACCGCACCGTTTGGATATTGACAAAGGTCTCGTGAAGCAACTGTCCCACCTCATCATCTGCATCGTTAGATAGTCGCTCCCAGCGACTACTGATCATGTTGTAGCATTTCGTAATCGCATAAAGGATAGGGCCTGTTGCGAGAGCAACAAGTGCAAGTTTCCAGGCAGTTATTAAGCTCCAGACGATCGAGATCGTGATCATAAGTATGACGACGAGAAATAAGCAGGCAAACCGGCCCGGAAGGTTCCGTGCTTCTTCAGCAAAGTGATCTAGAGTTTCGGCGAGCCGAGATATGCTATTTTCCTCCCTATCGAAGAACTCGCGGGGCTGCATTAGAATGCGCCTCATCGCTTCTGCCTTTAATGCTAGGGCCCAGGATTGTGCAACAGAGTCAGAGAGGAAGAAAAGCAGATATTCAGCAAGCCCGTCGACGACGGCAATCCCCAAGATGGACAGTGCATATATGAGAGCCCGTTGTGTTTGATCTCCAGGGTCATAGAAGGTTGTCAATAGTTGTGAAAAGACCCAAGCAAACAGCGGGGTGGCGGCCGAGTGAACAACAGCGCAGAAGATTGCTGCGAAAAGGACGAGACGGGAGCGCCAGTTGAGTGAAGGCCACACGGACTTGAGTATGTCCATAATATGAAGCGAGTTGGTAGAAACACTCTGTTCTTCTGTGTCGCTTGGACGGTGTGATAGCGCCAATCTTGAGAAGACCTTCTGGCGCCTCGAAAGTTTCTCTAGTTGCACCAAGTGTACAGAACGAGAACTAGAGACTGAAAGACGTCGAGGGTATTGCGCTTGACGCGACACGGACCGCGATGAGGCTATGGAACTAGAACGTGAGACGGAGTTCCTCGACATAGCGATCGGCCAGTCATGAGGATAGGTTCCTGACAGGGAAGCCCGAAATCTCGGGTTTGAACTGCGTTCATTAGACTGAGAAGGGTCTGAAGCAGATAAAGGTGTGCTCGGTGGAGCCTTGAGAATACTTGGCGGAAACCTATCTCTTCCTTCCTCATGCCATTGGCCAGTTACTTGTTTCTCTAAATCGGTCGCAGTGTCTCCCGCCCAGGAGCTGCGGTTTCTGGTGAAAACTGACTGCAAGACTGACTCTCCAAACAGCACGGCTGACAGTGGGCGTTGCATTGGGCTCTGAAGATTCCATGAATCGTTGTAAAGAGTTATGATTTCGTCAGTAGCATCATCAACATCGGAGAAGTCCCCATCGCTAGGTCCCTCGTACGCTCGACTGTCGTTATGGGAGGCGACGAAAGATCGGAAAGCCCCAGGCTGAGCCTCGAGGTCCTTTCGATATCCCTCTTGAACAAGTCGTGCATTGTCCAGGAGGTAGAGGAAGTCATCTTTCTGGATTTGAGAGATGTCGTGTGTGATTATGATAGTGGTCTTTCCTCTCCGCCACTCTCGTATGGCTTGAATTATTGCGCCTCTTGTGATGTAATCAAGAGCGCTAGTGGATTCATCCAAGACCAGGATCGGAGCATCGCGAATCTTGGCACGGGCTAGAGTCAATCTCTGTTTTTGGCCTCCACTTAACGAGCTTCCCTTCATGCCGAGATGGGTCTCCAAACCTCTAGGAAGGTCTTGAGTAAGGGAATCCAACATCGCAAACTTGGCTGCTTCTTGAACTTCCTGCAAGCTGACAATCTTTCCCGGTTGACCCAGCGCAATATTCTGACGAATAGTGTCGTTGAATAGTACGCTGTGTTGTTCGACTAGCGTGATGTTCTCCCGAAGCCATTGGACGCTGAGATCGTCAAGCGCAAGACCATCTAGGAATATCTGGCCAGACGAAGGCTGGTAGAAACGGACGAGAAGCTGGCCCAGCGTGCTCTTCCCAGAGCCGCTTTTGCCGATAACAAACGTAGTCTCGCCTGCCGGGAAGAATAAAGATATGTCGCAAATCGCGATCTCGTCTGTTCGGGTAGGGTACGAAAAGGTAACCTAAATAGATCGTTAGCTTGGGTTTTGTCGCAGTGCATGGGATCTTACCTGTCGGAACTCGATATCTCCTGTACATCGCGATGGCTTGGATTGGCCTTGCAGTTCTCGACGCTGATCGCCCATCGAGATCTGCTTCATCAGCACTTGGAGTTGCGAGCCTGCCATCCTGCCTTTTTGTAGAACGATGAACTGCGGCAGGAACCCCGTGATGCCCTGAATTGCCATCAAGGCTGCCCAAAATGTCGTGATGACTTGCCCGACATTCTTGTCCCCTGAATTGATGAGATGGCTTCCATACCAGAACCCCTGAAAGAAGACGCTGAGAGTAAAGAACTGCATAACGCCGATTTGTATAGACCTGAGATTGGCTACATGCCTGTATAAACCTGCTGCATGAGCGGCAATCTTTGTGAAGTTCTGCAGCTCGTATCTTTCGCCATTGAAACACTTGACGGTCTCAATGCTCTGTATCGCGTTTGTGATGTATTTCAGGGCCTGCTGGAGCTTACTGGCGTGTTCATGTGCTCGAGCCGATAGCTTGGTCGCAATAAATGCTTGGACGAGGTATATGAGTGGGACAGTGCTGATGATGACGAGGGTGAGGTTCCAGGAGTAGTAGAAAGCGACACCTAAAGCAGCTAAGCCCTGGACAATGCATTGCACACCCTCGCCTAACGGTGCTGACACGGACAACTGCAGGTCGCGAATGTGCCTAGTAGAGTCAGCCAGGGGAAATCTTAGAAAACCCTGCTCTACCCAGGTCTAACTCACATTTGCATAGCCGGGAGAAAAGCTGCGATGCCGGTCTCGCGCGTGTCATACCACGCCATGTCCCTCTTGATGAGCACATCGAAAATTCTATTGCGAGCACTTCTTGCCTGGAGCTCACCGAACGTGAGGAAAAAGAAGAAATAGAAACCATTTGCAATCCAATTAAGCGATGCAATGCCAGTAAGGATTATGCAGTGTTTCGTGACACTGTTGAGGAGTGTGTTGCTGTCGATTTTCCCGGCGCCGTATTCTGTGTATTGGTGAAAGATGAGACCATAAATGATGGCGAAGAGAGGAAGAGTGGCGGCAGCGATGATTGCGCTCAGCAGGGCGCCAAAAAGCACCGGGAGATGTTTCCTCGTGGTGAAACCAAACAGCGCCTTCCAACCCATTTGCGAGACATGGATTTGCTCCTCGTTAGCTTCTATAATCGTCTTTTCGTGCTCGTTTGTACTATTCGAAACGACAGTCGTGGCCATGTCGCCGAATTGACGACTGCGCCCGCGATAGGAGTGGAGGGTGGAGCAAAATTGAAAGTTGCAGAAAATGACATAGATGAGAATCTAGGTGAGAGTAAGGAATAGCCATATCTGGACTAGTGCGCGTCTGTCATTTTCTGTGGTGGTGTTCGCACGGGACTGTTTGCATCGGTTACTTTGTTTGGCCTTAACATTGTTCTCAACCACCAATGGTCAGATTGAGCAAGGCGCCAGCCTCCCTTGGAGCCGCACCACAAGCTGATGGGCTTTAAATACATATGTTCACGCCTTTGGCTTGATAATCGAAAAAAACACACTTTTCACTGTGGGAGTAGATTGTTAGATGTACATTACTGTTGCACCAGAAATGGCAGTCCGCAACTCACATGAGTTAGGACATGCTCTCTGGGCTGCACGCTTCGACACAATCTACTTATTGCCACCACGGTCAGGTCGTAAATCTCGCATGGGCACTCCGCGAAACGCCATAGGCGCGAAGCATACGGGCCCGAACAAAGACTAGGATACTTAGACCGAGAGGGTCAAAGCGGACAAGCCACGGCCAAAGCATGGACGTTGAGGGCGATATCAGCCCTCCCGTGGCGCTGCCGGTTACGTTGGAGGTTTCTCTCAGCAACGTTATGCTGGATCTATCTGCCCTCGGGGTGTGCCTTCTCGTATATCCAATCGTTCAAGCCCTCGCGGTTGCTACCGAAATTAGAGCCGGTCAACCTCTTTGTAGCTCGCATGACTTACCGTGCGATTTCGATTGCGTAGAACTGCATGCGCACTGCGAATATAGTTCCCGTCTCGTTGTACTCAATCTTTGGACTCGCTCGAAGCATGGTGCCGAAGTTGTAGTCCTCCACCTTCTTCTCGTATTCGCTGATGAACTTGCGCCATCGCTCTTTCCCGTCCTTGCTCTTCATTTCATCCTCATTGATTGTGGCCGATGCATCAAACTCGGGAAACTCTTTTTTGAGGTGCTCGTAGATTTCGTCATCGAACTTGGTGAGGCGAAGCTTGGAGCCGGGTACTTTCTCGAGAATTTTCCAGTACGTCTCCATATGCTGCACGACTGCGTTGCGTTAGCGGTGTCGGCCCCAGTGGTATATCTTCCGCATACCCTTGACAGCGAATTGCTTCTCGATCTGCAGGTAGTGTTAGTACCAGGTATCGTCTCCGTTTGCTGTATTATGACATACATCCTCGAAGTTCTCGGTGTCCTCTGGGTTGAGGCTTGTGCCTGCTGGGCCGGCGAGAGACATGCTGAATCCTGGTTGCGGAGCTGTACGTCTATAGCGAGGTTCAGTGAGAGCGCAGTGCAAACGTGAGGGTAATCAAGCGTGCTGAGTGCTGAGCGCAAGGCGATGTATAAATTTTGTGGAATCTGATGGTTCGAAGCTCCGTCATGGCCCCGCCACTTTTAGCAGGCGCGGGGCTGACTCAACACCAAATTATTTCTGGCATGAGCCGGTACCTTCGAGAACAAAATTTCCCCAATGTCACCAGCCCTTCATGTGAGTATTATTGAGCATATTTCAATCACTGCTAACTAGGTTAGCATGAATGTACTCGTATACCGGTGACGGCATTGGCCTCCTGTGGCGCTCTTATAATTGCTGCAGAAGGACCTTTTCTACGGTTGTACCACGCGAAAGACTCGCGATTTATCTCGTCAAAGCGCGTTTTCAAAACCCAGGCAGTGCATGGGTTCTCCGCGTACTCTGAAGAACATGACCAAGTGATTAAACTTGTGGTCTGGGGTGGGCGGCTTGTCCGTGCCCTCGAGATCGAGTTCACTGCCCCTGATCATGAGCATCCTGTTTTAAACACATGTCTGTCTGATGTCGCAAAAGCTCCAGACTGGATACTCGATTTGGCTGCTCGCCCAGCTGGTCTCGAGGATGAGCTCGAGTATCAGAAGGGCACATGTGTTGCCGTCACAGCTCACAATGCACTCCTGCAAGTGACAACAGAGCGCCGGGATGCAGAAAAAGGCTTCAACAGCAGGTACAAATCAGGGCTCTCTTTGCAGCGATGGCGTGCTGATATTCCGTGACAGTCGTTTTACGATTACAGTTTCGGAACTAACATCGAGCTCCCGCTCCATCCTGTACTCGGCTCACTTGTTGTGGGAATCTTCAAATCGAGTTCTTGTCGCAGCTGGTACAGCTTTTGGTGAGATCATGTACTGGTCATGGAGCCACGATCCTAAAACTGGGCCATCTTCTCGCGTACACCGCGTCTTCGTTGGACACGAGGGATCGATCTTTGGTGTTCAGATATCCCAGGCTTTGCCATCGGGCTACCAGCACCAGCTCAGACGCGTCATTGCCAGCTGTAGTGACGACCGCACGATTCGAATATGGGATGTGTCTGATGTGAACACAATAGCCGCTACCATAGAAGGGACAGATGATGAGGCTCAGGTGGTGAGAACGCGCCATACTGGGTTTAGCAATGAATCCTTCGATGCGAATACGTTCGCTAGTTCTGACTGTCTCGCCACTGGGTGGGGGCATACGTCGCGTGTTTGGACAGTTCGATTCTTGGACTCATCACTATGCGATGGATCGCTATTCCTTCTATCGACAGGAGAAGATGCGACTTCACGTACTTGGGAGCTCATTCCAAACAACAAAGTTAACAAGAGCTTTCCTTACGAGCTTCTACACCTTGACTGTGCCGCCCACCACAACGGCAAGAACTTATGGTCAACAACTCTCTGTCATGACTTGGCAGGGTTGCCACAAGTGGTTTGCGGTGCTGCGGACAGCCAAATAACGGCTCATCCGCTTGTCCGGACATCGCATAACACGAACGCAGCAGCAAAGAGTATTGCCACAGAGTACACGCTAAATGACGTTCTGTCGCTGGTACAGCTCACCATTCAAAACACTACCGCTGTAGCTTCTCTAGATGGCAATAAATTCTCGAAGAAGGCCGACTTCTTCAGAAGCTACTGCTTCGTCGATGAACGTACCATCTTGTTGACCACCAATTCTGGAAAGGTCCTTTTAGGATTCTTAGCATCTGATACAACCTTCTCTCAATCCGGTGCTCTCACTCATACAACTTTTATCGCTCAGCCAGAGGACCTCTCCGGCTACTCCATCTGCACCAGCGGCGCATTACCTGGGATAGCATTCGTCGCTAGCGCAAAAGGTAGCATCTACATGTATAGTCAGGATAAGGATGCTTTAAAAAAGGTTCATTTCTTGAATGGAAAGGTTGGAGAAATGCATACTGCGAGCTGTTCCACATCTACGGGTCGAGAAGTAGTGGCATTGCTCCTCACCCTTGTTGGGCAGAAGGAAGCACAGCTGCTGTACGTGGACACCGCGCACGATTCCCACGTTTTCTACACAGTGATCATACCCATATCCGAAGGGTTGACTGGATCTTCTGTCACGAGTATGGCTCATGTGAGGACCTCCAGCGGTAACTTCCTTTTCCTTGGCTTCCGCCGCGGGTCAATTGCATTCTACAGATTCAGCGAAGATGCACCTGAAACAGGTCAGGCTACGTTGTTTAGATTCATTGAGGATGCCCATGTCGACGAGAGCGTCACTTCCCTGGTGTGGAATACTTCGTCTACATATTCCTCATATGGTCATGCTCTCTCAGTCGGAAGAGACGGACGTCTTGTCGTGCATCACGTCGACTTGTCGCAGAACACCATACAGCTAGTGCATAGCCTGACACTACCAATTGGACAGAACATCGAAGGCATATACTATCATGAAGGCCACCTTTTTGTACACGGATTTTCAAGCAAGAAGTGGATTCTATACGACGTCACAGCTGAAGAGGAGGTCATGGGCGTCGAGACTGGAGGCGCACACAGAAGTTGGGCTTTCCGGCCTCGCTCATCTTCACAGGGCGGAACTCTTGTTTGGACTAGAGCCTCTGTGATGCATATCTACAACCAAACCGGACCAAACCATACTGTAATTCGCTCTGGTGGGCATGGGCGCGAAATCAAGGCTGTGGCCGTATCTCCTGTTACCAACCGAGCATCTCCAAGCAGCCTTATCGCCACAGGTGCGGAGGACACAGACATTAAGATCTTCCAATATGTCGAGGGAGAGCTCATCTGTCGGAAAACAATACGGAAGCATACTACTGGCATCCAACACCTGCAATGGTCGGAAAACGGGGATTATTTGTTCAGCAGCGGAGGCTGTGAAGAATGTACGTACGGTCGTAGACTCGTGCTGCACCCTTTCCCACACTCAGCGTTTCGCTAACATACCCTACCTTCAGTCTATATCTGGCGGGTCCGTCAACTACCTTCGTTCCTGGATGTCGGCATCGTTTGTGAGCATGTCTACGCGCCAGAAAGCGAGCATTCAGATCTAAGGATTATGGCTTTCGATGTCACGAGGCGCGATTCAGGATACACCATTGCAATGGTGTTTTCAGATTCAAGTATCAAGGTAAATAGACCGGTATAACCTGTTTCGTTGTGACGCTAACATGAAGTAGGTATTCGGTTACGCTCCAGAATCTGCTGTAAAGTGGAAGCAACTTGGCAAGGGAACCTACTTCACATCTTGCTTGACACAATGCCTGTTTCTATCCACCCAAAGGATTTTAACAGCTGGTACCGACGGTCATGCTGTTATATGGCCTCTTTCGCCTGAGACGAACCGGCCAACGCTGGACCTTGCGAGCTCAGCTTCGACATTAAGCTGGAACCACCCCGCGAGAATTCACCAGAATTCATCGAAAGTCATGGTATCACATGCTCTAAGTGATCGCGTAACTTTTATTGCATCTGGCGGCGACGATGGTAGCTTGGCCTTCGTTCTTGCATCGACGGCGGTGGCACATTCACTGGCTTCACCAACGGCATCTTACGCATCTCCTCCAGTACTCATACATCGCGCGCATGCATCGGCTGTAACGGCATGCGCCATCATCCCACACCAATCCCGAATTTTCCTCCTAACGTCAGGCAACGATGAGTGGGTCAGATTATGGGAGGTGGTAGGTCAAGATATAGATAGTAGACTAATTAGTAAGGAGGCGACAGAGGCAGAAGACCAGCTAGTGGTCAAGCGGCACAAGAAGATTAAGACGCATGTGGCAGATGTCTCCAGCATGGCTACGGTAGATTTGGGTGAGGGAGGTTCGGATGCAAGAGTCTTGTTATGTGGCGTTGGCATGGAGGTCATACGGGTAGAATGGGAGGCTGAATGACGTTCTACAGCTCTTACTCCGTTCTAGAAGAGCTCGGAGCCAGTCATAACATAAACTCTTTGCATCTCTGATTCGATGTGATGTTATGCGCGGTTATTCTATTTCCAGTTAGCCTGTTCGCCTGTTGCTGGGCCAACCTCTGTGCTTGGCGGTTCGTGCATTGACAACAAGAGCCACGCACGTCCGCATCTTGAACCATCTTCTCACATCCCACCCACGACACGACAACACACCTCGAATTCAGCGAACATTGATAATACACCATGGTCGCTACACGTCGCGGTGCGCAGAAGGCCCCGGAGGCCGCGCCTGCCCCTTCCAACACGCTGAATGCGCCACCGAAGCGCGGCGGCAGGAAGAAGGCGGTCGTCGAGGAAGCTGCTGAAGCCGCGCCTACCATTACCAAACCCACGAAAACAACCGCTGCAAAGCGCAAGGCCAAGTCAGAGCCCGAAGCTTCCGAGCTGCCCATGGCAAAGAAGCCCGCTGCCAATTCGAGGGCAACGCGCGCTGCGAAAGTCGAGACGAAAGCAGAGCCCGCTCCTGCTGTAGCAAAGAGGGCGACGCGCGGCCGCAAGACCGAGGAGCCTGCAGTCGCAGAGGAGCCGGCCATCATCGAAGAGGTCTCCAAGCCAGCTACTACTCGCACGCGCAAGGCTCCAGCAAAGAAGGCGCCCGCGCCAAAGGCTGAAGAGCCAGCCATTGTCGAAGAGCCTGTCGCCGAAGAAGCACCCAAACCAGCCTCACGAGCACGAAAAGCACCAGTGAAAAAGGCGCCCACCTCCAAGAAAGTCGAAGTCCCAGTCATTGAAGAGACCGCCGCCGTGGAGCCGGTCAAACCAGCTCCACGCGGACGTAAAGCAGCAGTACCCAAGCTGTCAGCACCGGCCCCCGTCATTGCCAGCAGGCCTACTCGCGGTCGCAATGTCGCTGCTCCACCGCAAGACTCGCCACTCAAGGCGCCCGCCCGAAAGCCGGCAAAGAAGGCTGCTGCCGCCATCGTAGCAAAGGTTGAGCCCGAGCCAGTCGAAGAGCCATTTGCTCAGTATCCTGGATATCCTACTACACCCGCACACATCGCTGCGCCCTTGACGGCTAGGAAAGCCATGAGAGAGCTGCCGCAATATCCCGACACTCCGGCACATATCCTTGCACCCATCTCATCAAAGGATGCCCTCGCAGTATTGCCAGGATACCCTAAGACACCATCTCACATCATTGCGCCCATGACCACGAAGGCCGCCCTCGCCGAGATGCCTGGGTACCCAAAGACACCTGCTCAAATCAAGGCTCCTATCTCTGTGCAGGATGCTATGGCCGAGATGCCTGACTACCCCAAGACGCCTGCCCACATTGTTGCGCAGGCTGCGCCGGCAGCTACCGACAATGAGGACGCGATGGATGAGTTGCCGGATTATCCTACCACGCCGGCGCACATCACTGCTCCCATCACCAGCCAAGCGGCTATGAAAGAACTGCCTGGCTATCCTAAGACACCAACACACATCCAGGCTCCCTTGAGCTCGAGGAAGGCATTGGCTGAGCTGCCTGATTACCCTAAGACTCCAGCACATATTGCTGTTCCAGCACCTACGCCTGAAGGCCTCAACGAGCGACATACGACTCCAGCACCCGTTGCCGCATCCACACCTCACAACGACAGTCCTAGTGCAGTATCTGCGGATTGTGCCTCCACCCCAGTTCAAACTACTCCACCTGCTGCGGAGGCAGTACACGGGTTGTCCGAGTCTACTGAGATACCTACAAACATCATTTGGGGTGTCACCGACCAAGAAGCCTTCGAGGAGCTTCCTGCTGCTTATCCCACCACTCCGGCTCACATCGCTGCTCCTGTTACCTCGAGAGAGGCGTTGGCTGAGCTGCCTGGATATCCAAAGACCCCTGCGCATATCACTGCACCGATAACCCCACGAAGGGCTCTTGCCGAGTTGCCTGATTATCCTACCACCCCGGCTATAGCCATCGAGGCTGCGATACAAGAAGAGATCACGGCGTCTGTAAAGAAGCAGACGCCATCGCCTTTGCGCTTTCCTGGTCTCGAAGATGTGTCATTCCAATTTGCGGAAACGAGCGAGTACACCGAAGTTGACTCTATGGACATCGATAGTGAGGCACCGGCTGCTGAGCTGATGCCGAAGATGCAACTTGCGCCAATGCAACTGACAGCTAGTCTCGCTGCCCCCGATCTGGCGTCACCTAAGAAGTCCGCCTTACGATCGCCTCAGAAGATTGACGCCAAGACGCCAAAGAAGGCTGTCACTTGGGATGATGCCGAGGAGAGCGAATTGTTCCTATATGATGGCCCGCTTCAAGGCATGACCTTCTACGTCGATGTTACCTCCAACGGCAAAGAACAGAACTACTTGTTCGCCAGCCTGCTCGAAGACCTTGGTGCAAAAGTAGTCAAGGAGTTGACGGCCACCGGTCTCAGCCATGTCCTCTACAAAGATGGAAGCAATGGCACCCTAGAGAAGGTGGTTGCTAGCAAAGGAGCGATCAAGTGTGTCAACGTCGGCTGGGTTCTGGACAGCGAGAAGAACAGGATGCGTATGGATGAAGCTCCCTACCTTGTTGATCTCTCGACCGCTATGCCAGCTTCTCCGCTCCCTACGACCACTCTCAAGCCGTTCACGCCAGCGCGTACCCCGTCGAAGTACGCCCTACCTCCTTCCTCTGAGTGCAGGAGCGTCCCCACCACTCCAACAAGCTCCGAGTTCGACCGCTCAATCAACTTCGACGACAAGGAGAATTGCGAGCATGGCGTCTACTTCGACTGTCTTGACGTGAAGCAGGTTCGCACTGTGCCGCAAAAGAAGTCCACGTTTCTTTTCAGCAGGTCTCCTATCAAGACCCCTTCCAGGCCGAACTTCCTTATGAACACTCCAGTTAAGCCAATGTCTGCTATCAAGCCTTTCTCCACGAGCAAGAAGCGGACCGCTGAGTCTTCCTTCCCTGGCATTTCGATGGCGCCGCCGAAGAGGTTGAGGTTTTTCTAGGCATTACATCGGTTGATTGCGCAATGGCCTACTTTTGGAGTTTGTGAATAACATAGGTGCATTGGTGTGGTGGTGGAGTTCATGGTGTTTCGGAGTTTTCCTTTTTTCTTTTGACGCAATACCGCAACCGTCTTCCTGCCTCTTCACCGCGGCTTGAGGTCTCTCATAATGAGTGTAGCCTCCCGAAAAGGATGGCTCCCGTGACAGATCAATATTGCCAGGTGAAGAGCTAGGCCTAGAGTGTTCGGTACTTACCTTGCGATTGTTTTTGTTTACACGAGTGGATGGTTGGAGAATGGGAATACCATGGAGAATGATCCTGTACAAACACAGTAGGATACGGCGTTTGTAGATACATTCATGGACGGAGCAACGGCTCTGTTCTGCTTTCCTGTCACGTAGCACACGAATGACAATGATCACTTGAATACTTGTCTGACTACGCAGTGAAGAACCTTCATCCTCATTCAAATCTCTCTGTTGATTGCAGTACTTTTCCAACAAAGTTCAACTCTAGATACCACTCTCTTACGACTCCATATACCCTTTCCCTACAGACTACATCTTATACACAGTTTCTTAGAACCCACGGTACTACACACTCAACATGGAACATACCCACTACGTCTCCGCGACCGCTTCGAGCGCACCCGTATTCAACACGTACACTGATTTCGCCATGTACCTGAAGGATAGGAAGTGCCCGACATGCAACGTCGAGTACATTCAGAGTAACAAAGATAGTGACGCTTTGTTCCAGAACTGGCTTACTGGAAAAGGTATGTTTTGTACAAGAAGAAAGTGTCAAGTGAGCTTGCGCTGATGAACCCCGCAGCACCTGTGAACTCGCATATTAAGTGCAGAAAATGCTCAAAAGCTACGTGTATCGCTTGCCCAGGGAAGAGAGAATCTACAGTAAGCGATATGAACGGTATCAAAGTCAGCTGGTGCTGTAGTCGCGGGCGACTTTTCATCATTTGGGTTATGCTCTGTGGATTCGACCAAGTTTATTGCGACAGGAAGCGCCGCGAAGCGTCGACCTGCGGCACAAACAGAAACGCCTCTTCTGGAAGCGGTGTCGGCTACGGCTCCTGGGCGGACAACAACCAACTCTTCAGCAGTCGAGCCAACGGTCCAATGCGGAGGGGACTAGTGCTGGATGATGGTAAGAAGGCCAAAGACGAGAATGCAGAGAAGAGGACAGATCGTTTCGATATGATGGTCTTTTCTTTCTTAGCCAAGCTGTGTCCCTCGCCAGGTAACGATCAAGACGACAAAACGCCACTTAGTAGCTTCGACGTGAGACCTCCTAAAGCGGTCGTGTCGATGCTGGTGAACAGCAAAATCCTCAACAAGGCGGCGGAGCTGTTGAGAAACGATAGCTTGGATAATGCGACGCAGCGGACGGACTTGTATATGGCGTTGATCGCTTTCTTGAAAAGAGTTGGGGTGCACCCAGTGTCGAAGCAAGAGGTGATTTTCAACGACCGGATCATCCTGCCAGATAACGTGAATCTTTTGACCTTGTCCTTCACGGGTACGGCTTCTAAAGCTAGCGAGACAGCTTCATCACTCGCGGATGGCCTGAGAAGACTCAACATCCAGAGCGATATGATGATGCGCGGCGCTCAGAAGGCCAGAAACGAGTTCAAGGATCAACTGGGACAAGACATGCTGTGGCTGTGCCGCGAGATCTCAGACCTGTCAACTCACCTCCAGATTGAGGAGTGGTGGGCTCAAGTTGGCGAGAAGGCGAACGCGGCAGCTGTGGATTATGGCATCGTAGAGGTATCGGATGACCAAATATGGCCTACATACTCTTACACAAGGGAAGCACGGGGCCTAACACAATCTCCGGCTGGTCGAATCAGGCGTTTGATAACGGAGATCACATCGCTGAAGACGGGGTTGTCGTCGGGGATTCACGTAAAGCATGCCATGTCTCGGCTCGATGTAATGAAGTGAGTACTGCAAGTCATGAGTTTGGATTGAACAGGAGTTGACGCGGGTAGAATATTGATTATAGGTCCGGAAGGTACACCATATGAGAACGGTCTTTTTGAGTTCGATCTTTGGTGTGGCCAAGAGTATCCCCGTAAGCCTCCTCTCGTACGGTTCGACATCAAAAACTGCTCCCAGTCCATGAACCCGAATCTGCACATGGATGGAAAAGGTGGGCTTCCTATAGCCCTGCGTGTCAACTACACAATGCTAATCGTGACTTAGTTTGCCTCTCGCTCCTCGGGACATGGCTAGCCGGAGTGAAGGGCGAAGAATGGCAGCCTGGACAATCGACTATACTTCAAGTGCTCATCAGCATCCAGGCAATGATATTTTGTGACGACCCTATTCAGAACGAACCCGGCTTTAATGGATTGCGTGGGTTGCCTGGTTACTCGTCCGGCTCCTCAGAGTACATCAAGATGGTCCGTAACCTTGTGGTCAGGCACGCTATGCTGAACTGGGCGTTGAATCCTCCTCCGCTCTGGAAAGACATTGTGAATCAGCATTTTCAGAAGAGCGGAGACAAAACGTTGAAGACTGTTGAGCGGTGGGTGAGCGAGTCTAGTCAGTCGAGCATGGCAGGGAATGATAGGTCGAGTATGATGATGGGAGGGTTCGGTTCTCCACCGTTGATAAGTCCGTCGGTAAACATTGCTGTGTCTTTGGCGGATCTGCATCGAGCGCTCAAGAAATACGGCGCTACTTATGTCCCACGGAATATGGGCAATCCAAGTAGTCAGCAGTCCCTAAGTCAGGGCGGAATGCAAAGCAATCCCTATGATGGTGGAGGTACTTTCAATGGGCCAGGCGGGAAAAGCAGCTTTGGAGCCAGTCCTGGTTCAAGGTATGGACGTGGATGGTAGTGAGAACTTAACGACTATCGTGCAGAGAGAGAATCACGAGGTAGACGATAGGTTTCCTCGTTTGAGGAGCATTTTCGGAAGGTCCTCATATATCAGTGAATGCATGTACTCTCGGGCAGCTGTAATTCATCCTTCGGCTTTTATTTTGACAAGTGACAGGCGTGAGTAGAGGAAAGATGTGCTCCCCTAGGCGTATGAAGCTCCTCGGCGGAATGTTAATCCTAGCGCCCGGGCGCGGAGCCGTGGGTGTCTCGACATCACTGGTGAGCCGCAACACGACAGCAAACAAACGACCGCGCCACCTTCTGCTTTTCTGCTTCGAGCTTTATTTCGATTTCTACACCTTAACTCGGACACGGGCGAGAACACTCTGTAGACTGAAGAAGGAATATATCACGACCCCGCCACCATGTCTAGCAGAGAGGTGCTCAAGGCCGACAAGGACTTTACGAAGGAGGCCGATGCGGCCATTCCAGAGGCCGAGAAGCTTGGAGCAGTATGTGCAAAGCTTGCAGCAGTATCTGCAAAGCTAACAAATATATTATAGAATGACCCCCAAGCTGGGATCGATAAGCTGCTCGCTCTCGAAAAGCAAACCCGCCAGGTACGCACGCTGCTCATGTACGCGCACACGATCACACACTTACGATGACTAGGCTTCAGATCTCGCGTCCACATCCCGAGTCATCATCGCCATCGTCACAATAGCGAAGCGCGCAAATGACTGGAATTTGATGAACGAGCAGGTGCTGCTGCTGTCGAAGAAGCATGGACAACTCAAGCAGGCTACGACCAAGATGGTGCAGACAGTCATGGGATTCCTAGACGAGACGCCGAATCTCGAAACCAAATTGTCGGTCATCGAGACGCTGCGGACAGTCACTGAGGGCAAGGTGAGCGGTACTGAAGCGGACGCTGAGGGGGGTTTACTGACACCGAACTGTAGATCTTCGTCGAAGTTGAGCGAGCCAGGATAACTCGTATATTATCAAACATCAAGAAGGAGCAAGGCGACATCAATGCGGCGACCGACATCCTCTGCGAACTACAAGTCGAGACCTTCGGCTCCATGACCCGGCGGGAGAAGACCGAGTTCATTCTACAGCAGGTTGCGCTGTGCATACAGAAGGGTGACTGGACACAGGCTGGCATTCTGAGCAGGAAGATCAGCACAAGGTACTTCGCGCGGAGACCGAAGAAGTCGCCTGAGCAGCTCGAGAAGGACCAGAAGGAGCGAGAAGAGAAGGAGAAGAACCGCAGCATCGATGACCCACCAATCGAGCCGGAGGACGATGTCACAGACCTCAAGCTCAAGTTCTACGAACAGCAGATCACACTCGCCAAGCACGATGACAAGTATCTTGACGTCTGCAAGCATTACAGACAAGTGCTGGACACCGAGGCTGTCGAGGAGGATCCGAAGAAGCTTCGAGCGGTATGTGTAACATGACTGCACTTTCTATCAACGCACTAATTCCCATAGATCCTCCAACGCGTCATCTACTTCATCATCCTCGCCCCCTACGATAACGAGCAGTCTGATCTCATCCACCGCATCCAACGAGACTCCCGCAACTCGCAGATCCCACAAGACGCACAACTAGTCAAGCTCTTCACCGTGCCTGAGCTGATGAGGTGGCCCATGGTAGCCAAGCAGTTCGGTCCACACCTGACAGAGACGGATGTCTTCGACGCAGAGAAGGACGACTCAGATGACGAGAAGGCATTCAAGAGGTGGCAAGACCTACGGAAGCGCGTCATCGAGCACAACGTCCGCGTCGTCGCCAAGTACTACACGCGCATTCAGATCCCACGCTTAACAGAGCTGCTGGACCTGACAGAGGACGAGACGGAGAAGAACATCAGCGAACTGGTGACTGCAAAGACCATCTACGCCAAGATCGATCGACCGGCGCGCATTGTTACATTCTCGAAGCCCAGGGATGCCGATGACGTGCTCAATGAGTGGAGTGGAAACATGAAGAGCTTGCTGGGTCTGCTAGAGAGGATCGATCATCTCATTACAAAGGAGGAGATGATGGCTCGTATTCAGCCGACCAAGATCGATAAGAGCAAGGCAGTCAAGGGCAAGTCAAAGTAGGAGAAGGAATATGAAGAGATGAGGCGACGAACGCTTCAAAGGATTCATGATTAGTCTAGACATTGGAGCGCTTCTATAGTTAGCTCCGCGCATGCACTGCGCATGTAATATAACCATCCAAACAGATGTTAGTCTATGTCTTACCCTGTCTATGTCTGAACCCCTCCTGCTGTTTCTACTGTATGTAAATGAAGAGTCAAACCGTCTAACGTGAACGCCGCGCTCCAGACATGCATCAACACAACCCGTACCTTATCATGTTCAGAATGGTACATCCATATCCTCCACACTCTCTTCCTCTTTCTTCCCCTCCTCCTGATCATGCAACACCTCCTTGATAAACCCAATCAATGCGTTCACACTCGCCTTCTGCGTACTGGGTAAGAAGTGCCCGCCAGGATGATACACGACATATCTCTCCTCGGTATGCACACACGCCTTGACCAGCGCCAAACTGCGCGCTTCTTCCACAACAACATCCTGCGTGCCCAAGAAATGTAGAATCGGCGTCTGAATCTTCGGATCGTAAAACGCGCGATACGGATTGTCTCCACCGGCCAGGAATCCGCTGTACGAAACGGCGAACTTGAGCGGCGGATGAACTGCCGTGCCTTGCGTGCCAGCTGCAGCTTCGAAACTCTCCGGGTACCGCATACCTCCATCAGGATGATTAGCCTCGAACGCCTCGCGCCGTCCAGGCTCGAGCAAACTAGCAACCATAGCCGCACACGCACCGCCCTGCGAGAACCCCACGACGCCATCAAACGGCCCTTGACTCCTCAACACGTCCGCAATATGCCCCAACCCAATCTCAATCCCATCATACACATACGCCCCATCCTGATCTTTCCGCCGCCACCACGCCCACGCATCTAGCTCCACCTCCTTCTTCTCACTCCCCTCCTCAGTCCCATTCGTATCCGTCGCATTGCCCGCTAGCCACGATTCGTCCGCGGGCGTGAGCCGGATTGGCGCGGTGGGATAGACGAGTTCAATGCCTTTTGGAAACGCTTTTTGGAGTGTTTTGCGCAGCGCGCCGGTTTTGGCTTGGAATAGAGGGCCGGACTGCGTGTAGCCGTGCAGCATTAGGAGCTTGATTGGGCGGTTGGGAGGGGGTGCGGCGGCGGCCATGGTGCGCCAGTGGGAGCGGATGCGGAGGTTGGTGGGGGTGAGGAGTTGGGTGTTTGCGAGGAGGCGGGAGAGAGGTTTGGGCATGTAAGTAGGTGGATGGAAAGAGGTGGTGGTAGAGGGTTGTGGAAAGGGCGGAGGATTTGGGAGAAGGGCGCAAAAGTCGTAGTTCGTGAGCGATGGATAAGTTCGGAAAGATACCGATAGTCGGCTATATTTGCGGAAGTGGATGAGGTCATTGTTGGCGAGGGGGCATTTGGGGCATTATTTGCCGAAAGGCTACCACTATATTCGACAAATGTTAACATTGTTGATAATGGTTCAATGAGAAGTATATAGCAGCTACATATCTATTCTCATGTCTTAAACCTCTCTAGCTTCCTTGCATTCCAAAACTCAGAAAAGCTCAGTACCCCGTCCAAATGTCAGACTAAAGCTAAATTCTATCGCCCCGACTCTTCCATGTTCTTTATTCTATCAATCCAGTAATATCTGCCTTGATATCCTCAGTTTCTCGTATAGCAGTCTATGTTGTCCAGTCCAGTTCATCCCGTATCTGCCTCGAAGTAGCCCATTTCCTAGCTATCACTCCATCATCTCGTCATATCATTCAATCTAGGTTCACCTCATCTCCCTCCGTCATGACAGTGTCAACTTGATCTTCCTGATCCTTTCCATCCTGAGTGAAGCTTTCCAGCTGCTCCGTCTGCTCTTTCGTCTCAACTTCAGCTTCCTGATCATCGTCTTCCTTCGTACCATTTGGCAGTTGCTCCGTCTGCTCTTCCGTCCCACCCATCACCCCATCCCCGTGCTTCTCAGCCGTCGGCGTGACAAAGATCCTCTTTCTCAAAAAAACCCTCTTCCTCGTGTCGCCACGGTCCCTAATCTTAACCCTAAGCGTCTCAAGGTACCTGCGAAAAAACTTGTACAAGAAGAAAGCAGCAACAACAAGCGCCGGTAGAACAATAACCAAGCTGATCAGAGGTGATGCCAACTTCGGTCCCACCGGCGTCTCTTCTTCTGCTCCGTTCATGTCCTTATCAAAGCAGATATGATTCGGGTACCCCCAAACGCCAGGTGCATCCTCAAAGACCGGCCGCCAGGACGTAGCTCGATACACGATATGCTCGCCGCCTTGGGTTATGTTAATGAGTTTTTGCTGCTTGTCGATGATCACGCGTTCGATCGGTGGTCCGTTCCTTGACGCGTACTCGTCAAGTACATTCCTTTGGTCTGCAGCCTGCTCGATCAATTTCGCAGCGTATGAGGTGCCGAGATGTAGCAGTGGGCCGCCTACGATGATGGCGCCGGTGGTGTATAGGAGTGTTTGGAGGATTGGATGGTTTGTAAGGCCTGCGACATTTACGTTGTTGAGGTTGCCTGCCATGGTGATTGACCAGAGATACAATGTTATCTATGGAAGACTAGGTGTGTGCGTTGAAGGGGGTGTATCAAAACTTGTTTTTCGGAAAGTCAATGTGTTTGATCTTCTGTTAGCAGTAGAATGGAGCAATATGTATGTCCATCCAACAAACAAAGCCGTCGTGGGTCGCCTATCATCTCGTTCTCGTTAGCACAAGAAGGTTCGTGTTCCTAACATGTGCGCTTTGTTGGTCTTTGACCGTGAAACAATTGATTTAATCGACTATGTCGGGTCAAAGAAGAGATCGCCACAAAGGATGATCATGTTGTATTGCTATTCACAGAACAATGCCGTCGATATCAGTGTCTACCGAATCACGACCTCTACAGCAACCTCGTTGCTCCACCCCGCTGATGAGCCGCTCTCTTTCCAAGCCCTGGTAGTATCGATCTCGAGCACATTATCGCTAACGTCGCTGATCTTAACGCAGTGAGCAGGTATTGGTCGACCAAAGATGAGAGCGAAGAAGTCATCTCCAATAGACCGCTCTTTCAAGTCGGAGACGTAGATTGCTACGAGACAGTTAGCGCCATATATGAGACCACAAGGCATGATGGAAGCTTACCATAGGTGCCCAATACCTTGAGGGACGTCCAGATCCTAAGTCTACCCGAGGATCGTTCGATGTAGCTGTCAGTACTGATGATAGCAGCCGCACCAGTCATCTTTTCCAAGATACCGAGGGTGGCAACAGTGATATCTTCTGGGCCCTTTCCTGGTTGCTGGCGGTCCAGTTGGAACGACCGCAATGGAAAAGCGGATAGGATTTCCCAGCCTCGTACAGGTAGTTCGAGGTCGACGAACGCGTCATTTGTCGCAACGCTTGTAGGCTTCGTGACCTGGCCGCTGGTATGAGTTCTGATGATGTACTTTCCTTCCTCGGCCCCGGGGAAGGCATCCAGTCCAATCAGTTCCGCGAGTGGTCGCTGAGTGCAGTTGAATACGCCGAGAATGCTAACTCCACTATGAGCCATTCCAACATAGGTACTCACTTTGAGGAGTACGGGGTCGTCGTAGGAGTTGTAAGCCGATGTACTTTTGCCGACGGTCTGAGGTCGTAGGATAACTGTATCGCCGCGAGGAGTGTTCCCTGTCATTTGTCCGATCAGGTTGATGTCGTGGTGGCCAGGCACGTCGGTGATGTAGATCGGACCGCCAGAGACACATCGTCCTGCAGCATGAAATGACGCATAATCATGAGACGTTTGGAACATATCCCAATCAGGCAGGATGTTCAAGTGCTGGGTGAGGATAGAGTTGTGCGCGTTGCAAAAGATGTGCCAAGGGTGAGAGGCTGGAACTTCCGGGAAAAAGTCGTCCGAGTTGCGAAGCAGCACCCGTGGCTTGTTGGAAGGTAGTTGAGAGTGGAAGATGATCTGTGGCGTCTGAGACATGCAGGAAATCGCCTTTGCTGAGAAGTATCGTAGCTGAGCAATGTTCCACGCATCTTGGTATGCGTTGATGAGATGTCGACGGTCGTCAGCATTCTTAATCTCGTCAAGAAAGAACTGGGCATCCGTCTTGACAGAGTCGACGCCTGTTGAACTGAGGAATTGGTAGAAGTCTTTGTAGAAGCGGTCGACGTCTTCTTCGGCGACGACCAGTACCTTTCCTCCCGACACTCCATCTTTCTTCTCGACGACTGTCGTCTTGTAATCTTTCGCAATTTGACCCCCTGGGGCGATTCCGCCCCAGTAGCCATATATAGCGTGCCAAACTGCGATATGTTTGATGTGCTTGTACTTGCTGCGGATGTCACCTACTGTGGCCTTGAGACCGCGCGGGAAACCCTTCTTGTTAGCTTCAAACTCCATCCAAGCGTTGCCGAACTGGTCACCGCCATCAGTGTTCTATTTGCATTAGTTATGCCTTTAGCTCTAGAGAGCAGAAAGACTTACTAACGATTGCCAGTTGTCGTCGATGATTAAGTTGCTGACATTGATCTCGTTCTTCGATAGAGACTCTAGAGCGTTGAACAGCTTCTCTTCGGTGAGATCCTGACCTAGGCCATTCCAGGTGCAATATGATAGACCGTCATCTTGAAGAAATCATAAGTTAGCATCGAAATTCTTTCATCTGAACTCCAACATGATCTAAAATGGCTTTCGGTGATTGTGGAGTTGCGGTTGAACGTGTTGCTCGAAAGAGTATAATCACTTACACCAGTTCTCTAGCCATTCTGGCTTGAAGCCATCTGTCAGCGCCTTCAACTCCTCATCATTTTCCCCAGATGCCACTTGGTACTTCATGACCAGCTTCCGCGCATGGTACATGGCAGCCGCCACAGCATTTTCTAGAGATTTGCCTGCTGCGGCAATAAGTCGAACCGTGCCCTCTTGTTCCCTGTCGTTCTGTGAGTTAATAACTATCCTTCCTTCACCATCATGATTCAAAGTTGTCAATACGTCGTCCACACCGCTGACTGCAAGCACAAC
Source organism: Parafenestella ontariensis (assembly GCA_021596325.1). Lineage (NCBI taxonomy): Eukaryota > Fungi > Ascomycota > Dothideomycetes > Pleosporales > Cucurbitariaceae > Parafenestella > Parafenestella ontariensis. Next base: position 180,864 of record JAKGDA010000013.1, on the reverse strand, counting down.
TAGATGAGAGCCATCGTGGCGTTCGAATGCTGCCAAGATGCCCTCCTTGTCAGGTTGAAACTGGTCTTTGCCTTGCCGGGGTGCAATCCAAGGACTCCATAGGCGTACTACAGTAAACCAACGTGACAAATTTGTTGGTTTTCCTAGCTTCTCACTCGAATAGCCTGGTGTCTTGCCTGATGCTGCATCGACAGTACCGGTAATAGACCACAGAAGTGTGTTAGGTGTTTCACTTTGCTCCTTCTGGGTCTTGAGCAAGGATGGTAGCCCATCAATGTAGTGTGTCAAGTCATGTTCCAGTGGTTCCGTCTTTTGATAGATCAAATGCCCATCTGAGGTTGAGAACATTTCGTTGGCCCATTTCCACGGCTCATTCTGTATGCAGTCAGCATTATTTTCGAGTAGCAATTTGATACATAGAGCGGGTATGTTCTGTGTGTGAATCTGTTGCAGGTCATGGAGTATCGGTTCGAGGTCTGTCTCGAGGTAACATCTGATCTGATGCATTTTGTGGCGGGAAGGTAGCAAATGAATATCATCAAATGGTGAAGAAACATACCTCTGCTGCTCGGAAAGTGATGGTGTACGACAACGAAGTATTGTGTTTCGGGCGCCCGGGCAGGTCGATTGTAAAGTACTGACGTTGCACATCCATCTGGTTGGCTTTGACTACTGTCTTCTATTCATCAGCCTACAGTTGATTGGCGGTAGTCTATCCTAGGGAGCTTACCACGGATGGTTCAGGAAGCGGCACAAGACTAGAACTCGTCCACTTGTCATGACTCTCAAGATTGTGCCAAAGTGCAACCTCCCATGTTTTCTCTGAGCCAGCTGAGCTCTCGATGAGCACAGTGAATGTGACCTAAGAAGCTGGTCAAGATATGTTCAGTCTTGTTGGCAGGCTTCTGCGACTTACAGACTCCTTCTCCGGAGCAATTGTCGTAGTCTGACCTAGCGGAGGGTGACAACTGAGTCTGGCGTACATGGTGGGAAAAGTGATACAGATCTAGAGGGGTTGGAAGATGAAGAAGTGCTCGCTTTAATGTAATGTAGAAGGGCAGGATAGGTTCACGAGGGCAAGACGACAATAAGGAAGGAGCAATTAATATTTTAATCTAAGAGCAGCCTGTGATGCTCGAACTGGATCAATTGATCATCTAGGAGCTGTAGAGGTGATGCATGTACAGCACAGTAGCAACACGAGGAAGACGCAGGTGACGTGTGCGGAGGTGTCTCGGGGAAGCTGCAGCCCTGCATGGAGCTCCAAGCTTCGGCCAATCAGCGCATTTTCAATCTTGGCGCATCGGAACTTTTGAGATGAGGTCAAACTTCGGCGCAACGCAATTGACAGCAATGTCATTAATGAGGCATTTGTCGCGGCCGCGGCAGTATATCTGCCAGCAGTGTATACGAAAGCAGCACACGTTAGCGCGCGGCGAGCGACCGAAGGCGAAATGGGCCGCAGAAGACCCAGATCCCGCAGCTCGTCAGTCGGAATGGGAAGAACAAGCGGGGAAGATCAGATCGGGGATGCAGCAGAGCATGCTGAGTGTTCTTGAAGAGCGAGGCTTTGTCAAGGATGTTGCAGGGTGAGTCTATACGGAGGCTCGGCCATGGGACGGTACTGATACTAACGACTGGCAGCGGCCGTAAAACTCTCGACTGGCTCCTCACCGAGAAGCGCATTGGAGCGTATGTGGGCGTAGACCCAACGGCCCCCTCGCTACATGTCGGCCATCTTCTCCCGCTCATGGCCTTGTACTGGATGTACCTTCACGGCTACTACACCGTCAGCTTGGTGAGCGATCTGCGCCGGGCTACATACAACAGCAGGTTAATGTGGGATAGCTAGGTGGAGGCACAGTACAGATTGGGGATCCTTCCGGGAGAACGACAGCTCGCTCGCGACAGGGTGCAGATGTGCAGTCTATGAACGTGCAGAGCATACAGAGCCAACTAGAGAAGCTCTGGATCAACGTGAAGTGCTTGGGCATCAAGCACCAATATTCACAGCTCATCAGTCGAAGGCAAGACGTTCTCAACAACCGCAAATGGCTAGAGAATCTCAGTGCTGTTGAGCTGATGAGAGATCTGGGTTCTGGCATGCGCTTGGGGGCGATGCTTAGTCGCGATTCGTAAGTTTACCAACGCGGTACGAGAGAATCCTTTTAACTTCTTGCGCAGAGTAAAGTTGCGAATGGAGAGCGGCGAAGGCATGGCCATATCCGAATTCAGCTACCCACTTTTTCAGGCCTACGACTGGTGGAGCATGTACAAAAATCAGGGCGTTCAGCTGCAAATAGGAGGTTCAGATCAATACGGCAACATCATTGCAGGCATGGATGCTGTCAGCCACATGCGAAAGATATACCGTGTGGACGACGAAGCGGAAGGCGAGGAAGATCCACGGGTGGCAGCCTACGGCCTTACAACGCCTTTGCTCACTACGGCTTCTGGCGAGAAATTTGGCAAGAGCGCTGGCAACGCTGTTTGGCTTGACCGACAAATGCTCAACTCGTTCGACCTATATCAGGTACGCCTCCCTCAGCCTCCCAGTATCGGGAACCTACTAACGAGCCTGCCACAGTACTTCCTGCGAACAGCAGACGATGACGTTGAGCGATACCTCAAGCTCTTCACCTTCTTACCGCTTAGCGATATTGAACTTCTCATGGCGGAGCAAAGACAGAACGAATCTCAACGCAAAGCTCAACACATACTAGCCAAGGAGGTTGTTGAGCTGGCTCATGGAGCCGCAGAAGCGATGAAGGCCGAAGCAGCCCATAGAGAAGCCTTCAGCTACGGAACCAACACCTTTCCACTTGGAGCGCTAAGAAACACTTTGGCCAGCATCAAAAGTACTGATGCTTCTGCAACTGAAGCTCTGAGCAAGAAAGAGCGGGATCTCCAGGCTTATAAGCAGGCATATGCTGCGTCGTCCACGGCGCACGCCATCTCTAGCACTACACATGAACAGCCAAAGAGCGACAACCACGATATTATCACTCTGCCAATCACGTTGCTTCAGGCTGGCTCATTCCCACGCGTTCTGCATGCGGCAGGTCTTGCCTCCTCCAAAAGCGAGGCACATCGCTTGATCGCCAAGAAAGGAGCTTATGTTGTTGTGCCAAACTCCGGATCGCATGAGAATCCTACTGCTCTGAGGTGGGCGACCATTGAGGCTGGTGCCGTAGTGGATCCAAACCATTTCCTGGTTGACTGGGAAGCGCTTATCCTTCGGTCAGGCAAGTCAAAAATCCAGATTTGTCGCATCGTCACAGAAGAACAGTTCCATGCCGAAGGGCTGACCTGCCCCGGATGGGAAGAGATAAAAGCTCAGCAGACCGAGGCCATTCAGCAAACGCAGCGATAATGCTTCGCTCACGATTGCCCTAATATGACTTCGATATGAAGCTACTTGCCGTGTTAGGTACTTGTATGATTATGTAGTTATATCTGGCTGGTCCTAAAAGGCACTGTATTTATATCTATGCGCGTAGTTGGTTTCAGCCGGTCATAGTTGTACTGTTTTCAACCTCGGAGGCTACGCGTGCAGCTAAATGTCCTTCGACGCCCACCTGCTCTTTCGACGATAAATACAAACCAATTGCACATGGAGCCACATTCGAAATGAAATACGTGCAATGCAGATCTAGCGTACGACCGTCGTAGTGATGTAGTTCCCAAAACAGCGAATGCTCGAAATACAGACTTGCGACTACTCACCAAACTTGGTAACATGTAGTCAAGTTACAAAGCAGTTTTTCTTAGCGACTGCATAGTCATCCGGGCAGTTTTAGCGACGGAGTTGCGGCTACGGACAAAGAGAATCTGGTGCGAGATTGGATCACAAAAATTGCTGTACCTGGCGGATAGACGCACAGATTTACCTTCCATACGTGAGCTATCTGGATAAATAACCAGGAATTATAACCAGTAATAGTTCTATCTACTCGAACTACTTCAATCATTAACCCACCAAGCTCGTATTGCAGTGAATTGAACAATTGGATGCTGATTGCTGATGGAGGAAGGCGCACGGAGCAAAGGTGGGATACTGCCGACCGTGCGGACCAAGGGTCCCGACGTTATGATTTGTGGAGGTGCTTCCCCAAATTTCAACCCTTCCACTATCCACACCCTTATAGCAACCAATTCCTCTAGACCTTTGGGCTTGTCCTTGCTCTAATACATAACATCTGCCGCTGCGCCATTGGCTTGCGTTGCGCGACATTTGTGCAACTGCCAAACACTGCGATATCCCACGCATCCGCGAGTAACTCCTTTAACTTCCGCCCACCATGCCGAGCCCTATGAGCATCCTCTACTACGTCTTCCACCCCAATGAACTGCGCTCAATCATCCAATGGTAAGACACACAGTTTCACAATTTCTCCGGACGTTATGGCGGCTATGCTTCCAGCAACCCTTCTAACATTACATAGGAAAGTCTGGCACAACCCCGTACACGAGCGCGATGAGTCGAAAGAATGCGAGTCGCTCAAGCGATGCTTCTACTTCCTCAACATGACCAGCCGCAGCTTTTCGGCTGTCATCCTTGAGTTGCACCCCGAGCTGCTTGTTCCTGTCGCACTGTTTTACCTGGTCCTGCGCGGTCTCGATACAGTAGAGGATGATATGACCATACCGTTGGAGAAGAAGGAGCCCATTCTACGCAATTTCCAGAACATCTTAGACCAGGATGGATGGAACTTCAAGGACAACGGCCCGAACGAGAAGGATAGGCAGCTTCTGGTTGAATTCAACGTGGTTATCGAAGAGTTCAAGAAGATCAAGCCAGCCTACCAGGAAATCATCAAAGACATCACTAAGCGCATGGGCAACGGCATGGCAGACTATGCGAACAACGCGGAGCACAACATCAACGGGGTCAACACTATCAAGGACTACGAGCTGTATTGCCATTACGTCGCAGGTCTCGTTGGCGAGGGCTGCACCCGCCTCTTTGTTGAGGCTGGTCTGGCTAACGCAGCGTTGCTGAAAAAGCCAGAGCTTATGGAGTCCATGGGCCAGTTCCTGCAGCAAGTCAACATTACCCGTGATATCAAGGAGGACCTGGATGACGGGCGTCGATTCTGGCCTAAGGAGATCTGGTCGAAACATGTCGACAAGTTTGACGATCTGTTCAAGCCGGAGAATAAGGAAAAGGCTCTGAATGCAAGCTCGGAGATGATACTCACAGCTCTGAATCGGGCCGACGACTGCTTGTACTATCTTGCTGGTCTGAGAGAGCAGAGCGTGTTCAACTTTTGTGCGATCCCGCAGTCTATGGCTATTGCTACGCTAGAAGCCTGCTTCCAAAACTACGAACTCTTCCAGAAGAATGTGAAGATCACCAAGGGAGAGGCATGCCAGTTGATGGTCGAATCATCACAGAACCTGCAGCTGGTTTGCGAAGTGTTTAAGCGGTATGCTCGCAAGATTCACAAGAAGAACAACCCACATGACCCGAACTTCCTCAAGATCAGCATCGCTTTGGGAAGGGTGAGTGACCTTCAGTCTTCATTCGGGACGATATTTGCTAACCTTTCTTCAGATAGAGCAATTCATCGAATCGATATTCCCGTCGCAGAAGCCACCGGTCGACAAAAAGTCGCCTGCGAGCGTGGAGGAAGCGGAGAGGAAGAGGAAGGAGGATCGCGAGGCCAAGTGGGATTTGATCTACATGATGACGGCTGTTGGGCTGACCGTTGTCACCATCACATTCTTCATGGTAAGTACCACATGCAACCTTGCTCTAACTGGTACTAATCCGAAGCAGCTCTTCGTCGCGTGGCTTGCTGGAGCGCGCTTCGACATTGCCTACGTCCAGATGAAGGAACAGATGGGCCAGCTCCTGGGTTACAACACCGCGCCCGCGCAAGTCACCGAAATACATGTCGCATCTAAGCACAGCGAGCTTTAGGCGGGCGTCCATGAACTACCTTGTCTATATGTATTATAATAGCGGGTGACATGGCCTTTGAAGCCAGTATGCGCCGCGGAAATACTAATCTAGCTTTTGTAATGTATTTGATGCAGTCCTTCTACTTCCACTGTGATGCCATAGCACGGATGTCAAATTCCAATTCTGCCCTTCCATGGCGGTAGTTGGGCCGAGAAGTGCTTATATCGAAACGCGCCTTGCTCGGAGACGAGGCTGTTCACGGGGAGTTTCTACTATGGATACGATCTGGAGCGGTGTGTGTGGACATCTTCTACGCGTGAATAATACTTGTAATTCAACTCGTTATGACATTACACTTTGCTCACTCGAGCTGATGTTAAGAACATAATCTTGGATCATTCCCACTGAACGATGCTGACGATGTAAGCCTCTAGCCAACTTTCATCATATTGCAACAACATTCAATTAATTCGAGAGATCACATTGGCTTAATAGCGTCACATTCTCTGGTTCCAAGATATGTGACATTGGAAACGGCAATGAAACATGCAGTACTAGCGTGCCAAGGCCGACGTTCTCCAGGCGGGAAAGCACCTGCATCGATTTTCTTTCGCTTGGAGCACGAAGAAGCAGACCCACGCCCAACGCACCCACCCCACACCCGCTCGACCCTTCCCTCGCACGCAGGAACCCAAGTAGAATAGTCGCGCGACTGCTGCTTTTACACGATCGCCCGGCGCGACTCATCAGCCCCTCCCTCACCTCATCTCGCCCACCAACAGCCGCATCTCCTTCACCACACCACCACCGACTGTCGCTCACAGTTCTGTTTGCTGTCCTTCTCACATTCTCTTCCACACATTCTCCGGACACACGCACAATGGCCGACGTTGCGCCCGCACCAAACGCCAACCAGCAGGTTCCGCTAGACACGATACCCATTTCGCCCGTGGGCAACTCGAGCGAGAGCCAGGACAAGTCGTCGACCAGCAACACGACAGAAGACAGCGACGTCCGCACTGTCTTCCATGACCCTGAGAACTTCAACGTCAAGCACCCGCTTCTGAACACATGGACCCTGTGGTTCACCAAGCCCCCGAGCGGCAAGGTACGCGCCTAGGTGTCTGTTGATTGATGAGCTCCGCTAATGATTGCAGGGCGACAACTGGAATGAGCTGCTGAAGGAAGTCATCTCTTTCGATTCCGTTGAGGAGTTCTGGGGCATCTACGTATGTGTCCTTGTATTAAACATGAGATGGGCGCAACTAATAACTGCACAGAACAACATCACCCCCACCTCCGACCTCGCCCTCAAGTCCGACTACCATCTATTCAAGAAGGGTGTACGGCCCGAATGGGAAGACGCACAGAACAAGCACGGTGGCAAGTGGGCCTTCCAGTTCAAGGACAAGAAGGCAATCAACATCGATGCTCTCTGGCTCCACGTCATGCTTGCAGCCATCGGCGAGAATCTCGAGGACGAGGACGACAACGAGGTCATGGGCGTCGTCGTCAACGTTAGGCGAGGCTTCTACCGTATCGGCCTCTGGACTCGATCCGTCGGTCGCGCTATCCCCGGCGACCAGGGCAAGGGCAGGACACAGGAGCAGGGCAAGGAAGCCCTCCTGAAGATTGGCAAGCGATTCAAGCAAGCTCTCCAGCTCAAGGACAACGACGCTGTCGAGTTCTCGGGTCACACCGACGCTGCCCACGCTGGTAGCACGCGCGCAAAAGCCAAGTTCACTGTCTAAAGCTGCGGTAGCTAGATGAAGTAGTCGACACAGTTCTCGGCGTTGCGATGGCCTTGCGTCGTTCTCGGATATTACGGCGCCTCCATTATCGGGACCTCGCTTTCCGTAATTTACTCCCTGGTTGGACTAAAAGTATTTCACTTACCGAGTCATGATCCAGGATTGGAGTCTTTTCAGCATGGCGTCTGCATGGGCGGCGATGGGTGATATTGGGTTCCTCACATGATTCATATTACCATGATGGTTATATTTCGGTACGAGGGGATGCTGAGTATGATAGAAGCTCTTATCTAACATATCTACGAAATGAGAGTGTGTATGCATCTGATGAAAACACGTCTTTTGAATTGTGAGAATACAGCACTCATACGTGAGAGACGGGGCTCTGAACAGACTGCGGTCTAATGACGAGGCAGCTCCATCCAGATGTCAGATGTAAACCCCTACAGTGAGGACCTCGGACATGTTAGCGCGGGTGACGTCGCTTGTGGCTTACGGGCTGCGGCGGTGCAAATTTCAGCGGGCATGTGTAGCCTACCGGACGCGCGCCCAACATAACATATCTTTCCCTTCTCTTTACCACCCCTCACACACCTAATATCCGCCATCATGGTTGTCGAAACTGCCTACTACGACGCCCTCGGCGTACCGCCCACCGCAACTGAGCTCGAAATCAAGAAAGCATACCGCAAGCTCGCGATCAAACTGCATCCGGGTATAACGCATCGACGCTCGCACATCAGGCTCCCAGACTGATATTTGGATAGACAAGAATCCCGGCGATGAGACTGCGCACGCGAAGTTCCAAGAGGTACGTCGACCTCCATCGAGTCTATCTTTCTGGTAGCCTTCTCGATATCATACTCGACTGCGGGGCTTACACGATTCCAGATTGGCGAGGCATATCAAATACTCAGCGACGACCAACTGCGAGCAGCATACGACAAATATGGCAAGGAGGGTGCTATGCCGAGCAGTGGATTTGGTATGGAGTCGTGGATCATCTATATAAGTGCAGGGCGCTGACAAGGCCGCAGAGGATCCTTCCGAATTCTTCACCATGATCTTTGGTGGAGAGGCCTTCATGGACTGGTATGGCATCTCTCACGCTATCTTGTGATGCGGTGGAAACCAGGACATTGGACGCTGACATTCTTAGGATCGGCGAGATCTCTCTAATGAAAGATCTGACCAAGACTATGGAGATTTCCATGCGTGAGATGGAGGAAGAACAGGCTGCGCAGGTCCAAGCCGAGAAGGCTGAAGCGTCGAGCTCTGCTGCTGCAGGCCAAACGACTGGCACCACCGGGACCGTCCCTCCGACCGCCGCACCCGAGACAGCAACCCCGAGTGCTGCAGCCAAAGCCAAAGAGGCCGAAGCCGCAGCTGAGCGGGCAGGAGCACATGCAGCAGACGCACCTCCAGCCTACGGTGCACCGCCGCCTGCCTATGTCGAGACCCCCGCCGAGAAATCCACTGCATCAGGCGCCGCATCGCCTCCTTCAGGAACGAGCACGCCCAAGACCCGCGGTATACCAATTCGACCAGCTATTATGGATAGATCGGAAGAAGAGGCACGCATGGAGGCACAAGGTATGACCGATGCAGAGAAGGAGCTGCGAGAGAAGCAAAAGAAGAAGGCTGGTCTTACAAAGGAACAGCGAGAAGAGCTCGCAGCATATGAGATGGAACGGAAGAAGATCCGCGATGAGCGCGTAGCAAACCTCTCCAAGAAACTCATCGACCGCATATCCGTCTGGACAGAAACCGACAAAGCATCCGACGTCACCGCTGCCTTCAAAGAAAAGATCCACCTCGAAATCGAGAATCTCAAAATGGAGTCCTTCGGTCTCGAAATCCTCCACGCTATCGGCACAACTTACATCATGAAAGCATCCTCCTTCCTCAAATCTCAGAAATTCCTAGGCATCTCTGGTTTCTTCTCTCGTATCAAGGATAAAGGCACGCTCGTCAAGGATACATGGTCCACCATGTCCGCGGCGATAGACGCGCAGCTGACCATGGAGGAAATGGCTAAGCTGGAAGAGCAAGGCGGCGAAGCGTGGACAGATGAGAAGAAGGCCGAGTACGAGAAGAAGGTTACGGGCAAGATTCTGGCCGCAGCCTGGAGAGGGAGCAAGTTTGAGATTCAGAGTGTGCTGAGAGATGTGTGCGACGCGGCATTGAATGATAAGAAGGTTAAGCTCGAGAAGAGAATTGAGAGGGCGCATGCGCTGATGATTATCGGAGAGATGTTCCAAAAGGTATGTCTGCTAACCTTCACAACCACCTCGGTCTTTCTACAAAACAGCGACTAACGCTTAACAGGCGGAGCGCGATCCCGAAGAAGAAGGCGACTTCATGGCTTTCGAACAGCTTATGGCTGAGGCCGCGGCGAAGAAAGAGAGCAAGCACGACAAGCATCATGATAAGAAAGAGAAGAAGAAGGAAAAGGAGAAGGCATGAGATTAGACCCTTTTGCCCTCCCCTTTCCCTACCTTTTCATCTTTTTATCTTGATATCCATAGATTCCCATCCACCCAGATCCGAGTCGGGGGGCGAGGCGCCAGCAGAAGCTAACGCCTGGTGCACAGACTTATGAGGAGATTGTCGACGAGCTGGGTACAGAGAGTGTTTTCCGCGGGACAAGTGAGCATAGCGTGACTTTTTGATACATAGACGTCGGGTTTCCGGGCACGGTGTGGCAGAAGAGATGCCATAGGTTGGTGATGTTCAGCGTGCATAATCAACTCTTATTATGATTGCAACCTCGAGGTCATAGTTTGCCTTTGTTTTTGTTTTCTGCGACATAATGGTGGTGGTGTCTCAAGACTGCTATGCTACGGCGAGCATTTTCAACAGCAACTCCATTCGTGCGCACATCATACCTACAAGGGAGGATTTGACCTAGAAATCGCTGTTGTATAATGTGAACGTAAATAAATACCAAAATCTTTAACCAACGCTGTCCAATCCATGAATCCCCACATCGACCCTTGAATGACGCAAACCACCTATCGATAAGCCCCAGATCCACCCACGCATCCATCTATACATCTCCCACTATACCACCCGTGCAACCCCGAAACCAACCCTCACAAAAACCACCATGACTTCCCCACAACCCCAAACCGCCTCTGTCTCTGTCTCCCTCCCGAGAGTAGCGATAACATACTGCACGCAATGCCGGTGGATGTTGCGGGCCGCATATGTACGTATAGGTCGCACAAGCAAGAAAGCGAGCAAGCAGAGGAATTCAAACTAACTCATATGTGACTTTACTCAGTTCGGCCAAGAGCTGCTATCTACATTCGGGACGCAAATTGGTGAAATCGCACTCATACCTGCGACGGGAGGGTTGTTTAGCGTGGAATTGGTACGTAGTCCCTTTTTCTGATTTGCAAGTAAGAGAGGTAATTGGCAATGATTGACTTACTGACGGGATTGGTGAAGACGTATATCCCAAAACCAGAAGAGCGGCAAGAAGATGGCGATGTTTCAGTTAAGAAAGTTCTGCTTTGGGATAGGAAGACTGAGGGGGGGTTTCCTGGTACGTCAACATCGCCGGAGGACGAGACATTGAAAAAAAGAGTTGCTTACATGTGACGCAATGCAGAGACCAAGGTGCTGAAGCAGAGGGTAAGAGACCATATTGATCCGTCGAAGGATTTGGGGCATTCGGATAAGCATGGGAAGAAGAAGACGGATGAGGGGAGTGGGAAGGAGAAGGAGAAGATGGAGGGAGGGGAGACTGGGAAGGAGAAGGAGGGTGGAGAGCAGAGGGTGTTGAGTGAGGGGGTTGAGGTCAAGAGGAATCCGGATGGGACTATTTGCGAGGACTGTAGATGAAGTGAAGTCAAGTATGAAGGGTATTGATTCGTTATGTGAGAGGCTGAATGCCCATGGTGCTATGCTATGTCCATCAGCCCGATGGCGTGAGATCCACCGCACCTGTGCTGCAGAGCAGCATGCCAGATCTATCTATTAGATGGCAAGACATTCAGAGCCGTTCCTCGCTAAATCAGTTCGCATCATTGTGTCTCGTAAACTGATCCATTGACCATATCGGAGACAGCCCTCGCGAAGTCCTCCCTAGAGTCTTCATTGCCGCAGCTTGCAAGGTTCTAGCCCTTACGATCAACCTTGTCGAGGCGTTTAGTGAGACGAAGATCCATGCGGTTAACATTCTTGCGCACCTGCTCCATCTCACCACGCAGTCGCTGCATTTCGCGTCCCGTATTATCGGAGATCGTGTCGATGCGATGATTAATCGTGTCGGGAACCGTGTAGTCTGGCTTAGGCATAGCAGAGTAGTAGACTCCCTCTTCATTTGTAGGACCGAGACCTTCCACGAGGTTGTCGATGCGCAGACCGTGTGCCTCGGCGACGGCAGCAAGCTCATCGTAGCGTTGGTTGACGTCTTGTAGCTTGACGGAGTAGATCTCGCCCGTGAGGTTCGTGACAGCTTGAGTGCGCTGGACTAGATCTAAGACTTGTGCATACATCCCATTGCTCGGCCCATACGACTTCAGCACCAGATCGAAGCCAGCTGGGCCGTATAGATGCATCGCGATCAGTTGAGCAGCAATAGTCACTGCTATACCTAGGGAAATGCCGATTAAAGTCCAAAACCCGCGCTTGCCAGCGGCACGTCGCTGAGCTTCGTTCCTCTCTGCGAGGAGGTCCCTGACGAGGGAGAGTTCAAGGGCCGGGTCGCTTTGACGAGTAGTAATGGACTCTCGAAGGATATCCAAAGCAGAATAGATGCGACCTGTAGCTCTGGTACAGTGCTTCACCAGGTTCTTCAACTCCATCGTGACGAGGGTTTTCGCGTTGGCCTTGCCCTCAGCGCTCAAATCTGACTCCTCAATCTCGTCGATACACGTGTCGAACTTATCGCCCATGACGCCCATGGCGAAAACGGCTATTTTGCTCACGGAGAGCGAGAACTGAGTCGCTTTTCGGAGGTACACTTTGTAATCGTCCAGGGGAAGGTCGACCGGCGCAAGTTGGCTCGTTGCCTCATCAAGCTCGGAGATTGCGCGGTTGATAGCACGGTAGCCCTTGTACTTGGCCCATTGGTGAAGCGGCTTGTTCTCGTTTTTTTGAGTTTGGATATACGCCTCGAAATCGGCCATGTGGTTGTTGACCTCGTACATGTGACCGAGTATCTTGTCTGCGATATAACATAGGCGCTGTACCTCGAGCAGCAATTCCGATATCTCTAAACGGGCAATGTTACAGATCTGGCGAACGCTCATGTTCTTGGAAACTTTGAACTTGTCTTCGTGCACCTTTTGAGCGGCCTTTTCGCCTACCGTGTCAGCTAGCTTGGGTTCTGAAGATTCCGTGCTAGTGTCGGGTGCTTCCGTCGGGGTGTTCATGTTGTTAGAAAGTGGGGTCGTCATAGCTGGTATCTCGACCTGAGCGCGCACTGAGAGGTTTAGGCGGGGGCGCAGCTCGGTCGGCTCGCTCTTCGCCGTTTTCTCACTGCACGTTTGGGTCCAGTTGAGTGTGCGCTCTTTGTCCGCGTCTGGACGTTGAGTTGAGGCCGCGTTGCGAAGAAATGGAGACAGAGGTGAACGAGCCCGAGGGAGTCATAAGGCGATAAGGTCAAAAGCGTTAGTGAAGCGCACTTTGCCCATGGAGACGATGAAGAGCATTTGATGCCAGCCTCTGATTGGCTCTAGGTGAGATCTCGTGGGCGGCGCTCTTTCCCATTCTGGAAGAGAAAAGAGGAAAGCACCCGCGCCACCCTGTCCCATTGCCTTTCACATTGAATATTCGAGATGAAAGAGACAATCAAAGACCTGATTGAGTAGTGACTTGTTGTAAGAATACTAAGTTAGAAAAGTAGATGACGATACCCAGTGCACAGTTTGATAGGGGCCTTGGTAGACACTCGTGCTGTCCATGTGCCTAGAAATAGACAGGCAGTTTGCGAGAAAGAAGGATTTTGATAAAAAACTTTATGCTCAGAGATATGACCTACCAACACGTGCACTCTGGGTGTGGATCGTAAAGAGGGATGCTGTGAAAGACCTGTGACCCCACAAAGACAAGAGGTGAGGTGACCCAGGCAACCCGAGCCCGTGGAGGTCGACCTGACAACCTGGTCAACCGTGGTAGCCAGCGCTTTCGTAGATTTCTGTTGAGTGTGGGGACGCGTACTCATGTCGACATGTGCTGCACACAAGTGTTCCTTTCATCTCGTGGTCATAGACCTACTTCCTTCATGTACTCTGACATGAAATCGGAGAATTATTACGGCTGCATGTGGCGGCATGGATTGCGTGTTTCGGAATACTCTAGTTGCTGCATCTCAAAGATAAGTGTGTTCTCTAGCTACAGCATGGCTGCACTGTAGTTCCAGATCAACGAATGAGTAGGGACCGAATCTAGATGAGAGGGAAATTCTACCTAGCACAGCATCGAATGGCGGGAATACGTTTCAGAAGATCTGGGGTTTCCCTGACGCTTGCTATGCTTACAGAGTGGTCGGTGGAACACACAGCAACGCGTACTCGCAGCCTTCAAATCTTCCACATCGAAATTCTGCGACAGAAGGTAGCACGGTGGTCAGTGTGCAAGTGCAGATGATCCACACTCAAGTCGGTGTAGCTGCCGTCTCTTGTTTCATGATCCACGACAAAACATGCGGCTGCGTAAAGGCTTGTTGCGAAGCTGTCGTGCCCCAGTATCAGGAATCTTGTCGCTGCCGCATGAGTCGGCGACTATAGTACAGAGGCAATTAATGAGGTGGAAGAAGGATGTCTGGTGACTGGCTGACAGACCTTGATGGTAGGATTTGCCAGCGCATGCAAGACGCTGATAACAGCAACGAAAGTCGGTGATAACAACTATTGCTAGGTTCCAGTACTCCCTGTATGGTAGACTTGGTGATGTATGATGCACAGGCGTGAGCCGATGGGGGTCCGAACGAGGGGTGCGAAGTAGATCGCGGCTTCCCCCCACTCCGAATCGGCCTTATTGGCCAGCCTGTGAGTGACGTTGAAGAACAGAGCGCTGCAACAAATTGAAATCATCAACAGGAGGGGTCCCATGCAGTCTCTCAGCAAGCTTGATGCACCAAGAGACGCACAGTTCACCACACGCTTCTCTGTAATCTCCAAGCGGCAACTCCAGCTTGGATAGGATCGACTGGATGTGCCCGGATTCCTAAGATGCCGTGCCACTGCACGGTACTTCCCATCCGAGAGCCCGCAGCCTGGCAAACTCTCCATCAAAGAAAATCTTAGCGTACGCAAATGTGCTCTCCGAAGCTCTCTTCAACTGAGGGTAGTGACAATAGGAAGCTGAGTGCTGAATACGCTCTTTCAGGTCTGGAGCGCATCTTTGGACTCCCGCGAGCCTTGCACGATCTGGATCCTTGACAGCTGGGTAGCCCAGCGCCATGGAGCGGGTGAGCGCAAGCCACTGGTGAGCCATCCCCCAATTCGGGATGATCAGCCCCAGCAGCCCTGCCTGCATTCGCTCGACCTGGTTCCTCTTAGTCCAGCCTCACCAACTAAGGACACGCCAACACCGGCGTCTCGTCCAAACCAGCATTACAGCTGAAAGAGCGACATGGGTATCGATGGGCGTACAAAGCCGCGTCGTCCCACGTTCGGCTCACCCAAATTCTGCTTCTTCTCGACTTGATCGCGGGAGCTAGGTAACTCGATGCCACAAAGTCTCCACCCTCTGCTCGTAGAGCGTCTCAGTTCGTGATACATACAGCCTCTCTATTTAAAGCGTGATGGCTTCGGAACAGCGACCGTCTGGCACGTCCAGCCTTGGAGCGAGCACTCAATCTCTAATTTCCAATCTCAGCCCATCTCAAACATCTCAGCGAGGCGTACAATCGGCGACAATACGTCATAGTCTAATTATCGATGATGGCCGTCCGCTCGATCTCCTAAGGAACGACACAGTTTCGAAAAGCAACATCTTCACTCGAAGTCATCCTACTAGGACGTATTCAACAGCGATTCGAAGATCTGCTAGCTGTTCTGCAGCAACACGAAAGTCGATGCATCCTGCCACTGTTCAGAGGTGGAGTGGTTTGACGCGCACTGTCAGTAACTGGGATGGCTTACGCAGAGTATGTGAGAGATTGTACATGCGAGAACTCTGCTAATTGCATCGAATCCAGGATCCTGAGCTCTGGTATGAAGACGGAGACTGCTACGTCCACTTACACGGAAGAGGAGCTTCACGTCGAGGTCCATCTTTCTGCATCCCCTTTAGAGTTTTGCGACAGAAGAAGTGCAACTCCATGCTTAGCCAATGCGATGCGCAGATAATATCTACTACGGGGTCAAATCCCCAGCAACTGAAGCGGATGCCGAGCTCACTCAGTAATTCGAACCGCGGACCAAGTACCATTCAACTTTTCATACCTGCCCCAGCAGCCTCTCGGCAGGACTCCTTCAAGTGGCATATCACAACTCGCAATTTCTTTGCTTTCCTACTGGGCAAGCCATTGGTCGGTGAACACATGGGTCAAGCTTTCGTGGATCTCCAGGAAAGGTTGCGCCTTTTCCGACCTGAGGCCGATAATCATCAAGACTTCCTAGACTTCGCGGAGAACCAGGGGTACCGGGATCTCCTTGAGTGCACCGACTATGCACTAGCAAGTCTGTATTATGCCGAACATTACAAGCTGAGAGAGGTTTGGATCGATGCCTTCGCTCATTGTGTGGGTATGAACGATAGTCTGGCTCTTAGCCCAGAGTACACAGTAAGTAATGCCTAACCCAAACAAACGTTTTAGGTACTAAATCACTATACAGCTACTTTCCAGACTAACGAAGGCACTGATTACACGAGCTTATCTTGAAGTCGAGGTTCATCTCGACCGAGTAACTACCGCAATCAGCAAGTTCCTCGACGACGACCTCTCGCCCACGTACCTTGGGCTGACACCTGGAGCTCGAAGCCATCTGGATCGATTTCGAAGATTTCTGCATGGCTTCTACGTCGAAAAGTTTGGTTACTGGCCACCGCCACGAGGCTCTTCGTTTCCAAAAGCGCTTTTCAAGTCCATGTATTACGACTTCAAGGCTCTATACGACTACCTTGTGGACACCGATTCAACGACAGACATCTCTCTACAGAAGCCAGCGAGCGGCGGAATATGCGTTCTGCAGAACGTGGATAATTTCGACAAACGGCATAACTTCACAGCACAGCCGCATCCGTTACCGCTATTGCCAACCTACACACCACCTTCGAAGAAGCCAGAGTCGCAGAAAGCCTTGCGACAGATAACTCTAGCATCTCAGCACAACAAGACGCATCAGCTTCACACTATGAACGCTGCTTTAGCTGTCGCAACAAATACTCTGAAGAAGGATGTGACTCACTCGAAGATCATTCAAGCGTATATGCAGTTCGAGAGGATATATGCTACGGATGCAAGCCAACGCGAGGAGAGGATCACGGCGGTGGATGCGCGCAAAGTCCGGTGGCTATTGATATATGGCACGCTTCAGTATCTGGTCTCCGCTCTCCGAGCACCAAAGGAAGTTCGAGATGCCGAGACCCCTGACTATCCACTATGTTGTCTCGTGGTTAGACAGGCTGCATGGAACGGGAACGTTACAGTAGCTACTCCCCCGGCTAGTGTCTCGATGTCCGTATCTCGAGCGCTTGACGACTACCTTTCTGACTCTCAAGGTGGTCCTTGCACAATACAGCCTGACTGCCACAGAGAGGATTACTTTTCAAGCCCTGCAAGCCGACGCGGTTCTATCGAAGTACCCGCACCACTCAAGCTATCTCAGCCAACTCGTTCAAGCTCCATCCGTTCTTTCGGGCCGCGTTCACTCTCAACCCGAAGCTCCCGAAGAAACAGTCTAACCCTCAAGCCAACCCAACATTGTGCGATCATCGTCCACGGTTACGGTGACGGTCTAAACGCGACGACAGTAACCCCGCAGTCGCAAGATAACACCCGCCCGGTGTCTTCGGTGTACTCTGAGCACTCCATAAACTCTGTCTTGCCTGATGGAGCGGGTCCTGAGACATCCTGGCTCCGACCCAAGACGCCTTCTGCTCCTCATAGTAGGAACACTTCCACGGGCGAGAGCACTGTACCTCGCTCTCGAACTCCACTCCTTACTTCGGCCCAGCTCGACCTGCCAGCTAGCTTCGCTCCCCAACACGCAGTGACCGAACCTCCAAGTCGCTCTGACAGTACTAGCTCATCAACTAGTTCTATATGGAGTGAGGGAGCTAGTGCGGCATCATCCAAGTCAAGTGCAGACGGTGGGGAACTATCTGCGATTGCCAAGGCCAGCACAGCAGAGCATAGCGGTCTTCTCGGTGGTCTTGTACCTGTCAGCAGTACGGCAGTTGAGAGTCCCCGTACCAGGTCCATGACTAGGGCGTCCATACCGCAAAGCCACATACATCCCTTACTACGAAATCCATCGCGGCACAAAGGCTTTCACTTTAGATTCAACAATCAATCTTCCAAATCCACGCATACGTATCCAGCAATAGACACCTCCGATTCGGTGATCGGTGTAGCATTGTCTGCGCCACCGTCTCCGCCTGCGATATCGGAGTCGCAGGTTTCACCTTCGCTCGATGCGTTTTCCCTAACGGACGAGAAAAGACCCCATCTTCCCCCAAGGTCAATCACCATAGACTCCCCTCCCACGTTCACCTCTACGCCTTGCAAAAAACTCCCTGAGCGATATGTGTCCTCTCCAATCACCTCGCCGCCAAGTGAAATGTGGGAGCAATATAAAGCAGCCCTCACGCGACAGGAGAGCCCCGCTACCACTACCGGCTCGGGCTCTAGCCCACCATCAATTACTAAGACGTCGCACGCCTTCAAAGTGCCGTCCTTCAGGTTGTCGGTCAAACCTAGTACCGACGAAGAGCAAGGTAAAAAGAAGGAAAGAAGGTTGTCGTCGCTTTGGCGGCGGTGAAGAACCACATTACGATCTCGATGTTTACTTTTTCTTGTTTAGCTACAGCGTTTCGCCAGTTTTTACTGGCTCAGAATGTCTTGCCCTATCTTTATTCACTATGTTATATACCCCCATCTGCATCGAAAGGATGGCACGTCTAGTGCAAGAGCACGTCAAGATAATAATATCATCAATACAAACATCATATTTTCTAGTCCAATATTTGCCTTCTCGCCATCATGCCCGCTCACGTACAGGCCGTCCTCTATCCCATGCATCCAGATCATCCTTCCCCTCTAACGGCCTAAGCGTCTTCCCTCTACATTCATCGTCTCCGCAAAAGCAGCTTCGACATATCCACTCTGTGCCTGTAGCATCAATAATTACGTCGCCGGGCTGCAGGCAGTCAAGTTCAGCATTACTTGGATTTTCGTCTAGTGATGTGGTTTGGTGTGTAACAGTGTTGATATGGGGTCGATCGGGCATATGTAGAGGGTCCAGCGCAAAGCAGGCCGAGGAGGTCGACGAATCTTGTGAAGAAGAGGAGTATAAAGGGTCGAGGCACAAGCTGCTGGTTGTAGCGGTGGTACTGAAGAGCTCTGAGCTCGAAGGCGCTGCGTTGTCGCAAAGGGTGGTGGTAGTTTTAGGCACCATGCTTTAGGGAGAAGGAGCACGATAAGAGGTCTGAAGCAATTCTACTGGGTATGCGCGTTAGTGGTAACAGGTACAGAGGAGAAGATATTGGTGTTGATAGTTGTATGTCTACAACCGATATTGCTCTTGTAGCTTGTAAAGGCCGAACATTCAATGATGGCTCCGTTACATCAAGGGTGAATCGCGACGATGTCCATGTTTGTGACCAGGAACTCTGAATGTCACCCTTTGACATTCTTCTGAACACCACCTCGGCAACATGCGTAGCGACGATAATGAGGATCTTCAAGCTCAACGTTTCAGCGTCGTCAATACGAGCGCTAGGACCGCCAACATCTCGACGTCATGACATCATGCCGAGCGGCGAACGAGGGGTCGCAACTTGTAGCGGAATACTGTACGTCTTGAGAAGCTTCACCGACCTAATTCGACAAAGAGTGGGAAGTGTGAGTTACATCGTGCGGAGATCTCTCGTGTTGCGAGCTGCTTGGTAGCCAGCTGCTGTTCCTGGTCGTCCATGCCGCTTCGCTTGCCCTGAATCCCTTCTTTCCCCACGCACCCATCGAATCAGTCCTGCGCGGACCTTGTCCCTATGGCGGCGAAGGTTTATTTACTTGGCAATTGTGTTACTTACCGCATCAACTTTGTGAGACGGAGGGAGCGGAAGTGGCGTTGCGGTTCCGTGGATCCCTGCAGGCGAGGTGGGACCGTGAAGGTAAAGTAGCACAGCCCCGCGATATCTATATTTGGCATCATGGTTCATGCATTCCAGAGATTGACAGATTTTTTTTTTTGAATTCTTCGAGTTTTTCCAGTAAAATCTGTGAGGAATGAAGAATGTATTCGCTCGTTCAATGCTACGCGCAAGATCATGATTGAACTCAAATTCAATCATTTGCATCTACTGTTTAAGGTCCCACGAAACAATGGAATGCTCCATTCTTGAATACGAAGAAAGCATTGTTAGACAATACTACTTTACATCATATGAGCTAGCTAGGGGTCCAGGGTCTTAATGGCCCCCGGAGAATTTAATCTGGGCATTACTGAATTAGGCAAAGTACCTATGGTAACTATTCGGATGCGGACCCAACAGGTTAGCGACTACGGGGTTGACCCTGGTCCACTGGGTATTTGGGCGAGGGTTTGGCCGGGTGACGTCGGTCAGGAGATTTGACATAATATCTTGGGGAATTAAAGATGGTATAAGTACGGCTTGAACAACCTGCTATACGAACATCATTCCCAATCACACTCCAATCAATATTACCACTCTTGTACCGATTCAAACTCTACCTAATCTTTCAGGCACAGTCTCGAAACCCAAACAAATACCAAAAATGCAGTTCTTCACCGTTGCCTCCGCCCTCTTCGCCGCTGCCCTTGCAGCTCCCGCTTCTCCAACCACCACCTATGCCTCGAACCCAGCACGCAGCAGCCAAGCGCCTGACCCATCCACCTACGAGAACATCGATATCACCGACTATACTCTCCGCAAGAATAACGGCATCCAAGCCGTGTACTTCAAGCTCTCAGGCAACAATGCGACTAGCATTGTGTGTTCAACCGGCGTTATCCCGACCCTCCCCTCAGAGGTTATAAACTGCGGCGAAAGCGATTATCGCTTTGGTATTACAGAGGATACCACTGGTGATTCTGACGTCGCATTGACTATCTACCACCAGACAGCGCCTTTGTTAGTATTCTCATTGATATCTTGATTGAAGCCGATTCTAACGGGTGGATTAGTGCCGGAAAATGGGGACGAGGCAGCGTGCCTACTTATTGCCGTGCGGGTGGTAATGGACCGAATGACTTCGTGTGCCAGCAGGTCAGCGAGTATACGCTTGTCATCCAGTAGAGTCGTGATCTAGATGTACGGAGAATGACTGTATAATGTGTCAAGCTCGTTATTGTATATATTCCTCGCTTCAATAACTCGGGAGCGTTAATGTAATCAATGATTACAGCATTCAAATCTCAACATCTTTTTGGGTGGTGTCAGACCTCAAAGTGCCACTAACAACGCCAAATGATTTCAAGCTTGTCGCCAATTCAGCAACTGATGATCTCAAGCGATGACATTTCTATAGCTCATGTAACAAGTATCGATGAGCTGGGATGTCGGTCTTCCACTTCAAAGATTTCTAGCCACTTCACAGTCTGCGATAACACGATGTTCCCTCAAAGGATAAATCTTCCACAGCATAGAAGGCTGACCACCATACCCCTCGCCCCCAATACCACAGTTTTTCCAACATATAACCCTAATAACAGCATGAATCCAAGCATCATCTTTCTCCTAATTTAACCATATTTTCCTCCCTCGCCATCCTCGCGTTTCTCCTCTCACTTGCTACCTTTTACCAAACGCAACGAGCGCACTTACGGACGAGTAGGCGACTTCAAAGCCTTGAGACACGAGCTACTCGCTTTCATGAAACCATCGATCATCTTCAAACTCTAGTTGAGAATGACAGACGGCGCATGCAGTCCTTAACGAACGGTCTACACGCAACGAGAAGACTGATTGAGAGACAAGAACTTCAACAGGACCGGTTGCAAGAAAGTCCAGCCACGAACGCAGAACCTGGTCAGAGTCTAAGACGAGAGACTCGCCGTGTTAGCAGAACTCCTAGAATTGGCCAACAGAACAGTCAAGAGCAAGCTCCACTTACAAACGGCGACCGAACAATACACTCCTCCAGATTACAACATCCCACATCCCTTCTCCCGGGCCCAACCACTCGTGAACTGCCCAACATCATCGTTTCTCCCCCAACTCCTTCTTCCAATCCACGTTTCCCAGCCCCTCCATCAAACCGGGCGCAATCGGAAGGCAACAGCGCACGGCACTTAACCAATAACGCCTCAGACACGCCATTTCTGGAACATGAGATACAGTACCGCATCGCCCGCAGCCTTATCGACTTTCTGATGGCCACTGAAGTGCCAGTTGATAGGTCTGGGGATGGAGTGAACGACATTGAGCCTGAGGTCAATAGCGAGACTGGCGATGGCGGATGCATGAGCGAGGGTAACATCAACGGTGATGTTAATGGTGAAGGGTCAGGGAACAGTAACGGCCTGGTTGACGGTGTTCGACGTAGCGATAGCCAAATAACCCTCGTCGAAGAACCTACGAATCACACTTCCAATCTAAATGGCTCGAGTCGCGCCAACGGTGTCTCCTCTTCCCCACCATACCCCTCCAGTCTATCATCCAGCTCTTCATCTCTCAGCGGCCGTACACTTGTCAATCCCACCCCCACACTTAGCGGCATCACGCTCGTAGACAGTGACTCAGACAACGTTCATATCCCACTGCTCGCACCTCGACGTCCTAGGCGTGTAGTATTCAGAGATACTGCACTGCAGCGTCGGAGGGGTGTTTTAACACCTGCGCAGGATGTGCAGTTGGACGATCTGGAGGCTGAGTTGAGGGAGATTGAAGGCGGGTGGTGGGGTCTGCGGGGGGAGACTGAGGCCGAGATGAGGCAGATGGAGGCTACGGACACACTGAGACCTGGAGGGAGGGATGGGCATCCAAGAGTCAATGGCCTTGGAAGGGATGTGAATGGAGAATGTGACGGGTCGACTTCGGAGGAAGGGGAGCAAAGCACAGAACTGGTGAGAAGGGAAGGGACGACTTCGCGGCGGTGAGAGCGCCTTGTACCAGTAGCATGATGTCTGCATAGTATGTAACTGGATCGAGACTACTAGCTGGATGACGGGTGTGGACTGTTGTGACATTAGCTAGTTATTCCAATCGTAGTTTGGAGTGCTTACCAATCTACGTGGAGTTTCATGGTAGGAGTTAGGAAACCACATATGAAGATATATTCAGTAAGTAATGTTGCTTCGTCTGTAACATATTTCGTGTTTACATCTATTAATCGAGCTCTTATAGACAGGCTAGTTTCAACAGCTCCTTCTTAACGATCGCATGCTCGTAGATGGCATGGGAAGCCAGAGACGACATTAGCAAAACTCTACCCTCGTCGAAAACTGAACAGACAACATTATAAGTGTTCCGCATCTTCCATTCATCGTACAACCCTGATCAGACTCTCCAGTTCTTCCTCTTCTTAACCACCCATTAATTTCGTTATGTCGTCGCAATCGTCAGACAGCCATGGTGCCGGATGATTCAGTGAAATAATTCAAACGTCTCTTTGCCCGCTTTCCACCTGAGCTCGAGCGCGACCAGCGAGCAGCACACTCTATACCCTCCTCAATTCCGTCTATGAATGCAGCCATAATGCGCTGATGGTTGCACATTGGATGTGCGAGAGCGAACGCAAACGATGCGGCGATAGTGCTCATAGTCTGTATGTCGGTGGCAGGGTGCTTCTGAATCCCGAGACCGTCGACTAATCGAGCGATGAACTCTGAAATATGCCTGTCGGTAACGCCAGGCTTGTTCATTCCGAAGACGATTCCGATGCGTCCTATTGCACCAGAAATTCGAGTGTTGAGGAAGCAGTCTCTCTCCTTTCTAATAGCGGAAGCCAGTGCTTTGGTCTTGAGTTTGGAGTGGAAGGCATCTGGGCAAAGCAAGGTGGCGCATGCATGGTCTGTTGCTGCAAGTTGCCAGAGATCATGTAAGTCGAAGGTATGCAGAATGGCTTCCCTCGGGATTGAAGCCCAGAAGAAGAACTCTCCCCTCCCTACTTTAGAGTCAGTATGATTGAATACAACAGTATGGTAAATGTAGCATCACCTTTGTACCTGGCCCATTTCGTCAGACCCTGAGCCCGAAGCCACTGGAACACATCCGCGGCATGCTGCACCTTGTGCTCTTCTTGCAGACACGGTGCCCGTAAATTAATAACAGCCATTTTCGGGTTCTTCATATCTTTTGAATAGCAAAGGGTCTGCAGAAGCGAGACAGCGGTTGAGATGAACAATGGTGTGTCGCCCTCTTTGCTTAGATGCATTGCTGCCAGGTACTTCCACATGTTATATATATCGTTAGGAGGCATGGGAGGCGGAAGCACACCAGGCTCATCCACAAAGCCTTGTGCAATGAATTCCCCTTCCTCGGTGAACTTAGCTCCAGCTCGATTTGACTCGACATCGTCCCAAACTCTAAAGACTAGGTGCGGCAACTTAGGCAGTTGAGGTATTGTTGTGTTCGGCTTGGAAGATGTGCTGGACTGGTCTTCGAGATCGGTCCAGATCTCATCGTCGTTCCAGGTAGTATCAGTAACTAAAGGTATACCTCCAAGACGTTGAACTGGTAGTGGCAACTTCTCTATAGTGGACATCTGGGTGGCCCTGGTTTTCTCTTGCTGTGCCGCTTTTCGGACAAGCGACTTGTAGCATTTCCTCGTATGTTCAGACTTCGCCTTCGCTGCTTTGCCACTAGGAGACGGCGCTTCTTCCTCTAATCTTTGTAGTTCAATGCCTAGGTCTTTGGCAGTGGTCTCAATGATTTTGCGGAGCTCATCGTAGATGCCCTCGGCGTCCTCAAAAGGCACAGTCATAACCTCTCCGTACATTGGAAAGGCTTTGGCGCCATACAAACGGATATAGTTCTCTAGTTGGTTAACCACTTTCGATATTGACAGATCTAAACCAAAGGCGGAATTGAACACTTTCGTGAAGCCTGCCGGTGATCTCTCATAAAATCGGAAAAGCACGCATAAAAACGTCCTCTCAGCTATAGACCAGCCTAGTAAGGTTAATTAGTAGGTTTCCCGGGATCAATTACAACATAGTCCATTACTTACGATGCGGCGGCGAGTACTCTGGGGCGGCTATTCTGTTTGATACCTGTGGTTTCCTCTTCGCGACCTTAGTCTTAGCGCTAACACCAAAGTCGAGAATCCGTCGGACAGGCTTAGCATTCTTCGTCTTCTTCTGACCCCGAAAGAAGCGACTCGTTAACCCCGTCTGTAGTAGTGAGGTGGGAGCAGCTCGACTAGGGCAAGGTGACTTTGGTGTGAGCAGGAAATCTGTGCGGTCGGATTCATAGCCAGTATTTGGTTCGACATCAGATTCAGACGTGGACATTTGTGGAGTGGCAAGCTCAACGCTGGGTAGGATGAGATTGCTCCTAGAAGGAATCTCTGCGCATGCCTTCAGCTCTTCGAAGAATTGGTCCATTGCAGCCCAAGACGGTATGGATGAGGATGATGAGTCAGGCGTGAGCACAGCTTTGTCGTCATGCGCGGAAAGTGTGGCCGATGAGCATGATGCATCCGATAGGTACTCGTCGTCAGGGTCGGTCTGGATATAAGTAAAACCGCTTTGTATAGGAAGCAAGCTAGGTTGTTGCTCATCGTGCTCATAGTCCGCATTGAAATCTTCTGCAAAACAGTTAGTCCATGTTGCTAATGAGTGTCAAAATTTAGTAAAACTGACCTTGCATCTCATCTTCGCATACACTTAGCCTGGTAAGCGACCGCTGCGTTGCCTCGAGTTCTGGCTCTGGCTCTGCAGCAGGCATGAACAGCATAACACCTGCTTCCGACTCTTGCCATTCGTGGTTTGTCATCGAGATGGTAATGGTCGTGATCGTGCGGTTGAACAGCGAAACAAACAAATCTTGAACAGAAACAACAGCGTTGTGATTGCGTAGGCAGACGAGCTACAACATGTAGGGTTTGAAGTGGAGAGGAAACAAAGCGTCCAGCACGGGCTGTGGCGATAACGCCCGGGCGTCGCGTCTGAAATCACTCGCGACGCGTTTCCGCGCCATAGAAGCTCGCAGAAGCATCTCTACGTGACGCGAGCGTGATACCGCGTGGTGAAGATGAAATCAAAGGAAGGGTCGCCTCCAGAGTCGATACTGGAGGTTGGTCAGTGAAAGGCTGAAGAGTGAAAGCAGCGGCGTAGCATACCTCAGCTGCGTGATGAGGTTACACGTTGAATCCATTAGGGGCAGGACTGATTGAATCACATGGTTTTCGCACAGTTGTTGCTATGGATGAGTGTTCTTGTAGCTGTGGAAGCGTCAGTGTTGAGGTTTTGTCGCAAGCTACCGCTGAGTGTTCGCTTACTGTTGTTGCGTTCGTCATGCTGTTGTCTTTAATCATTGCTTTGAGTTGTCTTTCTCAAGCAAGCGCCGACGTGTAGGTAAGAAAGTAATGTAGCATTCGAGGTTGAAGTAACAAGCAAAAGTATATCGATAAGATAAAGAGAGAGGAAGAGCGGGGCCTCTCACCGCTTATACAGAGATTGGCCATCATAGGCTGCCTGGTGAGTCAATCGGGCCGAAGGAGTGAGTGGAAAAGAGAGATGGAAAGTAATTCGCAGATGGAGAACACTCATGGAAGTTCTACCTAATACTGTAATAGCAATATATACCTAGGTAGCGCTGAGTGAGAGGACTGATGTTGCTGAGACCAAACACTTCATGTCCTCATAGCAGAAGTGCGAAAATTGAGGGTCTATAATGGGAGTGTAGAAAATGCAAAAAACCTCCCACGCTGCGTTACAGTCGTCATTGATAACATTATAGTTGATATTGGGTGAGAGAAGAAGACAAATAAACACTTTTTCTCGCCAGATATACGTAGCAGCTAACACACACAGACTCGGCTATTGATTGGATGTGATATTAGCGCCAGAAAATGCTCGCAACCGTGAAGTAGAGAAACAGCTGACAAGGCGGGAGTTGTGTTTTTTGCCTTGCGAGAAAACGTGGGGTGAAAATGTAGCTGGGATGGATGATTCGATACTGTCATTGGAAGCGAAGCCACCGCTTCCAGCAGTATCGGCAGACGGTCCGTGCGTATATGTATTGGTACGGCGCAGTCTTCCTTCCGGCATATCAAATGTGAACTGGTTGTCGGTCTGCATAAGCGCTTGCTGAACAAGACGGCGATCCTGCGCTCACGCATATGCGAGGTTGAGGGGAAAAAAAAATCCCAAAAGTTGGATACTGAGCGAGCCAACTTGCGAACAGCCGAGAGATGGCTCGGCCTAGCAGTAGATTGGGATACTCTATTGCGGTGAGCGATTATCAGGCGCGACACCGTTCACAACAAGATGGTGCGGGTTAGAGTGCGGATTCTTTCAATGTGCATGCTCCCCATGACAGTCGATGTTTGACCGCGAAGTCAGACAATGATTTATTTGTGATCATGCTCGGTGCATGTCTTTCTCACAACCCATTTCTCCCAAAATTTTCTTTGTTGATATCCGGTAACCATTATACCATTATCGCCTAGCACATCCACACTATCCATGTGCCCGTTGCAATTACACCAGGGAACAGATGCCGGCGTGTCTGGAGACATTGGTGGGAAGTGCAGGCTTCCTCCTTGTTCGGCTTCATCTGTTTCTGCGTTTGAGTCCGTATCGGCCACTGAAAAGTCGCTTCCATCCTCGTGGTTATGGTCAAAGCTGTCGTCAAGCGTATCGTCCGATTCGTCCTCATGTAGGTCCCAATCCTCGCTCTCGTCGCTGCTCCCCAGTGGGTCATCAGGAACTTCGGCGCCAAAAATCTGCTGTTCGTCGAAGTGTTTCTCGTAATCAATTCTCCGCAGGCTGACCCAATCTAATCTCTTCATGTTATCTCGAAGAAAGGAGAGTACATCCTTCCAGCGACTGCCCTCCTTCAAGAGTACATCGCGAAGCCTCAGACCGCGTAGAGTCTCGCGGTGTCTTCGCGCCAAGCCAATTATTTCATGGTCTTCCAATTTCCATGCCTGAACTCTGTGATAAGTCAGTGAAAGACTCCTAATAGGTGGTTGTCCGGGAAACATACCCAAAGGCCTGGAGTTTGTCCCATTTCACGTTATGAAATATCTCCTCAAGTTTAACATTCTGCAGTGGTCGGAAAGATGGAAAACCTTAAGTTTTTTTTGGAAAATTAGTAATGAAAAGACTAATAACTATATTCAAGATAAACAACGAACCTATATGTACTGCTTCAATGTTCTTAGCCGCTGTAAAAATGGCTTTGGATAATGACGAAAGTTGCCGCATGCGTATGTCCAGATCCGTACCATCATCAAAATGTAGTTCTAGACATGTCAATCGTTCTGCAAGGACACCTAATGTTGTGGGTGGGTTGCTTGCCGCCCCTAAAACGCTTTGAGGGCTGAGCATGGGTGACGAGAATCGTGAGCATGGTGATGAGGCGTCGAGTAACGCTGCTCCTAGTATTTTTACGCCCCTGGAGCAGGCCTGGGGCCAGGTAAGTTGTACCAAGTTGTTCAACTCATCATGTTGCCTTATGTAGGAGATGAGTCTGCCATCTTCTTGATCCTGTACGCGCAGGATTTGTACATGCTGAAGCGACGTGAAGGCTGATATCGCAAGGTTCAGGACTCGAGCATCCTCGTGTGTCCTTACGATATCCTTTTGCTCATTCACCTTCTGCTGGAAGTGACTGACATCAAGTAGACTGAGACTCTCTGGTCGCGTGCGTAGCAGCTCCTGCACGCGTTCTCGACCTGTAGCTAGAGTCAGCCACGCACGCGCCTTTTTCACAGACAGGAGAGGGCAAATGACCTTCAACGTAGAAGAACGGCACCATGTAACTGAATTTTTTGACGCGTTTAGCAATGTGCGGCTGGCTCGCAATCTTTTCCAGTCGCCTAAGGCCTCTGCTAGAGAATCTTGTCGTCACGCGGGACCACTGATGGATTACGCCCTTAAAAATTGTTTTTAGCATTATACCAGATAAGAAGAGTGCAATACCATGTAAGACATATAAGATAGTGTCGTCAGAGAATAAGTTACTTACTATTCGTATGTTAGCAAAACATTCAAGTAGTATTCGTAGTAGCACTTTCGTACCAATTGTACCAAATCTCCTGCAGGTGAGCCGAAAGGCAGCTATGGTTTGGGCTTGGTCTGGCTCTGGCGGCGGGTGCGGTTTGAAGCTTTCTTGCGATAGATAGGCACGCCGTTCCAGGCTGATCAGCTTCTCTGGTTCTGAGGCGACGTGTTCGAGAATGATGCGGAGAAGCTCGTCGGCGAGATCGAGGATACCCATTGCGAACCAATCCGAACCGAGATCATTGACAGCAGTGAAGAGAAGGCTCTAGTACGGCACGAGAGCGAAGCACGCAGCGGATATATGCCCAGGACAAAAGGTTCGGGCCGGCACAGGGTGGGTGCAGATGTGGCGCGAAGTAGTTTGATAGCGACAGCAAAGTCAACTCAGTTGCCAACGTGGTGTTGTCCGATGGCGATGCTCTGTGGGAATGCAGGCATCGAGCAGCCCGCGGGGTACGGTCGGAAGAACAAACGTAGCATGACCTCTTGCCGGCCGTCAGCTCAGCGTTATGCTGAAGAGTTCGAAAGGACGACTGGCCACGCAACCTGCACTTGTACGCAACCACCTGGGCAAAGTCTGTCCCGACATGCAAGCTATCCCTGCCCTGCTGAGCCGAGGCCAATGACACGATGGGAGCTACGCTTGTACGAGTTAGTCTCTCACATGACCATACTGCCCATGCGGGTTAAACGGGAAACATGGCTCCTCCCGAGCGAAACCACCTCGATTCGTTGCTTGAGGCCTCTGCACGACCTTCAAGAGTGGGGCGGCTTCCGGCAATGTGATTCGAGGCGCTTGCTACTCCCCACATGGCCACTGTCGTCTTCGAATCATCTTCAGGTGGTCTGGACGCGTTGCCAACGAAGCATGCATTGCGAAGCGCTTGGAGACGCCAATCGGCCTCGCAAAGCGTCATACGGATCATACCACTGCCCTGCACTTGGGATGGCGTTATCCCTATCGCTCCGAGAGAAGCGTCTAGTGACGACACCAAGCACAGTGGCCTCGAAAAGGGCTGAAACGTGTAGTAAGGCGTGGCCATGTGTAACAACTAATGCTATCAAGGCGCGGTTGTCCGCAGAGATTTCTGGTCCCGTGCATGCAACAGGGAGAGTCAGCTGCGTTGTCACTAATTGTCTGCATATAATAACCATGTCGTCGCCCGAGTATCGGTCTCCAATATCGCTCATCCCCGCGCCCCAAGTCGCCTCGACCACAGTTTGTCACGGAGAAGGATGCGCCTGCAGCGCGGCCCGCGAGTAAGCTGGCACACAGCGACAATGTCAGACTGCCGGCGGCCGCTTCTAGAAACATTGCCCGGCTGGATCTCGACATATTTGCTTGTCGTCAAGCCCCGTACTTACCACGGGTTACATCATGCCGACCTGCGCTGTCGCGTAGTACAGACCGGTCGTGGATCATTGTACAGAAGCGACCCCAGACGACCTCCTGCATATCCGGCGAGCTGTCGACTTTCTAATTTCGACAACAAATCTACTCGACCCACGCGCCATCCCATCTTTGCCCTGCAAAACAAACACGGGAGTCGTGGCTCGTCCGTATGCCGTCCAATCCCGCCCAACATTCGTCACGCTTTAGCCCTGGACTGAATGCGCTCACTTCGCTTCCGACGGATTTCAGTGCTGCTCAGCTTGCTTTGAAACGTCTCATCCACGTTGTCCTCTTCGCTAGCATCAAGAACAGCAACCTCGAAGACCTCTAGGGGCTCCCATCCTTGTTCCGTGCGCTTGCTGTTCACTGCAGCGCCACCACTCCTCGTTTCAAGTGAAAGGACCAACGCAGTGATGTCCTTGTCAGTGATGGTGGGTCCGAAAGGGTCCCAGATTTCAACATATTTGATAGTAAGACCGAACGGGTAGCTGACGTGGACGGCATGCCCATTTGGTCCTGGATCATTGATTTCCTCGACTTGGATGCGTTCATCATCAGAGCGTCCGAAGAAGACGAGAGATGAGAGGAAATCGTGCACAGATTCCTGGCGCCGTTTCCAGCTTTCCAGATGTTCGGCATATTTCTTGTTAACAAGCAGCGCATCGCCGGTGATTCCTACTGTAAGTGTGCTAGGGTTCTGGTTGGCCGTCGACGGCGGTCTCCTCCCAAGAGTAAAGGCGAACATGGTAAGCAACAGCTTGTGGCCGATGTGGAGATGGTCGAAGGTGCCACCCACTGCAACAGAGAGGTGGTTTACAGAAGCGCTGGATGCTTCTGCCGGTGCTGTATCTGGCGTTGATCTCTCAACCGTCACTATGCCGCCTCGAACTCGTGACACGCTTTTTTGAATTTTTGAGATGGAGAGGAAACTCTTCAAGATACCCTCGCCCTCTTCGCTTTCAACAGAGTAGATATTATCCCATGACCTGGAACTTGTAGCAAGCGTGTGTATGTCGATGGCTGGGCCTTGCAATTCCTGCTCTGGTGTGGAGTCTGGCAGCGGCGTCGTTGATTGCCCGTCTCGGGGATAGGCAACGAGAATGATGCGAGCATCAACGCCTTCTGCATCTTCGGTATCGATGGCCTCCTTGGTGGCTGTAATACAAATGAGTTTGTATAGGTCGGCTACCAACTGTTGAGTCGCTGCATAGAGTGGTCCCCTTGGCGCATCCAGACGCCCATAGAGATGCGGACATGGCAATGCAATCTCCAGCAGTGCGGGTTCCTGCGCCCTGCGTGAAGATCTAGCCAACTCCCTCAATACGGTGAACAATGGCGAATTATAGGCCGCCTTGAGCGCTGCATATGAGGGCGGATTTGGCGCGGGCGGGAGCAACAACAGAGCGCGGTGGGCTTGCTTTTGAGTAGGCGGCATGACAGCAGAGAAATGTCGCACAGACACGCGGACACGATGGATAGCTGAGAAATTGAGACGCGCTGCTAGTAGAAGGTTCATGAAAGGACAGAATAGAATAGACAGATCAAACTGGACTACTAATACCGCCGTGTTGTGGAGGTATGGAGAGAGGGGTGGTGGGGAAGCATTACCGAACTACCGCCGACGCAACGCACGATTCAACGTCGACGGCAGCCCTGACGCTCCCGAGCAACGATTACGCGCCGCGACGCTCCCGGGCCATATCACGACCAGACAGCGGTGCTGCTGTCGACCCAGTGGCCTCATGCCTTTCGGTCACCACCACCAGCAGAATTCGCAGACCAACCCGGCCCAAGGTATCTACGCAGCGGCCGCGCAGCTGGGGTCCATTGGCGCGCCTGGGGGGAACCTGCGAACTGCAACCCAAGGCGTAAGTAGCGCCCGTGTGCGCATTATCTGGGACCATGTACATTGACTTTGTGTGTTTACCATTAGACAACTTCGGCTGGTACAGATGCTTTCATGCCGCAAGGCAGTGGGAATCCACCTCGCACCCCCAACGAACATCCCTCCACAGCACCACCAGCAGCTGGCGGACTGCCCCCACCCCAATCTTCGTCATTCGTGACTCCGCGAAGAGCTCCAACACAAGAGCGCGCCACGCACGAAGAGCTCCATATCTCGACTGCGGCACCATCCTCAGCATCGGCCCAGCAGCAGCAACAGCAGCAGCAGCAGCAGCAAGCAGCAATGTACAATTCGCCCGACCACTACCGCTCCGCGCCTGATATCAATGTCAGCCAAGCTACGCCTCAGAACAGCCAATATGGCACCCCGTCGGTTCCTGGCAGTCTGCAGCCCGCCGGGGGCGCAGCACAGCAGCAGCGCCCGGGGCCTTCAAACGCCTACACGGCGCCAGTCGTGCCTACCCAGACGCAAATAGCGAGCAATGCTCAGCAGTACACCCTCCCGACACGATCCAACACCCTGAGCCAATCGCAGCATTCTCCCCACTCGTCGCATTCCTACTCTCGCTCGAGTCCAGCCGGCCTGGGACCCGAGCAGAAGTACATTCCTTTTTCAAACACGCCCGAACAGTCAAAGTACGCCGCCGGCACGCCTGCGCAGAAATACTACCCTACGACTCCCTCGGGCGCAGCATCCCATTCTCCACTGGGTCTGGCCGATATCAGACCGCGCGCAAACTCGACCATGGATCAGGAAGGCATGGGGCACGGCAACAACCCCCAGGTCAGCGACCAAAACAAAGTCCCGTCCAACAGCAACTACCTGGCCCCATGGAGCATATACGCATACGACTGGTGTAAATGGAGTGTCCCGGGCGGTAACAGCGGTGGCAAGATGGCTATTGGAAGCTATCTGGAGGACAACCACAACTTCGTATGTAAGCTGCAGCCACACGCGCTTGCGGCGCTAACGTAATGCTAGATTCGCATTCTCGATACGCAAATAACACCCCAAGATGTCTCTGCCCCTGGCGCGTCTCCCTACGGCCTCGAGTACAATGCCATCGCCGAAGCCACATGCTCCTTCCCTGTGACGCGAATCCTATGGGAACCGCCATCATCCCAGAAGCAGTCGACCGACCTACTTGCGACCTCGGGCGACCATTTACGGTTATGGTCACTCCCTCAGTCTGCGGCTAACACTGCGAGCAACACAATAACGCGGTCGTCGTCGGTCAATACTCGCGAACCCCAGCTGCCAAAGCTGACTCCGCTCGCCCTTCTCTCCAACTCGAAAACACCAGAACACACCGCCCCACTCACCTCGCTCGACTGGAACACCATGTCCCCGAAGCTCATCATCACCTCCAGCATAGACACAACATGCACAATATGGGACATACCGTCACTCACTGCGAAGACGCAGCTGATTGCACACGACAAGGAAGTCTTCGATGTACGCTTCTGCGCAGGAAGTGTCGATGTATTCGTCAGCTGCGGCGCCGATGGCAGTGTGCGCATGTTCGACCTTCGCAGCCTAGAACACAGCACTATCATCTACGAGCCCTCGGATAAGAATGGTGACAGGGACAAGGGTCAGTCTCTTCAAACACCTCATATCAACGTGCCACTAACACGATGTGCAGGCTCACCAACAGGCCGCATGTCTCCTACCAAAGCACAGCAAACAATGTCGTATGCGCCTCCCCTCCTACGTCTCGCTGCGTCGCCACACGACTCCCATCTCCTCGCGACCTTCGCCGCCGATTCAAACGTCATCCGCATTCTCGACGTGCGGCAACCCGGTCAAGCCCTCCTCGAACTCCGCGGACACTCTGCCTCGGTGAACAGCATTGAATGGAATCCCTCCCGAAGAGGCATGCTCGCCTCTGGCGGTGACGATTCGCTTGTTCTAGTATGGGATCTGCTACATGCGAACAACGGTGCGGTGATCAGTGGAGAGCATGCCTCAACACAACCTCCTCCCACACCAGCCAGCGCACATCCCACAAACGGCGGCGCAGGAGCCCAGAACGTGCCAGTAGGACAGAAAGGACCATATGCTAGCTGGAGATGCGATTACGAGGTGGGCAATATTAGCTGGGCACCACAGAGTGCACTGACTGGGCAGGGTGGAGAGTGGGTCGGTGTCGCCGGTGGAAGAGGGGTTTGGGGCGTCAAGTTATGATGACGAGAATGCACATACCTTTCTAGGGTTCTAAGGTCAAATATTCATGGTGAAGCATCTTTGGGTTTTGTGATGACGGGTGGCTACCACTGACGAGCTCCTAGACCTGGTCTTGGAGACGCAACGAAAAAGTGCGTCTGTTCTATTGGGCTTTTGAGAGCATAGATGAAGTTGGCGTTGAGCATAGATCAAATGATACCTAAAGCGTTCTTCAATGGTCGAAGTCGCCATCGCATCTTGTCCAAGTGCATTACTCAGTGCTACCAAAGGCAGCAAAGTTGCTTTACTCTCGCAATCTGTCTGTCTCACTGCACTTATCATACCTTCCTACGACTTGAGGAGATAAATTTAGTAGCACCCTTGCGATGCAGTATCCTAGACATTGCTAATATCAACACGAATAAGTAGGTGGCATATAGCAAATTTGAAAAAGAAAAGGAAGAGGAAGAGCAATTGCATGCTAACCTTCTGCCCACGTATACAAACATGTTTATAAACAAGATCAATCAGCAGGGAACGAAACCCCGGTTGCGGCCAGAAATGGACCACCGTGTATAAAGTATATTGCGCTCTCTCTCATATGGTATCATTAGAACACAAAGCTTCACTCTTCCTCCATCCACGACCCAACAAGAAAACCTCTCTCCTCCACGCTTCAAACATGCAACCATGCCATTATGCAGTGTCTAAGAGTACTTGGGCGTCCTCTTCTTAACAACGACAGCAGCGATCTGCGTAGGCTGCATATAAGTTAGCATCCGTCCTTTACACCTCACTAAACACCTTCAACTCCAGAGTAACTTACCTGACCAGCCAACTCCGTAACCGTAAACGCCTGCCCTGTTGTTAGAGGGCCTGCCACCATCGTCACAACCGCCTTTGCGCTCCCATTCTCCGCTCCCTCAACCGGGCGATCCACCACCGACTCCGGCACCAGCGCACTCGTCGTGCCCGCCAGACTCCCCACCTCGAGCATATTCACGCTGCCGAGCGCACTCTGGATATACCGCGCATTGAACTTGACCACGCTCTTGATGCTGTTGAAGTCCGCGACGCTGATGTCCAGCGCGTCCTTGACGATGAGGAAGGTTACGCCTTCGGCGCAAGGGGGCGTGGTGAGCGAGCCGGTGTATTGCAGGATGTCCGAGGATTCGATCTTGGCGAGCACGTCGCTGAAGTCGATGCCCCCGGGGATGGCTGTTTTGGTGCCTGGGGTGGAGATGGCGGCGATGGAGGAGGAGAGCGATTTGATTATTGAGCTGGATTCGCCGGCGGAGACTTGGAACATTAGGGCGATGACGGCGAGTTGGGTTTCGTCGGCTGGTGCATGAATATTAGCGAATTTGAGCATTATGGTATTTGGGGCTTTGAAATTTGATTTGTTTCACATCATGTATGCGTGTAGACGTTGAAGTTGTAGCTGAATGTGAGGCTGTATGCCCTGGGTTTTGGGTAGGGGTCGAATGAGACGGAGTTAGAGTTTACGTACCTACGGCCTGGTGCACCATGTGTACTTCCAGAGGGTGATACTCGCCGTTGATATGATGCTCGGATGGCGTATGCATGTGGAACTGGACGAG
This sequence comes from Parafenestella ontariensis, assembly GCA_021596325.1. Taxonomy (NCBI): domain Eukaryota; kingdom Fungi; phylum Ascomycota; class Dothideomycetes; order Pleosporales; family Cucurbitariaceae; genus Parafenestella; species Parafenestella ontariensis. Next base: position 144,822 of record JAKGDA010000013.1, on the reverse strand, counting down.
TCTGAAGTCTGATCCAGCGAAGCTTGTGGTGCCATTTGCGAGCACTTCGATCGTGGTACCCAAGTTTTCGAATTCGACTTCTTCTACCTCGGGGATATTGAGCTTGGGCTTCTCAGTAGCAACAGTTACGGAGGCATCTAGAGCAACATCAGTGAGTAAGGATAGTGACAAGAATTCGAGCAATGACATACCAAGATTGATGGGCGATTGGTTCGTGCCGGTTTTGCATGCCTCGTTTTCAGCAGCGAGCGTTGCCCAGTTGAAAGGGCCATTTAATGGACCGTAACCGAATTGTCCAAGTTTGACTGCCTCGCCCTCTGCGCCCTCTGCGCGCTTGAACATGGAAAGGCCATGGAGACAGGTTGCGGATGCCGTCGAGGCAAGGAGAAGAGTATTGAAAAGCATGGTGGAAGGAAGGAAGGAAGGTATCGCGGAAATAAAATATGCTGAAAGCAAATGAACGCTTTATGAATGCTGATTTGCACCAAAAGATTGGGATAAATAGTGCTTTTGTAGAAGCGAGAGACGGGTACGAGAGATCAGTGCTGACGATCAACGCGCACGAAGGAGTCCAACAAGCGAGGGGATGAAAATAACGCAGGATCAACCTGGCTCAGTTCAACTGAGTAATTAGAAGACGAAGTCCGAAGAGAAAAGATGAGAAGAAAGAAGGACAAGCCCCGTTAGTCAACGTCACCAAAGTTGGCAGTGCTGAGAATAAACAAAGGCGGAGAAGAGAAGGTCCGCAAAAAGGAAACTGGAAGAGGAAGTACTGAATGCAAATGTGCTGTGATTTAGGCAATACCAAGCGCAAGATATAACATCAGCATGCAAAGCAATCATTGCTCTCCTGCTTCCCCTGTGTATTCAACCGTGCATGTTTCTGGACCATAGGCGCAGGCCAAGAACAACGAGCGGAGCCAAGTCATACATCAAGAGCTCCGAGAAACGCCAGATCTTGGTTTGCGGAAGACGATATAGAGATGAGAGGAGCCTGAAGGCCAGGAAGAGTAGGTGCCAAGGTGTAGGACTGCTTAAGAACGGCCCAGAGCATGCCGCTGCGTTTAGCAGGGGGTCAAGACTTTGTGACAGTTGCTTGGCTCCCCCTTGTCGCGGGGAGCGCAGGGTGTGTCCTGCTCTGCGACGTGGAGTCTCTGGAAGCGAGAGAGCTCTGTGCACTGTGCATGCTGCGGTGACAGGTTGGACGTAGGATGCGAAGTTGCAAGCGCCATGACATCTCGCATCCTTTATCAAAATGCTGATAGTGCCGGAGCTGAAGGAAATCTAAGATCAGACCTAGCAAACGTTATTATTACTCTTATTACTCACCTTGAAGAGCTTCGCCCGCCCACAACATGACGACAGCAAAAGCTCTTGGGATAGTAGCGCTCGCTTCCGCAAATGCAGAACCCTCGTCACAGTTATGAAACCTCCCCTCGGCCTCCTGGAGACGGCTTGGCATAATAGGCACACGTCCCTGGCAGCGAGGCTCTGCAGCGAGTGGACGCCACGTCTATACTACCGCGGAATATAAGCGTCTTCAAACGGTTTTCGACTCTGAGCACTCGCCCAGATGGTCCAGCTCTCAGACATGCTCCTAGAACTCAGGCCATTTATGAAACGCAGCATTCACGGTTGGAGAAGTATTCCGGCAGCGAGCCTTGGTGCCACGTCTTGCCTGCGTTCCTTCGCGGCGCTTGCAAAGCTTGCCTCTCGTTAGAATTGTCGACCCAAGAGTTGAAGCGGAGCCTTTTCCCTCGCAATAGCCAAGCCATCAGCAATGTCGTGCTGTCTCGGAATCGGATCCGAAGTGCAGGGCGAGGTTGCGGGTAAGCGTGGCGCGGCGGGCGCGGCGCGAGCTTGAAGAAGCCTCGCACAGAAGCGTAGACAACAGTGAAAGCTTGTGCAAAGAGCCAAGCATATTAAATAAGTATTGCCCGCGCCTTTAGGCATGATCGAGGCAAGCGGACGTTGTGACAGGAGAACATCGTCGCAGTTCCCCCACTGAAGCTGGCCGCGTTTCAAATCTCCGCACTCCAAGCAAGAGCTTCCCCACGTGCCTGCCAACCCCATCTGAGCGTTAGATTCATTTTCAATCACCAAACCAAGAGATCTGTGCAAGGAGTTTTCAAAGCCTATTCCAGACCAGTCAAAAGTTCACAATACATATTTAGTGCGGAAGCTTGGAGACGCAGCAGAAGCTGCTCATAAACGTTGAACTTTTCTACCTACTAATCGTACACCAGATACATCACCGTCCATATCTAAACCGATCATAACTCGTATCTTCGTCCCGCAAACTCCTATCGAAATACCCCGCGCCTCCATCCTCCTCCCGATCATCACTACTAACAAGGGGCTGTCTGCTTCCTGTCGCATGTAGCACGTCATCAGCGTCCAGTGGTGTAGCTGGGATGCTAACATCAATGTTCACAGGTTGGAAGCCATCGTCAGCGCGCGAGGCTCTTTGGTATCCCTTCGCGTACGATGTTCCCTGCTCTGGCTCGTCTACCTCGCCTAGCCGAGTTCTGCTCGATGCCCGTGATCCTGTCGAGTCTCTGTGTTTGTACGGACCGTTCATCTCCGTAAATGTTGTAAAAGTAGAGGGGGTCCCTGGGCGTGACACGAGATCGCCAGAAGTGCCATAGAGCTCACCGTCACCACCAAACTGCTCGCGAAACTCGGCGCGCTTCTTAAAGTTTTCGAAATCAAGGTCTGACTCAGCGACAACTTCCATTTCTGGAATATCTTCTCCACTCGTCGTTTGTTTGCCGGGCTGGTCGTGGCTCATGTCCGCCATATACATGTCGCCATAGCTAAGGGTAGCTGGTCTGGCTCGATCAGTGGAACGGCGGTGCGGTGCTTCGAAAATATCACGATCCGTGTCCGAGCGGTGGCGGTAGATTTCTTTCAGAAGATGCTGACATTTAGCGTGCACCATGGGAGTGAGCAGCTTCTTGTAAAGTGCTGGATTACCGTATCTTATACTGACTTTGTTGCTCTTCCTCTCTTTTGGATGGTCAACAGAATGCGAGCCTTCTAGATCGGAATACGGGAGCGTGGAGTAATACAGCAGCTTATCGTCGAAAGCGCGCTTGCAATACCACTTGAAGCCAAAGAGTAGGAACGGTAGCGGAACCATGGCGTACAGCATGTTGCCGTTCTCCACGGAGTTGATCGAGCCTACACCTTGGGCGCCGACTACAAGCGCAATAACCGCGTTTGCGAACAGAACCGCAAAAAGCATGCGGTTAACCAGCAAGCGCCAAAACCGGCCTCCCGATTCTGTCTTGGTGATGAAAACGTATTGTAAAAGGTACTTCTTAAAAACGCAGTCTACAGCGAGATAGAAAGCCGTAACAGGGAGAATGATCGGTTGTAGAGTGCCCATGCACATACCAACCGTGGCAACGAAGAGGTAGTTGTTGTAATAATCTGCATATGGGAACGGCTGTGGTGCACTAAGCTCGATCAGCTCGCGTGGCGTAGGCGAGAAGCATTTGCGTTGGATCCAGCTCCAGAAGAATATCCATGCTTGCGATAGATCAATCGCTGCACCGAGGTTCCTTTGCATTTGCCAGGTAAGCCAGAAAGTTGAGACGTTACATAGACCAGTCATAACCTTAGTAAACAGGTGGCCGTCCTGAATAGCATGCCACACTCCTTGATCATGAGCTGCGATTACAGAAGCCACGAATCTCCACGCGGATCCGAACACCGAGAAGACCAAGAGGTTGTTGAAAACAAAGAAGGCATAAAGGCGTGCGGTAACGTGCCTTTCTCGAGAGGTCCTCGATACGTCGCCGGCGTGTGTGAACAATCGTCGGAAGACTACTGGGACACCCATATACATCAAGGTTTGAACCAGAGGTGCCAAGATACCTTGTGCAATAGCCCAGCCTGTCGGATGAGCCTGAAGGTTGGTGTTGAATGCTGGCCAGACGAGTCCGAGATGAGAAAAGTCCGATAAGAATACTGAGGTCAGAATGTTGGGAATAATGAAGGCGATTGTGAATAACACAATCCACAGGCCGTCCCAGAATGCCCGTATACGTCTCGTCCTACGACTCATGGGAAGGTTCTGCCAGAGCAAATCGTGTGGTTTCGGTGCGAGATAGACGTTGCATCCAGCAGGACCTTTCTTCTTCGTTGCATGCGCGACTGCATGTGCATCCTCGATGTGCGTATAGCTGGCGAATCCGTACGACATGGGATTACGCATATCGACGCTTTCTCGCACCTCCTTGATCGTTGTTTCAAGCCGCGCGACCCGGTCCGTAAGATAGTCGATGGCATCTACTTTGCCTTTCCCATGAGCTGCTACGTCGTCTTTCGCAACTTTGCAAGTTGGTCGCTCGGCAGGGAGCTGGTTCGGATTGCGGAGGTATTTAGCGAGATGCCTTTCAAGCTTTCGAACTGCTTCATCGTGGGCTTCGATCAACTTCGGCAAGTCTTTGACATTGCGGCCGATCGCAGTGCGGGGGATGTCGTGTGTTTGCTTCGCTTGTTCGACGAGCTCGACGAGTCCAGCATCCGTCCGCGATGCATTTGGAATATGGGTAAGCTTCACGAGCGTTAGCTACTAAACTCAATTGCAGTTCCAAAAACGTACCAATAACGTCCTCGAATGCAGACTAGCCTTGTACTCTTGGGTATTAAAGTACGCCCGCCTGAGCTTTAAAACAGCCCGATAATTGAACCACAGGAAGAAGCACACAGTCCCCTGGAACAGATATGCCACAATAACAAAAGCCCAAAATTTCGTCCCGAAGATATACTGTGGCGTGAACTTCATCAACGTCGGAATGCTACTCCATTGCTTATAGAACGGTGATCCTCCAACAACGTTGATTGGTATCAGAATGCCGCATCCGATGAGAGTGAAGACCAGGAAAATATTCCTTATCATCCGCAGGAATCGAAGGAACACCACCGCATCGAGGCCGATTGTATCCACAAGGTCTTGTTCCTTGACATTCTTGACTGCCGCCAGCCAACTAAATGGCTTCTTACCCAACGTTATCGGTCGATGCTTTTCGTCGGCATGTTTCGCTCGCGGGGCGTAGACTCGGTTGTTCCGCGGTCGGAGGAAGCAGAAGACGATGACGAGTAAGCTAGATACGGCGAACGAGTATATGATAGCTGCGTAGATGGAGTTCTGTTGGACCTGTGAAGATGTGAGCGCAATCTTCAGCACAACGTTGGGTGAGAGATTGGGACGTACTTCTGCCTGGAATGGATCAGCGATCAGATCGAGAAATTTATCTGTCGAGGTTTCCCCATTCTGCCGCCTCTTCAAGTCCATATCGGATTCCATTCCTATCAAGCGAATGAGAGGAAAGAATGTGTTGGTGATACGGAACAGCACTGCATAAGCGCACTATAACAGGTTGAAAAGGAATAATCGAATTAAGAGAATTAGAAGAAGTGAACACGAAAAGAGCCCCTCAGTTACGCGTCTCCCATATCGATTGTTGGGATCATTCCGCACTCCATACTCCACCTCCACCCATGTCTCTGCCGTTGAATCGCCGCTAGCGACGTCATCCCAACAACTTAGTGTGCAGGCGCGTTGGGGAAGACCTCGGATGTGGGTATCATGTTCGTGTTACTAAACGCATTTGGGAGCTAGAGAATTTTGACGTCTATATTTAGGCAAGTGAACAATTCCAGAAGCTGCGTCTAGACTGGCGTACCAATTTTTGTTCATGTGGACTTGGCAAGGGTCCAAATGCAGCATTATTTTGACAGTAGCCAGCTCCAGTAATATGGTAACCAAGATGCTGGAACTGGAATGAGGCCGCCAGCTGGGGTGCTCCAAGGGTAGCGCGCTATTGCACAGCCTCCCCAACCATTCGTGCTGAAATTCGCAGGAAGAGCCGCAACACGGGCGATCATCTTGTGACGTCACGCTTTCGATCTTTCCGCTTATCTTGTGGTTTCTTGAATCATGCGAATATCCAGGGCTAGCATTAAGCGTAAATCATTCATTCTAGTGTAAAGACCTGTCGTGGCTCAGAGGGCTGGGATACACAAAGGACTTGCAAGAATTAGAGAGAGCTTTACTATTTATTATAGATACAGAAACAGTGAATCTCATATGCCATTGCAAAATAACTTATTTTGGAACTCCCTTAATGCTGTGAAATGGACAAAATCTCACGAAGAGATGTCCTATGCCTTGACAAGATCCTCTCGGTGTCATTATCATAGTTCTTAGTGCGTGACAGTTTTGGAAGTTTCGTAAGTCGGAGAATCATCAACCCCCCTATTTGATATTCACCAGGTACAACACACAAGCTCATCCCCTCCCCTCCATATCACCGTTTCTCTATATCGTATGACTATACACAGCAGGCAGCTCAACCAGACTCTGTTGTGCAGCAGCTAGTTCATTCATTTGCGTAACTCTTAGAGTTCTTCGTCGGGAACTTGTGGTAGTGGAACTATTGGGTCTGCGTGAACTCTTACCCAACGATGGTCAAAGCATAGACTTCCGCGGGTGAATGGTTGAGAGGGCAGACTGAGGATGTTGTTCAAATCGGATTTTTCGTGCAACTGGATTTCTATTGTGGTCTAATGGAGGTGAGGATAATCGCTGGGGCTATCAATCTACATAAGGACCCCTTCACACGCCTTACTTTAGTGGGACTAGCTTGTGACGCGTTTTCGGAAACTACCCGTCGCGTGCATCAACTTCAAGCCAGGCGCATCTCCAAATCAAGACCATCAATACCACATGATGCTGAAGATCCGCTTGCACCCTCTTCACGCGTACAATGTCTGAGCCACGACGGTCGACGAGGGCGCGCGCCCGCGAGGAAGCCGCCCCCGAGACGCCAAAAGAGACGCCCGTCAAAGCTACCAAAGCGTCGCTGAAACGCAAACGAACGAGCGTCGTCGTGAAAGACTCGACGCCATCGACACCGGCTGCTGAAGGGCCACCACTGCCTCCCAAGCAGACGCTCCCACTCCGACTGCTAGAAGGCCAGCCCCTACCTACGCTCCCAGAGCCGCAACCTCTCGATCTACCCTCGAGCGAATGGCAGAACATACAACAGAGCGGAGTGCTCGAAGCATCTCTGGAGCGGTCGCGGGCAGTATGGACATCCGGCGTCAACTTCCGCACCTTCCATAAGCACTTTGTACAGCCAAAGAAGGTGGCGGAGCGGACAGATGAGGACAAGGCAAAAAACCAGAGGCAGAAGGAGCTTTTGCGCAACTTCCCTCCTATAGGCGTCGGCGCCACCGAGAAAGACAGTGTCTTCGCGCAACTGGTCATAGAGCCTCACACCTTCAACATAAAGCTGTTTGGGCCTCGCGAGGTGGTCAAGCATGTGCAGAAGAAGGCTCCAACGTCAAACTACGGTCCATGGCCGAACCACAGCCAGCACAGCCAACCCAACCAGTACACACAATACAACAATGGGCAGCCTGTCTACCAAAAACAGCCGTCGCAACCGCGGCCCCCTCCACCGAAACCTGTTCAGCAAGCCCCGCAGCCAGCGCCAACCTCAACGCCTGCCCCAGATCCTGTTATTCACATGCTGGCGGCTCGAGCTGGGACAGATCCAGAGCTGAAGGCCGTCATGAAGATTGTCGCGGCCGGGTCTGCAAGCAAGGAACAGCTCGAGTTCTTCCAAACCCACATCAACGAGTTGACGGCTATTCTAGCGAGGCAGAAGGAACAGGCAGCCAAGGCACCAAAGCCATTACCACCTCCTCCCCCACCAAAGGCACTCCCACCACCTCCAGCGCCAAAACCAATCGCAGCACCTCCAACTCCGCGACCAGTCCAGCCACTACAGCAACCACTACCACAAAATGCGCCAAAGCCATACAGCCCGACTCCACCACAGGGGCAGATGCAACAAGCACCGCATACTCAACAACCACACTCTCCGTACCCAAACAACTACCCGCCACAGCAGTATCGCCATCCCCAGCAAGCATCTCCGTACAGTGCCCCGCCCCAGAGGACATCCTACCGACCACTAGTCTTCGAGTTTGCCGAAGGAAATTCAGACAAGCTCTATTTCCCCTCATATAGCTTCATGGAATGGCTACCCAACGGATCAGGTGTCAAGATTTCTTTCCTAATCACAAAGATGAAGCCAAAGCCCGAGGCTCCTGCCAAACCACCGTCTACACCTGCTCCGAAGGCAGTCCAAACACCCGTACCCACACCAGCACTACCACCGAATGCGACACCCAGCGGAGTACAGCTGAACAGTGCAACAGCCACACCGAACCCCAACACCCCGGCAGCACTACAACCCGCTACTCCATCCACTCCGACACCCTACGTTCCCCCTCCGCGAATCGAAGACTTCGACGAAAAGAACGACATTGCCGACATTGAGTTCTATCAGCCCGTCACTGTGCTCCTCCTTACCGACGATCCCGAAATTATACGTTCACTGCCTCGCGCAGTTCGGCCGCCAGATGTGGTGGAGAAGTACATGGATGAGGTCTTTGACAAGTGCAAGCGCGCAGAGGAAACATACCTAGCATTCAGGCTGCCGAAAGATGGCGAAGATGCCCCGGAGAAGAGAGTGAGGAGTGGAGATGTTACACCTGCTGTGGCGACGCCGACACATGATTTGCTTATGGGAGGCATGGGGACGGGGATGGGGATGGGTAGTTTGTTGGAGAAGAAGAAAGCTGGACGGCCGAGGAAGAGCTTGGTGTGATTTAGCGTTCGAGGGAAGGTTAGTGGTATGTCTGGAGAAAGATTACGATTGATGAACATTGTTAGACTGTGTGTAAAAGTATTGAAGCGTCTGTAGAGAGAAGTTGAGCACTCGAGTAAAGACAACAAATGATACCCCAATACGACCTTACATGGTTTTAGTCACTACCCTCTTCCCTTCTCTCACGGACTCCTTTCCTCTCCGCACTTTCCCTGCCCTCTTCTTACGTTCGAGTGGCGCGCATAACCATCACGACTCAGCCCCACCCTATCAATTCAAAATCGCCACAACCCCACATGGCAAAGACAGTCAGCTGCTCAAGGATCTCAACGCATGAATCCCACAGCCTAGTTCAAAAAACTAGCTGCCTACTTCAGGGCCGGTAGATCTACTGTACAGCGTAGTAGCAGGGGATGAGCTATCTAGCTAGCTAGTGTTGTAGCAGGATACGACTGGGGCGATGTTTCATGTTTGCGCGGGGATAGGGTTGGACGTTGGACCAGGGATCAGCGGCACTTTGAATGGTGGCAAAGACGTTGGGCCTTAACAGGCGTTCGTTATTGAGATTCGTAGAAGAGGTTTGAAACACCTCGGTTCACCCCAGTCGGCTAAGAACGACCAACACTATACTCTATCTAAGCAAACACGAAAGGGGTAGGCAACTCTCACTTGCCGAACTCTATATTTTCGTTTCCATGCAGTCAGCTCCATGTTTCAACACACTAAGCACATGGCAAATGACACTGTGTAGTTGCAATTGAAATTCGTTTCATTGCGTGGCTAACGCCATGGGTATTTTGTTATAGACAGACAGACCATCTCGCCTTAGCGCGAGAGGATTTTTCTTTCTTTCTCCCGATATCCCCCAACCAACGCCAATAATGCAAAGCAGCAAACAGCTTCAAAAACGAAGAGAATGTGAAGAATATACAACAAGCCCGGTCCCAGACCTAAAACGTCCCCTTATGCAAAAATTGTGGTGAGCGAGTGAATGAATGTATGCCGGACATCATCATCAAACATCATGTTCCAGATCGTGACTTCTTTTAGTACCCAGCAGGCATAGCCACCCTGGGACTCGAGTACCGGGGTCGAGCAATGCGGCCGTTGTACCCACGCTTGGAGATGACACCGTTGGCACAGGTAGTGCCAGCAGCGACGTCTTGCCAGACAACGTTGCCGTTGTTGCACAGACCGAACTGCGTGGTGCCGTTGCAGACGACCGCGCCGTTGGTAGTGCATGTTGTCGAGGCACCGCCGCCCGAGGAGGGTGAGGATGGTTGTGCGGGCGTGGCCGTGCCGGGCGAGGAGGGGGTGGTTGGCTCTGCTGGCGAGGGGGCGGTAGGCTTCGCTGTTACGGTGACGAGCGTGGTCGAGGTACCTCCGACAGGTGCGGGTGCGGCGCTGGGGACGACGGCAGCAGCGCTGGAGACTGCAGGAGCTGCGCTAGAAGCACCAGGGGCGAAGACACCGCCAGGGGTGGAAGGACCGGCAGAAGGTGCGGCAGTAGCGGAGGGAGCGCCGTCAGCTGGGGACGAAGACTCAGCAGGAGTGGTGCCAGATGAAGTACCACATCCGCTGCCAGTAGGAGGCTTAAGGTCGTTTGTAGTACCCTTCTGAACAACGTCTCCAGGGTTGGGGAACTGAACAGCGAAGTTGGGCACAGATTCGCAAGAGTCATCGAGGTTGGCGACGAGCATATTGGGAAGAGCCTCGAAAGCGGTCTTGTCGCTGGCACCTCCAGTGACTTCGATGGGTGCACAGTTCATGTACAGTTCAGGCTGACCACTGAGCTTGGAGAACCATGTCCAAGCAAAGGTCGCCTTGCCGTTGGGAATGCTCGCAGGAAGCTCGAAGTCGTATGCTTGTGCCTGAGAGTCTACGCCAGGGCACCCGCCTTCCATGGACTTAATGACCTTGAAGACGGAGTTCGCGGTCGGCTCAGTGTCTAGAGTTACACTCAATTGGCAAGATCCGCCACCATGAACAGCGCTTCCTGAGAGTTCCAGTGTTTGCTTTTCTCCAACCTTCATTGCGTTCATGGTAGATACAGTGAAGCCGTTTTGAGATTTGCAGGGGTACTGCGATTTCGAGATGGGGCTGTTGTCGAGCTTGTCAACGCTGTATGGCACCGGTGACTTCATAAGAACATGAGCGTTCGCAGTGGCCAACAGGGCAGTCGCTGCCAAGAAGACTGATTGGAAAGACATGATGATGATGTTAAGATGTTCGGTCGTACAACGACTGTTTGTCAAAGAGTGTGGTGAGAAAAGAGGAATGAACTAGCCCAGCTAGATAAGAAAGAAAGCACTGCAAATGCGAAGAATGTCGAAGCTGCAAGAGAATGGCTGTGATGAGGACATAACTGAGCGGCTATTGCAGTCTTTTATACGAATGTCACGACATGGGATATCAACCGCCACCAGAACCTCACCATAAATCCCTCGACGATCCCCAAATCAAACGAACCGTCTGGACGATGACAACTCGAACGTAAAACAACGGACATGGGAGACGTGGATGCCCCACCATGGCGAGCGTCTACCGTGTGAAACGGGAGGTCCAGGTCGACTAAGGCTCTGAGCCAAAGGAAATACGGGAAAGGCGCAGGGTTGACGCAGGTAAATCATGCCTCGACGTCTAAGTAGGAAGGCACTGGACGCCATAAACTCGAGGATACCATGTTGTGGTGTTTGGAGCTCAGGAGAGGTTTCGTTTCAATGTCCCATCCGATCAGTCATTGGTTGGAGCTGAGTCGCTTAGCGGGCCGGGGGAAAACCCGGACCCCTGTGTTTTATGCTGCGTCGCAGCTCTGACCTACTCACCCCTGCGCTTCACGACCGATTGGTCGACCGCTTGCTGTCTCTTGTACGCCGTTGATTTTCTGTGTCCACGTCTTGCGCCTCCGCGCTTGTTCCCGAGGCTTGTTTACCTCTAACTCCTAGATCGCGTCCGTCACTATTTTTCCTCCGGCAGAGCCAGAGACTGGCTACAGCAAAGCGCCTGATGTTGATCATGACCTCCGTTCCGTTGCGGGCTTCAAGTCGGGAGGGTGTGCCCCTGTATGTTGCTTGGCCTTAGCGTCCTAGGTCACGTCCAACGTAACGTCGGCAGTGCACTTTACTACGCCCGGCCGTCATTGTTGGGGTTAAGGTGAACACTGATTTGCCTATGCGTTTCAATCCTCGTTCAATCGAGATCTGGTGACGGAATCCTTCCTTGAAATGCATTGCTGAAGACGACATGCTCCGCCAGCAGCTACCTCACACTGCAACGACAGACGGATATTTGAAAGGTCGGACCGAGGAGATGCTTTCATGCTGGAATGAGCCGAGCCATGTTCAGCAGTAGAGGCGACCTCGTTCCAACTTGCGCAAAGGCACACCGGCTGAAAAGGCAATGTGCCCAATGTCTTCTTCACCGCGAACATCTCCGACGTGTACTTCAACATCTTTTAAGAGCCTTGCGCGTTCCATTGCATCCAGCATCGTTCCACCGCGCGGTATTTTGACCCATGGATTCTCATATGTCATGCTTGAGACGAATCCAAACAGCTCGGGCCCAAGTGTTCGATGCTTGAGTATCAACGCGACGGCTCCGGTGATAAAGATGACAATCGACGATGCCATCAATAGTGAGAGCCATGCAGAGTTACAGGCAAATATCTCTTCGGTGCTTGTGACTTTCGCCGTTGTTGTCGCGCCTATGAATGGAGAGTTACTGCTCTGCACCGCCGTATCGAAGATCGGCCACCAGTCGAAGAAAGAGTTGTCCGTCGCAGAGAAGTTAGCTGGGAGATATTTGTTGATATCAGTGACGGGCAGCGTGTCTGGCCCATAGAGGGATAAGTTCTTGGACAGGCTTCCGAAGTACCCGGTTGGTTGAGTCGTGAGTTGGTAGTAGGTATTCAGCACCAAGCTCAGTCGCCGGGAGAAAATCTCAGGCTCAATCAGGGATACGTTCGTATACGCAGTGTCTTCAGTAAGATGGCCGGCCTGCTGTACAAATGGGAAGGAGGAAGTGTTTGCTAGGAATCGCTCCGTTGGACTCGATCCAACGCTGAAGGCAACCGCGATCGGGAATTGTTCTGCGAAGCCTTGCATGACCAGACCATGCTCGAAAGCTGTGAGTGCTGAAGGCCTTGTGTCTGTGAGCGACTTCCTGACTCTCTTGGTTGCACACTGTCCACCATCACACTCTACCATTGCCTCGACATGCTTCTGGGCCAGCTTGCAACGCGCGATGTTCAACCCGAACTCCCCGCTCTCTACAGTGGTCGCGTACATAGAGGTATATATGAGCTCCCGCTGAGTCTCGGCCTGCTCCTTACTTAGACGAGATGAATTGTAATGACCGACAAATCCATCCAGACGTCCCAGTAGGGTTTCGTACATGGGATCCTCGGGAACCCAGGGTGAACCGAGGTTGGTGTCGATAAAGAAGGACGCACTTCGGCCTTTCGATGGCTCGAACGGATTGTTTTTAGATTTATTGAGCCATACCTGGCCGGGAACAAGGTCGTCAAGTTTCGCAAAATCCGTTCTGCCGTTGTTGGTGTTATTGACCCCTGGGTAAGGCGTTTGAGCGAAGCGTCCACATTCCACTGTGAGGTATGTCGATTCGACTGTGAAGTTCGACTTGTCGGTTGATGGAAGTCCGACCACTGGCAATCCAACCAAAGATGAGTAAAGCTCTGGTTCTTGTATCTGAGGAACAACCACCCAGCCTTCCGCGTCCGACGTGGTACTGTTAAGATACTCTAAATTGGGTATCTTGACGTTTCCCCAAGGATCTCTTGGTCCAGTCTTGGTCTCCACAGGGGCCAGTAATGCCGCAGTATACAAAGCTCCTGCGTCGGCGAACTTTCCACTTCCCACGTAGGTTGAAGATAGCCCCCACATGGTCCCCCCTGGCCCAGTTGTCGTATAGCGGAGTTTGGTGTCTGAAAAACTATTTCGATTATGCCTCTCCATCAACCGAAGAGAAGCTTGGCCTCCAAGGGGTGACAAAGCCCATAGGAAGAGCAGATTAACACCAACTAAGGTGAGGCGTTGCATGACTAATTGGCTCTCGATGGTCCCCCACACGGATTGGCTAGCCATGAGCAGTTCCAGTGTCTGGTATACGAGTTAGCTGCGGACTCATATTCCTTACCGGCTTAGCTAGGCTTTTGAGGAACGCTTGCGAGTGAGAGCAAAGGTAGTGACATACGCTGATCTTTGTGCCTTTCTCTGCCAGATATCGAGCGACCATCTTCATACTTCGTCCACTGATGGCAGCAAAGACGATTGGAAACATTGTAGGGCCCTGTTTGCATCAGTGTGACGTTCCCTAGTATTTAGAGAGACTAACGAGGTCCATGGCAAATTCGACCTTTTTGCCGAATGCCGAACCTTTAGTAGGCTTGCCGTTGAGTGTGATGACTGCGATTCCGAGAACTATCAGATGTTAGGTGCTTTCAATCGAACGGCTTTCAATTGGACCTACGCATGAAGTATATCGGCAACAATACCAGAAGAAGGTCACCGACTCCGTAAACATATGACAACCAGGTATGTTTTTTAAGCGGCCGAGCTTCCTCAGGCCAACTCGGCACTCGATCAACGGTTGTTACCAATGTCTTTGACTTTGTTGCCACTGACGGCTGAGTCGTTTGGTCCAATTCCTCCACAGTCGAGCCTAGGACATGTCGTCGGAATGGGTTCCATCGCGAATCCATGCTCGTGTTCATTTTTGACAATGTGTTCCTGCACGCCAAAAATTTCTAGATCGTAAAGAATGAAAATGTGGCTGATAGTTCGCGACGAGCGAACGCATGTCTTTTGGACGCCAGCATGTGGCACAGCCATAGCGAATCCATAGAGTTTCGCTATGAATAACCCTTCGACAGGAGCGCGCTTATGGTGGTGCAATGGGAGATGAGGGGTGCTCCCAGCGAATCGGCTAATGCGTGAAACTCGAAGCGCCGATGTGAGCCTCAGCCCCCATACCGACGGTGCGGATCATGCCGAGCAACGAAGGCGATTTCAATGCCGGCGATGGAGGGTTTATAGGAAGAGTAGTGATGCGTAAGATGGCCAATGTGGGTTGTACAAGAGCATAGCGCAGATGCTGAGGCTAGATCGCTGGCGGGAAGGCACAACCACATTGCCAAGCAGATTCGGAGACCTCAAATCAACCACCTCAAACCTGCATCATTCCTCGCATTCCGTTCAAAAGATCGCAAAACCTTGTCCTCCTCTTTCCTGATACATTTTATGGACCGCGGTAAGCTCTAGAGCCTTGAAGTGCATCGACCACTCTTACACATGCGTCTTTAAACAAACGTCTCTATATCATAACTTTCAAACACCAGTAACGGTCTGCATCTTCGAGACCTGTCTGCAATATCAGTCTGCAATATCACACTGGTCTCTTATCGCATTCATGGGATACGAGAATCTCACTTCGAGGCTCAACTACAGATGCATCGCGCATGCGACAGAAGCACGTGGCGCCTACTCAGACATCGCATGACACATCGATATGTGAGATCCGGATCCCAAGGCTTCTTACCTAGTGAATATTTACCGACGGTCTATAGGAACTACTAGTTCTATGAAGTTATCTCCCTGTTATTAGTATGCAGAACATTTCTCGAAGATGCGATGCTCCTCGTTCAGCTTCAGCCTCACTTCCGAAAAGTGCAGGTAGAGCCGCATCGTCGGTCAGTCAGCGTCCGCCCGAGGCTTCCACAACGAGGCGCAGACCATGCGACCTACCGATACAAGACAAGTCATCCCAAACGATGCGTCGTATGAGAGATAGTTTCTGCAGCTGAGCACAAGAGAACAAGTGCAACAGTCACAGCGAAATGTGATCAGATCCGAAGTGGTTGCCTGACCGGTGAACTTTTGTCACGCAAAATGTTGTGCTGAGTACATGCTCTCGTCTTCTCTTATTTCTCTCAAAGGTTTTGTAAGATCTTACTGACGCTTGACTACGTCGATCATTGACTACGAAATGAAAGAAGAAGCTGAAGCGGCCGTGAACACAGTAAGTTTCTGAACATTTCCCGTGCCTACTATTACTTCAGATGTAAACTAAGCTTATACAGGCGAAGGCTGTGTTGCAAGATCTAGTTGTGGTCGTCTCGCTGGTCCGGACGCTGACGGATTCTTTTGGGTCCGCAAGCGATCTGTACCGCAAACTCAAGCGAAAGTCTAACGCAAGAAATGGCGATGACGAGAAGGAGCTGGAAAGCCAATATCGTCAACCATCTCGAAGTCGTCGCTACCTTCCAGGATGGGGTGATTCGAGGAAAGAAGACTACAGCGACAGCGACGAGGAGCTCATCTGCACATCATCAATTCAGGTCCGAGCTGAGTATGACCGTGGATATCGAAAGCTGGGCGAGGCTTTCGCCCGTGGTGATTGTGCGTACATAATCTAGGATATGAGGTCTGTTCTGAGTCAGATTACTGACAGAATACAGTAATCGCGCAAAATCAACTTCAGTCACAGATCATACAGCTTCAGCAAACGTTGCTCAATATCCACCAAGATCTGCTACTGAGCACCTACATCTCACCATCATCTTCACATTCGCACCTTCTCCGCCTCATTCAAACGACGCGTACAGCGCGGGCGGCTTCCATCTTAGCACTGAACATGCAGTACCAACGGATGCTGCCCCCTGTTCGCCAAAGATCACCCGACCCCTTCATTCCTGGAGCTTTCCCGTTACCAATGAGAGGGCATCATGAAGACCACCACACTATTGGAAGACGAAATTCGACGAGGAGGAAGAGGAGGGATAGCGCCAGCGTTTGTTCTGATTCATCGAGTGCATTAGAGATGCCGAGACCAGAGCCACTGCCAACACCACGACCGCACGGTAACAAGCTTTTCTGCATATATGCCCGAGACCTCCAACACAGTCCACGTCTTCCTCTGGCAGACAATTACAAAGCTGGTGGAGATAATATGTGTCCATTTTGTCGCTCATACATCGCCACACGGCCTGGCAAAGCATGGGAGATCGTCGCAGACAGCGGCATGAAGTTCGATGAGCATACGAGCATGCTGTCGCGCACATTTCAGGTCAACAACCGGTTTGTGATCAAATGTCACCGCGAAACAGGAGGTTTTGCATGCGTGCTCTGTGCACGGTTCAAGAAGTCGGATACTGTGTGTAGAAAGATTGAGGCGCTGATGGAGCATTTATGGAAAGAACACGCGAGTGAAGATTTGGAGAAGGATGGGGATATCACGGAGTGTTAGATTTGGTGTCAGTGTTTCGATGATACCCCTTGGCGCAATACCTCTGAAGCGTTCCATTACCGTACTGAATAATTTCGACACAGATTAATACAATAGCGACCTTAGAACTTCGCAACAATATCCACATCGCCCTCAACACCTCTAATTTCCAACCCTCCTCTCTTACTCTTCTTGGCATCACAGGTATACACACTTCCAAAATACCATCTATGTGCATCAATATCCATCAGCAACCACGCCATATTACCCTTCATATTCGTAGCACCTTCGTATACCTTCATATCTCCCGCCTGTACATCCTGCCTATTCGGCTTATTGATGTAGTACTCAGGACTAATATGCACATAGCCCATAGTCAGCAGTGGAAGCTTGGGCACAGGATCATTCCAGTGCGTCACTCTATAGTTCCCACCAGGCTGGTTCGTAATATACGAGCTAATTTTGCTTCCTCCAATTCTCGGAGAGCCAAAGTTGTACAGTGCAACGGCGTACCCGTTATTCCGCAGTTGCGCAGCTGCGAGCGTGGCGATAGCGGCACCGAGAGAGTGGCCAGTTACCGCAATCTGGTAGCTAGGATAGGTGGTCGATGCCTGCTTAACGGCTGGTGTTACGCGGTCTCGTGCGTCGACCCAGGAGTTCCAGAAGCCGTGGTGCGCAGTGCATCCGGAGCAGATGTCGGTGGTTATGGTGTCGAAATCTAGGTTTGTGCGCCAGGCGTCGATGGAGGTGCTGCCGCGGAAGGATACGACGATGAGCTGGTTGGTGTGATCGACTGCGACGAAACCTGTTACGTCGGTGGTGGTCTCTGTGCTGGTAACTTGTTAGTCTTTCTGCAGATATTAGATACACGGCATATGCGTGTAGTTCACTTCGGAACATTGTACGGCAGACTTACCGACTGTACTCAATCACAGTGGATGAGTCTGCATCCTGAACGAGTGGACAGTTGCCAGAGGGGCATTCTATCTGATCGCCAGGCGAGTTGTAGTTGTTTGCGCAATAGGCTGCTGAAGAATACTGCTCCATCAACTTGAATCTACCGAGAAGATCGGCCGCGATTCCTTATAACTGTTAGCCTACACCGTCATCAAGGACAGTTTCAGATCTGATTGTCATACCTCTCTCCTGAATGAGTGGTGCGGCATTGCTGGTAAGAGCACCAAGCAGTGCAGCGAAAAAGAGTGACGAGAAAGAAACCATGTTGTGAATGAACGACGAGTTTGAAAAGAGAGACTTGTACAACGAAAGCGAGGGGTGTCAGAAACCACAAAAGACGTTCAAAAGGCTCGATCGGGTCTTCATATACATCCACAACACTTCCTCACTCATCGCAAGTGCTCGTTTCGTCCTGCATTTTGTCGCGCAAACCCATGTCTCCATTTCCACAAGAAGGTAGCCCGGCCGCCACGCTACGTCCCGCACCTCCCGTTTCTCTTTGCGAAAGAGTATGTTGCAGAAATCATTGGAGGGCGCGTATATCATGAGGCTTGCTTGTCACTTGAGCTTGTCACGGTGGGAAAGGGGTTCTGTGATATTATTGGCTGGGTGGAGAAAGGTGACTTGTGGGTCGGCGTCTCGACGCGGCACCAGTTGCACATTCTATTTAGAGCCAATCGTGCCGGTGTCATTTAGACGGATATGTGAAATAGCACATATACCGGTTGGACGTTGCTGGGCGTATACGATCTCTCGCTAATTTCGGAGGCGTCTGAAGCTTCTGTTTTGAGCATCTCTCGGCACGATGCCTTTGACAGCATCAAATGTACAGGATGCGTCCTAGGATAACTGAACATTACCATTCACCTCATGGGTTATGGAGTCTTAGGCCATGGTTGAGGGTGCCTCTTCCCAACCTAGAGAGAGGCAGAGGATAGGCGATAAAAAATTGTGTCTTCTTCATTCACACGGGAGGGAAGGGAAGCTTTCCTGACTGGAGATTGTTGATGAGGAGCCAGCACCGACGAGATGTCTACAAGATTCAAGTTAGCATTAGGCAACAGCAAGAGTAACATGGTAATCGTACGACTTGGTCGGATCGGAGGATAGAATGTACCTATATTCCGTACCGCCGCTCGTCTTCTCCGAGCCAAAATGAAGGGAAACAAAGGGGTATCTGGCGAATCATATTAAACACAGGTCTCCCTTAACCTAAGTTGATCATTCACTAGCTTTTTACAAACCTTTTCTTGTCGGTTTCGGTCGTAAGAATACCACAGGCCGTAGTCAGGACGACGCACGGACGACGAGGCGGCTGTAATGGGGGAATTCGCGCGGCCCTCTAAATGCCGTCATGACTTTAACGCCGACATGCGCGAAAGATAACTTTGCGATGAATTCCTCATGCTATACTCCCCACGTCCCGTGCTGATTTTGCCTCACTCTAGACAGCCATGATACATGGCTTGTCTGCTCTTCGAAGAGCGCCTGCACAATATGCTCCTTCCCAGCTGCTAACATGGAGCTTCGCCGGCACGCGATCATACCGGACACCGCTCGTCCGCCGCCTGCAAACGCAAGCATGGGAACCTCTACGGCCTCCAAATCCCGCAGACCTCCCTAAACCGAGACTGCGAAAGATCAAACCGCCATTCACCCGCCGAAAATGGGTGCGCCGCCTCGCTGTCTTCTCTGCGCTGCTCGGCACGGGATACCTGATTGACACGCAATTCTACGCCTCGTCCATAACGCGCAGTCTACGGTGTTTCAAGACCGGGCTTTTGATCGGTATTGACTACAAGATCAACTTTCGTCCGCACCCACCGCTGGCGAATAGTATCGAGGATCTGCACGCGAGGAACGCGCAGCGGATATTCGATCTACTGCGTTACAATGGCGGACTATACCTGAAAATTGGCCAGGCGATTGCCATGCAGAGCGCCATCCTGCCACCGCAGTTTCAGAAGATGTTTGCCAAGATGTTCGACGACGCGCCACAGAATGAGTGGTGGGAAGTCGAGAAAGTCATCCGAGAGGACTTTGGGAAGAGCCCAGAGGAAGTGTTTGGTGTGAGCTTCACAAAAGAAGAGGGCAAGGGCATAATGGAGAAGACGGCAAGAGCTAGTGCGAGCGTGGCGCAAGTACATTGGGCGAGACTCGCGGACGGAAGGGAGGTTGCGATTAAGATCCAGAAGCGGGAGATTGCGTCACAGGTCGGATGGGATCTCTGGGCTTTCAAGGTCGTGGCCAAGGCATATACCTGGTGGTTCAAGATCCCCGTGTACACCTTGGTGCCGTACATCTCGGAGCGCCTGATGCTCGAAACCGACTTCGAAAACGAAGCGGACAATGCCGAGGAAATGAGGCGCCTGGTATCTGGCGAGAAGCGACTGAACGGCAGGGTCTACATACCACAAGTCTACCGGGAGCTGTCGAGTAAGAGAGTCATGACCGCAGAGTGGATCGAAGGCGTCCGGCTGTGGGATAAGGAGGGCATTCAAAATAGCTGGAAAGGCGGATGGCGTCGGGGAAGCCCAGGCGCAGGTGGAAACAAATTGCCTCCCATCCCTAAGGGTAACACCAATATTGATACAAACGCACCAGAAGATGCCCCGAAGCATGACTTTTACAAGCCCGACCGCAACTCGTGGCGAGGCAGAGACGGCAAAGGCGGCCTCGGTGTCTCCCTCAAGACAACAATGAACACCATTGTCGACCTCTTCTCTGCGCAAATGTTCCTTTGGGGTATCGTTCACTGCGATCCCCATCCCGGAAACATATTCATCCGCCGACTACCCAACGGACAGCCCGAAGTCGTCCTCATCGACCACGGGCTCTACATCCGGATGAGTCCCGAGTTCCGACACCAGTACTCGCTATTCTGGAAGTCATTGCTCGCCTTCGACAACGACACAATCAAAGAAATAGTAACGAGCTGGGGCGTTGGACACGCAGATATTTTTGCCTCGGCGACGCTCATGCGACCGTACCAAGGTGGTGATAACAGCGTGTTGAACGAACTCAAGAAGGACAGCAAGGGCAAGGACCAGGCAGAGAGGGCTTTCGAAATGCAAGCCAAAGGCCGCGACGCCATTAGGCTCATCCTTGCTGACGAGAAGAAATGGCCTCGCGAACTCCTATTCATTGGCCGCAATCTGCGTATCGTACAGGGCAACAACCAGTTCCTCGGCTCGCCAGTCAACCGTATCAAAATCACGGGCTTATGGGCAAGCAGAGCGTTGACTGAAAGTAAGGATCTAGGCGTTGGCGAGAGGTGGGCGAATTGGGTTAAGCATTTGAGGTTTAGAGCTGTACTTGCGCTCAGTGATGTGGTGTTCTTTTGGAGCAAGGTTAGACAGTGGGTGGGTGTAGGGAGGGGAATGGAGGATGATATTGAGCAGAGGATGAAGGTCATGGCGAAGGACTTTGGCGTTGAGCTAAATCATGGCGTCTTTGAGGGCTAGATTTGGCGGTGGCGTATTGTGTTGAGCTACTTGATTCCCCTCATAGGCGACGTCTACTATGTATCATATATTCACTTACACATGAACCTGTTCAACTCAGGGAAAGCTCACTCGCGATAATTCAGTGTAATGTTCACTAATACCATGTGCTTACGTTCCTCGAACATGCCGAGGTCCAACAACGCGAAATGATAACCTCGCTCACCTATTGCGCCAACCACCATCAGCGTCACTTTCAACACCAGGAGATTTGCTTCTCTCCAAAACACTGATCACTAATTTCCACCAGCCTTCACCACCTACCTATGTACCTACCTAGCTGACTCGAATCAACCCCAAACTCCTCCACCCCGGATTCCTCTAGCGCTATCGGCCGAACCGAGGCCTGTATAAGCGGGCGTTTTTGCGGGGAAAGCTTACTCACTATTCGCGACATCAAAAGCAGCAACTACGTATCGTGATTTTCTAGTCTTCTCTTTACATATTCACTACAGAAAGAGAAAGGAAAGAAGAAGAAGAAAAGACATAAAGGGCGATACCTACTAGAGTAGTCGTGATCCAAGTAATTAGGAAAGAGCTAGGGAATAAAACATACAGTACAAGTACGAGTAGAAGCAACTATGGCGTCAAACTCAGAGGCATATCCGGATATTAAATTCGAAATCAAGGGACAAATTGGAATTATCAGTGTATGTTACATACGCCCATCCCCTCTCCCCTCATTCTAACCACCCACCAACAGTTCAACCGCCCCCAATCCCTCAACTCCTTCGGCGGCTCCCTCATCCCGTCGACCATCGCGGCTCTCCGCGCTCTCAACGAGCACCCCTCCACCATCTTCACCGTCCTAACCGGTGAAGGCCGCTTCTTCTCTGCCGGCGCGGATGTAAAAGGTATTGCGAGTCTCAGCGAAGTAAGTGGTTGTTTTTAAGAGAACTTGGGGCGCTGATGAGATTTTTGAAGCGGCGGCTGATGGCAATGCGCAGCCGACCGAATATCGGAATGTTGCGGAGAAGAAGTTGGGGTTTTTGGGGAGGTTTGGGTACGGTGAGTATTAAATTCATTATTTTTTTTTTTGCACTGGACTTAGGTTTGAGAGGATGAGGGAAGATGGGGGGTAGAAGGAGGACGACCTTTCTATCCATCATCATCATCACACACATCTTCCGTACATCCAAAGCACAACCGCATACATAATACATACCCTCAGTCTACTAACTCTATTCCAACAGCAACCGAACTCCTCCGTTCCATGATCGACCACAAAAAAGTCCTCATCCTCGCCCTCAACGGCCCGGCCGTCGGCGGCGGAGCAGCTTGGTTCCCTGGCATCGCAGACATCGTCCTCGCCTCCAACACCGCCTGGTTACAATGCCCCTTCTCGGCCCTCGGTCTCGTCCCTGAGAACGGCTCCGCCCTCTCCTTCGCGCAATCCATGGGCATCCACCGCGCCAACGACTTCCTCATGTTCGGCCGCAAGCTAACGCCCCAGGAACTACTTGCCTCTGGTATGTACAATTATGTGTGGGATGTGACGGGCGCGGCGTTTCAGGAGAAAGTTTTGGGGTTTTTGGAGGAGCAGCTCAAGGTCAATGATGGGAAGAGTATGATTGAAATGAAGAGGTTGCAGAATGCACCGATTAGAGATGCGAGGTTGATTGCGGTGGTGAATGCTGTGGATGCGCTTGCGGAGAGGTTTGTTGAGGATGCGCCGAAGAAGCGGTTTGAGGAGAAGAGGAGGGAGTTGGAGGAGAAGAAGAAGAGTCGGGCGAAGATTTGAGGATTGTTAATGTAGATGTGTGTTTACAGCAGATGCAATGGCAAACAGTCAGAGTAAGATATCAACAGTTTGAAATTTGCACACAACGTTATTTTCAGCTTCCCTTCAGTCCACCTTCACAAATCATCTGACTCGACATCTTCCCGTACCAGGACACTGGCCACCACCTTCCACCGCTCCACCAGAAACGCACAGCGCTTCCTTGCCTATTCACCCAAGTCCGTGTACAGAAAGCGAGGTGTCGGAACGGCGTGATCTAAGAAGTACTAAACAATGAGAAAGGGTATGCGCATTCTTAACAAACAGCAGTAAGGGTATGAAGAAAAGGTACACTAAAAAGCTCAATAACATAGGAGAGGTGTATTTGGGGTATTGGTATGGGTCGTCGGGCTATGTTCGAAATAGAAAACGCAAGGAGATGCTTCGCTAAGTCCAGAGATGGTGCTTCCCGCTTGAGTATGCAGTATCCAGTAAATGTTGCCCAGCGATAAATTGAATGGAGAATGAGTGGCGTGGCAAAGATGTTCCAGCGTCGAAGCTCTCTATGACGATATCCAGTATGCGCTCATAGTGCCACCAGGTCATACGTCTGGGTCCGAATTAGACTTGGGTGGACAGAGTCGACGTCAGTCCATGTCCCCCAACCGTGCTGACAATTTTTGCCCGTCATTAAAACTCAGCGGTTCGCTGTTGGCGATACTCGCGGCTGCCTGCGCTTGAGGCCCGGCCATTTTGCGTCGGGACTGTCAATTGTTTCATTGCTGGGCCATCCGAAGTCACAACACGTCGCCTGCTGTTCCCCTTCTCCAAGCGTTGGGTCCTCCAGCCCTCGTACCACTGTTCTCGACTAGTCTCGCGGAGCTCAGCGCGCCACTCGCTGAAGACACTCTCCCTCAGTCTGACGAAATCGCAGTGCTCTGGGTTGTAGGGATCCGCAAAGCCCCATGGGAATCTGCGACCAACAACCTCAGGCTCGTAGGGATCTGGCGAAATGATGCTGAGAGGCAGAAAAGGGGTCTCTGAGTCTTCGCTTTGGATGGCTGCCGAGATAGCCGATGGCTTGCGGCTGTGACTTTTCCTGGCGCTCGGCGGGGACGTGGGAGGTGACTGTGACTTCGAAGACGAGTCTGACGAGGCGATCGAGCGTGCAGCTTCAGAAGATGAACGCTCAAGAATCTTGTTGAGGACGTCCGGTTTGTCGTCACTCTCGGAAGACTGAGCGTATTCGTCCTCGTCTCGCTCGTCTAGTCGGTCGGGGTCTTCGTCGTCATCGAGGTCGAGGTTCAGAGCCTCGAGCGGGTCCAGCTTCGCTCGCTTGATCGTATCCCACACCGTCTTCTTCAAATGGCGCATATGCGCGCCAGTGATGGTATCCGCCTTGCTGATGACTGGAATGACAGTCGTCTTGCTCTGCAGCTCCCGAAGGACGTTGAGGTCCAGGTTTTCATCCAGACCTCCAAAGATACCACTGCCAACCCTTGCACCATTCGACTTCTTGCGAGCCTCTGTGATGTTTGTGTCCAAGCGTGCGGGATCCAGTATGAGGAACACGCAATGAATATGGGTGTCCTTGACGCCGGGGGCACGGACAACCTTCTGCTCCTCACTGAAGGTGTCTTCGAACTTGGACTCGAGGAAGGAGGTGATGATGGGCAACTGGAAGTCGACAATGTTCTTCTCCAGGCCTTCCGAATCCCAGAGCGTGACTCCAACCCTCTCGCCATCGACTTCGGTCTCAAGATATTCGGACGTGAAGGGCGAGTCCTCACCACCCACAGCGGTGGCGGGCGGAGACGGCGTGTGTGGTCGCTTCCTGGTGGGGAGCGCGAGCGCAGTGCGAAGGAAGTCAATGAAAGAGGACTTGCCGCAGCCCTTGGCACCAATGACGAGGATGCTGTATGCTTGTTAGCTTGTGTCTTTTGCCCGTAGTATTTGTTGACATACTTGAACGGCGTGGGATCCTTCCTCCTCCGCACACGGCGAGGGCTGTTAACGGTGCTGTGCTGGCTACTGGCGTAGCTGTAGCGACCGCGATGGGTCATGCTCTCCGTCCTGGGGTAGGGATCGTAGTCCATGTAGGAGGGCGAGCTGCCGGGCATGGGCGGTGCTACGGCGAGGTTGGGGTTGGGTGGCATTCTGCTCCCTCGATCGACGCTGGGTCGGCTGAAGTTGTGGCTGGTGTGATTGTAGTGGCCGGCCTGGTTGGAGACGATGGCGACAGAGTCAGGGCGGGCGCTGTCACCTCCAAAAGTCTCGATCTGGGGAAGAGCCGAGTGCGAAGGGAGGCGGGGCGGCTGCTTGGGGAGCATTGCAGCTTCACGCTGTCTGCGGAGAGCCTCCTCCTGGGCAAGAGCCTTCTGCTTCTTACTCATCTTGCCGCCTGAAGTGCTTCGATTGCTGCTGCCGCGTAGAAAATTGAAGCTCGATCTGCGTGGCGTTTGTTGATCGCCGTTGGCGTTGGACTGCGCTATGGAAGGACGAACAGATGGATCGGGCGACCCGTCTTTCGGTAGCGATGAATTGGGCGGAATGGGGGATCGGTTGGGAGTGGTACTGGCCATGATGGCGGGCGGGCGGGTCTAATTATCACTGGCCGACCGTGTTCGCGCGCGTGTAATCTTAGCAGATGAGAAAGGAATGCAGCTGCGCGACGATGGGGCGTCTGGCTGGGTTGCACTCTCCTGTCGACGGCACAGTAGAAAGGAGAGAAATTGAAGGGAGAAGCTGCTGCTTGGGCTGACCAGGTTAGCAGCTGCTCCGACGCGCATCTCGGTGGACCTTGCGGAGTGAATGGCCCAGGGTCTAATTAACTTACGTTAGGCCCGCTCTACTACTGCAGGAACGGCGATGTGGGCCAAAGGACATGTGGACCCCAGGTTTGTGAGATTGATGTTGCCGGCGCTGCAAAACGAGAGAACAGACAGTTCGACGTGGTCAGATCAGCCACACACTCGAAGACGGTGCGACACGTCTGGGGGAGAAGTAAAGTTGGCACAGCAGCGGCCCAATTGGCCAGTGCCTCCTCGACGGCTGCTCGTCGGCTGGGGAGCGGGAAACAGCCCAAGGTCGCGACTGGGTTGGCACGGCCGAAATATAAATGCGAAACTGCAGCGCCGTCCACGACAGCGACAGAACACAGCCTCTAATTCGCTATGCAATGCGTCTTGCTCCCAGGGCGGGCACGAGTCTGGTACGCGACACTTTCGTGTACTCGTCAGACACAGCGTTTGGTCGCTGCAGCGGCAGTGGAGCCGTTGTGCTGACGGATTAAATCCGCGATTGCGCCATGCACGGAAAAAGGGGTACCCGCTAGCTGGCGATGATCCTACGATGCAGGCGAAGGGCTGCAGAAGGAAGAAGAAGCCGGGAGCTGCAACAAGCGGCGCATGAACGCCATTTTTGATCCATCACATTGATCCGGGGAACATCCACCATTTCTTGTTCCAGAAGGTGTCCAATAGCGCAGCGAGGAAGTTATACATGTTCGATACTGGCGTCACCATGCCTTCCGCATGTAGCTATACACGTCTCCGTGCGCTGCCTTGCTCCTGCCTTGCTCGCATGCCCCGAAGTCTACTGGACATAGGTATGACATCTTCAACTCGCTATGGTGAGCTTGAACACGTTGTTACATAGGCTTCCGGACGCTACTACTACCACGGTGTTTACTCCGCCTCGCGGCCGCCTGTCTATCGATATCGTCCCGAATCCACACTCGTATAGTCCACTGCTTTTATTCTCCGGCTAGCACAGCGTTACGGATTCGACCGCTCCTAACTCAAACCTTACTTATGTCGTTCCTGCCAATTATAAAGCCTCGAAAAGTGGGTAACAAAAGAAGGGTAAAGGATATTACTCAACGTACCACAAATCAAGGACATTCACTTTCATTAATCAACCTAAAGAAAACAGAAAACAAGAGATCCAGGTAGCGATGAGTAGAAGGTGAGTAGGTGGCACAGCTCTGAGGTAGACGTCCAAGTAGCCGGGTCCGATCACGTGAGTGAGATTATGTACGACTGTAGGATTCAAACGTTGGCTACAAGTTGACTACGCACAACATCCACGTCCACCCGGCGTTTTAGTCCGGCTTCAGCCAGAATACACTATCATTACATCTTTCATACTGCCTTTACCCATCCTTGAATCATGGGTACTCGTCTGAACCTATCATAACGGACTGAATACGTTGCCAATATTAGTGCTTACCGGCCCGCCTAGCCAAGATACCTCAACTGTTGGCCTATCGTGGTACAAATGGTTTTCTGACCCGAGTAACTTTTCATCTTTGACATTGTCATCTGTTAGTTTCGTTTCGCCGTCTCAGAGTTTACAACAAGCCCAACATGGGGCTTTTCAAGGATCATGCTATCGTCTTCACCATAGCATCTCTTCTGGCCGTCTGGTTCGTTAGGAACGTCTTCACGGTCTTGCAAGAACGCAGGAAGCTTCAAAAACTTGTGAGTTGCGCTTTCAATCGTCCTCGTCCTCTCTCCATTAGCTCCACTTGTTGTTAAGCTAGGCTACGTGGGCAATGAGGCTTCGCTAGCATTCAGAACGCATATCATGTGTCGACTTGCTAATAACTTCCAGCCTGGTCCGCCTTTTAATCTATTACTGGGCAATCTTATCTCGGTGGGCAAAGTGGCCATGAAACTTCCACAGCGCGCGCATCCCCACCTTTTGGTAGCCTCTTTGATGCGAGAATATGATCTACCGCCTGTCTTCTACATGGATACCCGACCGGCGGCAGGCTTCACTATAATGATTGTTGCGGACCCGTAAGCCTGAAAACTCCCATGAACCTCAGAATGCTGCTAAAGTATTACAGAGAGGTGGCTCGGGAAATCTCCGAATCTGGGCTCCCAAAACATTCGTCCCTTACGCAGGTCATCGAGCCGTTGGCGGGGAAAAGGAACATGCTATCAACGGAAGGACAAGTCTGGAAGAAATGGAGGAGCGTCTTCAACCCCGGATTCTCTGTCCAACAAGTCATCAGCCAAGTGCCTGTCATTGTTGAGTGCAGTGAGGGATTCATCAAAATCCTCAATCAGCATGCGTTGGCAGATAGAGTCTTCAGACTAGAGGAAGAGACAACCAAGATCACAATCGATGTTATTGGCCGAGTGGTTTGTGACCACGATTTCAAAACTCTTACCACGGACAACGAATTCATGCAGACGATGAGGAAAACTCTCTCTTGGATGCCGGATTGTATGAAAGCCCATTATGCAAACTGCATCTGAGACACACACTGACTTTGTACACCCATATTAGCGCAAACTCTGAACCCATGGCACCGCAATCACCCACTACGACCTATTATGTGGAAGTACTACAAGTGGAAGATGGACAAGTACGTCGGAAAAGTCCTCGATGAACGTTTCGCTGTTCGAGATGCGAGTCTTCCAAAGAAAGCGAAGAAGAAGACAGCCATTGATCGTAAGTACAGATGCGTTTCCCAATCAGGGATGTTTCGCATATACCTGGTGTACTTCGCACAGTGTTTCAGATGGCAAAACACTTCGCAAAACTGCGTAAAGTACACTAGGAACATGTAACCTTCACTCACTTGCTTTTAATGGCTTTCTTTCTCCGCCTTCACATTGTCATTTGGCTGATTCTACCGCCGTAGTCGCTCTCGAGGCATATTTCAAGGAGAACGGCCAGGATGTTGATTCTCAGGAGGTCACAATGGATGCCGAGTTCCGACGGTTCGCCATTGACAACCTGCTCATCCTACTATTCGCCGGGCATGACACAACGGCCTCAACGCTCTGCTACTGGTATGTAACGCTCATGTTGTAGGTGCACAGACCCATACTGACCTTGTCTGCGTTCAGCTTTCACTTGCTTCGCAAGCATCCCGTTGTACTTGCAAAACTCCGTGAAGAACTGGACGACGTCTTTGGCGCCGGTGTGAGTGCAAACCAACAGCTCAAAGACAACCCATACATGATCAACAAATGCGAATACACGCTCGCTGTTATCAAAGAGGTGCTACGACTGTGGCCTCCGGCCTCTGGTGTCCGTGCTGGAAAGAAGGGTTATTTCGTCAAGGACCCTGTTAGCGGAGAGATGCTACCAACAGAAGGGATACTGATTTGGACAGTTTCCATAGCCTTGAGCCGAAGCGCTAAGATATGGGGTCCCGATGTCGACGAATTCAAGCCGGAACGCTTCCTCCCTGAGAACGCGGACAAAGTACCGGCCAATGCATTCCGTCCATTCGAAAAGGGTCCACGCAATTGTATCGGTCAAGAACTGGCTCTAATCGAGATGAAGGTTGTGCTCGCCCTCACAGCGCGAGAGTTTGACATCAAGGCGGCCTATGATGAGCTGGATACGCTCAGCAATGATGGCAGTCTGTGGGCAAGGGACTCGAGTTTCCGCAAAGGACCTCAGGAAGTTTTTGGTGATGAAATGTACCAGATCCTCCTGGCTGCTGGCAAGCCTAGGGAAGGCATGCCTGCGAGGGTTGCTAGGAGAAAGATGCAAGCTTGAGATTTACTAGTGATCTCTCATAACATAGCCTAACCATCCTTAAAGTATTGCTGTATCTCTGGGTAGCGAGTAAACAGTCGTAAAGTCGTTCAGCCGTGTTCGTGCATTGCGAGGATAGTTTCTAGCGCTATCATATACTGATATGCTCAGGCCATGACAAGTCGGCAAGCCGATGGAACCACGTGGGACAAAGTCGTTTCAATGATCCGCCTACATTAAGATGGCGTTCGGTTCCTTGTAGTAAGTTGAGGCTCCACAATGCCTCATGGGGAGTCGGGTTAGTTGCTGGAGCGTATGGACCGACTGGAGGCATGTCTCAGCCATGGAAAGATGTCATCGCGCAAGTCGACTGCGGCGTGTATAAGCTTAGCCTTAGTGTACCGCGCAATGCTCAGGTAGCTGCTTCGATTGGAGAGCTTTAACACGTAAGGGACAACACATCGCGCCGATTAGACAGGTCCAAATATTCCCATCCACTCATCCGATAATACTCGTGAGTAGTTTGTCGGGTTCTTCTGGAAGCGGCTAGCAGTGGTGAGCTGGCCAGAATAGGTCACCAATATTACTCGATATAGCATTGCTATTGGTCGCAGCACAGACCCGGTTCGCGCGCAGCAGGAGCGATTGGGGAGCTTCCATCATTTTATATCTCCACCATCCTACCCCGCCACTTCTTCCACCTTCTCTTCAATATTGCGACAATGAGCGGCGCGGGCGAGAACCGGTATGCTTCAATGAGGGCGTTTTACGAGCTCTACTGACAATGTGAACAGCTGGCGGCGGCAGGGGCAAGCCAACCGCCAAAACCAGGACCGCGCTTCGGGCTCGAGCACCCCCGCAAAAGAGGGCGGACGACAGCAGGCCGTGTCAGCGCTCTCTGGGAATGCTTGGGGGGCTAAAGGGAAGGGTGCAGGCGCCGCGGCGACTGCATCAACTCAAGCTCAGGCAGAGCACCACACACCGGTGCGGGACTTCAATGCCGAGGAGGTCAAGGACTTCATGAGGAAGAGTACGTGTTTAAGTCCTTTGTCGGCATGGAGCTTGCGGAGCGAGTTGTCGACGTTCTCCTGGAAGCTCGTATACCTCTTGTGCAGACGTGGGCTAATTGACCTGCAGAATACATTGAAAGCACTGCTGGTACGCTGACCTCGACGCCTACTCGACTACCATACACGCAAGCTAACTGCGTGTTCAAAGATCAACCGTCGGTATACCACAAGGTCCAGGGCGACTCGGTCCCGAAAAGGAGCAGCGGTGCATGGGGCGCAAAAGGTACGGCGTGTTCGTACAGCTGAAGGCATCGAAGAGTAACACGAAGCAGGCAACATGTCACACCTCATGCCTTCCGGGCAAGACTTCTTCACGCAGCTCAAGAAGCAGCTCGCGACCATCGATCAGAACAAGCCGACGCAATAACTACACACAGACCCGACTTTTGTTTCAGCGGCATTACAAGGGCATTTGCGGGAGTTCTCCGGGGCTTCATATAACTATGGGTGGCTATAAGTGCAGGTTCTTGCTTCTCTGTACAGCAACATGAAAGCGTTAGGCTTCACCGCGAGGGCGTTTTGGGAGTTCATCAGCGCGGGTTTGCCCTGTTTTGGGGTGGTTCATCGAGCGATACCCTCCGGTCTTGTTACAGTGTTCTTGGGCTTCAAAATCACGAAAACTATACCAGAGGGTTGGAGGGTATAGGAAAGGGTGCCTATGTATATGCTCACACCTTCGATGTAAAGTCAATTTATAGTGTCCAGGTTTTGTAGAGCAAGCCTTGCCCTAGTAACAGCTCCTCATTGCTAAGTATAATGGGGTGATCGCTCGCCGTACTGTTTTCTCACCGCTATAGTCTGTATTGCCGTTAGGACAAGGGTGCTCTTTATTTCCTTCTGCTAGGATGCCGGGGAAGGCGCACGCGGCGGGCAATCATCGCCGTCCGAAAACACATTGATCGACAGCAAGCACTGTACTCGAGTGTAACAGCTTGAGCAGTCGGTTTCCCATATTCATTTCATACATAGCGGTTACCTCTCGCTTTGCATTGCTAGACGCCACCAGCCACCATCCAGAGCAGATCAAATCGGAACCCTGCATTGGGGCGCTCCACTCTCCGCGGCCAAGCCCGCAACATCACAATTCACGGGGCTTTAGTTCGTCGACGCGCCTTTACCCCACTACGTGGCTACGTGGCTTGCACCTTTCTTGAGCGCTGCTTGGGGACAGCTCGAGGCTCATAGGGACAGCAACGCGTCATACCGGTGAGACAGCCGTTGAGGAGCAACTGCGCGTTGGACATCTCCCCAGCTTCACGCCTGGCCGACCCCCGACCGCCGCACATCCAATGCGAGCCTCCTTTTCAGGCTCTACCCGACTTCTAAATCCTCCAGCGCGTGCTACACATACCCGACTGCTAGAGGACGATACACGCCATGTCGTCCCCTCCGCAAACGCCGACTCATCGGCCGGTGTCCTCTCACCGCCGGCAACCCTCAAGCCTCGACATGTCTTACAACACACCTTCGAGGCGGCAATCACTCAACCGTCGCTCGTCTGGATACTCACCAATAACACCGCGCTCGTCGCACGAATTCGAGCACAGTAGTCCAGCGCATCATTTCGATGGTGGGGGAGATGGCAACGGCCTGGGCAACTTGGCCGACGAACTAGGCGAAATATGGGACGACGAAGAAGAAGAGGGAATAGACGGAGAGTTTGGGGAAGAGCTAGACATACCACACGATGAACTGGCAAACATTGGCACAGCCGTAGAGCATGACGGATCGTATGGAGTAGACAATGCAGTAAATGTCAATGGCGTGCGGGATAGTGGGGTTGCGATGCAGTCTTCGTCGCCCGTAGGACTAAGCCCAGAAGCAGCTGCAAAGGGGAGGAAACACAGCCGGCAGCGCTCGTTGTATGATGGGTCGGATTATGGGGAGGATTCGGATTTTGAGAACGAGGGGATCTCGCCGGCACTTGAGTCGCGTATGGCGGCTATTGAGAGCTTAGCACGGAGAGGCCTTGAAGACAACGGGAGTGCATCAGATCAGGTCGTCAAGAGGGTCACAGAACAACTAAGGGATCTAGGGAGTCAGATCGGCATTGAGAACGGGGCTACAAGGTAGGTCCAACCTCTATTTATGTTTAGCAACGTTCGCGCGAGAAGGCTTACAATGAACAGGCTGAAGACTGCTCATGACGCCCTAACAACACATCTGACCCACCAATCCCGCACCCTCACCTCCCTAGCAGCATCTTTCTCCGGTCCACGCCCCATTGTCCCTGACCCAGAGACTATCGATACACTACTCCCACTGATACAATCAACCCTCGAACTCCTCCCGCAATCATCCACCGAACCGCTTGTCTCCCTCACCCATCTCACCCTCTCGACCCGCGAACTTCTCCAACATCTCGCCAATGTCAGCGACACTCTACACATGTCACGGCAAACCACAGCAAATGCCACGCGAAGGCTGAAAGTCAGCAAAGAGCAGCTACAGGACTGGAAACGTGAGGACGAAAAGTCGAAAGAAGGGCATGACTTCATTGAGCAGGGAGATTGGGATCGACGGTTACGAGAACGAGAGGCGAAACGAGCGTGTGCAAGTGTGCTAGATGGGTTCGAGGATGTTTGTGGGCAGTGGAGAAAGAGGCTTTGCGAGGGGCTGGGCGTGGCTAGTGCGTAGTGTTCTCCCTGCGCATCGGCCTTGCCCGCGTCTTCCTGAACGAATCTTGAGTCTAGGTCCATGGCTGATCTGGAAAGGCGAAGACTCTACGGAAGAAAAGGAAAGACCATGGTCAATCTTGCGCGATCGTACTGCCTCCGACCATCTTTCCACATCATCCCCTAGCGCAGTTCAGATTCCAGCATCGCC
Source organism: Parafenestella ontariensis (assembly GCA_021596325.1). Classification (NCBI taxonomy): domain Eukaryota; kingdom Fungi; phylum Ascomycota; class Dothideomycetes; order Pleosporales; family Cucurbitariaceae; genus Parafenestella; species Parafenestella ontariensis. The sequence goes on along the minus strand of JAKGDA010000013.1, from coordinate 111,308 downwards.
AGGCCCTACCGACACCAAAAAGGCCAAACCTCACAAACAAATATTCCGGCCTACGAGCACGGATTCAATGTTTGCTGACTCGGACGATGAGTTGCTTCCCGGCGGATACTAATCGAATCCAAGCCTAGTCACTGGCGCAAGACTTTGGTAAATTTACATTGCTTGCGGCCCCCTTTCATATGTACATGCATTGATATGGTAGTTATGGTGTTTTGCGGTATTGTGTAGATGGTTTTTTTTGGTAATACCCCGTTTATTACATTGATTGATTGGATATAAATAAAGTACGTTCTCTGTGTGTATGAGGTTCGTAGGTTGTTCAAATACAAAATCGTTAACGTCCCAGTGGGAGGCTGATGGTAAAGTGAAGGTTTCGAATGGAGTAGTCCGTGTATGTCAGCGTCTATGGTGGGTCTTGCAGAGGTGGTCGTAAACACCTTGAAGGAGAGCGATACATCAACGAACAAATGCAGCGATCGGGGTCAGGTGAGGTGCGTTGGATACAGAGACGGAACGCGCAGGTGTACTGCAGATAAGTATGTTTTGGTGGGCGGTGAAAGCGAAAGCTAAACTTGGGTTTCCCAGATGTTTGTCCTCTCACTAAATCAACTCGATCGGCTTTCGCAGTTATTGGCGTTCGCTCCCTCTGGAATATTTATTAACGCCTGCCAGACCCTTCTCTTTCTCTCACACGCCAGTCATCGTCAACTACAGCTCTCAACTCCAGGTTCGATACCTCTTCAACCAATCTCAACCATACACATATCGGGCCTGTCGCATCATGTCCATGAGCAAGCTGTCGACGGAGCTTGATTCCAAGATTGCCAGCTGCTTGATCGGCGATACCAAGGCCCTCAACACTTTCTCCAAGGTCTCGAAGTACTATCGCATTGTCACGGAGCCATACTTGTACAACACATTGGCCTTCTCTTTGGACGAGGACTACGCCTTAAAGCTCTTGCTCTTCACCCTTCTCGATCGCAACGATCTTGCGCTCTATATCACAAGTTTTCGGTTACAAGCTCGCCGTCCGTACGGGGGGGACTCAGTTGCTGTGAGAGAAGCGAGGCAATTCAAAGTCAACGAAGAAACATGGGCATACGCCGACAAGATCCGTGGTAAAATCAATGAAATTGCCACCCGAGGAAGCGGCTTCACTGGGAGTTATGATAACAAACTCAAGTGGTTCACCGCCTTGTTGATCACAACACCGGATCGCATGGATGCAGCTCTGGCACTTGTTCTGTGCATGGCTACCAATATCCGCAGCATCACCTTTAGCAGCACTAATGATCGGCAAATGACAAGAACCGTTATGCAAACGCACTGGACTGGAGTCGATGTGCGTCCTTTCATGAAGCTCGAATATCTATCCTATGGCCCAAATAACAGGATTGTTATTCTGCCATCAACGGTCTCTTTGAGAGTCGTACGCGAGAAACCATTTTTGGGCAGAACTGCTAGGCTCATGCCTCTGGCACCGGTCAGGCCGATTCTTTACTCAGCCCTGCAGCCTGAAAACCCCTCGCTCCGCAAACTCGCCCTGATAGGAATACCGAACTTCACTCCGGCGGTCGTTACGACAATGGTGTCTTCCGCTTGTATGGCCAACCTCACCGAGCTTATAATTCAACGATGTGGAATCTACTCGGACAGAATTGCGAGCGATTACGACATGCCCGCCTTTGTACGTACACTGGAGTGTCACGTACCCAAACTTCAGAAGTTCGAATTCACTCGTCAGCTATATGAAGGCGCCGAATTTCCTCGATTCGACACCTTCAAAAATCTAAAGCAGCTTCGCGCTCTCGCCGTCAATTTCAATATGCTAGTACCCCGGAACGATATTAGCTGCGAAAGCCTCTCTCAGCCTCATCTCTTATTGCCTGAGAATCTCAACCATCTTACTCTTGACAACTTCTACGTGGATCCAGTTGGACGTTATGTCGCCAACTTTGATAGAAATATCAAGGCCGTGAGGACTCTGAGGGAAGCTATCTCGCCAGCGCTTACGTACCTCACCTCTCGCTTTTCTTTGAAGATGCTCACTTTTTGTATCGACATGGACTATTATGATCAAAGTTACATCGGGTATCACAAGGGGCTTGAGATGGATCTCAAGGATGTTGCCTTCTTCCGGCACACGGCGGACGAACTCCTCGAAGTTGGCTTGAGGCTTCGAGTTTTAAGGGCACCTGGGCTGATTGAGAACTTCTACAAACTGCTTGTCGAGCCTGGATGGACTGCGCCATTGCCGCACTCAGCCAACTTTGCAGAAGGGCGGCGAATGAATTCAAAGAGAACTTGAGACATGTCCATAAGAGGATTGGGAGGTCATAACCTGCGTCAGCCGACTCTGGACGCACATGGCAGGCAATGGCAGGATTGTGTTTGACGTGACTTCAGTTACGTCTGGCAATAACTTTTAGGAGCAGGAGGACGGTTTGGGACACAATCACCGCGACAAGATGAACCATTGTTTAGTCAAGAACATTAGCTGTACTCATTCAATGAGCATACATTTACAGAAATCTTGGGCTGTCGAGACGTTTCAATTCGCGTAGGATGGCATTTTCCGGTTGTCAGAATTCATGTTAGACAAACAGGTGTCGGTTTGTTTATGTAGCTTCTTTGCTCCTCTTACTTTCAAGCTCGGCACATCATAATCGTTAATGCCTGCATTTCATGTGCTGTTGTGATGTGCACTGCGCGTACACGTGAGAGCGCGTTTGGTCGTTCAGTGCTCCTTCCTTTTGAGGTGAGTCCTCTTCACAATTACGTCACAATTTCTTTCTTCGTTTACTTCACCTCGAGGCACTAATCCTTTCTCCTTCTCTGCCTCTCTTCTCCTCTACACAACCCTTCAGCTGGGTGCCCGTACTGCTAGGCTCGGTCGCAACAATGGCAGCACCACCACCAACACCCGCAGCACCGTCAGCAAGCCAGGTAAACGAGATCATGCACCACCTCAAAAACTACAAGCATGACGCCGAGAACACCGGCATGGTGACGCTTGACTCTATGCCTGCGGAAATGATCAACGAGATCATCTGCCACTTGCGACCGCACGACCTGACGAAGCTGGCGCGGGTCTCCAAGAAGTACCGCGAGTTCGCGCAGTCCGCACTCTGGCGAGACATTGAGCTACATCGACGAGATGCTCATCACAATCATTTTGGTCTATCGAAGCAACAAGAACCCTCGCGCGCGTTTCTCGATGATCGGCTTCGAGATTGCTGGTCGTATCGCGGAGTCACTGGGATGGACTTCGACTTTGACCGACATAATGCGAAATTCGGCACAGCTATCCGCAAATTGTATAGAACCGCAGGAAAGTCCCAGGCTTGGATTAGGCTTGCGCCATTCGTTCGACGATTGTGTCTTACGGTGACGCACAAGAGCCCGCCTCACATCTGGGACATGATCCTTTCGCTCCAGAATCTCGACACGATTGAGGTTATTGGAGAATGCTCTTTCGATAATGAACTGCCACCAATGCTTACAGCCATTCGGGAGCCTGCCGCAACCAAGGTTCGTAGTATACGCTTGCGAGGATACCTCCCCAAGGAATTCGTTTCTGCAATCTGCAAGGCCTCAGCATCCAGCATAGTCAGCCTCGACACTGGCATTCTTGCGCCACCTCAAGTATTTCATGGCGACGCAGAAGATATAGAGCTTGAGGAGATGTTAGGATATCCGCTCTATGTCGGGCCTCGAGGCCTCCTCTGGTACCATGGAGATTCTTGGCCTTTATTCAGCTCGCTGACACACCTGCTTTTATGCAAACGTGGTGCTTTCGATAGCCCACCAGATATGTCAGAAGAGGAAGATTTCGAGATCCGGGAAGACGATGCACACCAGCTGAAGGAGTTCGAACAATGGGCTTCTCTGCTCAGATCCGTCCGCTCGACCGTGGTCGAAGTCGTCCTTGAACAGCGCCCCATCTACCTCGACTACTTGCTTGACATGGAAATGGGAATGGAAATCTCTCCAGACGTTCGAACCGAGTTCATTACTGGATTGGACAGCTTCGATTCCCAACTTTACCACCGCATTCTGAAAGGTGTCTTTGCCGATGGAGGTTCTTGGCCAAAGCTCAGGAAGCTGACGTTCCGCGGGATCAACCTTCACGGTTTTGAAGAAGAAGCCGGAGAGCGTTTGCAGGCCTTCACGGCTAGAGTGTTACCTGGGGTTCAAATCGAGGAAGCACGTGGCAACTACATGTTCTTCAACACACGAAAGGGTACGATCATGAATCAGCATGGAGCCGATGGTCTCAAGCCACAGCTAGACATGAATGCGAATCCTCACTACAGCTATGATGGCGACGACATGGCCGAGTTCCTATTGTTCAATTGATAGTCTTAGACTTGGACGGTGAGGGGAATGCTATCGAACGCATGGAAGCTGCGAAAGGAGAAGGCCTGTGAAATAGGGTCAGTGTGTATCCCGACAGGAGATAATGCGATATACTCTACAGAATAATTCGTTCCGATGTCTGTATATCTCACCTAGACACTCTTGGTTATCGAAGTCAACGCATGATAAGGTATACTAAACAACGTCTACACCTCCCCGTTCCTGATGGCATGTGCTCTATTTCGTTAATCAACGAAAGGTCTTGTCTCTTAGTAGAATACCTCCAGGCAGGGAGTTCTAAAGCATTTCGAACGTCGACGCGTCGTCTTCGCGCTTAGAAATAGGCCACGCACGGTCGCGCACTAGCCCAGCCACTTGACCTTATTCCTGTTCATCAACCTTTGCCTCCTTATTATTTCTATGACAACAAACGTGCATCTCTACTCCCGGGATTACTACTACTTACACAGGATGTGCTTGACATGCTAGTGAGCCTTATATCAAGAATACAGCTTGCAAGTCCATATAAGACGGCTAGCTGCCACGAGAGCCGAACGCGTCTGATTAAGTTATGGTTCCTCTTCTAGTCTCGTCGCGCAGGTTATACACTGGATTGAGCGATGGGATACTGCTGCGCCAGCTCTTTCCTAGTGCTAATTATACGTTCAGGTCATCCACAGTCAAGTATCATCTCCCATACAGTTGGCTACGTCTACATCTCTGAACGCGAATTTGAGTACTGTTTCGAACACATTCGGTACTAAATCCGCCTAATTCGCCTTCCTTCTTTGCTTCGAAATGATTTCCTACATATACGTCCGTCAGCTATAAGGGCAAGGCTGACTCGACCCCAAGAGCCTTCGCGTGGGGTCGCTCCTCTAAGCGCCCAGATTGGCTCACCGGTTATGCAGTCTTCTGCAGCCTGGCTGACCTCAAGCAGTGCCACTTTCTCAACCTCCTGCCATTTCTTTGCACAAAACTTCAAATTGACCTACTGGTTTTCGGGGAAAGCGGATTGTGAAAATCTCGTCCACGACGAGGAACTCCGCTGGCACTTTTGGACCTCATTCTTCGGATGCTAGAGCTGTTGATCACCGCGAGTCTGACAAGGCTGAAGAAGTTCAACAAACATCTTCGGTTTCTAGTGAGGATTTAGAGAAGTCTAAGCGACCGAACATTCGGCCTAGCCAAGGTGACTGGACCCTTGCTCCGTGAGATGGATCCAAGCCGACCGGATATCGCACTGCAAGTGAGCAAACTAGCATTTAATTCGGATTCTGAGTCTGAAGACGATGCACTGAGCTCCGACACTCAAGATGAGGCTGGAGAACGCCACCAAGACTCTACGATATCTATTGCACGTTCTCAAAACGCCGAGCCTAAGGACACGAGCGCGGTTCAGTCGATACTACCCTCGATTTATAAATTGCTTGATCCACCAAATGGACAGCGCAGAACAAAGTCACAATCTTTATCCGGGTGGCCACAGGCAGGGAAGCCACGGAAGAAGAAGAAGAGCTCTATAGATGATGAAGGAAGTGTTCGCTCAACGCCTGCCGGACTGGGCCAACTAGAGCCAAAGAGCAAGAGAACTGAGGACGCGGCTGAAAACTACATCATTTCCCAGCGTGGTCTTCGCGATACACACACAGAAAAGGCCCCTCAGGCTGCCAAACGGGCTTCAGGAAGGCCTTCTAGGCCCTCTACATATGACATCCTTCGTAGCCAGGGCAAGAACCAGTCAAGCCAATCTGATAGTACGGTCATTACCAACGTTGACAGCAAGGGCGAGATCCGCTTCCGAGTAGATGGCTCAGCTCCGATTTCGTTATCCTTCAATGGTGATATGGAGGGCCGCACCCTGCAAATTGAGCCGGCAGAGAATGGCATGGCTGATATTATCATTGGGAGCAGCCGAGGCGAAGAGAGCACATACCGCAGCGACACAGACAGCGTCTTAAGTAAAAGCAGGAAGCCTGTGATGATCCATCAAAACAGGAGAGAGGCTGAAGAGCAATCAGAAAGAAGCTCGCGCAGTAGTCAAAGAAGGAGAGAAGGCGGTCCCAATGAGAACGAAAGCCAAGTTCCTAAGCCTTCTATGACATCACGCACTGTCACTAGAGCCGCACGGGCGAAGAAGACATCTTCATACCCTTCAGGCCCAGAAGTCAGTTTTCCGCCTCCTCAGACAGTCACTGTTGCTCCTCAGACAGTCACTGTTCCGCCTCCTCAGGGAGAGCGGCCCGATCTGACACCTTCTCGACGGTCAGCAAGTCAACACCAGCCCACACAACCGCATCTTCGTTCATCTCCCAAAGCACGCCAGCGATCCAAGATCTATCATGCCTATTCTAGTGGCACTTACCAGGCCAGGATGGCCCCTACATCGAGCAGTCAAACTCATGTGGCGCAGTATCCTCAGATACTGCCGCCATATTCTGAGGCTAGCGAAAGTGACTCTGGTAGCGATAGACCTCCTTCACCAGCTCTGCGCAGCTACATGGTGAGAAGACATGAACAACCAATTTCACCAGAAAGTGGCGGTGAACAAAACCGCCTTCTCATGCAATCTAAGAGAGAGATGGCAGAAGCCCGTGAGCGAGAGGAGCGACAAACGGGTTTTAGACAACATCTGCCTAAATACCGGGATCCGCATCATGGAGATCAGACAATATCGATCAGTAACTCTGCTATCCGTCGCAAGGAGATAGTCAAGGACCAACCACAGGGAGATCCAATTGCAACGCCGCCAACCCGTCCGATATCTGCCCGTGGGCCGTCTTATTCACCTCCATCTGCCCGTCAGCCATCTTGTTCGCATGAAAATTCATTTGCAGCACCGCCAATCGGTGGTGATGTTTCAAGCCTCAATAATCCGTTTGTGCCGGCTCCGCTGCGACAGTCCAGTCCTGTGCCTGTCGATACCAGGAAGTCCGCTATCGAGTCTCCGGCAGACCTAAGTGCCCCGACAGTTCTTCGTTGCGACGTAGAAAGCTGTGATGCCATGTATCTAGGTGTGGATCGGAAGGGGGAACTAGCTCGGCACAAACGGCAGAACCACCACGGCTCGTACCCCCAGTATCCTTGCGAAGATGACGATTGCGATCTGATTTATCTCCGACTGGACGCACGATTGGCACATTACAAACGAGACCATCCACACCTTGCTCTTGGCTTCTCATCTCGACTTCGCAGACTGTCTTCTTCGATGAGTCTTAGTTCAGCAGCGAACGCAGAAACCGATGGCCCAAGCAATGAGAACAGGAAATCAGATCGACAGCAAGAGACCCAACCGTCTGTTGATCATAAAGTCTCGCCTTTGCTTCTTTCAAAGGACGGGCCTAGGGATTCCAAGTCGCAGGTAAAATACTCACCACCCAGCTTTGCACTCGGTCCTACAACACCGCCCATAGCGGAGGTTGCAACTGATGAATTCGATTGGGGTGCCAATGTCACCGTGAAATGGGTTTATGGAACCCACTTTAATGAAATAAGCTCAATTTCTTCGGAGCATGTCACTGCACCCTCGAAATTAGACATCCTCGCTGACTCGGCTGCAATGCTGAGCCCGATCGAACGTGCACAACCTGCGTTGTCGACTTACCCTGAGCGGAGCAGTGTACGAAGTTTTGAAACTGAAACTACAGATGACGAGCACCGCGATAAGAAACCTAAGCTATCTAAGCAAAGCTTGCCTACAATTAACGGCAGCTATCCCGCGCAGCAGCCAATGTACGTCTCAGGGCGCTCAAAGCGGAAGATGCCTACAAGAGAGAAGGTCCCTAAGGAACCGCTTCATTTCAATGTCACAAACGTAACCAAGGGGCGACCTAATCTCCTACATCCTCACTCGTCTAAGGATAAGGAGGCCGCGGGCACAGGCGGCAAAAAGTCCAAAATGCACAAAGGATATATCGACCCGGCTACAAATGTAGACCTAGATGATATCTCTAATCATCGCTGGCAGTTAAGGAACAAATTATCATTCGAAAACATCGAAGTCCCTCCCACAGAATACCCCGCGTCATCCGGCTCTTACATCGTACCTAACAACAACACAGAGCGTGAGTTATCAGACGGCACCGTCGCTGATTTTACGTCCTGTGGGAATCGAATCGAGCTGGAGCTGAACAACTCAGGAGGTCCTGGAAATGATATTCCCCAACAGATTATACCAGATGAAAAAGATAGTATATCTGTGGTCTCATCCTACGCTGAATCTATCGACTCGATTTTCTCGGTAGAGTCTCTAGCATCCTCAGCATCAATACTCTCGAAAGCTAGTGGATACTCTGCAACCCAGATCGCAACGGCCACCAAAGTACTTCTGTCTATCTTTCATGACGATAAAGTGCTACTACCACTTTATAGAACCGCCATCAACAACCCAAACATAGGGCCAGAAAGACTAGAAAGAAATCTGCGGCGACTGTTCAAAGCTTATGCGGAACACTTGGGGAGCGAGGCAACGGAAAGACTTGAATACCTAGCATCCCGGCTTGTATTAGTAAAGTCAAGGTCTCTTGCTCGGTCTATCATCGATAAATACAAAAGCGACCCAGTGAGCCCGCAGGCATCTCGTGGTGAACATTCCGACGATGAAGAAGTAGACGAAACCGACACACGGGTGGTCAACGAGGACGCCTTCGAAGACCTAGTAGCCTTTCGTGAGTTTTTAGTCGGGAGTGAGGCATTCAGAATCCTGTATGCACAGATAGAAGCCTTTGTGATACCAAAACCACCACACCTAGCAATGGTAGAGGCTATCAGCGAGGCCGATCTAAAATCGGCCAAACATAGTCTCACAAGACTAACCGCGCGAGACAGGTCGACAGTGAAGGACTGGCAGCATTGGCTTGTGGATGTCAAACAAAACGTAGACGCCGTCTTCTGCGACACAAATTTGCTCTTTTTCATGACCATCTCAATTTACCTCGCCATCGACGCGCTGTTCCTAATCACAGACGACTTACTAATCACCGCAGGTCAACTAGAGCCTTCCCTTAGAGAGGGACAGGTTCGACTTCGATGGCAATGTGTAAGTATAAACTCTCCTTGCAAATGTTTTGAGTAGAGGTGCTAACGACATCTAGAGATGTGGCGACTCTCTCCATAGCGACGTTGAAGAAATCCGCGAAGGCGGCGTTGCAGAACTGATCGCACACATGCACCGCACCTCTGGTGTCAAAATTTGCGCAACGCCATACAACCAGGTTTCGGGCAATCAGCGATACATATCCCCGCGTCCTGCCCAATGGGTCCAGAATTCAGTTACAAAGCTCACTGCGTTCGGACGCTCATCTAAGCCAGCGTCCTGTTTACCGCAGCATAACACGTCGTGCCCAACGACCGCCTGTTCGGCCACAAGCAACAACCCTTCTCGACAGCAGACCCTTCATCTATTGGCCTGCATGCACCGCAATCAGTCTCGAAAAGTGCTTCAGCAAGATCGGATTGAAGATGTTACTACGGATCGCACTTTGCTGTGTTTTCTGCGCCAACAGTACATACGCCATCGTGGCCGCTTCCTTCGTATGATCTCATTGAAAAGCGTCAAAGGCATCTTTTTCGTCAAATTTCGGCTTCCTATAGGCGGTAGCGTAGATGTGCGCCATCACAACCCGTGCTGTATGCCCACTCCGACGGCATGCGAATGTATTCCGCCACCGCCCAAAGTCGAACCTTCACCAACAGCAGAATATCGTTGCATTCCTGGTCCACCGGCGACGTATCCACCAATCCCACCAGAATATCTTTCGAGTCTTTTCACATGCCCTTCCGACGTGCACGAAGACGACACTTGGATACTAGATCAGCTACCAAAGCGTACATGTGGCGAACTTCAAGGCAAGATAGGACAGCCGGCTGAAGGTTGGGGTATCTACTATCAAGAAGGCTGGGACCGAGATATGATCACACTTCTTGTCTTCTTGATCTTTATGCTGGCCAGTTTACTCTTCGGAATTCTTTGGTCAAGGTTCCAGTTTGATGTTCAAGGTGCCTTCGGGGTGAGCGCATACATGGTGGCTGCAAGTTCGATCCTTGTGACCTTGATCACGACACGCGCTGAGAAAATGGGATAGCCTCAAGTCAAGAGGGGTATTTTTACAGGGTGTTCGCATGCCAAGTTGTACCTCATTATTTTCAACTCCATTAGGACGTGCTCAATAGCCTCAAATCAAGACTATGGTTTGTTCTTAAGGGATCATGGAGTAACTCAACGCGAGGTGACCTTGTAGATACCGCTATGTCAGGTGTGTAAGCATGCTACAACAAATGCAGCAATGGCATATATACACTACAAGGCGGTCAACATGTATGCTATGCTCTTCTCGTGTCTCACTTACAGCAGACACGAAGTATGGTAACCCCAAACCGACACCGCCCAGCTTAATCGCATGTACCCACAGTACAGTCATTAAGGGAGCACCGACTAGAGAGCCAAGTGTTTTGGTAAGCATGACCATACTGAAGTCTTGGATGTCTGAGTGTGCAAGGGCGATGAGCGGTGACTTGACCAACGACATAGCGAATACTGGGAGGGCGGAACCAAGTGCGTAGACGATGAGTGCTATGATTCGTCAAGTCTGTCTCCATAACCGGCTCAATGGGATCATAGCTGCTTACCAGCAAGTAGCATCCAGAATTTGAAGGCCAGCGCCACGCACAAAACACCAAATACTGAGATCAAAATGCTGGCCTCGGCTCCAAGGATGTTGAGACGGATCTCGGAGCCGTGGACCGTCTTTGATGACTTCGAAGCCTGAATGATGCGTGGTACCACAATGGCAAGCAATGTGAAGTTGACTAAGGCCTTCGCAGAGAGCATATATCCGGCCTAAGTATCATAAGCTGTTGCCTCAAACAAATTGACAAAACATAGACCTACCTGCGCAAACGTCCACTCATAGCGCTTCGAGATATACTGCACCAGGAGCTTCGTGTCCGAGCTCGCCAGAGCTGTAAGGAAGAACGAGCAAAGGAGGATCTGGAAGTTCCGCCGACCGGTCACCAGACGCACCATCTTGGATACCACATGGCCAATACTGTGAAGTGTGGTCGAATGCGTTTCAAATGCATTAGAATATCGATGGTGGCTGGGATCCGTTTCTCCGAGTAGCGGCCCGGCTTCGTCTGCTGCCTCGCTACCGACTTCGGCTGATGTCAATGTTGTGGTGGGCGCCTTTCGGGTCCGGGGAATCATCCTAATTGTCGGTACCGCGCATGTTAAAAGCGCGATGTTGATCCAGAACGGTAGCCATAGGTTTTTGCTCAACGTGAACGCGGCAAGTGTAGGTCCCATAAAAGAGACTACATATGAGGTTGAACTGATATACGAAAAGTATGATGCCCTATAGGCTGTCAATGTTCTCCATGTCCGATGCGTGTCACAGGGAGTTACTTGCCGTTGAACATACTCACTTGTCAGCGCGGATGTCAACGTGAATATTGTGGACTGAAAAACACATTCGCCGCCCAACACATTCAGGAACGGTCCGGCAATGATAGCCTTTGTCGGAAGGAGATGGCGATAATACCCTAATGCAGCCTTAGTACTAACGCTGCCATACCTAAGTATGTGATAGCAATACACACCCACAGCGATCGCCCAAGCGCTCATGAAAAGTCTCGGGACCAAATTGCACCATAACACAACACTAACGCCCCACCTCTCAGCAACGAAACTGAAGGGTATGGTCACCAGGAAATCTGTGGTACTAGGAATTAGCCGCACGCGGATGTCATATTGACGCAGGAACCGTCACTATCACATCACGTACCACACACAACCAGAGTTGTTTCCATGATCCCTTGCAGCCAAGCTAGTTTTCGCTGGACGTCATCAATCTTGCACAGCTTCTCCGGTATGGTGCCGTCGGGTGCGATGAGGGATTGATTTAGGTGTTCATAGTGCTCTTGACACAGACGTAGTTCGATCACCCGGTTGAGTGGAAGTGTGTATAGGACTGCAGATAGATGAACTAAGACAAGGAGTACGACTAAGGGCCATATTGAATGTTTGCTGGGCGTTGGATGTATTGGAGATGGCGTTCGGGATGGTATTGAGGACGGTGATGGTGTGCTAATCGCTTGTGTGAGCAGCGGATTGCTGCTGTCATTGACAGGCATTTTTCATTGTACAACCGTCGAAATGGCTTCACACAGTCTTTGGGTAAATCGCTAAGATACCTAGTCACTTCGTTCACTTCGTTATGCGGATGTTCATGGTAGCTCTCTTTAGGGTCGATGACACACGATAAGATAACATGCACGTGATGCGCGATACGGCACCTTGGAACTCGCTCTCACGAGCCATGTGGAACAGCAATAGGTTCATGCCTTTACCAACCTGTAAAGAGAGCCTCATCATCGAGACCATCTGCGGGATAGCTTATTTCCGACGCAAATGAGGTATACGCGGACTCTCGCTATCGCCCCCTCTAGACTCGAATCTCGAATCAAGCCACTTAAGAAGGGCTAACCTAGCTTTCGACAACCAACGCGTCGCGCTGTCGAACCACACATGCAGCAAGCTCAACAGCCAATCTCCCCCTAAACTTCGTCATCTCTAGCAACGATGATCCCTCTTTGACCTCAGCCCGTAGATCCAGAATTCAAGTACCGTATCCTGCCGTGTGGAGCCCATTTGCCTCTCTTCGCATGGCGGTCGCGCCGAGAGCTGAGTATCCTTGTTAAGGGATGACACGACGGGCTTCCCGAATTGCGCAACGCCACGCAATGACGCTGGTTTTTGGGCGTCGATGGCGTGGACTGTGGATCTCTCTTGATCATGCTATTCCATAGGTACCATGCCTATAACTTATCCTAGGAGTACTGCCTAGTTGTACACGGCGTTATCTCTCCGCCTAACTGAATAAGGCGCCTACAAATTCAAGAGAGGTTCCTTACAGATTACATTTATCCTGAGTTGTTCTTGACTATGTTCTCTCGCACTTGACCGAGTATCTTAGAACTCTTTGGAAATATTATTGCGTTTACAAATAGACCTTATTTACAAAACCGTGCCGTGTTTATGCTAATCAAAGCGATTCACTCAAAATGCCCCGACTTGGGCTTTTTGTAAAAACAGCATTTCTAAAGGCTGTATATTCCAAGAGCCACCAAGCACGTTGATGGTGACCAAATAATAGTTTGATTCCCCTCTATAACTATGGTACTGTGATTTGTTCGCTACATGTATCCTTCAAAACCCTGTCACTTGCCCTCGTACAGTCCGAGACGCAGTACATGCCCGATTTTTCGCCCCCACGCCCTTCATTCAAAACCACCGTCTGCTGATACCACGCCCAAGCAAAATATTGGGAAAGGATACACAATGCCTGTGACAGAAGAACTCACTATACGGCCGCGAGAGCCTTCCGACCTCCCCACGCTCATCCAAATTCTGACCGACGTACACACTTTAACCAACTACCCCGTAGACGGGCCGTCAACCTTCTCCGCCAAACTGCAAAGCTCCAACGCACTACTTTCCATCGTCGCACTGTACGATGGGAGACTCGCCGGACACGCGCAACTGCAACCTGCATCAGCCCTCAACTCTGCAATTATCGAATCTCTAAGTTCCCATGGCACCCCAATAACCTCATTCGCCACCCTCGTCTCGTTGTTTGTGGACCCGAAGATTCAAGGCAAAGGCATTGGTGCGAGACTTGTTGAAGAAGCGGTGGTGTGGGGAAAGAAGGAGGGGAGGAGGTTGGTGCTTGTTGTACTGGAGAAGGATGCAGCTGCGATTAGAATGTATGAGAGGATGGGGTGGGAGAGGGGGGTCGAGTACTTTTATGAAAGTATACAGGGCGTGGATTATAGAGCTTTTTCGTATCTAGCACCCGAAGTGCAATAGTTCTGGTCGAAGAGTATTACTTACTTGATTTTGAAGTGGTGATAGCGGTGTGAGGGTTAGACATGGTACACAGCTGCGATGGAAGGGAGATACCAGAGCATGTCAAAAGATGGCAGCGTTGAGATCAAAATCACATTATGCCTTCGCAGTATCCGAGGCCATTGCGGGCGACGCATTTCGCCCACGGTAGCTGCTCGCATTTATCGCCCCCATTGCGATTGTGGCAACTGGTTCTGAGCTTTTCTCTCTCATGCTTGATTGCTAGATATCCGCCTATCGTGCAGCCAGCCACGAGGAGCGCAAAGAGAAGCGATATCATGATGATGTGCGCTCTGTTCTTTCTCCATCGTTTCCGTACTACATCATATGTACTACCTTGACCACTTGTCGAGTCTAGAAATATGTAGCTTCGCCGCCAAGGTATGCTGTCTAGGACGTCGAAGGACTCAATCGATGCGGGAGATGGCGGCGCGGAAGTAGGGTCAGACTCAGCGTATCGAGGGCAGAGAAGGTTATTCGCGATGGTAGCGGCATCGTCAGTATAGGGCGAGAGGGGTGTGTAACCCGCCGTCGTTGGTCTTAAGATCGCAGCGGAGATCTTGAGCGGTTAGTCGGTTGGAGGCGCTGATAGGACGGCGTAAGCGCCTTGTGCTCACCGAAGGCATGCTCGCCAGCGTTTGTAGGAGTGTGAGGTGAATCAAGTGCTGGAATGAGCAGCGCAACGCAAGCCTTAAGAGTCGCGCCGCATTGCTAGTCATGAAACATGCGTTGATGGTTAATGCTTGCGGCGCAGGATGTAACGCATCTCACAGCAAACCAGTGCATACTGAAACACCACAGAAGACGACAACCAGGAACAAACGCGCATGGAAGACCAATCCCTTATTTTGGCGACCATGTTCTATAACTAATGCTCGTCATAGCCCTTTTCAGCCCCGCTGTCAAGTACAATCTGATGAGCCTACGATCTAGGCTAGCGCTTAATCCATGCCTATAGCATGCTGTGTTTTTCCACCGTTCCTCCGCATATGCAAAAAGAGACGTAGACGCCCACAGACTAAATGGGGCCTAACAAGTTTTGAAAGAGAGAAGGGTATCTCTGCTCGCTTAAGCAAACAACAGTTGCGAGTGAGCTTGATTGTTCTGCCACCGCCCCCAATAGGAGGGATTCGTGTTCCAATTTCAGCCTGTAGTGGCGTACCCTCCATTCGTGCCCACGGCCCAGATCAAAATACCCATATTAGATGGATGTTATATCCAAGAAGGGGGAAGCTTCATCTGACCGGGACCGATGCACCAACTGAGCCGTCGACCGAAGTCAGACAGGCAAAGCGATGTACGACCGTTAGATTTTGTGGTCGGATGTGACATAGGAAATACTCGAAACAGAAAAGGTAACTTCTTTGATGTAGCAGGAAAACAGAAACAGACGCTTGCAAATGCTAGAGAAATGACCACGCTATGACGCTCGCACACAGGTATTTTTGGTACAACGAGATATCCAAGGACGAGGGTGAGATAGTCCTTGGCAGTTGATAGATTTTTAACATGTCGACAGCAACATTACTCCCCAGCGGAGTCGAGTTTTTACATGTGCTGAGGGTGGAGGTAGGTGTTGTGGAAGTATTGGCTTTGATGTTGCATGTTCAATTGGTGCTCCGGTGTAGGTGTAGACGGATACATGGGGACCGGCTGTGACTTGACGACATTGGCGTGTCCGAATTGTTCACTCTCAGGCGTAATCGGTGGGGTGAGGCATCCATTTTGCATCATAGCACCTCCATAAGGGTTTTTCTGGGGCGTTTGGGGACCATATGCTTCTGACACAGGCCGTGGCTCTTCCAAAGTGACGGTTGGCGGCGGTGTAGGCGGAGCAGCTTGTCGTCGAGCAATCTGTGCTTGTCGTTGCAGGAACTCATCGACAGTAGCAGACACATTGGAGAGGTGCAGCGATGCATACTTGCGTGATAGTACAGGAGATGGCTGATACAAATGGTTGGACAGCCCAATCACCGTCTGCGGATCGTAAGCACCCGCCCATTCTGAAGTCCGTGCTTGGGGTCGGGACAGAACACATCTCGCGAGGGCAAGGGCGGATCTAGCGAGAACTGATGGTCGAGTGGAGACAAACTCTTTGTGGAAAAGAGCAATCTCAGCAATGTACAAGGTCATGTGCTCGACTTCAGCATCATACGGTGCTTCTGAGAGGGCGATCTGGAGGAAAGCATCGACGGTAGTGTGTCCAACAACCCAGTTGAGTGTTTGGAGAACGTGCCACTCCATTTGTGTAAACATTTCGTCGTCGTAGAGGGAGCAGCACATAGACTTCAGTTCCCGTACAGTAGGTACGCGGTCTTTTTTGTCACCGTACTTGGCGGCGATGAGGAGAGCAGCGCAGCCAACCAACTGATAATGACGCTTGTAGACCACGCGACGGGAGCAGTAGCGATCGAGAAGATTGACAGCGAGGAAAAGGGTCTCGGGAAGTAGCTGGAAGGCGGCGTGCGCTTCGACCAAGAAGTCAAGGAGGTAAGGGCGCATGAACCACTGGATCTCTGTCTGGATGTCAATGGAGTTGACGTCTGGCAGGGTTTGTGACTGACACTACGTTAGCATATGGTTTTTGCCAACACATCCTAAGCACCAACCTCCATGTGTATCATGTGTTGCATGATGTCCTCTTGGTATTCATCAGCAGTCAGTCTTGACAGCTCTTCGGCAAGCGCTCGTTGCTGCATCCTGCTAATTGCCCGCTGACGCTCCCTGGCTTCGGCACGTATAGCATAGATGCCGTCATCATGTGACTCTACGAAGTACGACTCGCAGTGTCCATAGCGGGATTGTGCTTGTTGGTACTCCATATTGGTGGTGTGATTGTTGCTTATCGAAAGAGTGGACGTCGACTCTCCGGGATAGACGTGGTCAATGTCGGTCGATGATGTGCTCGGCCTCAAGTGAGTGGATGGTTCGTGAGTGAACCGTATTAGAGAGTGGCAGCCTCGAAGGCAATAAGAAGAAAGAGTGTAATTAGTTGGTATGAAAAGAAGGTCTGCGGTCCGTGATTCCCGAAAGTTTGAGAGGCGGGAATATGATATAGCGTACAGGGCCTGGAACAGATTGCGTTAGCCTACGTCTCGAGGGAATTCGGTCTTGTGTCATGCAAGGCCAGGGGAGACTACACGTACCTTTGAAGAATTAGAGTATTACGTTAGGGAGCGAATGAGGTGTAGGAACACGAAAGAAACAGGAACGAATCGAGGAAGTCGGAGCCCTTGCTAATTGCATCCAGAAGCGGGGTGGAATCGGGCGCGTTATCGTCTTTCGCAGCGGTACTGCACCGCTGTGAAAAGGGAGGTCGTTTGGGCAGAGCACGAGCTAACGAGTCCGCCAATTGGGGAGGAGGGTGAATCGCCAAGAGCTGGAATGTGAGGATCCCAGGGCTGGCAACCACGAACTAATCTAAGCAAGGATTAGGGTTGAGCCACTCGAACTGCGATGGTGAAGGCGTACACTCAATGTATTCAGGCACCGAGGGCGCAGGAGACAAAGGCAAGATACAGCCGATTGTGGTGGTGCCTGGGAGGTCGTAGTTAGTAGATGCTCATGAAACAGATTCAGTCCCGGCAAGTGAAAGGAAGGGGGACCAATCCAGATTTACACACTCGGCTAGTCGAAATGATGGAAGTCGAATGTAGTATCGGTGATGAGGCCAAGGTACAACTACTGGAATGAGGCGGCGCTCTCCGCGCGGATGCTAGATGCCAGAGAAAAAAAGAATGTTGAGTTGCGCAGCAAGCCTGACGGATTGTTGATCCATCATCACGGTGATGGCCGCGAACGAGAAGAGGTGCGAGTATACAGTCCAATGTCTCTCAAGCTGACAGCGTGTAGTGGGTGTGCGGCGCTCAGCTAACTTGCGATAGTCCGTCACCATCCGGTGAGGAGCAAAACGATTGCGAGCTAGAATCGAGGCGTAGAATCGTGGGCGACGTGGTTGTGGCATGCAATTTCGAGCGAAGCGAGATCTAGGGCGTTTGGCGAGACAGTTCTGGTCGACGTAGAAGGAAAGTGCAATCCAATCTGTGGCATGCACCCTACGAACCCCCTTGGCTCGGCCCTGCATTGTCCATCGAAAAACAGCTGTAAATCCCAGATTCCTCCCAGTATTGTTTCCCCTGCCCTTGTCGGCTATCACTCCGAGACTGCTACTATAGCATCTGTCCTGGCACGACCAGCTATCTCCTGGCTAACGGTGACCCAGGCCTTTCTAGTGGGGATCCGTGGCGGAGGGAATGGATCGCCCAGCACTTGGTCCAGGGAACACGCACAAAGGTCTCACAGTAAGAAATAAAGCAAGACGCTTGACATACCAAAGACGGTTCAACAGATGGCACAATGTCCACAGCGAAAGTTGCACACACGAGGCTAGTCGGACAGGAGTCGAGGCTGACAGGTGTATATGGAGCGGATGAGTACAGCGAGTGCTTGTTCTCAGCTAACTCTGCGTCCAGCGAGAGGCGATGGGAGGAGGTCGGCGGGGTGAATGAGGGTTGAAGGCACAGAAGGCTCTGATACTCTTCACGGTCCTATTCGAGAGCGGTCGGGTTTGGAGAGACCGAGAGCAGGAGAAGGGGAGTTTTATGGAGAGATAGGGCCGAAACACTCAGCACCACATCAGATCCAAGACTCCGTGCTCGACCGTAGTGAGGAGGAAGTGTAGAGAGAAGGGGTGAAGGAGGAGGTGAGTAGGAAGAGGTCAATGTTCAGACGGGCGTAGGTTTGAGAAAACGAATGGCCAGCATCTCTTAGCAGGCTGAGAGGAGCGAGGACGCTAAGCTGGATTAGGTGCACGGCCAGCTTACAGCAAGGAACAGTTGCGCCATGGACGCCGCACTACACCGGCGGGAGACGCTTCGATAGGCTCGGCGGCGTTGCAGCTGGCAGCTCGCAGACCAGGAACACGCTTAATTCACGCGTCCTGGTCCCGTATCTACCGCAGATACCACCACTATCAATGCTCTCGCGCGCTGTCGCGCCTCCCGGCTGCAGTGGCACCCCCCGTAATTCACACGGCGCACTGGCATCCACTCTCCGTGCAGCTCCAGCGTGGGACTGTGTTTCCGCCGGCCTCGCACAAATACTCGCTGCTACGCTTTCTACGCTCGACGCGGTCGTCCTTGGACGACGACGTGCTGGGGCGACCCACGCCTGGGCAGCGCCCTCATCTTCACCAACCCCCGCTCGAATCAGAGCCCTGGAGCGTCTCCGGTCAGCCCAGGGCCAACGCATGCAGCTACACAAGGCTTGCAGGAGGAGCGTACCATCGCTGTCCAATCTGTCCCTCGCCTGCGCACTCAAAATATCTTGCTTTGAACACGGCCAAGACCTACAAATGGCATTGTGCCCGGCGCTCTCGCTGCGACGGGTCGCTGACTGCGCGCGACCCCAGCCATGCCTGATGCCTGCTAAAGAGCCGTGGTTCCCCTGGCATGCCTGAGGTTAGACTGGGTCAAGCGGACCATCAGCTCCTGAATCGAATATCGTCATAATTGATAATTGATGAGAGCCGTTAGCGCTGCTCCTTTTACTACGCGGATTAAGACAAGAAAAGAAGATGGCCGTCACCGTACATCCTTGTCACGCGTCGTCCACGATCATGCTTCCGCTTTGGTATTGTCGAGCACGTGTTGAACAGTCGAATTGGCTCTCCTCATGCTCAGAGACAATGAATTCGAATCACGAACAATGACCCAAAGAGCCCCACGCTCGCACACGTTTTTCCGCATGGTGGAGTGTTCTAAAGGAGACTTGCGCAACATCGGTACCAGCGCTTGTAGCCGGCGTACCACAGACTGCTCCCCTGCTGGAGCCTCAGGCCTGAATGCTAGTATATCTGTTTCGTGATCGTGATTGATGCCTCTGGCATCGCTGTAGATATTTCGACGCGCTCTGGAAGCCCTCAGTGGTTACTTCTGCCGCCTTTAATTTGACCGTGAACACCTTTCGCGCGAGCTCGTGTCGTTGCCGTTCCCTAAAATTGCCAATTCTGCGTCTGTGGGGGAGTGCTCGGGATGGCAAGCCTCCGCTGGAAATGGCCTCCCCTTGCTGAACTTTTGCCATTTGCGGGGTTGGCGCATTTGACCCGGTCGTCTCTTATGAGTTTTTGTTCCGCAGCATGCAAAACGGGTCACTTGTGACAGAGCTTTGACGATGCAAGAAGTAACGATTTACTTGACGCAGTGAGAGTGGAGAAGCATATTGGTGCTCTCATGCATATATCATGTTATTGAGTAAGGAAGCACGCACTGCGGCTTCAGGCGTACCTCAGCTCTACTGTGTACGCGTCGTCGTCTCGATCACTTGCACCAGCAATGGACGGTTCGGTTTCAAGGATTGAGCGGCTGGGCTAGAGATGATCATTTCAAGACGATGAATCTTAGCGCGACCTTTCGCGTTTATCATCTGAGCGTCAAAAAAGCACAGCTCTAACGCGGCCATCTGCCAACCCTTTGCCTTGATTAGATATTCGAGTCAGCTTGCTTCATATCGTTGCTGCAGCTAAGCAGCAGCCGACATCCGTGTCCAGCCACCGCTGCACCTCGTCACGCCAGCATTCAAGGTCCTGTCACGATCGCGATCAAACGCGTCTTATTAAAGTGCTTGAGCCTCAGCGCACGCGAACACGCGCACGACGATCCAGGCTATTTCTGATGCCACTCCGCGCCACGCCGGATGAGCCCATGGATGAGGCTGTAGCGTGCGTGCTGTTCCGCGGCCAAGCATATGGCCACCTTGCTTCCATCAAATTTTCTCAGGCTCTTATTATGCGGATCTCTTAAGTGGATTGAATTGTCGGTATGACAAAACGTCAATTGCCTTGCCACAGCAACGAAGATGCGCCAAAGCCTGCAGTAGTGTTGCTCCCGTCCTTCCGTCGACCTGCTAAGAAAGGATCCCTAACCTTCAGCTTCATCGCTTAGTACCTGCGTTACCTGGACACAGCGTTACCGTCAGAGATCTGTACATGCTTGCACGACCGTTGAGCAAACTTTTCAACCGTCTCGGTCATGGCTGCTCCACGCACGCTGCAGGTTTCAATATTCAACGAAACATGCTTCTCCCGCAACCAAAGTGAGGAGCAAACGTTCGGTCTGATGCTGCGGGCCTGGCCTTTCTGGTCCAACGCTGCTGTGTGTCACAGATGATGGGGCCGACACAATGACGCTTATTTGGAACTCATACCCCGCCCGACGGTCCAAGCTCTTGTCTTGAAGGTTCGACCAATGCTTCATCGGGTGATGGTCACGATGAAGCGTTGCGTAGACATCCTGCTGCCACCGAGTTTCTTCTAACTTCGGGAGAATCACGCTACCAAGACTCATCTCAAGCACAGTAACATAGAGGCGTACATTTTGGAGTATCGTGACCATTGTGGGGTTTCAACAGCCTGCCGGGTCTCCATCCACCATCGCCTTAGCTAACTGATTTCTGAGGCATTTACTGTTTGCTTTTCTTTCCTTTGTCTTGCTAACATGGGTATGCCTGGATGTCCATACCTACATAAGTAACTTTGAGGCTGCGTCTGATAGTCACTGAAATCATTTAGATTACCCTTGCAGATATAGAAACAAAACACAACCTGCTCGGTAAACGCAGATAAGCAAAGGCCGCGACTACTGCGACCGGATCCCACTTTGGCTCTGGAAGACTGGCTTTACGGGAACTTCATCCGATGCAAGGACTATCTTTAGGGACGGCATTAGCGGACCATGTTTCCACGGTTCGCTGTGATATCCCCCACACGTTCGATAAAGTTAATGTCCGGCGTAAGAGTGTCCCGCAAGGCAGCGCCTACGGATGCAGAAGATTTAAGTGCGATGTTGATATACAGAATGAGGAAGTGTACAAGAGTTACGGCGCGGCTAGCTTGCAGCGCTTTAGCATGGCCTAGTTGTCACATGCGCTGAGCCATTCGAAACCAAAAAACATGCTGGCACACCGGATTATCGTTCTTATCGCATGTCATGATTATCTCTCCTAGTTCCCAAGATTCCAGTGTTTGTGAGCAGATGTGGACATTGAAGTGCTTATATGATCCCTCGTATCATATTTACTAGCACTCGACGTACGAAGAGAGAAACACTGTATAACCCCCCATTAACTTCTACTGCTTTAACTCTTCATGCTCTCAGCTCTGGTTGAGGTCGCTAGTCCTAAAGCCAAAGAGACCGAGTCACCTGTTACCGACATTGCCAACACAAGGTGCGCGGACATTTCTTGGAAGTCAGGCACGCAATTCGTTTGCTGAGTGCGGCAATGTACTGTTATTCAGCCCAATGTAGAGAGTTCGGAGCAACGACATGCTGGAGGCCTTGCAGAACCTCCCGGCACATTCACTGTATATAGTTCTGCTACCTCCTGTAAAGTACCGTCCTCATTCATATCACTAGCCTGCTAGGATGAAGTATACAAATAATACACGAATCGCATGGGGCGATCGTGGAGGTAATGTAGACAGATCGTTCTGACGGCGTGTAGATGAAGTGCGGGGGCGTATACATGAGGCTAACGAAGGAGTAAAGATCTGTAGTGTGTTCGTCAGTATTCTGTCGAGCGTGCGATAACCTTTCGAGTGCCATTGCGAGTCACGGTGCCCGTTGAGAGATGGACGGCGTGTGATACTAGGGTTGAGGTGGAGGGAGAGGACTTGGAGACGTCCGGAGGCCGGAGAAACCACGACCGGACCCATCCAAAAAGTTAATGCCAAGCTAAAAGTTCGAAGTTCTGCAGCTTCGGTATACCACATTAACAACCATGATGAATGTAAACTTTTCATGCTAGCGCTAAGTTGTAGTTCAGCGCTCAAGCATATTACTTAACTTGCGCCTTCGGCCATTATGGATATCCACCGCTCCCGGTTCGTGCCCTACACTTCGTCCGCGATCAACGCGCTCGCGTTTACACACACCAAAGCCGAGCATGGGAATCACGACCCCGAATCCTTAAGACTTGCGATTGGACGTGCAAACGGCAACATCGAGATATGGAATCCAGCGAACGGCGCTTGGCTGCAAGAGAAAGTTTTCTACGGCGGCAAAGATAGAAGCGTTGAGGGGCTGTCATGGACACAGGAACCAGACCAGAAGGACGCCCACAACAAGACAGTACCAGGGCGACTGCGCCTTTTCAGCATCGGGTACTCGAGCAGCGTCACTGAATGGGACCTTGCGACTGGTCTGCCAGCACGGCATTCGAATGGCAACCATAGCGAAGTGTGGTGCTTTGCTGCCCAGCCCAGAAAGAGCGGGAAGGCAACAGGAAGAGTAAATGAAGGTGGCTCTGCGCACCAAAAGCTCGTCGCAGGCTGCGCAGACGGTACTATCGTTCTGCTCTCTACGGAAGACAACGACCTCACTTTCGAGCGATTTGTATCTCGCGCAACAAACAAGAAAGCGCGCGCTTTGAGCATCACATACAAGGACAACGATGTCGTCCTGGCTGGATTTGCGGACAGTACAATCCGTGTGTTTGATACAAGAAACGGACATGTCATAAGGCATATCTCCTTGGGGAGTGGTCCTCATAGTGGGCCCAAGGAAATTCTGGTATGGAAAGTAAAATGTCTCGCGGATGGCGACTTTGTATCCGGAGACTCTACCGGCGACATCAGAATTTACAACGGCAAGACTTTCAGTCAGACGCAGAGGATCTCGGGGCACGAAGCGGACGTGCTTGACCTCGCAGTATCTCAAGATGGGACGAGCATCTTCAGTGCGGGTATGGATCGCCGCACATGCTTCTACACTAGCAAGAAGGGGGTTGCACAAGGGCAGAGTGGGAAATGGCGAAAAATGTCTCATAAGAGGTACCACGAGCACGATGTCAAAGCTATGGCGACATACGAGGGCAACAAGCTGAGCGTGATGGTATCTGGAGGTAAGAATTGCAGCTCGAAAGCAATAGAATCCCGCTGACAGTGGCCGCTCTAGGTATCGATACACAGCCGATCGCAGTCCCTATTCGACAATTTGGCAAAGAGTTGAGTCGCGGTCTCCCAGCTCTGCCTCCTACCCCACCCCTCGTGAGTGCTCCAGAGGCACGGCTTTTGGCCAGCTGGTGGAACACAGAAGTGCGAATATGGCGCGTCAAGCCTCAGGTCGATGGTACGGAGAAGCCTAAGGTGGTTGCACGCTTAGCGCTACAGGGAGAGGAAAACATCACATCGGTTTCAATCAGTCGAGATGGTGGACTCCTCGCGGTTGGGACTGTCAGCGAGGTGAAGCTGTTCCAACTCATACGTCCGCAAGCAGGAGCTGGCGCAGGGCTCCGCATAAGGAAATTGGATATGCCTTCCATTGCTGGCGGGAGAATTTTGAAGCTGGCAGCGGACGGCAAGTGGCTCGCAGCAGTCGCCGCAACAAACGACATCCAGCTGGTCAGGATAGTGAGGTCTGATGACCCAACTGACTCACCTCGCGCATTGGACAAGGTACAACGACTCCATCGTCCTCATCGCGACAATCTTTCGCAGAATTCGCTCAATGGACCATCAGGGCCATATGAACGCTCGATCGCACATGTCGACTTCTCTACGGACGGCAACCTCTTTGCTGTCGTTGATCTCGCCGGTTTCATCGACACCTGGGTAGTCGAAGGACATGAGGACCCAACCGCGCCGGAAGTGGACATTGACGATTCAGTACTTGCTATTGACGTGGACGAAGACTCCGACGACGATGACGAAGATATCAAAGAACAGTTTACATTCTTGGGCCAACGCTGGATACCTAATCCTTCTGGCCACCTACTCCCACGCCTTGACTCCACACCTGTGTTACTTTCGTTCCAACCAAGCTCAGATGAGTCCATTCGACCACAGCCAAACGGCAATCCCGCTGTTCACCCCACACGACATAATCCTCACCCCCACTCGCATGAATTGCCCACTACAGAATACCGGTTGCTGCTTGTATCTGCAGAGCATCAGCTATACCTCTTCGATGTTATGGCTGGTCGACTGTCTGAATGGTCAAGAAGGAACCCACTCTCTAGCTACCCTCACGAGTACCAACAGCTTGATCTTCCGGCAAAAGGTTGTATTTGGGACATCAATGACACAGAACAGCGGATATGGTTGTATGGGGAGAAGTGGCTGTTCATGTTCGACTTCACCAAGGACTTTCCGATCTCGGACCAAGACAAATCCGGGGCGTCAAAGAAACGGAAACGAGAGGCAGCCAAAGACCACAGCGGTGCGGGTTCCGCAGTCCCACAGAAAGAAGCGCCTGTTACCAAGATGCGGAAATTCCAAGGGGACCAGGAGGACCAGTCTGGCAAGACAAACTGGGTCGATGTTAATGCTATCAGCGGCAGCACGACCCATGATGACGAAGACGACATCGAAGACATAAGTCAGCCATTGGCGAGTCTTAGACGGGTCACCATGCAAGACAATGAACTTCTACCTAATGGCACCTTTGAGGATACGGCAGGTGGTGGAGAAGTTGGCGAGGTATTGGATCAGCGGAAGCATAATGAGCCATGGTGGTACACGTTCAAATATCGCCCGATACTGGGTATCGTCTCGATAAGCGGGGATGACAGTTATCATGCGCCTGAGGTGGTTCTTGTTGAACGGCCATGGTGGGATCTGGATCTTCCTCCACGGTTTGTTGGAACACATGAGGAGTGAGTGCCGAGTTGATCGATCTATAGAAGTTTGCAATATACCTAATGATATATACTGCACAGTATATATCACAGTGTCTTTATTCTTTAGTGTTGGGCAATGGAACCCGCTGAAACAGATATTTGCCGTTTGAGTCAACATAGTGAGAGTGAAACAGAGCACTAATAGAGTCTAAGAGAACAGAGCCTAATTCACAAGCTCAAGCAATCTTTAGTGATGACACCACGGCATAGATATGTATTCTTCACAAAGCGATGGGACGGCAAGCGCAACCGGAGTTAACGCTCTCCTCCGCTAGAGTGGGGCAGCCGATTGGCTCGCTGTCGCCATAGCTCTCATATCACCACATCCGCCATGCCTCGCCGCACCTCTTTGTCGCTGCAACTTCGCCTTACTTCCAAGGATTGCATTGATGAGTTCCTCGCATGCCCCGACTAGCCCGCCCAGCGACGGCGAGGGCCCGAGAACCATTGTGTACGACCCGAACGATCCGTTCTGGCGAGATACCGAGGATGATGATGACGACATGGACTATGTGCCCGCAGAGGGTGGTAGCGACGAGGATGAAGACGGAGAGGGTGACGTGAGCTTTCATGGTAAGCAGTGTTCAGACTGCAAGAATCTCGTGCTTCAATGCTGACTTTAAGCTTAGATGCTGCCGAACGACTAAGCAACCTCAGTGGGGTAGAGATCGCCTTCGAGTACACAGACGATAACGATGAAGACGAAGATGAGGACGAGGACGAGGACGAGGAGGATGACAATGAAGCTGGAGAGGACGAGGAAGAGGATGAAGAAGGCGATACAGCGAATCCTCGGCGGCCAATATACATTACTCGCGAACAGATCATGCAACTCCTCGGGCATGCGGGACTCGGCCGGATATTCGCATCTGACTTCATACCACGATCTGCGCGGCGCCGACCCCTTGTCGATGAAGATGACGAAGAAGAGGAAAGCGACCATGGCACAGGATATGATCCCGTCGGAACCCGGAGGACATCTGGAAGGACGCGTGGTCCACGAGGCAGAGCAGCCTTCGAGAAAGTGCCGAGCGAGGCGGGCAGGGAGCTTATGAACGCGGGCACATTTGGATCCAACCCCCGGAATGAAGACACAGTCAAAAGAAAGAAGAGGTTAGCATACGATATCATGCAGAGAGAGCTGGGTCTGGGCAGCGACGGACGCCAGAAGAATGCAACCAGATTGTTGAAGCAAGACATGATACCGGAGTCTGTCGCCGATACCATCATACACTACAATGCGCGATGCTATTCTGGCCAGTTTTCAGACGATGGAAACTTTTTCTTTTCCTGCGCGCAAGATTTCCGGGTGAGGATGTACGACACATCGAATCCTTATGACTGGAAATACT
This sequence comes from Parafenestella ontariensis, assembly GCA_021596325.1. NCBI lineage: Eukaryota > Fungi > Ascomycota > Dothideomycetes > Pleosporales > Cucurbitariaceae > Parafenestella > Parafenestella ontariensis. Next base: position 84,020 of record JAKGDA010000013.1, on the reverse strand, counting down.
ATAAGGTCCGTGGCAAGCTTCATAACCATGCATTGACAGAGCTAACATACTACAGTCTGTGGTGTACCCATATGGCCAGTGGACAATCACAGACGCGTCTCTGAGCCCAGATAACCGCTTCCTAGCATACAGCTCGATTAGGAGTATCGTGTGTCTAGCGCCTACCGACCCAGATAACGAGGCTGAACCAAATCTCCTCGACTTTGCCAACACAGGTAGCACCAATCCTCGAGGCTTCCACACGTACTTTGGCGTAGGTATCTCCTACCTTTCTTTCGTTTGAAAGGCTAACGTGATTAGATCTGGTCGATACGTTTCTCCGGCGACGGTCGAGAAATCGTCGCCGGTACAGGTGACAATTCCGTGTACGTCTACGACATTGAGCGACGACAATCAGTCCTGCGTATACCAGGGCACCAAGACGACGTCAACGCGGTCTGCTTCGGCGACTCGCAATCGCCACACATCTTGTACTCTGGCTCCGATGACACAACGCTCAAGGTCTGGGACAGACGAAGTATGGGCGATGGTCGAGAAGCGGGTGTTTTCCTCGGTCACACTGAGGGCTTGACCTACGTTGATAGTAAGGGAGATGGTCGATATGTGCTCAGTAACGGCAAAGATCAAACCGCGAAGCTATGGGATCTGAGGAAGATGATGTCCAAGGAGAAGGCTGATCGCATCGATCCTAACGCCTACACGACGCGCTTTGAATATCGTTCTAACGCGTATGACCCCAACGACTACAGGCCTCATCCGCATGATTGCTCGCTTGTCACGTTCCGCGGCCACAAGGTCCTCAAGACACTGATAAGATGTCACTTTTCGCCGCCCGGCAGTACGGACTCACGATATGTCTATTCGGGCAGCTATGATGGCTCTGTATATATCTGGAATCTGGACGCCACGCTAGCCGGCAAAGTTAACGTCCTCAAAGCGACGAAGAATTCTCGACCACGGGATCCCGAGCTCCTTGCTGAGACGTACGACTACTGGGGTAGAAATGGAGGAAGTTGGATGACATGTGTTAGAGATGCGAGCTGGCATCCATATGCGCCGATGATTGCGGGTGAGTACTAAAGGTATTCCCAATTACCTATTGACCAACTACTAACATGGACTAGCCACATCATGGAACGGGTGGGGTACTTCACAAGGAACATGCACAGTACACTCGTGGAACGACGGCGTGGAGGAAGACGAAGCGGAGCCTAAAGTGGGACGGAGAGTCAACGCGCAGTTGCAACACGATGAACGATTGTACAGAACTAGCGAAGGCAGATCGAGACGGCAGCCTATGTGGTACGATGACTGGATGGATGACGATTGAATGTGCATGATTTGATGACAGATACAGGTTCCCGATGGATGAGTAGATACGGAAGCGGGTTCGGATTGCCATCACTCGTTTGGCTTACATATGGGCATTTGTTGCGGCGTTCTGGGGAGGCGTGGACGGGCACGAGCGTTCTGGCGCATACATGGTGTTTAGTGTTTTTCGAATTAGCACGCTCGTTGCAGCGTTCAAAGCGCTAGGAGGGGAGGGGTTCTTTGGATTTGTGTATTTGAATATATTCAGTGGAGGGGGCTTTTGTTGGACGAGCGCAAGGTGAAGTTTGCGCAGGGCTTCAAATTGGATATAATCAAACTCCCGCTGACCCAATGTCCATATTGTACAGCCTTTTCAGATGCCTCATGCCCTTTATGTGAAGTTATCGGCGCCAACCCCCTGTCCCTCTACCTCTCCAGCACAATACAAGATGATATGACGAACGGAACCGCTTCACGGTTCGAGATGCAAAAACGAAGATAATCGATGTGGTTGTCGAACGACTATGAGCCTCCGACGAGGATGTTGTTTACGGGAATGTGGACGAGCTTGACAATGTAGCCGATGACACCTAGCAAGTCTGTCAGTCTCTGCAGCAAATCGTATACAGGCGGCGACTACTGACCCATGATCAGGAAACCGATTCCTACTGCCTGCGAGATCCTGATGAACTCCTTCTTGTCGGGCTCTGATACGTCATTAGCGTTGTTGTCATCGTTGGCGTCGCGCGAGTCGTACTGGTGCAGCGGTTCATGAACAGAGTGCCCTCCTTGAGGAACTCGGCGGGCATGCTGGGCGACGGTTAGCTTTCATTCCATTCGCCATCGTGCGCTGCGGGCTTGTTCGTACTCGGCAAACTCCTTGACGTTCTCCATGGCGACTGATGTGTGCGTGGGGGACCGAGGTGATTCTGAGGGTGTGGTGTGAAGAATGTAGCTATCAATTGACGGCTCGTGGATGTTGAAGTCGAGGCGAGCTGTCCCAAAGTACGGAGAGCAATCTGGCCTTGCTCGCGGAGAAAGCCGACAGGGGTTAGTGCATGCCAAGCCCGCCAACGACGCTAAGCTCCTCCGCGACCGTTCCCTTGTCGACTTCCCCGACGCTCACTCGCGTCGACAGCTCCCTCAAGCCAAGTCCTAACCCCAGGCTCCCTCGAGGTTTGTTGCAGAACCAAGATACTCACCACAACTGCAGACTCGACAACCACACCCAATCGCCACAGGACGCACTGCTCACGTGGGATCGACGCGCGCACAGGGGACCGCACGCACGGGAAGGACGTGTTTGGCTTCAGCAGCGGAGCTTGCCCTCTTCCTGTCCTTTCTATCTCATTGCTGGAAGCGCACGGTATTGCGCCAGATCAAGTCCCTGAGAACCTGTATCACCCCAATCACGCTTTGCGCACACTGTACGGGGAGCTGGCAAGGTCCAGGCAAGCGCTGGAGTTCGCGCTGAGGCTACACATCATATTTCTCACACCCACATCCTGTACCTTTTACACATCCGCATCTGCCAGAGGCGATCGGACTGTCATATCTTCCATCCGAGCTGTCTTTTGTCACCACGCCCCGACAGCGGCACTGTACGTATGGCCTCACTTTACGCTGCTTTGTTTCCTCCTTCCCCCGTTGCCTCGCATGGGACCACACGCGCAGTTTTGTGTATACTTCTACCTCCTTGTCTTATAGCTCGCTGATTTGTATACCGCATACAGAGCTGCATGTACTTTGGCCATTGATACCGCCATCTCAAGTATCTACAAGCCAATCAAACCAAGATCCTGGAACATACCTCACCGCTTACTGCACTTTACTTAACATACCACAGCAACCATGGCCGACGACGACAACTTCGACATCGACATCTACGGTGACGACACCTACCAAGACTCCACACCACAGCAAGACGCGACGCTAACCGACGCCAATGCCCAAAGTACTGATACAAATGCCGGTCAGTCGAATGATTCGACTGTGCATAACAAATCCGAGAGCAGTGGCCAAGCTGCCAAACAGGAGACTTCAGGTGAAACAACCAACAGCAATGCGCATTCTGAGAACAGCACCCAGCAGATTGCAAGCACAGGCGGCTCAGCAGGTAACCTAGACGTTCACAAACAGGCTCCTCAGCAGCAAGGTACGAAGCGCAAACAAGGCGAGGACGATGATCGCCCAACAGACCCTGGCGCTACAGCAGCGCTGATGATCAATGATGTCAACTGGTGGATCAGCGAAGAGGACATCCGTGGCTGGGCGAACCAAAGTGGCTGCGAGGATGAGCTGAACGAGGTTACCTTTAACGAGCACAAGGTCAATGGCAAGAGTAAAGGGTAAGTAATAAAGCCTTGTCATAGCAGAACCATACTAACACTACCTCAGACAAGTTTACGTTCAATTACAGTCGCCACAAGCCGCCACTGCTCTGAAGCACCAGATCGAGAACCTGTTCAAAGATCAAGCTCACACAAAGAAGCCGACAGCGATCTTCAATCCTCCACAACACAACCCCTTCAAAACCCTGCCAAAGGATGTCCCTCAACGGGAGAAGGGTGGACGAAACGACCGCGCTACATCTGGAAGTTATGGAAACCAAGGCGGCGGCAACTTCAACCGATCCTACAACAACCGTGGTAACTTCAACAACAACAGAGGCGGCAACATGCCCTTCCAAAACAACCGCAACTTCTCGGGTCCTGCAGGCGGAAATATGGGAGGCTATGGCGGACAAGCGCCCATAAACACCTTTGGTAGCCCCATGGGCGCCATGAACAACTTTGGAGGTGGCTTCAACCGCGGCGGTATGATGGGCAACAACATGCGCGGAGGCATGAACAACCGTGGCGGCCGAGGCGGCAACATGGGCATGAACGCCATGGGCGGTAATCCCATGGCTGGTATGAACATGCCTATGGCCGGCAATATGATGGGTATGGGGGGGAACATGATGGGTATGGGCGGCAACATGGGGATGATGGGAGGGATGGGTACGTCGAGGGCGTTTCTTACTATCAGTGACTTGACCCTTATGTTCTCGTCCTCCTCCATGGACGAACGCTAACAGAGATGATATAGGGGGCGGCTTTGCTGGCGGCCCACAGCAGTTCAACCCAGCCTTTTTCCAAGGGAACCAGGGCGGTAACGATGGCAGTTGGCAGAATCCCCATGGTGCCAAACGACCACGACCGGAGTAGTACTCAAGCGAACCTGCCCGGCCTCGATCAGTCACGCGAACCTAACTCAGCTGTATACCAATATCTCGATTGACGCGAGGGTGAGGAGATACTCATCGAGGGAGCCCATTTATACCGGCGAGGTTGCAATCTCGAGACAGCATTAGCCTCGCGACATTTCAGCATCATAGGTCCATAGGTCTCGTCTCCTGCACCTGGAACTAGGACTTTACGCGCTCGACCTACCTCTGGACTAGTAGTTTCATACTATCCAGGATCTATTTCTTCCGGCTTCTGGCGTTATACAGGGGCGGCAAGGCCATCTATTAGGAATCGAACGCTTTCTTCACTCATGTCTTCCTAACTGTCTGTCTACTACACCTTTCTAATCCCGCATATCCAGGACGGTGTTCTGGTGTCAACTGCCTGGAGCAGTATCAAGCTCTTTTGATCCTGTTGTTGCGTCCTGGATATTTTCGTAATATTCTTGTAATTGTAACAGTCTATGTACAGGGTACGGAACACGTTATAACGCAGGACCTCGGCGACAGTTTGGCTGTTTTCAACACGCGCGTTGACCGAGTCTACAAGGGCTCTGCGGTCATACTTTGTCTAAGCCAGTCGGCTAACTGTACAATAGCAGAACCATCACGTTTAACGTATTCAGAGGGGTGTTTGAAGTACTTGGTTGTACAGGTGGAAAATTAACGTCACTTTGGCTAATTTGGAAATTAGGCCCGCCGGGACCTGCATATGAACGTATATCCGGGGTATGTAATATAGATCGGACGACCAGCGAAACGAAACTTGTATGCGACCAATCACGTAACCTATCACTGCGGAGCTCTGTTCTGGAAACCTTCTCTGCTTTTTCCTTCCGCACTTGAGAACCGGGTAAGAAGGGAATGCTACTATATAAGCAGAGAACATGAAGGCTTAACCTAGGCGCTAGTCTAGTTCAGTAACACAGCTTGGGGTATCACTTCATCTATATAGGTTCAGTCACAGGGATATACCAAGGACCTAGTGCGCATGGTTTTTGGCTCCTTTATTATACCGGGGGTGGCGACGCAATTGTATTATTCCTTGGGTCTATTAAAGTATATCTTCTCTTGATCCTACAGCTTCTCGGACCGCTTGTATCAATCAAGTGTCTGAAGGCCTTCACAATCCAAAATGAGGCTTCCCTACTCAAGCGCGACACTGCTGCTCAACAGCGCACTTGCTCTCGCTCAATGTACGTCCTAAGCTCTGCATCATCCGCCCCGTGCATCAAAGGACCTCCGACGAGACCTGACAAGCAATAGCGACGAACGCCACGGGCGTGACATGTCCCTCGACTTCCAGTTTCTCTGATATCTCCGCTTCCGACTTCTTTGCCGCGATAAACCCCAGCTGGAATGTCGGCAATACTCTGGATGCTGTGGAGACTGAGGGCAGCTGGAACAACCCGCCCGTCGTCGGCAGCACTTTTGACGACATCAAGGCAGCTGGTTTCAAGGGCATCCGTCTTCCCGTAACATGGGCATACCACTTTACGTCGCAGGCCCCGGAGTGGAAAGTCGACGAAAAATGGATGCAGCGAGTATCTGATGTCGTCGACATGATTACGGATCGGGGGTTCCATGTGATTGTCAATGTGCATCATGACAGTTGGACATGGGCGGATCTGACAAAATCCGATACCAATGTCACCGCGGTGGAGGAGCGACTAGGGAAGTTGTGGTATCAGATTGGCACGAAACTGGCGTGCAAAAGCGAAAAGGTTGCGTTCGAGACAATCAACGAGATCCCTGGAACGACGGCAGAACACGGCGCGACTATCAACCGGCTGAACACTATCTTCCTCCAGGCTATCAATGATGCGGGGGGTTATAATCCGCAAAGAGTTGTTACGTTAGTTGGTGCGGGCGAGGATGGCGCGAAGACGATCCAGTGGTTTGTGAAGCCTGACGCGAAGTTCAAGAATCCGTGGGGAATTCAGTATCATTACTATTCACCTTGTAAGTCTCCTCATCCCTCCCTGCACTTCTCCACACTCTAATGTCTCAAAGATGACTTCATCTTCCAAGCCTGGGGCAAAACAACCTGGGGCTCTGACGCAGACAAGACCGCCCTCGAAACCGACATCAAAGCCGTCCGCACTGCGTTCCCAGACATCCCCCTCATCATCGGCGAATGGGCCGCGTCACCCACAGCCACCGAGACGGCCGCGCGCTGGCGCTACTTTGACTTCTTCCTCCGCACGGCTGCAAAGTACAACACGTCGACCATTCTGTGGGACAACGGCGCAGACTTCCTAGACCGCGCAACGCACCGGTGGCGCGACGACGTCGCGCTGGATATCTACCGCAATGCAGTTGCAGGCATACCCAATGCGCTACCAGACAGCACGACAGACGGTCAAGCGACTCGACAGGATAGTTCAGCGTATATCTACCATAAAAAGGGGGAGAATGTGTCGGACGTTACGCTTCCTTTCTACTTCTCCGGCAACACGCTCACCAGCATCGCCCTCACGGGATCAAACAAGTCTCTCATATCAGGCAAAGATTACAACATTGCAGGCGAAAACGTAACCTTCACATCATCCTTCCTTTCCCCCTTCTTCACACCTACCACACCCACCGGCTCCCTCGCAAACCTCACTCTAACCTTCTCCCACGGCACACACCTCACTGTGAACATCCTGCAATACTCCACCCCGGTCCTCGGATCAACTAGCTCCGCACTCCCCGCAACGTCAGCAGATCTGCTCATCCCCATTACATGGGCGGGCCAGAATCGGCCTGCGGCTGTAAAGGCGACGAAGAGCGATGGCACGTTCTTGGTGGATGATTGGACGCAGTATTTGGGCCCGTTGCAGCAGGGACGCATGACGTATAATGGGCAGTGGGATTGGGATGCGGAGCATGTGGTAATTAAGAGTGCGGTGTTGGATGAGGTCAGGAAGGCGGGGAAGACGACGGTGTTTAGGATTGAGTTTTATCCTAGGGTGGAGGGGAATTGGGTGGAGTATACTGTCACTGTGTGAGGAGGAAGTGTTAGGGGGTTCGTTGTAAATATTTGGGTGAGGTAGTGGGTGTATATATGAGAGTTGGAGAGAGACCTTTCAAAGATTTATTACTGTGTTACTTACGCTTTTGGCCTGTTTCTACGCCTCCTTTTCAGCTACTCTTCTTCTTCTTCCTCACTACAGCTAACTGCGACCGCACAGGGACATTTTGCTGTGGATTCTCCGTATCCGGGAACCCCTCCAACTCCACCTCCTTCCTGAAGAGCACACAATGCGTGGAACCGCCAAAATGGAACATGCCAATCTCATCTCCCTTCTTGACATGCTGACCCTCTTTCACTGTAATATCGCAAGTACTCACCTCCGTCATGCCAATGCCCAGGAAACACACCAGTCCGAGGTCTTTGTTGTCTGCTTCGATGAAAATAAGGGCGCGCGTAGCGGTTGCAGTGAGATACCCCTGGCCCGTTTTCTCGCCCTCTTCGTCAATCTTCCCCTTTGCATTGGGGTCGCCGAGCCCTTCAAATAGCGGCTCGGAGAAGTACGTGCCGTCCTTAACGTACGCTTTCACGATTTTGCCGCTGACAGGCGCGTGCCAGCGGTGATAGCTCAGCGCGGAGAGGAACGCCTGGTACACGGTACCTCCAACGAACTGCTCGTGCAGCGGATCCATATCGAGCATATCCATGAGCGAGTACGGCTGGCCCTTTGCCCAGAACTGGTCTCGTTTGGAGATGTTGCGCGCGACCTTGTACGGCATCGATTCGCAGCAGTTCGCAATGACGTAGTCGTCGTCCGGGCTCGCAATAGGGCGCTTATCCTCATGGAAATGGCGCGTGAAGAAGTCGTCCCAGGATTTGAACCCATGATGCTCTTTCGACGGATCGCACTTGAACATCTCGTCGAACTTGTACGACGTCCTGCCGATGTTTGCAGTGGCAGCGAGGTCTTCGATGCCGTGGTCGCTGAACCAGCCTATCGAGTCGTTTCCGAGCACGTACGCTGAAGCAGGCGAGGACAGGAACTCTGCCCATGCGTTTAAGATCTTCTTGAGCATCTTGTTGACGTCCGGGTCGAGGAAGAATGCAAACCCGCTGGGTGTGCCCATGGGCCAGTCGAGGATAGCATTGAACGGCGTACCGACCAGTCCAACCGAGTACTTATGATCGTTCCATTCCGGCGCAGCGGTGAGGATGTGGTTGAACAGTGCAAGCATGTGTTGATAGTCGCGGACTTGCTTGTGTCCGACCGGATCATTTTTATACGGCTTCTTGGACGGAATCTCCTCGAACATGGAATTCACCAGCAAATAGATGCGCGAATTCGTCTCAATCAACTCTTTAAACTCTTGTAGCACGGGATGCAGGTCCTGCGGCTTGTCCTCTACCTTGTCGATGATGTTGGAGAGCCATTTCTTGTGCACCCTATGGTCCGATGGGAGCCAGTTGCCCGGCCGGTGCACTCTGTGCTCGTGAGGGACGTTGTCGAGGTTTTCTTGGTGTACCATTTTGACGGTAGTTGTGATATGAATTGTGGTTATGGGGGTGTAATTTTCTTGGCAGGAGCTCTGCACTTTAAGAGGGAAAAGTTGCGCTTGCGCAGGCCCATCATGTCGACGTCATTCTGCCCGGATATAACATGTTAACAAGTGCGCCAGTTGACCGCGCGTTCGAAACCGCGGAACTGGAATACTCACATTCACACACGTCGATATTACATCTTGATGCTTTTGCGGAGGGAATCGCTCATTTTGATGGAATTGGTGATCGATGCAGGGTGACATCTTCAGAAAGTTTTAGTCTAACCTAATCGGGTACTATTGTCTTTTGGCACCGGCTCTGCACTCCACTTCCGTCCATGGCATATCAAGCGACCAGCAGTCCATATTGTGTGCTGAGAAAATGCCATCATGGGTCCGCATTTGGCCTGTCAAAATCAGGTCTCAGCTCAGCCCATCTGCCGAGCGGTGGCGCGGTCTGGGAAGAGTCTCACACACGCGTTGTCGGCTGTCTAGAGGATAGCAGAGCCACCACTTGAGCACTCTGGATACTGTATTCATGGCTCGATACAAAGAGTTACCGAGGAATAATTCAGCCTTCCAGCATCCCATTGATGATCGAGCAGCCTTGACTACGGAAGTCACTCCACGACCGTTAACAGAACAGTTATAACGGGTATGTCGGCAGGTTATCAGTGCTGGCATGGAAGCTTTGGACATTTCATGTCTTACAACTTCTTTGAGAATCCCATGCAGCACAGACGAAAAACGGGGCGAGATGCAAACCTTCTGAGACCCTCTGGGTACTGCAGGTGGCGTGGCACGGTAAAGCGGAGGGACTGAGACAACGTCTTGTTACAAGAACACCCAACTTCCGCACTCGTATCTGTCTCTTCCAATCAGTTCACCACTTCCTTCGTTTGCATCATTTATTTCTGGCAACCCTCGCTCGGCGACAACCTCCATATCAGAGCTCACGAGATGAGCGAGACAGAGAACCTTGATCACCTCCCGCCGAGTCGTCTGCCCATCGTGCTGCTGCACTGCGCACAACTTCTTCTTGCCATTATCATATTGGCAATTGATGCCAACGGCATCCACTACGTTGTGCATAATGTCTTGATCTACTCGTTGGTCACTGTAAGTACAGCAAACGTTGATCAACTGCGCTCAGTAACTCACAATTCCAGGGCCTTTGCACCATTCTGGTCTGCACGTATTTGCTGTTGTCACAATCGATTCTACCTAAGCTCTACAATATCTACGTAGCCTTAGGGCTTCACATATGGATGCTGATATTCTGGAGTGTGAATCTTGGACTCATAGCTTATATGGCAGACTTATGGAAGCAGCCTCAATGTACCTCCGGGTCTGGGGAAGAGACTCAGTGCATGCCGTACGGAAAGCGGGACCCAGAAGCTCTGCACAAAAGGGGCGCTACCTTATTGGTAGACTCTGGAACCCTGATTGCAGGCGCAATTCTCGCGGCATTCGGCGTGTGAGTATTATCAGCCTGGGTTTGGTGCTTCGCTGACGTATCGAAGTATCTTTTGGACTGTCACTACCTGCATCTTGCTCGTCGACGAAATAACACGCCGCTCACTCATATCAAATCAGGATGGACGACCGCCTCCGCGAGCCCCTGGAGAAGATCGGCCTGAAGCCGTCCAGTCAGGGTCAAGCCGAGCTTATCAGGAGCATTGGGACACAGCATCTGCCGCCTCCATTCCGCGCCCTACAGCACAGCCGATTCTTCCTTCGCCCGAGGATCCCAATGGCAGCCAACAATCCAGCTCCTCGTACAACTCTCTCACTCCTGAGCCGCTGAGTTTTGCTTCACCTCGCGAAGTACCGCACTTCTCTTCGGAGCTTGAGAATCATCCAGTCTATACGAACTTGGAACTGCATCCCGAAGTCCCGGCCGTTCACTATGGGCCCACGGGCGACTTTGAGGAAGCACTCCCACCTTGCATGCCCCGGAGGTTGCAGAGCCTGAGTGAGCTCTTTGTTGTCAATACGTCGGAAACGTCTTTGGCATCTATTGAAATCCATCAAGATCGTGGAGATGAGGTTCATGGTGCACCGGCTAGTTTGTAGATTAGCGCTCGATGTTTGGGGCATTTAGCGCATATGCAACGGCGCTCTAGGCGGAAATACATACGTTCGAGGAGTAAAATAGTGATTAGATTCTACGAGTAGATGACCTTTTTTATCTTTGATCTTGCGAGCTAGTCTTGAAACAACTCTGTGCGTCGAGTAGGGTCAAGATAATACTTTTCAAAATAATCGTGCGGATCACCGGGAACGTCGATTTGCTCATGACAAGGTCGACAGAAGATGTACCAGTGCGAAAATATCCAGTTGCGGCACCTCTCATGCATGGCCTGCTTGTTCCATGGCTCACTAATGCAGCCATCGACTTGATTCAGTGACACTCCATTCACTGTATCTTCAACGACAAAGGCCAGTTGTTTTGGGAGGCGCCATATCATGCGATACATGCTCTGTAGAATGTCATGACTCGTCTCTCTTTCCATTTCCATATCGTCTGCATGCTCAATGTTCTCGACTGCTTCCGGTATAGCTTGCCTTTTCAGCGGCAACTTCTCTAATACGTCTCCATAGCGCGATAGCTTTGTCGGAAGAAGCATCAAGATCAACGGCAAATGATCCTGACGGCATACCACGCTCCGGTAGACTCGCGATGCGCAGCAGCCAATCGACTATGAAGCAGAGGTAGTCATGGATGAAGGCCTTTTTAGCAGCGAACAGCGGTGGCGGTGATCGCATATCAAGTTTTCCCCAAAGAGATGGAATAAGGTTGGTGGAAAACCTCCCTTGCAACAGGATGCGAAGCTGAGGGTTCTCAACACAAAATGGAATAAGCCCGTCAGCGTGGGCTTCGGGATTACTAACACATCTGCAGTCTTCTCGAAGGACAATTTTCCGCACGTTCATGCGCGCGGATGACGTGATCCGACCCAGCGTGGCGATACATATTGCGGTCGCTGAAAAATATAATCTTAAGTTCTGGTAGTCCCGGACGCAGTCAAATTCATCTTGGTTTTGCGGTTCGGTTAACAAACTTTCAACAGCGCAAAGTTCCTCGTCGGTCAGTATAGACCATGGGTCAGGGCGCCATTCGAGAACTCGATGATGTGACCCCTCGATGAAAGGTGAACGTTTTCCAGGGTGGTAGTCGGTCCACCTACAGGCTTTGGAGATGAGCTCGGCGAACTCTGGTGCTGCGGAGACGAGGTCCAAAGTATACTGCACTGCGTCGCAGAAAGATGCACTAAATATGTCCCGGTGTTTGTGAGGTTTCCATGCCGCCATCGAGACGATATCCAGTCCACGCCGAATCGCTCGAAAACAAAACCTGAATATCTTGCTCATGGATGGATGTTTCTGCATGACCTTTTCAATGACGTCGTCCGTGACGCATTCAGCGGCATAATGAAGCATGACCATCTTAGTCCATCGAGTGGAATGTAGTAGATGCTCGAATCGGGCCGCTCGAGAACGAAGTCCACGGAAGTTCCCCCCGTCCGTCGCAACGTCGCTCGTTGTGAACATGACGGTATTTACACGAAGCGAAATACCTTGCATCTCATGCGCTACCACTTTGCATGTATAGGTCAGGTCCAGCGTTCTGCCGTTGGTAAAGCGTAGTTTTTGAGAGGTAAAATCGTAAAGATACCCCTTTTCTTCGAATGCGTAGTAGGAGTAAATCTCATCGCGGAGCTCCCGCGGAAGTCGAAAAAGAGGCGACTGCTGCTGAGTTGAGTAGTCCATAGTGTTGGGAGGCCGCAGAATAGTCGGAATGGACTGGGATGGAGGATTAAGAATTGGATTCCCCTGCGCCTACTTATACACTGATGGTCATATATGGGATGAAGGCAGCAGTGATCACCTGATGTTATGGCCTTAAGGTACAACCATGGATTTACCTCCTGGTGCCTTGTCGACATCCGGTAGAAAGGTGTTCCATCAAAATGGCAATGAGTCGAGTGGTAGAATAAGGTTTCTAGTACCGAATATTGGGACATCGAGAAGGGGCCTCGATGGGACAGACCCGCTAGCTGGAAACTCACTGTGTGTGAGAGACAACGTCATAGATAGAGCATCAAGTTAAATTATTGTAATCGTGTTCGAATGTAAATGATAATAATGAAACATCAGCCACCATATGCGTACTCGTAGTGTAAGAGCTGATGGAATATATAATGCGCGAAGCCAAGGTGAGGGTTGGTGATTGAACACCTCGGTTTTTATCGGCGTTAACCCGCATGTCGTCACCCCACAACGAACACCAGGAAACGCGATTAGCTCCCAAGCCGTGTCACGAATTTTCGGGGCCCCAACGCGCGATCATGGGTCAAGGCTCCTCACAGGAAACTCCACATTTGACACTTGGTGCGCAGTTAACTTTACTCTGCTGATATCGAGCGACACGCTCAAGGCAGCTTCAGACTTAGTATGCTAACACTAAGCAGAACAGCTTAGCCATACAATAGCTCAAAGATTCGCACAAAAGAGCTACACCCCGCTCGAACTCTACTGCTTCAACTCTGTCTTCCGATCCCTAGCCGACACCGAATCCGGATTACGATACTGGAGCGAAAGCACGCTATGTCGCTTCCTCGAGCTGCCAGACGCGCTGGGCGTGGGCTCTGTCGTTTTCCAGATGGCTAGCTATCTCGGCGCCTTCCCGTTACCTAGCCAAGCACCGGCTATCCTTACACACGAGGCGCTGTTGAAGGTCGTTACGATACTGACGGAGAGATATGGTGCGGTTTTGAAGAAGAGAGGGCGAGAAATTTGGTTGAGGGAGATTTATAGGAGTTTGGCGATTTATGATAAGGGAATCCGCGAGGGAGTTGAGCATAAGGAGAAAGAGAAGGCGGCTGAGAAACCTCATCGGTTACAAGAAGGTAGCAGTAATCTTGGCTTTGCGATCGATGCGCCAGAAGAGGGAGATGAGGGCGAGGAGGTTGAGGATGATGATGAGCTGGTTCTGGCAGCACTCGACTCAATGGATGCTATAGAGGCGTTCAAGCACGGCGAACAATCGAATGTACACCACTCGATCATCCCCACGGACAACTTTTTGAAGCTTGTCGAGCTTCTACTTCTGATTGCGCCAATAGATGCGCAGCAGAGCCTTTCAACTTTGGCTCCCACACTTTCAGACGATCGTATAGAGGAGTTACGGCAGACTGCAAATGTCATCCTGTCCTCGTTCGGCGTCGAGAACCACCCTGGCGTAACATACCGAACATTCGATACAGTTGTTTCGTCGTGTCTTCCATACCTTTTCAACGGCTTGAACCCCCTATTCGAGCACTTCCTCTTCGCAAAAGACTTTGACCTCTCCAAACGCAAGTCCGGCCCTACATCTCCCACGAAGGAGATTCATCCTGTCATACCACAACCAAAATCCGTGGCGGAACCGGAGCCAATCCTACGACAGCCGGGCGAAATCCTCAACCTCACCATCCTCAGCCAACTCTCCTTCTTCATCAAAGGAAGTGATCTCTTCCGACGTTTACGGTCTCTCTACAGCGGCAACACTCACGGCTTCAGCATGGGCTCCTTTGAGAAACAAGTCTTCAACTGGCGCGCTCCCACCATCCTCCTGGTACAAGGCCGTCTTCTCCCTTCAACACCGTCAAGCACGCGTGAGCGCGCGCTACAAGATATGCTACCACCCAAGCGATATCCAAGTAGTATATCCGAAGCGTCGTCGAATCAGACGCTGACCTACGGAGCGTACATACCCACACAGTGGAAACACACTGGTAAGTCTTGCTTTGGGGACTCATCGGCAGTCTTGTTTCAACTAAGCCCTACACACGACGTCTTCGCTACATCGGCATTCAGCACGGACTACGTCTACTTCAACAAGTCGCCAACCCACCCCGCCGGCCTCGGCCTTGGTACCCCGATCCCCACACAATCTGCATCGCACACTTCTTCACACGGCACTTTTCGCCCCGGCCCAGTCTCGCTCCATCTAGACGACGCCCTTGAATTCGGCATATTCACGCACCTCTCCGATGGCGGCGGCTCCTTCTTACCATCCAAACTCCCGTGTAGAAGGCGAAAGGACTGGCAAGATCGCTTTGAGATTGAGAGTCTGGAGGTGTGGGGATGTGGCGGAGATGAAGTTGCAGAGGCACAACGGAAAGAGTGGGCGTGGCAGGAGAGAGAGGCGGAGGCGAGGAGACGGGTTAATCTGGGTACGGGGGATCAGGAGATGGATCGAGAGCTACTTCGAATGGCGGGCATCATTTCGGATAGTAGGAGTGGTGGGAGTATGGGATAGGTATGAGATTAGGCGTGGTTGATAAGGAGTTTGGGTACGATAATCTGGGTGAATGAACTACCGGACACACCACTCTGGTCAACATAGTAATGTCAACGTGAAATGATAATGATAACTACACTTCTCAAGCTCTTTCCCATTACTTCAAAATGCCGCGTTATAGCTGAGAGTCTAAAGTTGCAGTGTACAAAGTCCCTCCCAACGCCCTGAATGCTTGGTATGCATACATATGATACAGAACCTCCTCAATATCTCCCTATACACTTCCACCTCATGCCCAGTAGTATTCCCCTCATATACCCCCTCAATCGCTCTCGTAACCGTCCCGTCCTATCCTTGCCTACAACACACCCGTTAGCCCACATCCCTATCCACAACTAACCCGCCTCCCTCAAACTTACCTCTGCTTATGCTTCGGATTCTTACTACAAATAATATACACATATCGCCCCTTCTTCCTCCTCACACTCTTACACCCATCGCACAACTTCTTCACCGAACTGCGCACCTTCATACCACGCGTCTGCTGTACCCGCGACCCGCTAACACCGCTCAAGCTCATGCCATTGAAGCGCGAGACCAGGCCGCTGATGCCTAATGGTTGTTGACGGGTAATTGAAGTCGGTGCCGTGCGGAGACTGGGCCGCAGGCAGCTGCATGTGGGTGTGTGGATGTGGCGGGCGCGAGTGGTGGTACTGCGCAGCGCTGGGCGGGCGAAGAGGGTGCGGCGGAGGGGGAGGAGGATGGCGCGAGGGAGCATTTTGGGCGGGCGGTTGGCTGGGTTGGTAAGGGCCGCGAACCGGCGGTAGGAGGGTTGCTGTTGCTTGCTGGCGGATGGCGATGCGGTTTTGCTGGGTGATGGCTTTTAGAGGTGAGGTCGTGGAAAATGTATGCCAAGATACGCACGGGCCGTTTGACATGGGGTGATGGCTAACCTTATTTCATCGGGTTAAGCAACGGTCGAGGCTCTTTACTTGGTCAATGCATTGGTAGCATAATGGCTTCTTCTATGGGTTGGATCTATTAACTGTGATGTTCCCATTCCCACTCCCTTGATATTTTAATGACGCACTGCTCATCGCGAATTCACTAAGCTCGATGAATTTTTGAGTATTTCTCAAGCGCTCTCGCCTCTAGGATAACCTGACGAGCTGTATAGCCAACCTAAAGCGTACTCAAGCCCTATACTATCAATGTACTTCCACTAGACAGCTCTTCACGCTTCACTACATAGATGCAGAGGGAACAACTGCTTTTGTTTTGAAGGCGATCTGAGCACGAACCATGGAAGTCATTGCAATCGCATTGGTTGAGAGAAATCTCATATCTTCTACGGGGTGGTGCTACCTGTGATTGAACTACATTTGCAAATCCGATTTCCATCCGAGGTATGTGTAAGCAGTGCGTTCGCACAATAAGTTCAGGTGCACCTAGCTAAGCAGTTGCGCAAGCGAGCTTTGCCTAGCTCAAGACCGCCTCCTTCTCGTTGGCTTTGCCAAATACCATCACGTGGAGTAGCCATGGCTAATGACCTAGACCTCCGCGGCCACCACGTTCAACACCACGGTCTCCTCTACCTCTCGGCGTCGCGGGCCCTCCGCGTCCTAGCGAGCCACCCCCGAACAAGCTCGTCGGCGCGCTGCTAGACAGACCGCCTGTACCTCCCACCAGCCCAGTAGGCCCAGCAGGTTCACCACGACCACGTGCGGCTGACCTCGTTTCGTACCTGCCGCTTCCTATGGTAGGGCCACCAAAAATGGATCCACCACGACTGTTTGGACCTGGGCTTGTCGCACCCTCACTCGATTGGCCACCTCCCCGGCCAAGTGCACGACCCAGACCCCAAAACCCTCCTCGGGTGTAATGATCTGGGCTTGAGCCTGGGATCGTTGGCTGCGTGGCACTATAGGGCTGCGGTGGTCCCAGTGGTAGCGGCGTCAAAGGATTTTGTGACATCAGGTACGACATCGTAGGTTGCGGCAGTGAAGCACGTCGGGCCGGAGGCTGTTGGATAGCGGGTTGGACAGCGGGTTGTGGAGTGTGTTGAATGATATGAGTTGCGCCGTACCTCTGCAAGGCTGTCTGTAGTCGTGGAAGCAGTGATGTGAGGTTTCCTCTATCAGCAGCCAACGGGCTGCCACCCATCGTTGGTAAGTCTTCGACCAAATCTTCGTACCCAGTATATCTACGACGACCCGTTTGAATTGGGACCCTCGTCTTGGCCCATTGTTCCGCGACTTGGAGGATTTTGTTGGCGTTCTGCTTGAAGTGAAAATCAACCACAGCTTGCCACAACTGTGGAGGGTGATCAAGCCAGGTCAACATTGCGTGGCGCACCGTATGCTCGCGAATCTTCTGGTTGTATGCGGCCGCTGGACCATTCCCCGAGCCACCATGATAGGCAGCTTCACGACCAGGTTCATTGTACCACGGCTCCTCACAGAAAATCATCGCCTGGAGCGAAATGACGATCTGAAGTAGTGTTGATTCGCCTGGTTTCCAGGGCTCTCCTGACCAGGTACCGAGCAGTGATAAACAGACCTTGCCGTCTGCATACAGGTTTGGATTTATAGAGACTCGCCCACCACCTGTACCCCGAAATTGAACCATCGGTGGCTTATTAGGAAACATTGAATCGCAGAAGAAATCGAACTCGAAGATACCATTCTCATATGGAGTTCCACGAGGGCCAATGATTGTAATCTTCAAAACATCTGGGCGGTTCTCGCAATATCGGACGAAAATGCCAGGGGGTAGGCCCGTCTTCAGCGTTGTGATCTCTGTTATTAGGCGTTTGAAGCGACCAGGTGGTGAAAACTTCAAGGACTTCGCGCTTGACGAGTATGCATGTGTTCCCAGTATTTGCTCATCAGGCACGTCAGTGATAGCAAGGTCTGCTGTGGAGGCTTCGACGTTGCCATTAGACTCGCCGTTGGTGTACGCAAGAACGTACTGCGAGAGTTCTGATATCTGCCGGCAAAGCAAAAGCATGTCTTGTCCATCCTCAGAGTAAAAGTCTTTTTCGTTGGCCTTAGCGCTCTGTAGGACCAAAACGCTCTGAACATTCAGGTTGCGGAGACCGTCTGCGAGAGACGAAGCTGTCTCTTTTGATTCGTCCTTAACCTTACCAAAGGACAACGTGAGGAGATTGACCGTATCAGGCTGTACCGGGCGTTCACTAAACAGTGTTCGATTTGCCATGACGTGCATACCGATCGTTTGGAGGAAGCCGAGAAGTGCGTGATAGAGGCCCTTACGCTTCGTGGCATCGTCTAAAGAGTCGTTTCGTAAGAGTTCGGCGCAGTAGTTGAGGATCTTGCTATCGACGAGCATGGAAGTCACGGCCTCTGGAGGGTCATTGTCGAAGTCCACATCTCTGTCTAAGGATGGAAGTAAAGCCTTCAGGAGCTCTAAGACCATAGTGTTAAAGTTATCTTCAGCTTGTTGCGCACTCTGCGCTTTGGTCTTGCCGTCCATGTGGGCGGGTTCCGTGTGTGGATCTAGAGTATGGCCCTTGCCCTTGAAGAATGAAAGGTGCGGACTGTCGGGGAAGTATTCAAACCCCTCACCGTCAGCCATGTCGCTACCGTAACCCATGCCACTCGGCATATAGCTCATTGAGTGCCGATGGCTTCCGCCAAAGCCTACGTCACCGCCGCGAGTTTGCTTCTGTGTCTTCGCTGTGCTGCCTCGCTGCTTCGGTTGGGTTGGCTGTGCCTTCGGCTCTTCTTTTCTTGACCTCACTGCGCAGAAATGTTGATCAAACCCGCAAAGGAGCGTCCAAATCAGGAAAAGTCGTCCGTCTGCGCAGCACCAAGATACCTGTCTACCCAAAACCTTGAGCCTAGACTGCTTCGCGAAAGGCTCCGGGGTACATCCAAAACATAAAGAAGCCAAACACCTCCTACATTTGATCCACGATGATAGTTCTCCTTTCCCGTTGAGCCAATTCTGAAACATGTCGTTGACATCAAGCTCAGATCGGAACAGCTGCTCGCCGCATTTGCATTTGCTCGACTGCAAATAGGTTATGAAGTCGGTGAGGCCGTTTAGCACCCTCCCAGACGGAGTCTCTGGAGTGTACTCCGCGACACTGGAGTCATCTTTACTCAGTCCCCATGCAGACTGCCCGGCTATAGGTGTAACTGAGTCACCCCAGGTGGATCCAGTGCGCGACGTATGATGCTCTTCTGCTGCCTGTGCTTCGTTATCGAACTGGAGTTGCATAGCTCGTGCAAACTCGACGTCAGCGTCATATTCTGGATGATGAGTTTGGGTGGCTGATTGCTCGCCATTCAACTCAGCAGAAACTCGCAACGCGAGCTGGTAATCGACGTCCTCGTTAGGATCAAGGCTGGGCGACATGGACCGGCGGTCATGCTGGGACCGTGACATATTGGGAATGCGAAGCTCTTCAGCTGCTCTTGTGAGGTGTATGTGGGCGGCTCTTCGTGAGCTGCTTAATAGGTAGTGACACTGGTGGTTGAACCGAAAATTGGGGAGTGGAGGTGAGGATGTAATAGCGAAGGGCAAAAGTTCTTTAAGAGGTAATGAGGCTGAGAAGGTAGACCGCTTTCACTTTCAAGAGCCTGCGCCGCAGTCCTCTGGTGAGCTTGTACAAGGCTGAGAAGGTCCGGTGCGCACAGTGATTGGCGCGGGTTTCATTAGAAAGAAGGAGTGAGAAGCCCTGGGAAGGCTAGCGAACTTGCGTGAAATACGCGGGCTGAAGAAAGACAAGGACTGAGACACTGCACATCTAGGTTGGGAGACCCGTGGGACGTGAAACCACGGATGGATGCAGCGCGGTTGCCCAATAGGACCGTTGCACCACCTGCAGAAGACGAGGCTGGCCGGTACCCGTGCAGTGTTACTGGCTGAACACATGCACGTGAGGCGCAGCTGCCTAGTTTTCACTTTCTAAGGGTGCCGATATATCATGGTCTACACCCTACTACACTGTAGACATCTTCAAGCATTCAAGTGTAGATCAAAAGCCTCTTATCAGGCCAATGGTTTCGAGACAATGAAAATATACTTTAAGCCATTACTTCGATTACACTACTACCGTGAAATACCTGTACTAGCCTGCCCGCATCGTAAAATCGTGAAAGCAAAAACTATCGTGTACACAAGACCCAATAGTGGCCTCCATCGTGTGCATGTAAGATCCAAGATTCCCTCACATCGCGACCGCCACATCAGACTGGTAAGTGGAATGCACACCTGCAGCACCATCGACCGCTCCGTCAGGGGTATACATCGTTTGTCGCAGAAAAGCAGACGCACTATTAGAAGACGGAGAGCGCAACGCTAGCCACATCATCAGCGCATCGTCTATGCAGCGACAGGTCTCTCCTCCTCGCGCCCACGCTGCTCACTAGCCACAGTGGACGGAACATCATCGTCGAGGTCATCGCGGTCTTCGTAGCCGTTACCTTGGTGCTCTGAGGCAGGGATCCAGAGTCCAGACTCCCTATCGAGAGGCTGGTCCTGGCCGGATAGATCAACACCGTCTCCACGGTTGCGGGCCTGGTTTCGGCGGCGCTGGGAGAGAGTGCGGGAGCGCTGGGAGAGCTTGGAGGAGACGGATGCGTTCTGGGAAACCCAGTTCGTCAGGGCATCTTCGCAATCTTGGATGATGCTGCGACTTGTTAGTTCGTGCATGAGCATGAAAGGGGGGTCAACGTACGCCTTGCTTGCCTCGTAACCATCGTAAGCCTGGCGAGTCTCTCCAGGAGTCACCGGGGTATCGTCGACGAGCTCAAGGAGATGTTTGCCGTAGCCTGCGATGATAGCCAACTTCTCGCAGTGCTCGCGCATAGCATCGAACTGGTAGGTGAAGGCGGCCTTGAGCTTCTCACGGGTGATGTTCGATAGCTGAGCCTCAGCGACGAGGGACTCGGCCTCGGCACGGACAAGCTCCTGCTCAAGCACAACGATCTTGGGCGAGTTGGGCTCCTTGTACTTCAACTGCGCGATCTGGTCGGTTATTTTCTGCTTGCCTATGACAATGTGAGCTACGCATAGACCCGAAGACTTGGTTGGTACTCACGGTCACGGCTGGGCTGGACCGAGGCCTCAATGTTGCGAATGCTCTTGATGGTCACGCGGTACTGGTCGTAGCGGTCGACATATTGGTCCTCGAGCTCGCCGATCTCGTAGATCAAGACACCAAGCTTGTCCGTGACGTCAGACACGTCGTCGTCGCAGGCCTCACCCCAAATGGAGAGTTGTTGCTAGAAGGACAATCAGTATGGTTGCGCGAGATAGTCGACATTGCCCAAGCTTACAGCGACTTCCATGCGTTCCCTAGAAACCAGCTCCATGCTGCGCATGACGTTCTTCTCCATCTTGACTAGTTGTGAAAGCTTCTTCGCGAGGTCCGGGCCGAAGGCGCCCGCAGACTTGTGGCGGAAGGTATGGCCTGCATGAAAACGAGATGGTTAGCATTGATCGCTGTGTGCGGGACGATTCCATAGCTGGAGGTGGCTATCCGAGCGCATTCGCGCTACTCCTTCGCCCCTCATCGCAGAACGCTGGCGCGCTGCACACAACGACTGCAGACACTGCCGTCTCAAGTCGCCGCACGCACCATACTGAAAGACGAAATGCTAGGAATATGTGAATCGTGCGACGAGAGTAAAACGTACCGATGTTAGCCTTGCCAAAGAAGCGCCCGCTCTTGGTCGAGGACGACGGCGGCGGCGGATTCTGAATCTGCGACGCCGTAGGCGCGCGAGACGAGCGCATGCTGTATGTTCGGTGCATCTTGTCGAGGTTTGTCTTTATTGCAATGAGATGTAAGGTGTATGAGATTTTGCAGTGATTGCGGTATTGTGTTTATAAGGGTGCGTCGAGAGGAGGTCAGACCAACGGTTTTGTTTGCAGCCGACTAGGGAGTACTGATGACGTATGGTGCGTTAGTCCCCACACGATCACCGCGCATCATCCGTCGCAAAGGTCAAAGAACCTGGTCACAACATGTCGTGCATAGCCCGATTCGTCTTCAAAGGTCAGTAACACAGTAACGGGTCGCAACATTGATGCGATGCACAGTAAGAGGTCTTTGATTTGATGTTGAGCGTTGGCGACGATGCGCAAAGCAGAATACTCGTCATCCCTAGCCCCTTGAAAAACATCTAGTGTAGGGCGGGATTCGTTGGCGCGACTATCCATTTGCTGGTACCTGTGACGTTGTTGGGCGCCCCCGGTGCCTAACAACGACGCTAACGAAAGGATCGCAAAATTGACGTATGATGCAGACCAGTCTGATTACAGCTGTGCATGAGTGCTCCAGATGCGCCTAGATAATGTACAATTGGGTATCAAATTCCCCCGCGCCGCCGCAATGCAATAGTGTACATCGATGTTATATAGCCATCAAAACTGCGAATATGATGCGCTAGGGATTTGGTTCGCCAAAACGCTAAGAATATTTCCGGCTTCGCCGAGACCAGTGGTCGGGCGCAAAGCCCAAAAAATGACTTCTCCTTCCCGTGGTGAGCGGCGTTGATGGATGGCAAGAGAGGTGAGCCCCAACGCAAAAGCAGTTGTGATGCCCACTACTGTATTGACGAACAATGGAGATGGTAGTTCAGATCTTGGCCGTCTCGCGATCTCCAATGACTGCGATGGGACGACGGTATTATGTTGAATGAGCGAAGAGACCAGAGGAATGTTCCCAACAGTCTCTCGTACGCCAGCCAACGAACGTGAAAAGAACGTCTGTGACCTCGGCCGCCATGGTAAGAACGTGGGTTTGGCTATTTCGGCTGCGCCTGTTGAAATGGACCACACATCGGTTGGACTAACGTTCTCGTTATCGAGGAGCTTTTGGCGTAACCTACGAATATATGTGACAAGGCGAGGATACTTGGTCTGTATTGTCTCCTTGAGCCACGCCTGAGGCACGGCCGGATAAAGTAACAGGGCCAGATACCCAAATGCAAGGCAGTCAAGGCTAGTTGGCCGATTTCCTCGGAAAAGATAGTCATGGTCTCCTAGAAGGTCCGATAATGGTTCTAAAAGCTCATTCGAGAGGGTATCGAGCCTGAACCGAGCAGCATACACAGGCCCACCAAGGAGGCCACCGAGACCCTTTCCACGTCCCATGCTCAGAGTGTTAGGCTGACGGTCAGTGGGTATCCCAGCTGCCTTTTTCGCAGCCTCATATTCCGAAGATGCAGTTCCTCGGCCAGGCGCGAACCCTTCCTCAGCCTTTATGTCAACATCCAGACTGCTCAGTCCCATATGGGCTGTCCGCGTCCTCGCCAGGTCTCGGCGCCTAGGTGGAACGGTGTAATTAGCGTACCATGGCAGGATAGCGGTATAGGCAGCAGAAGTGGTGGTATTGTAGTTCTCGGCAGAGACGTGGAGTGAGAGGTCGAGTAAAGGCGTCGCAGTGGACTGGAGGAAGGTAACGAAACTGCCCATATTGTTAGACGTGTTTCAAAGTAGGCATATTGGGGGTCACTGACGCAGTCTTGTCGGTTTGCTGTCGACTTGTAAGGTTCGCATCAAGATCGTCGGTAACTGTAGGGTGGTTTCGAAGATATGCGACGATGTCCTCAAATCCTGTTGCTGTTGCAATACCATCGTCGAACAGAATCGGCAGACTTTCTATTGATGGGTAAGGAAGAGACCCCAAATGCAGCAAGACTGGATATACCTGTGGCTCCAATGGTTGGGTTATAATCGGATATGAGAAACCATTGTCCCTTCGGAACTACGCTCTGGCAGTAGGCTATTGTAGCTATGCATTCGGGCTCTATAGAGGGAAGTCCGAAGGCCGGACCCCAGACGTGAAGCTCCAGCACCATCCTCTGGTTGCGTTGTGGGGATGTAATGGTGGCGGGCGTGAATGCACAGCGACGAAATCACATAGCCTTACATTCGCCAATGAGAAGCTACTGGACCCTGGCACGGCAGATATTGCACGTGACCCCGCGTCCTCTACGAAATCCGACCCACATCCTTTCCTTCAACATTCAACCTTTCCCGATCCAAGTCACGAAACATGGCTCCACTCAGACGGTACCTGAGAATTACGAAGCACTCTGTCCTGGAAGTGCGCATCTATCTCGATCGGCCGGCTGACGCAGAGGCATGGTTGTTGAAACGCGATAACCCAGCCCTTCCACGCGTCATTAAAGCTATACGACCATTAGTCCTTCCTAAGCTCCGAGAAGAAAATGAGCGAGGCAAAGGTCGGGGGGGCGCCAAATCAAAGAAGAAGGGTGTTAAGGATGTTGTTGTCGAGGGTAAGTCATATGGATTGTTAGCCATGAGAGCTTATGCTCGACTCAAGCTTGTGCATGGCTACGATAACAATGCCTGCAATGCCCGCATCTGACTCAGACATCTAACATCACCTTAGATGACTTCGAGGTATCAATCTTCTTGACGGAGCTCTCATCCCGCCACTCCGTCTTGACAAAGCAGAAGATCTTCAAGGACAGGGCTCGCATTCAGAGCAACTCTGGACGGCTCACCGGCTGGTTGACAACTGGAACCAGTGATCAGCCTGTCGTTATCAGCGAGGAAGCCATGGATCCGATAGTGATCAGAGAAGAGGAGGACGAAGAAACAAATATCCTTGCTAATATCCCCGAAGCTGACGTGCAGCCAAAGCAATCTAAGCGTTCAATACGCAATAAGCGTGCAAGAGAAGATCCAGATTATGAAACAATGAGCAACCCAACCGATGGCGAGGGATCAGATTTATTTTTGTCTGAGCCGAGCACAAAGCGAAGCAAGGCAAATGAAAGTCCAGATAGTGACGACCAGGATGAAGATGACGACGAGCTACAAGAAGACGATAAGAAGAAGCTCGGCCTCAACACATCTTACGACGGCTTTAGCATATATGGTCGCATACTATGCCTTGTTGTAAAGCGCCGTGGCGCGAGAAATCACGCAGGAGGAAATGGTGCACAATCAAGTCAGGCGATGTTGGAGAATTGGGTTTCCACACAAGCCGTCGCAGAACAGGTCGATGACGATGAAGATGCTGGATGAACGCCAAATTCGTCAATCCGCTATATCTGCGTTATCGAGACAGAAAACTCACTCAGCTTACGATTGACCACACCCTAAATGACCATGGTGAGCTCGCTTCCGGACGCTTGTCGCAAACCCCATGTATCTTATGGCTTGATGCCACGCTGATTTCCACGTGGACGCACTGTGCTTACCATTCTGCCGGATAAATGCGCGGTTCCCACTAGCAACCATGCATCTTGGGGGGCATCCTCAAGCAATGAACCATTCTCCAAGACTCGTCGATGTCCGCCGCAAAGCTTGCGCAAGTTTTCATAGGCAAGGTTTGAGTAAGACAGGCATATTATCTATCTACATACCAAACTACAGGTCAGCCACATTCAATTCATTTTTCAACTGTGAATGATATGCGTACATGATTGCCTTCGCTGCAACATTCCTCAACATGCATCTGCCATATCCGTTTGGGGCTTCTCCATACTGTTGTTCAAAAGCATAAATATTCGCGCTTCGGGCACGCCGTACCTGACACGGTGGCGGTACATTCTTCGCTTGGCCCGTAAAAGAAGCGCAAGCCACATCCAGCCCACAAGGAGCGCGTGGCACCGAGCTGCTTTGCGCGTACCTGCATCAACGTACATCACGTCGATCCATAGGTGAGATCAGCGGTTTGCTCACTCCTGATGACGACGATAAGATACACTGCAGTCTTGACGATATGTCCGAGACGCGCCAGCTTCAAACCTCTCTCTGCAAAGGTGGCACGCACACGTCGCACTGTTGCCACAAACATTGAGGCAACACATAGAACCCGATGACGAACTTGTCCATGAGAGGTGTGGAACTTCCTGGAGGCTTCATTGAAAATGAATGTGCACAATTGACCGGCATCGTGCCGACCAAGAACGACACCAATACAGGGGCATGGCAGCAAGCCTTGGCTTTTTCTGGTCCCTCACGCTATTTTCGTAGTAGCGGCATTGATCTCGTGACTTTTCATTTAACGGCAGACCAAGCTGAACGTTCAGCCTCCTCTCGCCTCTGCATACCGTCGCACGCGCTGCGTAACAGCAGCACATGTCTTGTCTATTACTCTGAAACGGCAGTTTTCTGGTAGGGTTGAAACTGCGACAGCCGAGGGTGGCGATGGTGTGGCAGACAATTTTCCACATTAAGCTTCGACGTAACCGGCGCCCCTGTAGATCGGTCTGCTGGTGCCCAGATACGGTCAAGTGCAATATGGCTTCTTTTGGCGGTCAAAAGTTTTCTGGAGCATGGCAGAAGCATGGGCGAACAAACAAGCTAAGCGCGGGAACATTTTTATCTCCACACGGTGAGCCGCAGGGGCAAGGAGAGACAAATTGCGAATGAAAAGCAAACGAGGGACTCTTCCGACGTTTGATACGTGATCCCTGTCAGTCCACGTGGTCGCAAGTTGCAAAGTAGCTCTCCCCGGCCCTCCGGAATGGTCGTCGGCGGAACTTCAGCGCCCGGTGGCTGTATCCCACTCAACTCTCCCTTTCCGGACCAGCCGGCATCCAGGGTAGAAAATGCCAATGTATTTTCGCCGGTCAGCCAGGTGTAATCGCCGGAAGGCTGCAAGAAACAGGGTATGCAGCAGGCAAAGCGCTGCCAGCTGCTCTGAACATGGACCAGGATTAATACGAGTCGCACGAACAAGGCAAGCAGAAAGACAAAAATAATTCTGACATGCGCTTTGTGTGTCTGCTTGCGTATTTCTCAGCCTTACTTTACTAGGGCAAACTCGGTACCTCAGGCACACCAGGACAGCTGATTCAGGAACAGGGAGCATGACATGGCAAAGCTCACCGCTGACGGGTACCAGCACATGCAGAGGAGAAAATTCCAGGGGGTTGTCGAAATTAGATAGAAGCCTGGAAGAAGCACGGGAGAAGGCGCCGCGTGCGCGCTAGAGTCAACCTGCGCTGGAGACAGTGCGTGCCCGACGCAGGCAAGTGAGCGATGTCGCAAATTGGGTGACAAAAAATTCGTCACCATGTCTGTTTGGCTAACAAGTCATGGTCTCCGTGTCACAAATTGCTCTCGACACGGGAAGCTAACCTTGCCTGTTCCTGAATCTCTCGCAAGCAGACCCTCTTGCTGTGGACACACGGTCCTTGGGCGCCGCTTGGGGCCAGTCCTGCTTGACAACTTTCTGGGAAAAGGAGGACTACCTACGTTTCAACTATCAGCACCGTTCAAAGTAATGAAGCCTGCTAAGAATAAGGCAGCAAGTGCCGAGATAAAGTGATGTCAGACTCAGTATGCACTTCCCGCCGAGCCTGTTGCCTTGTGGAGAGTGTGATGCGCGTGCGAACGACATCCTGCAACGGTGACAATACTGCGACGGGATTGGATCGACAAGATCTTCAGTCAGTCACGAGGGCGATGAAACGACAAGGAGTAGAGCGACCAGTTCGTGTTTGTTCTCACCCGTGCTCATTGATTGACCGGGATGAGCGATGTTTCGGCAGGCTTTAGCTCATGCACAAGCCAGGAGCCACCCCTTTCTCGCTCCATCAGCCCAACGCCTCCTTCACCGCCTGGGGCGTGCCATGCGCTGCCGAGAATAATTAACACACATCGTCAAAAGTACGTAGCTAACCGACATTCTGGGGCTCTGCAATTTGAGCATAGACATAAATACTTTGAGCCCCCACCATTGTAGCCTTCGTTTCATCACCCATCTGGACACCACACGAGAGGTATATAGCTCTACAGTCTACCATTACGCAACCCAAGCAACGGCTCATCCCTAATACAACGACTACCTCGACAAGTTCCACTCTACACTAGCTACTAAAGCTTCACCCACAAGACAACACAATGGCCGCCCTCATCTACGACGAGTCCAACATGTCCTCCCAAAACCTCCCACCTTGCCCAGGGCCACCACCAACACGCCCTCTACCTCCGGTGCCTTCCAAATAGACTGAATCCGGTCGTTCTCCTCATTCCACGTTCGTACTTCCGACTCGCAATTGGCTTTGGCGCACCCCAATATCGATATCCACTTCGCATTATTACCATCCCACGTCACCTTAATACCATACTCGCCCACTCGACATCGAACCGCACATTGCCGCAGTCTGGCGTGCCGCCGTGATGCAGAGCATCTGCAGCATCCAGCACGATCTGATCTTCGATGCACCTTGTGCATCAGAAGCAGAACACCCCCTGTCACTCACCTGACACTCCACGCGCTTCCCGGGTAAAAGCAGTCGACACAAACTATCGGGGAAGCAACATCCTCGACTCCACCACTCCTGCTACCTTATACTTGGAGCCCGGCTTGCTGCAAGCCACCCACTCCCGCATGGCATTCACCACGCCTTGCTGACAGGCGGCACAACGACTCTTCCGTCTGCCGTACATGGCGCGGTTCTCTTCTCCGACTCAACGTCGGATCATTGTTTCGCTTTCGCATATCCAACATCCGCTGGCTCGGGTGGACGGAACTCAGCGGTCTCATATTCTCATAGACGCCTACTTGACTTTTGGCACACAGCACGACCCTTGTAATAGTGAGCGCGTTTTGGTTCCTTGTTTTGTATCTTGCATCAGTTGGCGCTCGGGTTCGCATGGACTATGATCGCGTGTTATACCACCTTCACGCCTTTTTTTGGGAATCTGCTATTTTTGGGGGCATTATTGCCAGGAGGATACCTATCGAATACCCAATCTATCTCGTAGCATTATTAATTGTTTGATCTAAGATCGTCAACCCCTACCTCGGGCTCTATTGCTCAATCTAAAACGTGCGTGGGATGTCATCATGCTCAAGTTCTTGATTATGCGTATCACATTCAGCATCCGACAGCTCGTTGCCTCCGAGCTTTTTCCATTAAGTTCCGCGCTCACCATTCTTTTGCGCCCAAACCTTACCCGCTTCTGGGGACGATGGCGTCCGTCCCCACCCATTCACTGCACCACGAAGGCGTCTAGCTTCAATGGAGTCCTCTAACAGTCCTCTAACAGCCCAACGGGATCGTGATCCACGAATGAACGATCTACCACCCATTGCCTCCACATCAGGCATACGGTGGCTTGGCTTTTCCGCTCGTGGGGTCCAAGGTGACGTAGTCTATACACCTCGGGCTGTCAGTTAACACATATCCTAACGCTGCCTCTGCATATTCATGTGTCCGGCAGGTGCCGAGCCTTCCGCATGACCGGTTCGCTCTCTTAGCGCTGGGAGAACACGACACCAGGCCACCCGTATAATATCCACGATAATCGCCTCACGATCATGCTTGAGGGCTAGGATTAAGGTAGACGTTTCTCACATCATATGTTCGTATTAGCGGAATGAGGACCTATTCCGGCTGCGCCATCCCCCACCCAAGCATTTCAGGCACGGAGGAGCGATGCCATGGCCGGCTGCAACCCAACCTGGATGACTCTACACTTCATACTCCACATCCGCAGCAGGTCTAGCCCTATCTTTATTTGCGACTACTAGGCACCAAGTCGCTACGGTTGCGTCCTCAGTTGCACGTCGTTCACCGCTTTACAAGCGTGCCCACATACTCCTCCCTAGTCATCGGTCTGTCGAGAGTATATCCCGAGCGCATTATACTTTCGTCAACAACCAGCGCATTCCGCGCTTAGCTACGCCGCAATCTTTCCATCCTTTAGCGGGTCCGCATACGTTACATTGTTGGGGCAGCCACAACTATACTCCCTCAAGTCGGATGCGCCTGCCAAGTGGTTGGACACAGGTTAGACAGCTCCGCGGCATCCTGCGGCATCAGAAGCAAGCCAGCTTCGTAGGATTCATACAACTCAGGTCTCAGTGCGAGCACGCTAGTCATTCAAAATCAGGCTTCAAACCGCGCCGTCGCTCTGCATCTATCACCGATGTATGATGCCTTTATCAGTACAGGGTTAAGTTAGTTAAATGATTACATTGAACTGCCTGGTCCCATTATCAGAAGTCAAACTAGCACAGTCTTACCACACCTTTGCATTAACAGGATTATTCGCAGACGTTTCGCTTAATCATTGCTCTTAGAGCGTCGACATTGCCAGAGTACGGAGCAATAACCACGTGGTCAGATGTCGATTCATCCTGGAACGAAGCGAATTGTCCCGCTCCCTATCATCTGACGCATCCTGCGCCTTGCCTGTGCCTTGCTGGCCACAACGTATGGAAACCTGCAATTAGCCTTCGATGCAGCAAGCTCAGGCACATCAATCACATGCGCATGCAACCTTCACGCATCGCCCAACGAGGCTGCTCCATCCCTGCCGACAGATCACTTTGCCGCGCACCCCTCCAATTCCATGAATATTGTTCTCAATTGATGATCGTGGGTACGAGAGTAGGATGACTAATATCCTCGATAGCTTGACGCTGCAGCACCGAATCCATAATTCAGCCTATGGTAGGCGAACTCCTGGCTTCAGTATTTCGATCTGATTTGTCGCTTGCAGGTGAGTCACAGCGAGCGGTGTACGCAAATGGCCGTCTTCGACACGGACAGCATGATGAAATGATCATAGCTTGTCGCTAAATAACCAGGTCCTCGGGACGTCACTTGCCACGTTATGCCGTTGCAGGATCCAACTGCCGGTTACTTTCAACACCGCAATTGATATCAATCGGTCACCGCTCCATTTTCGAATGCAGGCATACTGGAAGATCTATTCCAAATATCGTATTCGTAGGCTGTCTATAGCATTGGCGCTGCTTTCCAATCACGCTCTCCTGAAGATCACCTCTATTTCCACTAGAAGCAAAGCATCGCAACGTTAGCGAGGATCATCACAGCCTCGCAAAAAAGAATCAGACACGGTTGATATTGCGCCGGTTGATCCAGCTCGGTTTGACACTTTACGTCCCAGTTTTCCCATTCCGTAACTTTCTCCGACTTTCATCTCCATTTTGTCTCACGTTATCCTGTAAGATTTTTGTTCCAACCGAACTACCCGTACGCTTATATACCCTTCTTTCGCTTCATATTGCGACGCCCCTACATGAGTTGAAAGTCAATACCTCATCTAGGCAACTCATCGTAGCAGTCGTCATGTCAAGACGTACCACCGCCCCCACATCTCCCGCGTGAAGCGCTTTGTCGCTCAACCAAGAATTCTCCATGAGCCGTTTCGGTCATGCAGTTTATGCAAGGATTCCGTTAGGGTATATGGAGTCGCTTGCGTATTCTTGCCACCCAAGCGTTCGCTTGAAACCTCTAAGATAATCGGCACTTCACATGTGAGCAAATCCACATTCGCTTCTAGACACCCTTGGTCATCGCCATCTTGAAGAAGATGGTTCCGGTTCCCCTGTTTCGCGCAAATTTTGCTGTGCTCCAGATGGTCCCTCGGTACTTCACACTCGCCACATCGCCTGGTGCCCAAGCATATTAGCCGAGTCAGCCAGCCTAGGGCTGGTATTTTCCCTATCTCCAACGAACCAGGAGGTCTTCGTTTCAAATAGTAGCCGCCACCGCCACAAATCCAGCCTGTCGGGTGTTTCTATAGAGTATAGTGCGGGTATTACGTGGGATGAACCAGGAACGGCTGCAGCTACCACGTGGTAAATTATATCCGGCTGGAGTCATCAGTATATGTATGTACATATGAATGTGGTAAGTGCTCATGAACTGTCACGAAAGCACTACTGCAGGTGACAGCGTCATGAACATGCGTCTATATCCTCACTTTACTTCAGCCAGCCTCCATTAGCTTCATGTATTGATTCCCAAGAAGCATGCAAGCTGCATTGTGGTTATCATGACTAGTGAAATTTTCTATTAGCCGCTTTGAAGGTGGGTGGGGACTTTCAAGTTCGCATAATGAACGATAGGCATCTTGAGACAACTCATGACTTCAATACTGCCACAGAGGACCTTCAGCTTCATTGTGGTAGGCTACTGTTCTTTTTCTGTGTCCCTTCCAACACCTTGGTGGTCTAATCAGCGCCATTTCTACATCTTCTACCTTGAGTGGGATTCAGCGTGAAAGGGTAGAATGATCTTGAATGCTTTGATTCAAGTGGGACCGAGGTCTCACCGTACATCATACTTTTGTCTTTATTATGGAGTCCTTCTCCACATCTAGTCTTTACATGCTCTTTCTTATTGTGCGCCATAGCACCTCAGCAACGAGGCTAAACTCAGATCCGTTCCGTTTTGCAGCAGCAAATTGAGCGCCCCAGTACCAAGATATAACGGACACTTGATCGCCTGTGCCTCACCTACGGCTATTCTCAACTTCTCGATGTAACCGCCAAGGACTTTACCGCTTCCATCCGCCTTTCCCTCTAAGATCTCGATGAACTTTTCGCCAGCGCTCTTGAACATGGCACTACCTCCCGCAGCATCGCATGCTAGCTCGTACAGCTGAGGCAAGGGAATGCCGACATGCTTTGCTAGAGAAATGGATTCGGCTGCCGAGACGAGGTGAATGCCCGTCAGAAGGTCGATTACCAGTTGAAGTCTAGTCTTTTTCTCTTCGGCGGAGAGTGTGCTTTGGATGTTTGCCACAGACTCTGACGTCCATAGGCGGACGAGTCCGGCATCATCGTTGGGGCCCCAACCTCGATCTAGTGCGGAGAAGTATACTTGCTCTGCTACAGAACAGAGTGTTGCGGGAAAGCCTACGCTTCGCGACATGGAGGTGATGATACTCTGCCCTTGATATCAGAATTCGACATGCAACAAAAAAAATCGAGAATGGAGCGTGAGTCTAATACATACCGTGTCTTTCAGAATTATAGTCACTGCACTCGCCCCAGGATAATAATCCTCCTTCAGCGTTCTCTGACTGCGATTCTCGAACATCCAACTCCACCCGGTACTTCCTACCACGGCATCAAACACATCCTTCCCATTCAAACCCAACCTCGCACCAAATCCATACGCCTCGCTCAACGCCAGGATCTGTATCGCAGCGAGAACCTGATGTACCATCTTCATATTACTCCCAGCGCCAATGCCGCCATCTACAACGAACAGCTTCGATGGTGCCGAGAGCTCGTCTAACAGCCACTTCCCCTTCTCTATCGCAGCACTCGAAGCACCCGCCATGATACTCAACGTGCCATCTGCTGCTCGTCCCGCGCCCCCAGAAACAGGCGCATCGATGAAGAAAACATCGCTCCTCCCAATCTGTACCAACTCCTTTTCCACACTCTGCGCGTACGCACTCGGCACCGTCGAGCACAACAAGAGCGTCGCACCCTTCGGTAGCGCATTCACAATGCCGTCTTTGTCGAATAAAGCGGACTGTGCTTGCTGTGCGGAAGCAACCATGACGATGTAGAAGGACTTGTCTTTTGCGGAGTCGGAGAGAGAGGTCGAGGGAATACCGCCTGTTGCTTTGAATCTGTCGAGAGAGGGCTGGTAGACGTCGAAGCCGGTCACCGAATAGCCTTGTTTGACGAGGTGCGTGGCCATGCCGAAGCCCATGGCTCCTAGGCCGCAGAATCCGATTTCTGGCTTGGAGGACATATTGGTTGGATTTTGGGAGTTTGTTGATGTGATTTAGGTTGGAGGGGTCGAATTGGGTTGACGATGCTGTGGTATCGGGTCTTTAGATGGAAGGTTGGAGACGTGAAGGATATTGAAGTCTCATATACTAATCAAGATGCCGTCACGGGGATGTTCGTTTCCCAGCTCTTCTATATTGATGTACGGCTTTCCCACCCTTGTATGTTACTGTTCACTAGAAATTCTGCGAACGTTGTGATCAAGCACTTATGTGTATGTCGTGAAAGTAAATGTAGATCTAGAATAACATAACTTTCATCCGTCTCAACATCCCGGCCCTAGCTTCAAAAATCGCCCGTAAACTATAGCCGGCAGAAGTGATCTCCTCAACCACTGACATTCATCCAAACTACCCCGCACTACGACGAATAGGGTAGGCGGGGTAGCTCGACCGGCAAATGTCGCACCGAATATGCGGTCATCGGCGTTTGGCCGATGGCTTTCTCAATAGGGGAAGCCGGAGACAGAGTCGAGGGTCGGTAAATATGCCGATACCTATTCTCGTTATTGAGAATGTCGACAGATATTAAATTTCATATGCGATGCCAGAAACGTAGAACCCAATACTAACGTTTTCGAGGCGGTGATGATCCATCTCTCAGAGCATGATGAGAACTTTGTCAGGGACCCGTAACATCTCAATGCACCCTGGAAGGCTCCTCTTTCTCAGTAACACACAAACCATCCCTTCTCATGCCGTGCCATACCATCAATCAAACCCCTTCTTGTCCGTTTCTAATGTGTTCGCCAAATATGGGATACGTACGCACATCTCCCTTCGCCCAATCCTCATTCCAAACCCCCTTAGTTGGCCGCTACACCTTCCACTTCACTCTCCAGTTTCAGCACCTCTCTGATTCAACCTCCGTAATTCCCCATTTGATGCAATGCAGTCTTACGCCACATGTAGGGCAGAAGAAGCAATGAGCCACATCGGAGTTCAACGTATAGGAGGTAGGGCGAAGGTGGATGAAGTCATTTCGCACGTCAATAAGAAGGACCTAGTGATCGTCGCCAGTTTTGAGAAGCGATTTAAGAGCCGTAATGTTTGTAACTACGTGCGGCTTCAAGGATAGGGCCGCTCTTCTGATGATTATGATGCGGCACCGTGTATGGCGCGTCTGTAGATTAGGTATAATCGTTGGTATCGCCATCCTCCCCAGCTTTAATGTTCAGCGTACTACGTAGTACTGTGCATTGCCTTGGGCTTTGAGCATCAAATTTCGTCCATCATGACGTTGCATTGAGCACCAGTGCTACCGAGAGTTCTCCGAGTCGGTAGGCGAGGAATGATGACCTAACGGTGGGAAGAGTTATGTACACATTGTGCAAACCGTGCGAAAGGTATCACCTCACTGAGTAGCAGTGCTCACTTCTGTTCTTAATCATTAACCGCATCGTTCGTAGACGTGGCGCATCATGTTTGTCTCCCTGTTCTTTTTCGTCCGTGGACATCATTCGTCCGTTGTTGTGACTTGTAAACTAAACATGAAAGGCAAAACCGCAAAGTACACGCTAGTCCTATTTGAGTACAAGCTAGGATTATTTTAGTAAGTTCTGCTGGCCTTAGGTAAGCCTAAACTGAATAAAGTAATCTACGGTGGACATTCACGACTCTCCTATACAGCGCTGTACAGGTCCTCATACGCGCCGTCCTATCCGTCATTCTGCTAGTTGATTGATGCGTTGAGAAAGCGTTGCTACGGGACGATGGTTGGTTACCCACCCGTTCCGTGATTGTGTGCGAGCGCTACCTATTTGGTGTAGGTCTTATCTTCATATTTTCTCTCCTAATTTGCTCTAATTCTAATGCGGCTTGCTTGCCCAGATACATATACCCAAGCCAGCTCACCAATACCCATCACATTTTCCACAAACCCTATCCGACCGCGTTCAACATCACAATGGGGGTCTACGACTGGATCAATTCTATCGCCGAATTTCAAGAATGGACTTCGGGTCGAAAGCCGGTACCAAAGAGGGATGATGCGCTCCGTTTTGGCATCCTTGGAGCGGCGAACATTGCGTGAGTGTAGTCAGACGACTGGATTTGCATGTAGTCAGGAGCAACAACAAATTCCCACAGGCTTGTTTAACTAATGCTACGGCAGCCCAACGGCCTTGCTTATACCTGCGAAGTACCACGCGGAAGTTTTTATTGCTGCCGTCGCGGCAAGAGACAAGAAAAAAGCCGAAGCATATGCTAAGAAATATGGAATCCCTAACGTGCATGAGAACTATGATGGCAAGTACCTTTCATTTGCTCATCAGTGATCTAAAGTCAACAATCGTGTTCCACGATCGACTCTTGAAGATGCTGGCGTACTCCTTGAACTCGGACGTTAGGCTAACATAACAATAATAGCGCTCATCAACGACCCCTCCATTGATGTCATTTACAACCCCCTCCCAAACGGGCTGCACTACGAATGGACAATTAAAGCCATCAAGGCGGGCAAGCACGTACTCCTCGAGAAGCCAGCTGTCTCCAACGCCGAAGAAGCCAGGTCTCTCTTCCGGCACTCAATTCTGCAAGCACCGAATGCCCCGGTTGTACTGGAAGCAAGTCACTCTCGCTTCCATCCCTCTTGGTTTACCCTGAAATCTCTTTTTGACGCGAAAGATGTTGAAGAGGTAGATGTAAGGGCCTCATTCCCTAGGGGCGTATTTCCGCAGGATGACATTCGCTTCGTTTACGAGCTTTCCGGCGGCGTCCTTATGGACGTTGGGCATTACGCTATAGCTTGTATGCGCGGTGTCTTCCAATCCGAGCCCATTGCTGTGACAAGCGCGACTCCCCGGCTGGTTGACAAAAAGTTCGATCAGCGGTGCGAAATTGCCATGGCCGCGACGTACGAGTTTCCAAATGGAGGCGTTGGCAAGGTTTCGGTAGATCTGGGCGCAAAAGGAGGGTATTGGTTTCCTTGGCTAACGCGCAATTGGCCGTCCTTGAGGGATATTCCGCCCACGGTGAGCATAAAGCTACGTGAAGAAAAGCTCGGTGTGCAGGACGGGCTGGAGCACGCTACTCAGAAGACGGTTTTCATGAGCAACTGGATGGCACCCCATGGAGGACACAGAATTGATGTCATCACCACCGCGACCTGGCGCGACTCTTCCGGCAAGGTAGTCAAGACGAATAAATCGACAGAGTCACAGAAGGTGTACAAATGGGCAGAGGATAGTGGCAAGGAAACGAAAGGAGAGGACTGGTGGCCAACGTACCGCTTTCAGTTGGAGGAGTTTGTCAACAAGATTAAAGGTAGGAAGGGTAGTGGTGCTTGGATTGATGGGGAGGACTCAATCAAGGGAATGGAGCTCACGGACAAGACGTACGAGGTAAGCATCCCATCTACCAACTGCTTGTGAGACAGACACTGACATCGTATTTTCAACTTTGCAGAAAGCTGGCATGTTGCCGAGGCCGACGAGTAAGGCTTTGGAAAATCCAGACAGGAGCTGAGAAGATGACTTGATCAGATATGGTTATGCTGCAACATGTACAATCGTTCTTGTATTTTCTAGTACCCCTTTCCTTTGTCCATTTCTGTATTCTCCCCTAGCTACATCATTTAATCCCACCTTCCCGAAATCTTATCCTGTACCCACTTCGGCACTTTAGGCCTCTTCTCCCATCCCTCCTTCCATGTCTCCTTCCACCCCTCCACACTCGCCGGCAGCGCGAACACTGCACTAACAAACCATGCCGTCTCACCAGCTTTCAGATCCTTCCTCACAATCGGCAGCACAGTCCTCGCCTCTACTAGATTCGAGTTCGCGTCGGATAAGATTACACTGCCCTGTCTCATGCCTCGGTAGATTTCTGCGATGCCGACTGCGCCGGTACGCGGCGATGCAGCGAAAGCAGACACCGTGTCCGAGTGCCCGCCTTCGGGAATGGACACATTGAGTGTGCGCAGTGTGCCGTTCCACTCGGTGAGGAGTCTGCCGTCGGATTCGCGCGCGCCGTAGCACGACCACGTGCCCTCTGCAGTCATGACATCGCGGCCCGTTCTGATGCGATGGACACGCAAATGCCAGTTTGGCGTATCCTCCGCGGGTGGAATCAGGTATGTGAGGACTTCGACATCGGACCACGGCTTCA
The DNA here is from genome assembly GCA_021596325.1 of Parafenestella ontariensis. Classification (NCBI taxonomy): domain Eukaryota; kingdom Fungi; phylum Ascomycota; class Dothideomycetes; order Pleosporales; family Cucurbitariaceae; genus Parafenestella; species Parafenestella ontariensis. The sequence goes on along the minus strand of JAKGDA010000013.1, from coordinate 46,059 downwards.
TGCTGGATACTAGGACGGGCACGCCATCGTGGTTCTCGATCTCCGAGTCGCCGTTGTGCGCGCGCCGCATCTTCCATAACTCGCCGCCGTCGTCGGAGAGAGCGAGAGTCGATTCCGGGACGAATTGTTCGAGCTCTTGGTAGCCAGTTGAAACGGAGTACGCGAATGCTGCGCTGTAGGCGAATTTGCCGTATTTGGCGTTGGAGTTCTTGATCGCGTAATGGCATGATTGACCACTTGAGAGCAGGAACGAATGGCCACCGCTACGAACGACGATTTGGCGTGGGTGAGGCAGCGATCTGACGACTCGCTGGTTAGCGAAGGGATGCGGTTCTTCCTTTGCACTCCAGAATGGATGGCTTTCTGGCACGGCTAGCGCGGCGAAAGCCAACATGCACCAATATGGAGATTGTGGGGAGTTGTAGTTCTCGGCGAGGTAGTAGTTGGGGTACGAGTATCCGACTGTGAGCATGCCGTTTGACTGGAAGATGTCGTGTTGTGTTGTCCACCACCGCAGGTTCCTCAGCCAAATTCCTTTTACAACACCCCAGGAGAGCGGTTCCGGTAGCTCGACGCCTGCAAATGCTACGGCGCCCCAGAACGCCACCATTGCCCAGCGATACGTCAACGACCTTCCGAATGTGATGGCTCGGCCTTCAGGATCGAAATAGTGCACAAAGTCGAGCGCATACATTCGTGCGCGCTTCTTGTATTCCTCAGCCTGGGTAGGGTCGATATCGGCAGCCAACTTCGAGTATAGTAATTGGAGGTATTGGATTGCAAAAGAGCCGGAGTAATAGTCCATTTGGCGATAATGTGCAGGTCCATCGTTCGACCACCCGTCACCGCGGTAGTATGAATTGAGCTGTTTGATATCCTTCTCAAGCTGCTCTTTCGACCACTTCGCGCCATTTCTTTCGAGTCCGAGATTTGCGAAGACGCGGAACCAAAGCCTGTCCACTTTCAATATCGCATTCACAAAACCTATCACGGGGGAGGTGGGGTTCATAGGAACGGGAAGTTTTCAAAGGGGTATCCTACCAGTTCGTATCCGGCATCTTCTTATCATTCATACTCCCCAACCACGTCTCAACATTCTTTCTCTGGCCCTCCGTCAACGGCTCCCAAAACTGCTTACTCGCAACCGCAAGCGTAAACCCAATCGGACACGCCTCCACCATCCTCTGATCCGTATCCTCCATGTACCCCCAAAACTCGTCGCTTTCAGGATCAGTCCCCGAAATCAAACCCTGCACCCACTTGTCAGTTGCCGCATAGTTGTTGCCACCTGCTAGTAAGGGCGCGAGACCCCATAGCGGGCGTGCAAAGCCTTCTACTTGAGCTCCCGTTTCGTCGAAGCGCGTGCCTGTGCTTCCGCACTTTATGATAGCGTTTTTGGGCGAGAAACCCCCGATGAGGGGATCGAGCAGAGATGCTACGGCGGCGACGACATCGTCGCGCGTCTTGAGCGGATTCGTGGAGAATGGGTGCAGGGCGAAGGCCCGATTGGCGTTGGCTGCTGTGGCTGTCATGCTGACCAAGTTCCACACCTTGCCTGGGCAATAATCTCAATCTGCGAATAGGATGAACTACGCAACGAGGCTGGAATGCACTTGCTCTAGCTTTCCGTCCCTCCGCTGCGCGGGCGAGATGTTACTTGGCGAAGGTAATCGCTTAGATTGGTGCACGGTGTGCTGAGGTGAGCCCTCGTGGTTTGCTTGTGTTGAACCGCAGCCGAATGCCTAGAATGCCTAGAATTCCAAGACTGACGGAATCGGTGTGCCACGAATCCGGAGGGGTGCTGCGAAATGCTTGTGTTGGCCTTGAGCGTAGGATCGCACGTGCACATGTGACGGGTAAGCTTCGTTATCGACCTGCTGCCTCTTTATCGTCCTTGTCGTCGATATTTGTATCTTGTCGGGGTGCTGGTCCTTTTTGTGCCAGCTTGTGCGTGCAAGATGGCGAGCTTTCGCTATTAAAGAACGCGTCGTAAATAAACGGTCTTTTGCCTGATAGCACATATATCAAGTACACCGCTGCAATGAAGCTACGTCGATTTTACCTTTCCGCACCAACTATCTCCACAGTTTGGGCCAATCGACCCATCATGCATCGGCGCGACCGTGGGGCACTCCATAGCTCCGAAAGCTCACCCTGTCTTATTCAACGGATAAAAGCCCACAGCAGCCGTAGCGCCTATCGCTGGCGGGGCATTCACTGTACCACCCTCAATCAAGTAAAGACCTGAGCCTTTGTTTAAGATGTTACATCTCAGGCCGCCTAGCTGCCCAGGTGATGATGGTGGGAAAGGACCCCAGACCGCGTTGGTGTATGCTGGAACAATGAGGATCTGAACGCCACGCCTAGCCTCGACTGGACGGAAGCACGCCCGGACTTGGCAGTTCCAAGACGCAACTTCAATACTCCACTAATTAACTACGAGCATCGGCCGTGCCATGGCCCTTCATCTGTCCCAGAAAACTGAGGCGCTCGAGCGTCGCTCGCTTTCATTTGACGCATCACCGACAATACGCTGTTTTAATGGTTCAAAGCTACTCATGGCCACCCCAAATCAGGGTTCGGCTGGCGTGTCACTGCTAGCTTAATCCTGATAATGGAGGGCTGGCAATGGATTCTGGGGTCCAGTCTGGGGTCTAGTCTGGGGATGGGACGGGAGAGCAAACACCGCGGCTTCTGATTACCCCGTCTTGACTAGGAAGCTTGGCTACCAAGATGCGCTTGGACCGCTGTACAGTACTGTTATATAGATATGCTTCGATGCACTGCAAGGTGTCAATCTATCTGCGGAGGCAATCTTCACTTCTCTCTCTGCTGATCTGGTATCACTAGTGCTGGTCCAGGGTATACTGAGAGTCTTATCTGAAAAGGTTCCAATAACCCCTTCTATCTTTCTTCCTTTACCGGGTTGAAGGATTCAGAAGTAAGCATCGGTATGTTTTATGCTGACGGTGCACAACATGAAAGGGTTATCCAGGCTAACGATGATGCAGATCCATTCGATCTCTTCAACGATAACGTCCATCGTCTATACGATCCGATCCGACATCGAGCATCCGTCGTCATGTCGCGACCATCAGCAGGTGCGCGGTTCATCCGCACCATCGTCAAGAACGATTCCATCAAGGCCGATCCACCGGAGATCTATGGATGGCGTGCGTTCGCCATGGCTGGCTCTGCCTGCTTCGGAGGCATGTTGTTCGGGTTTGATATTGGTACTATCGGTGGTGTCCTTGAGTTGACCGAGTTCCAAAAGTAAGTGCATCACTGCCAGAGCGTTGCAGAAAAAAATAAAAGATTAACTTTCGACCTCAGCAAATACAACATCACAAAGCTTGACAAGGTCGGCAAGGCCAACTTGAACGCCAACATCGCCTCGACACTTCAAGCCGGATGCTTTGTTGGTTGCTTCATCTCCTCCTGGGCGGCTGATAGGTGGGGTCGAAAAATCGCTCTGCAGCTCAATGGTCTCATCACCATCGTTGGCTGCCTCATCCAAGCCCTCGCCATGGGACATCTCGAGGCTATGTACATTGGCCGGTACGTACTCTGAAATGAGCTTGTGTCCTGTTAATCAACATCTAACATAAGGACAGTCTCGTAGCTGGTCTCGGTGTCGGTGGTGCATCCATGGTCGTCCCCTTGTATATCTCCGAAAATGCTCCTCGTGGAATCCGTGGTGGTCTCACCGGTCTCTACCAACTATTCATCGCCACTGGAACCTGTCTCGCCTTCTGGGTTAACTACGGAGCTCTTATGCACCTTAGCGGTAGTGCCAGGGTATACATCGTTCCGCTCGCCATGCAGGCTCTGCCCGCCGTCCTTCTCATCATTTGCATGGCGCTGAACAAGGAGTCTCCACGTTTCTTGGCCAAGCAAGACCGCTGGGAGGAAGCTACCAAAGTGCTTGCCCGTGTTCGCAATTTGCCCAATTCGCACCCCTACGTTCAGGATGAGATCAGGGACATCGCGGAACAACTTGAGCATGAACGCCTGCTTGTCGCCGGTGCTACTACCAAGGATCTCTTGAGGGAGATGTTCACAATCCCCGGCAACCGCAAGCGCGCTCTCATCTCCATCGGTCTGATGATCTGTCAACAGATGACGGGTACCAATGCGATAAATTACTACGCTCCCCAGATTTTTAAGGCACTTGGTCTGGTCGGCAATGAGAATAAGCTGTTCGCCACTGGTATATACGGTATTGTTAAGATGGCCGGCTGCCTCTGCTTCTTGATCTTTGCTGCCGACTCTCTTGGCCGCCGCCGTTCGCTCCTCTGGACCTCGATCGCCCAGGGCATGGCCATGTTCTACATTGGTCTGTATATGCGCATCGACCCGCCGGTTGAGGGACAGCCGGTACCAGGCGCTGGTTACTTCGCCCTTGTCTGTGTCTTCCTGTTCGCCTGCTTCTTCCAGTTCGGCTGGGGTCCTGTCTGCTGGATCTACGTCTCTGAGATTCCTGCTGCTCGTCTTCGCTCGCTCAACGTCGCAATTGGTAAGAAGGTGCTTTCTGCATGCTATTCGGATGTTTTGCTAACATAAGAATAGTAAGTAACTTATCTTGATGCCTCAAAGCGCTCCCCAGCACAACACCATGGCGCAATTAGACGACCTGCCAATCGAACTTATGGTATCGGTATCCCCACCATCCAGAACAGTGCTAATCGTCTTCCTACATTCAGGCAGCGGCCGTGCAATGGCTCTTCAATTTTGTCGTCGCTCGTGCTACACCCAACATGATGGCCACAGTTGGCAAAGGGGGTTATGGGTAAGTCATGTGCCTCACTATAAACTCCAACCCATCGAAAACTGACAAACTTCACAGTACTTTCCTCATCTACGGCTCCTTCTGCTTCTCCATGTTCTTCTTCGTCTGGTTCCTCATCCCGGAGACAAAGGGTCTTTCGCTCGAGAAGATGGATGATCTCTTCGGTATCACCGAGCTCGTCAAGAACATCGAGGCCGATCGTGAGGCGCACGGTCACGACCATGACCACGCTACTGAGCTTGATATGGAGGGCAAACATGCTTTGCGCGAGGAGCGTAAGGAAGTTACGAACTAGGGGGGTGGTATGGGAAGGTCTGTTGTTGAAGATTGATAGTTGAGATAGTTTTGTCTGAGCCGATGATGGATCGGATGATTGAGCGTTCGTATGAACCTGTGATGAAATTATGAGCTTCGTGCCGCTCTTTGCATTAACACAATCCCAATGCTCTGTAGACCTCGTGATGGTGCTGGCTGCATGTGCAGTTAACATGACAAGTAGAGATGCCGCCGACAATGGATCAAGGGAGTCGCAAAGTGATATGCTAGTTGTGTATTCATGTTCGCGTTACAATACAATCCGGCTAAGCCGGGCTCCGCCCCCTCAAAGCTTGACAAAAACCCATTGACGCCATGTTCATGATGGAGAGTGATAGGTAGGGAAGACTCTGACGCTCCCTAGCCATGCCTTTAACTCGTCTGTACTATTCAAGCCGCGCCCTCGCACCTAAGCATCGCTCAGCGGGTTCTCGTCGCCCTGCAGAATGCCCTTCTTGACGAGCTCTTCCGGACTGGGTCTGCCCTGCAGCCCTTTCTCAAGGCTATCGGCTCTCATGTGGAGATCAAGCTCCTTCTGGTGTCCCTGGAGCGCAGGCGCAGCGGTCGAGTCGGGCAGGATGTTTCGCTGGACGAGGTCGTCGCGTTCCGGACGCGAGGCTAGGCCTTTTTTGAGGTTGTCGGTCGCGCGCTGACGCTCCAATTCGAGAGCTTTAGCCTGGAGGGCCCTGCAAGTAGGTGTGGTTAGCTGAAGTACTGTATAGCTTGATTCGCCGACAAGGTAGTAAGAAGGGTATGGAAACGTAGGGTGAGTATTGTGGATTGCGGAACGTACGGTGCTGTCGTTGTATCTAGAAGAATGTGTCTGTTCTTGAGGTCCTGAGGCTCTGGACGATGCTGCAAGTGCTTCTCGAGGGAGTTACGCCTGTCCAGAGAGCGCACAGGAGAGATGGGCGTCTCGTCGACAATGTCAGCGTTCTCAGATGCCATATTGGATTGTTGTTAGTGCTTTGGGATTTCAAGTGCTGCGTGATTGTAGTTGTAGCTGATTAAAGAGCTGCTCTCGTGGTACTTAAGGGAGCTCCAGAGGATGAGACAGGAGGGCTGCTTTGTTGCGGCTTGGTCGCGGCTTGGTTGCGGGGCAGCCGGGATCCCTGCATATGGCAACACCAATGTCAGGTGTTCGATAGTGCTGTCATTTCTCACGTCTCACGAGCAACAGCATAGCAGATCTTGATTTGATGTCTCCTCAGTTGATGTCATGTTTGATTGCCCTTGTCTCGGAGTTTGACTACATGGGGAGCTTCGTGGCTATGCTAGAAGCTATGACACCCATGCGGCACGTCTGCATGAACGTGTCCCAGAGACCTGGCAACAAACGTAAACATTCCTCGTTCTTGTTTCCAACTTTCATGAAGTATCAGTGTCCATGATCTAAACCTGTGACTACAGTTCGTTTCTTTCTCTGCGCCCAAAAAAATCTCAGCAGACCGCGTCCTCTCCTTTGTCATTCGAACACGCTTTTTCCTAGACTCTGGTCCTTCCCTTCAAGCTATCAGACCTTCTAGTACCCACCCACCGTCACCGTCACTGTCACCGTTGACCTATGCTTTCTCTGTCGCTTACAGACCAGGGCTGTATCGGTCGCAACGCCAGGCACCGTCGTAACCGCTTGGCAGGGCTACCGTAGTATGAGCCTCGCTATTCCCAATAGGGTATATACATTTAGACTGCACTTACAAGCCCGACTCCCATCATCTTCGTTTGAATCGCACATCCCTTGCAATCTGTATACGATGTTGACGTCTTCGTCTTTTGGAAGAACGTGCAATCCGAATGGAACGCAGGCTTTCGGAAGACATTGATAGTGCATATTGGTGCGAGCGCTGATGTGGGCGTCGGTGAGGTGTCTAGAGCTGAAGATGCACTAGAGAAGTATTAGACCAAATCATACTCTAAGAAGTGGCAAGACGTACGCTTGCGCTGCGAGCATCGCTAGAACTAATTTGCCTGGTGTGGAAAACATGTTACGCTCTGATATGATATCGGAAGCAATGCGTCGTGATACCAATGGTGAATGCGTCGCGATGATAGCATTGTGATGACGGAGAATGTCGAAACCTATTTATGAGTACGAGTAACAGGGAGGTGGCACCCAATGACACTATCCAACACGTGTCGGTGTAGAAGGAATGCACGCTTGGCGGATAATCGGGACGCGGCCCAGGTACAAAGTATGCAAGGTGCGTAAGCAATATCATTTTAACATTAGCTACGGACTGTCCACATTACAATACGAAAGTGGCGTCCAAACCCGGACAGGTACAAAGGCGCCCAACTCCATTGTGAGAGGCGGTACTATCGATGATGGAACTGTAAAGAACTGCAAGAATGTAGATGCATTTTTCCGCCACCATGTCACTGTTCACTCCTTAATCCTTCGTTGCTGGCTCTCAGAATGAGCCGTTCTTTCCGTGCAATTTGTGCCACTGATCTGAGATGTCGTGATGGGTGTAGACGTTTACGCGCCGTCATCCTCGCCGATGCGGATGGCACCCTCACGGTTGAGACCATTGGCCCAGAAGCCACCCAGCTCAACATCGCTCTCACGCAGGTTGGCATGGGTAAGGAGGAGCCAGGCACCGAAGACACCCTTGGCAAGGACATCCAGTACGGCATAAGCGATGATCTCGCCATCAACACCAACCTTGCGAGAACCATCGGCGAGACCCCAGACACTACGACTCAGTCAATATCAGCGTCAGTGTGAGCAGGCATGGTACTTACATGGGGTAGGCAGTCCAGAGCACGAGAGTGTAGCCGGCAATAGCGATGAAGAAGGTGCGAAGCTTGGGGCCCTTGGCGGTAGCGTTGGCGCCTCCGTTGAGAGCAAGGTGCCAGATGACGAAGATGTAGGCAATGCAGGCAATGGTGTACCATCCCCACTTCTGAGGAGTACCGTCCGAGCCGAAAGCAGCGAACAGACCTGTCAAGATCATGATCAGGTCGGCAGCGATAGCCATGATGATGTGGGCACCAGACATGCCAGCGAGAAGCCCGAGATCGAGGATCAGGAGGGGAGTAGTCAAGCTCCAGTCGACATAGCGAGCCCAGAAGACCTGGCGGTGGACGTGCTCAAAGGTATCGGGGACATGGTCATGCTGGTGGCGGATCGTGATCTTCTTGACAGAAACGCCGTGTCCGGTTGCCATTGCGAAGTATGAGATAGCGGCGATGATGGTGATCAAGGTCGTGATGACATGGTAGAGGCGTTTAGACTGCGGATTTGTTGTCAGTAAAGCCTCAGGAAAGCTAGCATCAAGGCGTAACGTACCACTGGGACCTTCCAGGACAAGGCGGTAAAAGCAGCAGAGGCAATGATCATGAGCACGAACACGACCCATAGCGTCTTCGTTCCGGCAGCACCAACGAACTCGTGGATTGGAGTATCGGGCAGAACCGAAGGAATTGGAGCTACATGCGTAGGTGTAGCCGTAGCGGTTGCCGTCGGCAGCGGGAAGAGCTGCGACGTCTTCTTCAAAACCTCCTCGAATTGGTCAACAATCATGCTGGCGGTGTTGTGTGTTGCTGGTGATTGAGAGATTTGACGGTGGGATGGAGAATGGGAGTGAGACGAAGCAGTGGGGTTCGTGTTTATAAAGAGGAGAAGCAGGCAGCTACTTTGTAGACGTAATGCGGTCAGCTGTCAGTAGCTGCGGCAGGAGCTATACAAGGCTGGAAGTCACGACGTCATGGGAACTTGCCGCCCCTCACGGCATGCACCGTGCCCGGCGCTTTGATTGGCTACAGCGGCGGGACGATGGGGAAGCTGCGATCAAAGAACACCAGCTTGCAGAGCTACAAGAACAAGGGGACTTCTTGTTTTTGACCATTAGAAGTGATTGCCGACTAGTACAATATGGGACCCTCTGTGCTGAAGCTGCGACGAGTACTGCGGGCGTCAATTCGACAGCCGCCCTCGGCAAAACAGCAATTCCATCATGATTATGCCAAGCAATCTACCATGTACCCCACAGCTCCAGAGGATCGGGCTCCTCGCGGTCTAGCCTCACAAACCTGTTTTAGTAACCAAGACGGAAAATCATACACCATCGAACTGAGTTTATTATTAGGATTATTTAGATTCTCATTTTGAAGCTACCAATGTTGACTCTTACTATAGAGGCCACGACGTTCATCAAGGGCGAGGAAGAAACAAGGAAGTAGGCCAGCCGCGCGAGGACCTCCAGCCTGCTAAACTTGAGAGTAATCAGGCTGCTAGCACGCCTACTAGAGTTACTCAATACTTTCCTGTCTCCTCCAACACGAGTACAACCGTTTTCAACATCTGAACTGATCCTACAACCTTGATTAGACAACTGTTTAAACGCGCTGTAAGTCGGTATTCCCCCACTAATGTAAAAGAGACTTCGTCACTATCAATGACTTCGACCAAGGCTAGGTTCGAGGGCTTGCGTGATGGAGACTGATAAAGCGAGTACCGGATGGCCGCGCAGGCAGAGCGACGATGTCAGCCTGAAAAAATGATACGGCTCTGTCCATCACGGTAGCAACTGCGACAGGACAACTGCCCCACACCACACGTTAGTCTGTTACCGGACGTTGAGGCTGATCCTTCGGCGCCAGCCTCATCGCTGACTAAGTGGCCGCAGCCTCATTCTGATTCGCCGCACGCTACCAACATCAAATGCCCCTCCACTTCACGCCTGCCCATTCCATGCTGCTAGACCCGTCAAGACTAAGGCTACGGAAACTCGGCATTCTGCAATATATACACTTCCAACAACATGTCCCAAAGAGCTGACCATTACAGCGCTGATGAGGTCGTTTGGCGTCATTCCCGTCAAGCTCATTCGCCGGCCTGGGCCTTAGCGTGGACATCAGGGTGCCTGCTGCGATCTTCTGAAAAAAACGCCGTCGACAAAGCCCACCTAAGCTCACTTCCTTCCGTCCATCAGGGTGCTTGATTCCCTACTAGCAACGTGTTAAATAGCCCTCTCTTACCTGCGCTGGAGGGTAGGAACCGCCCAGCTGGATCAATCGCGCCGAGTCTCTTGTGCATATCTTGAGTCTTGGGTCTGCGAACGTCGATACCAGACCCTCGGTTTTTTCACACGTAACGCACTCACTCGCGCAACCTCATTTATTCAGCATCCATTTATTGGCTCACTTTTCCATTACACGGGGAGTTGTTACCGCATCGACACGCTAGGCCATGGATACCGTCGCACTGGAAGTGGCCCGGCTGGTGCTTCGTCAGGATTCAGAAGCCCCAGAGACATCGCCCGATGAACCGATACAATGCAATTCGGCCAACGACTATGATGGCCGCATGGGCATTCGGATATCTTCCATCTTCGTCATCCTTATTGGTTCTTTGTTTGGTTAGTATCCCTGTAACATACATATTGCAGTTCGGTCTACTAACGGTACACAGGTGCCATGTTCCCCGTGTTTGCGAAGCGCATGCAGTCAAGGCTAGTACCAGACTGGGTCTTCTTCATAGCAAAGTACTTTGGCTCAGGTGTTATCGTAGCGACAGCATTCATCCACCTGCTTGCGCCCGCCAACGAAGCATTGACAAATGAGTGTCTAACCGGCGTCATTGTGGCCTACCCGTGGGTCGAAGGCATCGTGCTGATGACCATATTTGTCATGTTCTTCCTCGAGTTGATGACAATGCGCTACGCTACTTTTGGCGGTGCCCACGATCACTCGCATTCTCACTCACACTCTCACTCTGATTCACACGACGCAGTAGCACACTCTCACGCCGCAGCCCCGTCAGCGAGCAACAGCGACGACATCAGCCTGGGGGAGCGTAAGAGGAACCCACAGGACGTGGAAGCCGTTCCCAGCGGTAACAATCCTCACCTACGAGGCGAAGACCACCTTGGCCACCAGCGAGACCACATCGCTAACTCCGAACTGAGTCCAAACTGGGAGGCCCGCGGCGTGATCCCAGAGACGTACACGTCGCAGCTGACTGCTGTCTTCATCCTCGAGTTCGGCGTCATCTTCCACTCCATCTTCATTGGTCTGACGCTCGCTGTGGCGGGCGACGAGTTCATCACACTCTACATCGTCCTCGTCTTCCACCAAACGTTCGAGGGTCTCGGTCTCGGTGCGCGGCTGGCTGAAGTCCCCTGGCCCAAGGTCAAGCGTTGGACACCTTACTTCCTTGCTATGGGGTACGGTGTCTCCACACCGATTGCCATTGCCGTTGGACTCGGCGTACGGCAGACTTTTGCGCCCGAGTCGCGCACTACGCTGCTCGTCAACGGCGTTTTCGATTCCATCAGTGCGGGCATCCTGATCTACACAGGTCTTGTCGAGCTCATGGCGCACGAGTTCATGTTCAGCCCGTACATGCAAAAGGGGCCTGTTAGTAGGACACTCAAGGCGTTTGCGCTGATGATTGCTGGTGCTGGTACGTCCCCTCCCTCTCCCTCCCCTGTCACTCTGAGTTTGTTTCACATCACTAACTTATCTCAGGATTGATGGCTCTGCTAGGTTACTGGGCCTAAGCCCTTCCAATCCCACCGCGCTTCTTCTTCTGTTTCTTTTTCACTGATCATAGATTTTTTATTGTAGATATCTGGCCTGGAGATATGGCGCGTAAGGGGACATGAGTTGTAGATCGGTCTGGCAATTTCTTTGATACCCCAAACAGCAAGTGGGTTTTTTAACTTGTATTCACATATTTTCTTATGGGAGGAGGATTCCACGTAATGAGCAAGGCTTTCAAGCGACGATTTGCATGGGACTTGGTAGTGGAATTGGATTCGGTTCTGATTCATATGAGTGTTGTTTCGTTTGCATCACGTTGGAAATGACCGTGAATATAAATTCTTCGTATTTAAAATCTCCAGTTATAACACGCACACGATCAGGGGGTATCTCATAAAACTACACATACAAGTACAGACAGAGCAACTGTGACCGCCAGGCAACGCAACGCAATGCAACCTAAATCTCATCTAAGATGCAATAAAACGACGGCCGGACGGACGGATACACCATGGATATCAAACATTATCAAGCTCAAGCTCAAACTCAAAGCGAGCGAGAAGAAAAGCAAAATCCCGACAACCGGCCGTGAGATAACAAAGGAAATGGTCGTAGGGACGTCGAAGTCGCATTTGACGTATGGGTTTCAGTTACGCCGCGGGACCATGGAGCCTGGAAGAAAATTTGCCCTCCCAAGTAAAAAATAGTGCTGGCTGGGTATGTGTGACGCAAATAACAAAAGAAATCCAAATTGACAAATGATGCTGTTGATAACACGTGAGGATAGGTTAAGATGCCTCCAATGCATCTATAGACGCGTGCAAGCGCTTGATACGCTCCTCAAACGGAGAGCCCAGGGGCGTCATGTCTTCTGCCGGCTCTACAGGCTCCAAGTTCACGCCACTGTCACGATCGAGGAGGCGATCAGACTCCGCGAAGAAAGGCGAGTCCAGAGCATCCATAGCTTGGTGCAATGGGCTCCAGGGGCTGAGGAGACCCCTAGATTCCTCAGTCTGTGTGGCCTCGTCGTCTTCAGTGACGAGAACCCGGCCGCCTAGCCTCACGTCGCTGACGTGGACCTTGTACGCCAGCGCTTTCTGGCCATCCTTGATGAGCTGCTCTGTCCAGCCCATGCAACGCTTGAGGCTCTGATTCATCTTCTGGCTGTCGACTAGTAGCTCGCGGTGTTTTGAAAGATCGAGCTGAAGGCGCTTTTCGTCCCGTAGGCGGTGCGCTTCATCCCGCTCGGCCTGGGCGGTGGGGCTCATAGCACCATCATCAAAGGACGAGTCGCTGCTCTCCAGCTCCTCCTCTAGCTCCTGTTCCTGCTGTTCCTCCTCTTCAGACATATCTGAGAGGTCTCCTACGCTGCCAAATCCGGTAGCAGAGAAAGTGTCATGAGCAGAGCCCGCTGTGTCGAGTGAGAAGCGACCAGCTCGACTCATGCGCCGAAATCGCCTCAGCTCAGCCTTTTGTTTGCGCACTTCCTTCTCAAGCGAGCGATTGATGGCCAGAAGCGACGAGTTGCTGATTTCCAGATCAAGCACTTTTCGTTCGCGGCGTGCATTTGCTGCAAGCTCGTTCATCATTTCGAGTGCGCTTTGACCGCCAGCAGGTTTGATAGGACTTGTTAGTCCTGGAGATGGAAGACCAGAGAACGTAGCCATGGACGGAGAAGGTGCAGATGCTACACTGTCGGGCAAGGATCCATTGCTGACTATGCGATGCTCAACATGCAATGGGCTAGGTGTCATAGCAGAGGGTTCGCTCACAGAGGCCTTCCTCAACTCGGTAACAGAATCGATGGATGATAAACTAGCGCTTTTAGCATGTCCTTGTCTAACAGCAGACGACGTGGCGCTTGATCTCCGTCTTGAGCGATCGGGAACATCTGGGGTGGTGGGACCGGACAGGATAGACAGCACAGAGTTTCGGGTGACAAGCGGCGGTCGGATGACTTGAGAGGCACCCTTCCGGTAGGAGAGATGTGCCCACTCCTTCGCTGGTGACGGCGGTCGCAGTGACAATCCATGTGCTGAGGTGTTTTTGGGAAGAGGCTCTGGCGATGCTGAGATGGGCGGAGGAGTGAGGATAGGTTGGCGATCTCTCGGTTCGGATAGTGAGTCGGCGTGGAAGAATTTGCTCTCCGCCTGCGGCTTGCCTATAGAAGACAAGGGCGGAGATGGCATTTCGGGCTGCCGAGGCGTGTCATCTTGTCTGCCATTTGCGTAGAAGAAGAGGGGCGCCTTTTTCTGGGGTACCGGTGCCGGTTGCTCATGAGGCTTTGCGTCATTTGCGTGGAAGAACATGGAGGAGACATCCTTGGCTGAGCCCGTCTCGGAGGGTGTGTGGCCGTATAGTAATCTTGGCGTCGGCGTGGTATGATTGCTACTTTGTGGGGGAATGCTGCGTGGTCGGACGCCGCTCTGGGCACTATTGTTTCCATTAACTCCAAGCCCACTATAGCCAGCACCGTGCTCCCTCAACGGAAAGTCTATGGTGGAGGTTGGCCGCGAGCTGGTTGGCGTAGCGTTCGGAGTGCTGCTGGGTGTAGAGCCGGCGCTCTCGACACCGACACGGGACTTTCTCGAGGACGAGCGAGGCGTGACATTGCTGCTCAGGAATGCTTTGACTGGTGTAACGTCTGCATGGCCGGTGGCATTCGCTCGTGGAGTGCCTCCATTGTTGCTGCGCACGGTGCGGCCAGCCTGGGAGCTGCTGGCGGAGGCGGGTGTGGGCGCGACAGCGAGTCGAGGGGTAATGGGCGTCTTTGCAGTTCGATTGCTAGCGAGCGTGGGCTTCAATGGCCGTGGGTTATTCTGGTTGGGTCGGTCGATTGGCATCCTCCACGGTGTGGTTGACTACTGTGGGTGGGTGATGCAGCGTGTGCGGATGGTCCTCATGGCCATTCGGGGTGGCAATGGTGCGGTTGCTGGGCGCTGCTGCTGTGGACAATGGTTGTTGATGGTTTCGAGCTCGGGAACGGGATGCTGCAGGGTCAAAACAACCTGAGACCCGCGGGTGTGGCGCGCCGCGTTACAAGGGAAGCGACTGGGGCGGGAGCGCAGCAAAACTCAAGTCCATGGCCGAGGAACACTCATCAGCGCAAGAGGGTTTCGGGTGCGGTGAAGTGTCTGTTGTGGTGTGAGATGCACGACATCTGGTGGCCATGAATGATCCTGGACAATTCGGCCGCTAGACCAAGTCCGGCGCAGGCGTCGCAGCGCGTCATTAACTTTCACACGCCCCATCTGCCGTTAGCAGCTTGTCTTTTCATCAAATGTGTCACGTAGAATATCCACAATGTCCCCGCACCGACCATGAGGAGGAGCAGTGCTTCAGGGTCTGCTCATTCACCGCCATTGCCAGCGCAGCCTCGTGCTTTACCGCTAGCCCGCCATGTCCCCGTGCAGGCTCCAGACGCGTCCGAGATGCCCGCCGCGGCCGCCTCAACCACCATGACCGCTTCCGGCGCGCCAGACGATGCCGATGATAATGAGCGCCCACAGCCCTCGCGAACGCCGTCCAACGAGCACAACTCGCTCAAATACCACCTTCTCGGTCCATCGCTCACCAAGGCCGGGCAGGATAGCGTGGACCAGCAGAAGGTCTCCGAGGTGATATACAACGCGTCCAAGGGCTCCAAGTTCTTCAATAATGAGGAGGTCAAGGACAAGAACCTGACAGAGAAGATCGCTAAGATCTTGGCCAAGAGGCGCCAGCTGGAGAAGCTCGACCTGACCTCTGACCTGCGCAGAGCAGACGACTACATTACCGAGTTGGAGCTGACCCGCGACCTGAGCCAGGTGGTGGTGCACATCGACTGCGATGCCTTCTATGCTGCAGTCGAGGAACTCGACAGGCCTGAGCTGAAAGAGGTGCCCATGGCTGTCGGGAAAGGCGTCTTGACAACCTGCAACTACCATGCACGGAGATTTGGGTGTCGCTCGGGCATGGCTGGCTTCGTCGCGATGAAGCTATGTCCGCAGCTCATCTGCGTCCCAATGAACTTCGCCAAGTATAGCGCCAAAGCAGACGAGGTCCGCGAGGTGCTGGCGCTCTACGATCCTGGCTTCGAGAGCGCTAGTTGCGACGAGGCGTACCTCAACCTCACACAATACTGTGAGGACCACAACATGAGTCCAGAGGAAGTGGTCAGCCAATTACGAGCGGAGGTATACGAGAAGGCCAAGATTACCGTTTCTGCTGGTATAGCTGCGAATGCAAAACTCGCCAAAATCTGCTCCAACAAGAACAAGCCCAACGGACAGTTCTACCTCCCCAGCGACAGACAAACAATCGTGGACTTCATGAAGACTATGCCTACACGCAAGGTCAACGGCATCGGACGCGTATTCGAACGAGAACTGGATGCCATTGGCGTCAAGACATGTGGCGACATCTACGCACATCGAGCCTATCTGCCACAGCTCTTCGGCCAGAAAGCTTTCCAATTCCTGATGCAATGTTATCTGGGTATAGGACGCACCAAGATCCAGCGAGCAGAGGACTACGAGCGCAAGAGCGTAGGCACCGAGACTACCTTCAGAGAGTTGCAGTCACCCGACGCACTACGAGACAAGCTGCGCCATGTCGCCGAAGAGCTAGAAGGCGACCTCAAGCGCACCGAGTACAAGGGTAGAACACTATGCATCAAAATCAAGCTCCACACGTACGAAGTGCTCACACGGCAAACTACCCCACCGTTCGCTGTCCACAAGGCCGATGATTTGTACAAGTACAGCCTACCCATGCTGGAGAGGCTAATGAAAGAGATTCCGAATATGAAATTGCGGCTTATGGGACTGCGAGTCACGCACATTGTCAGTACGAAGAAGCCTGGAATTGACTTCTTTGGTCGCGTCAAGACATCTTCGACAGTCACGAAAAGTACGACAGTCACGAAAAGTACGACAGCGACGAATGAGGGAGCCTGGGAAGTGTGGCCCGAAGAAGAGTTCGAGGAAGCTGCGCGTAACGAGCGTAACGATGAGATGAATGAACTGGAGAAGCTATCACAGGAACATGAACAACAGCAACAGCAACAGCGTATCGTCGACAGCACTGGTGAACCTGACCAAGTGCCAGTCGCTGAAGAGCAATGGACATGCCCCATATGCGCACTTCCTCAACCACCAAACGACGCAAGCTTCAATGCCCACATCGACTTCTGTCTATCGAAACAAACCATCAAGGAAGCAGTAAAGTCAACAGCTCCACCAAACCTGGAGAAGCAGCCCAGCGTGTCGAGGACTACACAGAAAAAGGGCAAACGAGGCCGCCCAAAGAACGAGGTCCCTGCTTCAGAGCAACAGGCACGTGAGAAGAGGCGGGCCTTCTTTTCACTAGGTGGCGCTTGAAACATCGAGACATAATAAGTAACGAAGATGCTTCGGCAGGAAGAGTAGCACATATAGGTGATGTTCCCAGCGAGATCAGTACTGAGGCCTTGCTCGCAAAAACCGTATATTCACATGCGAAGTGGAGACGGAGATGTAAATGATACCCACATTGAACATGATTATCTTCAAACTGTAAGGATAGTTCAATAGCATTGGAATGCAATGTCAGTACTCCACATATACCACCTTCCACTGCCCCATTATGGAATCACGAAAATCCACATACGAGTAACAGAGTCAACCGTATTGCATTCACACTCAGAGCAACATCCCCAGCCCAACCAACCCATTTTTGTCCCGTACAGCCAACCCACTGGAGCGCTATAACTTTTTGAATCCCTATAAACAACAACATGCAACAAACGTAAAAGGGTATCGAAAACAGCGGAAACAAACATGAGAAAGAAACAGAAAGAAGAACAACCCAATCAGTCCCACCCACCCCTCTCATACACCCGCCTCTGACTCCTGCGATCCTCCACCCCCCTATTAGCACCCATATTCCCATTTCCAGGCCCTCCGTATCCATGTCCACCTCCACTCCCATTCCCACCCCCGTACCCCATCCCGCCATCATTCCCAACCCCAAAAAACCCCGCCTCATCCCCCAACACCGTACTCTCCCGATGGTTCGCCTCCTCATATCCCGGTGGAACAGGCCACTGCATATCATGCGACCGACTAAACGGGTACGCGCCCAGATCCGTATTCACGCTGGAGACGTGGCTGCGCAGGGGAGGGAGAGGGGAGGGGGGGAGGAGCATGCTTTGCTGTCTGTCTCTGTCTTCATCTCTATTTCTATCTCTATCGTTGCTACGATAGGTGATGTCGTCCATTCGAGACTGGCTTCGCTCGTTGGTGGTTGTGGTGAAAGTGGGGAGGGAGGAGTCGCGGGGTGCGAATTGCCTGGTATTGTTGTTATTGTTATTGATGGTGTTGGTGTTGTTATAGGAGGTGCTTCTGGGCCCAAACGTCTCCCCTTCAAGCCGCGGTTTGCGATCGTGAAATTCGCCCTGCATGACCTTTTCGTTTTCGCGGCGGCGCTCGAATTCCTGGCGGAAGATGTTGGTTGCGTTGTGTGAAAGGGAGAGGTTGTCGATCTTCTCGCCCAGCCGCCGGATGTCGTTTTGCATTAGTGTTGCGCCGTCGAACGAGGGTGGTGGGGGCGGTAGTGATCGTTCTGGAGGGGGGCTGGGGAGACTGTGTGTGATGGCTTGTTGGGTGTTGTACCCGAGGATTTCTGCATCGCGGTTTGCGTTGTGATGGTTAGTGCTGCTGTTTCTGTCCATGGTTGTGGAGGCGTCGAGTTCGACGGGCGCGGTTTGGGTGGGCATGGGATCCCAGGCGCGCTGCCAACACCATGAGCGGTGTTGGCTGGCTTCGAGGTATTCCATCTGGCCGTTGGTAACCCATTCGGGGAGGCGCTTGAGATCTGTGCATAGGAAGTATCGGACGCCTTCAGTGTGCTTGAGGCTTTGGACGTCGACGGAGAGGGTGGAGAGGACTTGAAGGACGCCGTAGAGGAGAACCCAGCGCCCGAGACGTGCCTCGCGGGGAGTAGTGTGCTTGAGATCAGTAGTGAGTTCGAATTGTTCGAACTTGTCGATGAGTGTGGATCCTAATGTGGTCGTTAGCTTCAATCCCGCTAGAGTGGCTGAAGTACTTACCGTTGAAGTTTACGTCCAGTTTCTCGATATTTGTCGCATCACTGAACACTATCGATAGCTGGAGATGCGCTTTCGCATCCTTTGTAGTCTCTCTAACCTTGTCCTTCTTCATTCTGTCAAACAAGCTCTTCTTTTCCTTCTCCTTGCTTGCTTTTGGCACTTCCCGTGGCAGTAGTGGGTATGGGTGCGGAATGTGTGCATACCCATACTTGCCATCGAATACGACTAACATGTCCGTCATTCCCAGTTCTGGTAGATCTGCTCTGAAGCCCTCGCTCTTCCGATGGGCCATTTCCCATTTTCGACTTGCGCGTTCTTCGCGAGGGTTCCATACCACGTCACGGTTGACGAGATAGTCGTAGAGAGAACCAAAGTCTTCTTGCAAGGCAAGCGCGACCTTGCGGTTGAGCCAGGTCTTGTTGCTAGTTGGTGGCCAGTTACCGTAGATGCGGGTGTAGTGATGTACGAGAAATTGGCGGAAAGACTGGTAACCTTGATAGACCGCATTGTTGGCGACCTGAGAAGTATCCTCCCAGAGGTCACTAAAGTCAAAGCCAGCCAGTTTTTCCTCTGCTTCCATGACGCGTAGTTGTAAGGTCTTGCCTGCGAGCCCCAAGTTTCGTCTCGTAACCACAGACAGGCGCTTGAACTCTGTAAGTTCCTCCACCTGCGGCGTCATAACGCCTGCAAGATGCACGAAGCTTTCGAGGTAGCCTTGCCGCCACTTTACGTTCTCCTGTTCAGACCAAGCAAGCAATCCTAGAGCTTGCCGAACGCTGTTGCGTACATCGTCGAGTCCGTGCTGACCAAGGTAGTTGGTGATCATCTGGATACTGCGCTCTCGAGGTGTCATCCTCGAGTGGTCGTCATTATCGAAGTCGTACATGTCGTGGATCTGTGGTTGGAGGGTACTCAACATGTCGAAAACATCAGCTCCAACAATGGGCTTGCCATGTAGCATCGCAAAGAAGTTCCGGATCGCGACATAGTGTAGCCTTCGGCCCTGGGGTGTCTTTACCTTGTCAGGCGCTGTAAATCGGATCTCATGAGTGATATTTCGTCGACTCGTCCGTCGAACAGGTGGAGGTGAGTTTGAACTATCTGACTGGGTAATCTCAGACAAGTGTTGAACCCGAGAAGGGGCTCTCGAGTCCATCGCGACATACGTCTGGTCAATGTCAAAAGGCGGAGGAGACCTCCCACTAGGTGACGTTGGGGCCAACATCCTTCGTTGTCCGGGTTGAGGGTAGTTGGGCGAGAAATTTTGCGATGGTGTCAGTGAGTCCGGGCTGTTCGGCAGATTCCAGTCGTTGACATCATCTTCATCGTCAACTCGACTATAAAGAAGCGCGTTGCTTAGCCAAGTCGATCCTGAGTTCTCAAGAACGTCGAGTTCTGCACGGATGGATGGGGTCGGACGATCTTCGTCGACCTGCTCTTCCATAAAATATATCAAAACACTGCCGTTCTGCATATCCTCGTCCTGGTACCCGCCATTAGTTTCAGGACTTCATCGCAGTAAAGACAGACCTACAAAGTCAAAGCCACCGTATGGGCGCATTCCATCTTTGCCTCCTTCCCACACTCTAAAGTTCATCCAGGTCCTATGGTTGGCGGATGGATAGGAAGCAGCAGATTCGGTTCGGAAGCCAAATGGTGCCGGCGAAGGCGCGACACTCCTCTTGATAGGCACGCCCCCGCCTCTGCCACGAGGTGCCTTCGTTTCTTTGCCATTAGCCTGGTATTTTGTCTTATCTTTGCCCGTCGAAGAAAGATCAGACACGGAACCAGATGCACCCCCTGAAGACCCTGGTACGCGGCCGCCTCGAATCTCTAGTGAGTCATTCGAGTTGAGCGTGTTCAGTCGCGGTCGGCTACTACTGTCGTTTGTTCCGCCACTGCGCGAGGTTGCTCGACTAGTGCTGCTGGAAACGGTGATCGACCGGGAGACACCATTCTTCGAGTTGTTCAAGCTCGGCGTCGGCCGCCAGTCGGCAAATGGATCGTGGGGCTGCTCGTAGATCGTTCCTGGAGCTTTCCCTTTTCCGACTGCCTTCTTTTCTTTTTTCTCAATATCTTTTTGTTGTATCTTCCGACTTCGAGCCCCTCTTGCTGACATTTCTGATCAAGTAGAGCGCCGGATAAGTTTCCTCGTGTCTAGCCTGTTATGGCCTCACTGCAAGATGACAATGGTGACTGGAGTCGTAGAAAGAACGATCCTGGAGTAAAGTTACGGGACGCGTGGGATGCAGTCAAAGCAAGAATCAGAACAATTAGCCGGGAGAGTTCGAAAGGAGCGTGGTCGCAATCCGCTCGAAAATGTTAACACATCAGGCTGTCTGGACTGGCGAGGCTGCAGAATTGAGTGACAGTGGCTCATGGAGGCGTCCAAAAGAGACGGGCAAGCGCTCCAAAGAAGAAGAATATAGGACGCGACGAAAGGAAGGCGAGGGCTGAAGGAGGCAGAACACCCTGCGGGCAGCTGTGCGAGATGGAGTAGTATTAATTGAATTATTTTAAGGAGCCTTGTTGCTGGTCCCGCAGGTGAGAATGTGGAGCAAAAGGGTTCCGAATCGGGCGCAGCTAATGGCCGCGTACTGATAAGGGACCTTGTCTGTCTACCGATTGACAGCGGTTTGATCCACCAAGCGAGTGGTCCGTCTGCAGCCACATCTAGGTAAGGCGAGCGTATGCAGAATAGCTGCAGAGCCAGATGGTGAGACCAATGACGCCCCTGTAGTGTCGTCCGAGGGTAAGGACAGAGAACGGCCCGGCCACGGATGGCAGCTAAACTGACTGTGATAAGGCCAGGCTAAAGCTGTAATTCTGGGCGTAAGCAAAGCCTATCACCCTGCAGCAGGAGATGAAGGGCTGTCCCTGGACGGGGAGACAAAGATGAAGGCAGTGCGGCACAGCAAAACATGCGATCCGCTGGTTTCCAGCACCCCGGAGCCATGTCCTGATTCCTCTAGATCTGGATTCACGCAAGGTACTTCCTTATGTAGGGTGGATCCAACGGCGTGCACGGGAGCTTGGACCCAGAGCGCTGGTTGATAGACGCGGAAGACGGCTAACGGAACCAAGAATTCCAGCACGAAGGATTCTGACCTCAGCAGTTGCTAGGTAGTGCTAGCAAGCGACTGTGAATAAGGGCAGCGTCCACCCAATCCAAAGTTTAGGCGGTGTCATGGGCGCCGCTAGCAGACCCGCACGTCGCGACTAACAACGGCGCCTTCACTGTTTCTCGGTTGTGAGGACCGTTCCGCGCGGAACGGGCTAGGAAGTGGCAAACATGTTTAGAAGATATATTCAACTCTTGATTGAGGCTTCCAAGATACTGCAGTATTTTAGCAAGGCTTGATCCATGTGTCGCATTGAGTGGTTGTGAAAGGACGAGGCTGGTATCCCCAGCCTCCCCCGCCATCTCGCACCCCACGATCCGGTTTCCCACCACTATACGTCACTCTCATAAGACCACGAGGTGCTGCACGTTGTAGCTTGCCGGAATCCGATCGCAAAACAAGCTGCATCCTGGTCGCTGTCCTCGCTGTCAGATTTTAAAAGCGTGCTGTCCCACGTTTTCTGGCTCCTACTGTCCTGCATCTTCTGTTGCCGCATCGCACCTACCAGGCGCATTGCTACACAGCACAAGCATCTATCCGTGGTCCACCTGACAGCTCTACCCGCCAACACCCCTCACTTCGAAGCAACTTTGCATCCGTTCAACCACCATCATGTCGTTCTCCGGCCTCTCGTTCTGGTTCTGGAGGATCTTCGAAATCATCACGCTGATACCTACGCTGGGCATGCTTGCCTGGTTTGTTGACTGGTACAACGACCGAAACCTCCTCACGCCTCGATCGATCCTCATCTTGTTCATCGTATCGGTACTCGCAGCAGCCTGGGCGATAGGGACCTTGTTCCTCTACGCACGCGCACGACACTCCGCCAACTTCGTCGCCTTCATCGACCTGCTCTTCGTTGGTGCTTTCATCGGCGCTGTCTACGAGCTGCGAGGAATCTCGAATGCGGACTGCTCTAACTGGCAATCGAATGGCTCCTACAACACCAATCTCGGTCTTTTCAGCATTTCCGGAAACACATATGGTTTGAAAGTGGACCGCCAGTGTGCGATGCTCAAAGCTTCGTGGGCATTTGGCATCATGTAAGCTTATAAGAGTATATTCGAGGGAAACATCTCACTAATGACGACCAGGAACTGCATCTTTTTCTTCATTACCATGCTACTGGCCCTTCTTGTCCATCGCCATCACCGTAACGACAACGTCGTCTACAAGCGCGAGGTCCACCGATCTCGCCACGGCCACAGTTCTCGCAGCCCACGCCGCTCGCACCACAGCCATCGATCACGCAGCTACGTTTGAGAAGATGTGCCCCTCAGCAGGAACAGGTATATTGGTAGGGAAAGCACGAAGGTGAAATCTGGGAAGAGCTCGCGGGATTTCTTTGGGACGTGGGACAGTCCCCAGTGGCTGTGATCAGATAACGAATTTCTTTGGACATATTTCAATTTCATAAGATACCTGACATGAGGATCGGACGATCCTCTGGTTTGAGAATGGAGATTGTACGGCTACGACCTGCATGATGACATTTTAAAATATTTCAATTGATAGCTTTGTATATAATCCCCTCATGACGACAAGAATCTCCAGTCTGCATTGAATATACTCTCATCATACCTCTCAGCCCACTACATGTTCACCGAGTGCCGAACTAATCGATCTACGTAATAATATCTGCATTATAGCAACAAACTAAACAGGAACCGTAGCCATCACATTCGCAAAAACAAGAATACAGCACGTTCTCGAACAGGATTACCATGTGCTACCTACGGCCCCACAAACCAGGATACCCGCCCGTTGTCGCGTGGGGGGCTCCTTGTCCAGCATGTCAGGACCCAGTGCGAACATTCCAACCCAACAACGCTAATTAGGTAACTTATGCAAGGGATAGGCAACTCATTTTCAACGACACAGGTAGCGAGTGGTATGTGCTGGCGAAATGAGTGCCTGAAGTATGTAGTGCTCAGACACATGATAGCTGAACTAGATATCGCAGCTACTCGTTAATGGGGGTTAGCACGGGTCGAGGAAAAGACATACGGAGCTGAATTCACATGAACGCCTGTTATTGGGAACAGGAGCTAATCTTTCGATTGAGTTGGGACTAATAGTTGCATATGGATTGTAATATAGACATGAGAATCGAATCCTCGCTGAAAGTGAGGTGTTACTGCAACTTACACGCTGCTTGTGAAATATCCAGACCCCAGGAACAAGTGTGCGCCTGTCCTACGCAGTTTGGGCCGAGTCTAAGACCGAGTTAAGTCCTGAGGGCATGCTCAACATAGAACCCGCCAACGGCGTTCCCTCTCATGCTCTCGACGAGGAAATGTAGTCGAAGCTAGGTGTAATCGACAAGACCGACAGACGAGTTGAGTTCAGAGAACTCACGTCTAGAAGTCGAATTCTGTCTCACACCTATCGTCATTCTTCAGCGCTCACCTAAGCATATAGAATACCTGCGGCACTTTTCAACCCGCTCAAGGCAACTCCACACTCCTGTTCACAGCATCTTTCTCCAGCACCTGCCGGGGTGACTCCAGTTCAGCTACATTATATGCATACTTTTCAACCGGCCCATGCTGAGCCGGTAATTCGTACCGATGCTCGGTTGCTGCTTTGCGTTTGCGCGCCCAGAACCATAGACCGAAGATGAGTAGGGCGAGGACTGCGACGCCGCCGATTGCGATGCCAGCTATTGCGCCAGGGCTGAGGGATGAGGATGAGGAGGAGGAGGGTGGAGAGACGGACGAGGTGGAAGTCGAGGTTGGGATCGAGGAAGTGTCTGAGGGTAGAAGAGATGTAGCGGAGATGAAAGTGGTGGAGGTGGGGGAACTGCTGGAGAGGCTTGAGGAAGAGGACGGTGCGACCTATACGGTGTCAGTGTGCTGATCTTCTCTACACCACAAATTTCTTCGGGATGCTTACCTCAAAATCTTTTACCTCACTGTACATCTCCGGTCCATTTGGTCCATTTTCCTCTGCACTGCTTTGTGTCAACCATCGCCTTCTTCGTCAAACATTCACCAAATCCCACATGACTTACCTTGGATTCCGCGTGATATTCCACAGCCTCCCATCATTCGACGCCCGCAACGAAACACTCACATCAGCTCCAGGCAATACACCCAGCCCAGTCCCGTTGCCCAACAACCCATTCGACAGTTCCCACCCACCATCCGCCTTCATAATACTCCACTGCTGTGCCAGACTCCCACTACGCGGGTACAGCATCGGAATGCCTCTACTGTCTGCTGTCAAACCGAGTTGGAAATTTGGCCCATAGTCGTAGTTCCGAATGAAGTAGCGGCCGCCTTGGGGGAAGAGCTGCCAGTTTTCAGACGAGTAGGCGTCCGCCTCGGTCATGTTGATAGCGCCATTGGTGTCGAGGAAAATACCGGCGCTGAGCGAGTAGTTGGGAAGAGAGGGATTTGCGAGTGTGTAGAAGGTTTTGGGGTCGAATTCGAAGTCGACGTCGACGTCGACTGAGGCCATGTTGTGATTTATGTCGCGGTTGCGACCTATTTTTTACTACTGAAGGGTGAAGCGAGCGTAGTCTCAACGTCTTGAAGAGTGAGGTGATAATGATCGTGAAAAGCCAAACCTTTGTTTTCAACCCGCTGAGAAGAGCAGTGGCGGATCTCTGGGTCTATGAGCAAAACGGCTCCTGCAGTGTGACTAGATTAAAGTCTCAATGCGAAATCCAAAGCTGGAATTGTTAAGCGCCCGTTTCCTGGGGGCCATAATGGTAGGTCCGGAACAGGCATCAAGACCCGAACACGAGGCGCAACCCTGGGAATAAAGTGTCCCTACATGGTAGTTCCGAACTTTCAGCAAATAGGGCCGTTGTCTCGGTTGCTTGGAGCAGAAAAAGAGGCTTGATTCCTTGGTAATGCCCATTTTCTGCGTTAGTATGTTGTCCTGCAAGTGAACATTTCGGATTGCGGAGTCAAAGTAGCTAACGAGGTGCTCGCAGATGCTGCACTCTGCAGGGACGATCAACAGGGGTTAGCCAAACCGAAATGACGCCAAGCTCGAAGTGGTGGGAGAATTGGTCCGGCCAAGCGTCTTGAGACGAGGGAAAGGACAATATGCAATCCGGCCGCAGGAGGATTACCGTTCATACTGCCTTGATATCCAGAGTGCGATTCCAAACCAGGGGCTAGACTGTAAAAGAGTTCAATATTTTTCAAGCAGTAGGTGCAAACTATCCTGCACATGATGCAATATACATAGAGCTCTCCTCTGCGCAATACTGTTACAGAAAGTCTTACAACGCCATAGCCATGCAATGTCGCAGACCTAACAATCCGCCAGCTCCACCGGTGTTGATACACTCAAGTACTCCTTGCTCTTACACTACCACACCCTGCACAACGCCATTCCGCCCAGCCGTCTCTCAACACATTCTCGCGCCTCCAGTATCCCTCTATCTGTCGTGATGAACATGCATTCTCCCGGATGGGTCAATCCCTTCACATAGCTGGACTCTCTTGTCCTGGTAATCTTGCCCAAGTCTTCAGAAGTAAGCCATATCCGCCGTGTCGGTTTCGAAACCAGCTTCATGTTCTTGAGCACCGGCTCGTTCTGCCAGTATTTCAGTCCCAGCCATAACCTTCGTCGCGCTGGGTTTTCTGGCACATGAACCTCGTGCACTTGCTCCTTGCCCAGCGCCAGCTCTGTGTTGCTCTTTCCCTTCTCTGGCGCCTCAGTCGGGTATGCGTGCCATGGCTCCTCCTTCAGCGTCTGCGCCATCTTGTCTAATTGCTCTGGGTCGGGTTGTGCTTGTAGAAGGAAGGGCCTGGGTGGTGTCGACCCGCCTAGTGTGACAGAGGAGAGGAAGCCTTCGCGTTGGAGACCGAGCGCAATGTTGACGTGCATCTTGGAGACGGGTATTGAAGTCAGGCCGAGCCGGGCTTTCGAGGCATTTTGCAAATGCGAGCATACGTGTGCGAGGTTGACGAGAGACATGTTGACGGTGGTAGAGGTGGTAGCGAATTTGCCCTCAATGGGCTGCGGCGACGGTGAGCGCGATCGCGGGTCGGCCAACGATGTAAATCAATGCGCCGGAAAGAGAGTTTGTCAATGGCGATGCCTGGTGGGCCGGTGGAGGGCAATTGCGTGCGGTGTCGTCGATGGATGCTCTCGAGCAAATTTCTGGATTGGTTCGGAGGTCCGCAAGTCACGGGTCGACCTGCAATTCGGTGGAGCTTGGGCGGCGCCTACCAACCAGCCTAACAAACGCGGGCGCTTCGAGGACGACACAAATAGAAGTACACGCAGCTGTTGGTTGAAGCTATCGTCGGCTCATATGACAGCCTAGCTCCCTATATATTCCATTGATCTTCAACTTTGATTCTTGCTTACTGCCAGTCGTTGCCTCCGCCTAGTTGCGTGCTTACACTTCTTGGGAGCCGGACTGCACACAAGTCTGCACTGACGACATGCCTCCACAGCAAGGAGAAGTGTCTTTGTTGACGCTGTGCGTCTTTACTACTACTGTTACAGACTTGAATTACTACTAACACCTGAACAGCTTCGCCGACATCCATTACTATCTCTCCCCACCCGCCCACACTCCCCCGCACCACCGCTTCGACAAGGGCTCCTATGTTTACCTCTATCACAACCCTATGCGCCAGAGTGGACGCATAGAAATAGCGAACAATGCTGGCACGCCAAACCAGGATGCCTTTGCCGGCCGTAAGTCTCTGTGACGAGGCGTTCGATATACCACACAAACTGACCTCGGCACTTCTCTAGAACTGGACACAGTGAAGATTGAGCAGACATACAAGCATCCGTGCTTGTTCACCCTCACAGTTGACGCGCTTCGAAGCCAGAATGCGTCTCCAGCTTCCAGTCCTCACCAGGATACGTCGCAATGGCATCTCCCAGCGCATGACCCGACCAACCAGGGAAAATACATGTATAGGCTGCACACTGTGGATCTGTACTTCTGGACCCCAGATGACGCCAATCTGTTTCTAGACTCTTTACGAAGGGTACTGCAGCCGCATCAACTGCAGGCTATCCGCAATCCTAATGCCACGCCGACACATTCTGAGCACAAGAACGACGCTCTGAGCCCGGTCATCGCAAGGCTGGAGAGTGCAGCTATATCGCACACAAGCCGAAGCCCAAGCAATAGCATTACACAGTCGTTCCCCGGTCCACCAACTGCTCCAGCACCAGCATCAAGCCCTCCTAACGAGGACCCACCCAACTACGCTCCGATGGCGTACAACCCAGCTGCCCCCGCCGCACCAGAGCCGATTGCCCACCGCGAGAAGACACCACCGCCTCCAGATGCTGCCAATGGAACTGGACTTGGAGCCGCTGCTTATCAAGACCAACAGGCTTCGCAGTACACCAACCCGCTGCAATCTTCTTTCGCACCGCAGCCAACTTCAGGTCCGTATGTGCCTGGTCCTCCTGCACCAGGACAAGGTTTCAGTGGCCCACCAAGTATACAGCGAACAAACACGTCTGGTTCAATTCCAGGCGCACCGCAGAGTCCCCCCTCATTTGCGCCTCCTCCATCTGCCCCTCCGCTTGGTCAATATAATGGGCACACTCCGCCGCCGCCGAGCCTCCAAAGAACATCGACCATGCCCACACAACAGTATGCTAACTATCCTGGCTCACCAGGCTTTCCTCCTGCCCCACAGTCACCACCCGCACACGTATCTTTACCTTCGCCTGGCTTTCCTCCCCAACAGTATCAACCACTGGCTTCTCCACCTGTAGGAGGCTACTCACAGTACTCGTATGGCAGCACATCAGGACAAGTGCCTGGAACGAACCCGCAAGATTTGCATCAACAGCTATATAGACCGAGCGAGCAAGAGGCAACAGTTGTGGGCCACGCGAACCCCGAGCCGGTTCAACGCAATTCGAATATGGGGAAACGCGTAGATAAGGTGGAAAAGGGCGTTGGCAGATTTCTGAAGAAGCTAGATAAGAAGTTCTGAGGTTGTGTCTATGCCAAATTCCATTCCATGTACGTATTCAAAATTGTGGGCGATCTAGCGCGCGAAGTCGAGTTTGTAGCAGCGATGACTTAATGTTCGAGACTTTCCGTACAGCCCTCTCGCCTCCGCCTGAGCCACACTTGGATGATCTCGCGAAGACATGTGATATGCGCTCACCGTGCAGAGCAAGCCCCAATCAGTGTTCAGCGCTAGTCGGCGGGGAGCAGATCCTTGGAAGTGCTAGGGCCCTGAATCAGCAGCAGGTTTTGGAAGGATGACATACGAACTGGCCTTACTGCTGATGCGAGGAACTTTAGATCTGATGATAGAGTTGTGAACGCATCTATAATTCACTGTGCAACGCTTAACGGCTGGAGGGTCACGAGCAAATGAGATTGCGTATCGGGTCTCGAAATTGGAATTGCCCATATTACTCCGTGATGCCCGAGAAGGCCAGCCACACTTCCCTGGTCCTACGTATTAGCCCTGCATCGCGCATTATTGGACATCCTTGCCCTCAGCCTGTGCCAACCTTGGCATCATCCGGGCGCAGCTCAGCCCAGAACCTTACTCGCAACTTTCCCTCATCATTGCAACAAACAAACTCTCACACACATTTTCCGGAACCCTCGGTCGCAACTGCAAACTTCTGTCTCACGATTCGGACGATTGGTGTACTGGCTATTGACGGCTGTTAGTGCGAGACAGGACCGAGGAACTGGGCGGGTAGAAGCTTGGACGACCCACCTGCTCCAGACGAGTGATCTCATTGTCAAAACAATCCCCTAGCACGTTCTTCGGTTTTGGGTTTGGTTTTGGCTGAAGGGTGAAGGAAGGGTCGACGTTTGACGGACCCGGTGCCTGGCACTCCTAAGCACGATGTTGTTACCCGTGCGGAATGCAAGGGGAGGCGCGTTGGAGAAAAGAATGTCAAAGCAGAACAAGAGCT
This sequence comes from Parafenestella ontariensis, assembly GCA_021596325.1. NCBI lineage: Eukaryota > Fungi > Ascomycota > Dothideomycetes > Pleosporales > Cucurbitariaceae > Parafenestella > Parafenestella ontariensis. The sequence goes on along the minus strand of JAKGDA010000013.1, from coordinate 16,385 downwards.
TCGTAGTTGTACGTCCACTCCTTGTCAAGTTTACCCACTTGCTGCCTCGCAAATCCTTAGGTATTGAAGTTTGACTGACAAAAGGGATGTGTAGATTTCCGTCATTGTAGTCGTTATCTTCGCGATCCTCATAATCACATACCTCACCACCCTCAAATTCCGCCAGCCGTTCCGAAGCGCACGAAAAGCGAAGCAATCCCCCGATGATAAGCTACCGTCGTTGTTTTCTTGGAAAAACTTCCGCAAACGGCCTCGTCGCAATGAGTACTCTACGAGCTTACAAGATACCGAGTATCGGGGGAGTACGAGTAGAGAGAGCCGTGAGATGAGCGGAGCAGCATCAGCAGATCCGGAGAGGCAGAGCAACAATAGAAATAGTGCTGCTGGAGTCGACAGGAACACGTCGGTACGCAGCGTCATGACACTGCCGGCATACTCGCCCGCAGCAAGAGAAGATGAGAGAATACTAGGGCGTGAGGGCGAGAGAGCGGGTATGGATAATGTTCTCGAGCTGCCAGAGACTGTAGATGAGGAGGAGAGGCAACGAGAAGAGGAAATGGAGTCACTATATCAAATCCGACTGGCACGGCGTGTCGAAGCAACAGACCGAGAAGCAAGACGGCAAGCCAGACGCGAAGCCCGTGCAAGAGGCGACGTCCAAGCCCTCGCAGACATCCGGCGCAGAGCAGAAGAAGCCGCAGACCTATCCGTCTCACAAATGCTCATCGCAGAGCACCAGGCGAATACCCGCACCCGCGATCGACGAGTCTCCTCTGTGGCCTACGGTGATCTCGGCGTGGCTAGACACGACGGCACACGCCTCCGCGCTAACTCTTCAGAGAGCGATAACAGACCTCTGCTCGACTCAGCCGCGTCTATCTCCGGACAAAGTGGTCGCTCCCGCGCATACACAAACAACACTCTCGACCTCGACACTGACTCGCACCACCAACGCGGCCTCTCCGTAACCTCGATTGCTCGGTCCGTTGACTCCCGCGCCTCCGACGAATTCGATCTCGCAGACGCCTCGCGCTCAAACTCAAGGTCGAACAATGGTACTAGTGACGATTTTGAGGTCGTCTCACTTAACCCCCAGAGGAGCTATAGCGGCAGTAGAGCCCCATCGCCCAGTATCGAGATCCCTAGGGAACAAGCGCCTGCGTATGAGGACCCGCCCAATTACGAGAGCCCTGTGACTACGAGGGCGCCGCAGTTACCGCATCTCGAACGGTTGCCGAGTATTCAGGTTACGACGGAGCCGACGCCTGTCGATGAACGGTCACAATTGTCGTTTAGGTGATATCACCAAGACACGTCACCATACAACCTGTGTGTTATTGCATTTCTATCCGCGATCTTGACTATTTGAGCGATCTTAAGACCATCTTGGTGGCCAACGAAGTTAATGAAGTCATGCTGAAAAGCAGCAGCATGGGGGACCTTTTCTGTCTTGTTCATGTATTTGGCGCAATTTGGCAGCACTTGACGGCTTGCCCGGCTCGGCTTGAATATAGCATGGACAACAATGTCTAATATGAGCGTCGTTAGCATCTTCACATGCTGTCATTTTTTTGGAGCCAATGCTTACCCACACGATGGCTGAGGATGTGATGGGGGAGATGGTGCACAAGCCTTTTATGGCATAGCTATGTGTATGGAACTTTCGGTACATACTACTCAAAAGCCAAACTATTTCCACGCAACCCCCGGGCCGGATCGCAAGTGACACTCAGCAGAAGTACTCGACAGCGGCAAAATAACATATAGCACCTGAAGCTTGGATGTGAAATTGGACGAAATTATCAAGACACATCTTGCGGAGCAACTTGCGAATGAAAACGATGCACGGCATGTGTAAAGTTAGAAGTCTATACTACACAGAGCGCACAAAGATGTGACGAAGCAATTCGAACGAGATCATTCGACTCTTTTTGCACAACTTACATCGCTCACTCCTGTTCCTTCTACGATCTTCGCCTCGACGACCTCGTATATTGGGACCTCCTTCAACCTTTCCACAACATGATGCAGTGTGGGCAGCGCTTTCCAGTCAAGTGCATCGAACTTGATGTCCGCCGAGCTGGCTTCCAGCGTCCTTTCCACTTTTCTCTCGACTGTCTTCGCGTCTTCGTCGCCTGGCAGGAAGGCAGTGTACTCGACGTCTGCTTGTCCTCGTTCCTGACTGCCAACACTGCTGGTGGAGGGTATGTATTTGTGGAAGAACAGGCCAGAATCTTTGGGAAGAGGCGGCGTTGGAGCAGGCGCTCCGCTATTGGTAGTAGCAGGGTCCTGCAAGTGTGACAATGTCATGCTGCAGAATTTTGAGGACATCCAGCCAGCATCCAATGTCCATGTCTCACCATCTCTCTTCAAGTCGAGCTCGGCAAACAGCTTCGGGAAGCCTAACTCTTCTCGTCCGCTCAGGATCGGATCGGCAAGGTTCTCAAACAGAACTGGGAGATATGTACCCGTTACTGTGTCGCCGTTTGCCTTTGTGTACTGCAAGCCATGAATGTACAGGCCGAAGTGCAAATATCCTCTTCCACCAAGCCAATCAAGGTTGACGAGCTGAGTAACGGCGAAGGTAGCGTACACAACTGTATCCGCGGCTGCAAATTGGAGCTTCTCAGTAGGTAGAAGGTTCTGCAGCACCGTCCTACTCGTTTTGAATTTGACACTAGCAGTGGTAAATCTCCCCTTCGTCCCATCCCTCGGTCGTCCTTCGAAATCCTGTCTCGGTCCAGGCATCGGTCCAAAGGCAGTTGGCATTCTCCACAGCAGGCCCTTCTTATTCTCCCACTCCCACTTCCGCAACATCTGACTGGAGTAGTCCCACTCGTCATGACCAAAGTTGAAGTTTGTGAAACGGTACGCGTCAACTGGAGGCCCTGTGTCGAGATCTTTACCTGCTATACGGGAATATTCTTGAATGGAGGAGGCGCGCTCGTAACGGCATTTCTCGTACAGTTTCAGGCGAGCGGGTATCGTGTCTACTGGAGTTTTGGATGGCAGCATGACGGCGAGAGAGGCGGCGTCTTCGATTGCTTGCGCTGCGCCTTGACCTTGATCTGATGAGAGTCAGTCGGTGGTCATTCAGGCGGGCCGAAGAGCAAGAGTTGGTAGACTTACGCGGCGTGAACGGATGCGCAGCATCGCCTATCAACGCCAACCTTCCTTCCGTCCAAGTTGGCAGTTGCTCCATATCCAGCAACTCCCACACCTTCAACGTCTCCTCATCCGCCATACCCAACAGCTTCACCACAGCAGGCTCGAAGTCTTTATATACTTCTAGCATCTTATTCAAGTTACCCTGCTTCTGCCAGTCGCTGCTTCCCAGCTCTTCACTTTGGATCTGGGATTCGGACGTTGGATGTATGCAAACGAAGTTCAGGAGTGTGTTGTCAGATGTTGGATATACAACGACTCTGCGGTCACGCGCGAACATCATGATGAGGTGTCCCTCTTGTTCTGCGAATTTGCGTGTTTCGAGTACTGCATACGCTTTCTCCCTCGGAATAAGGAAGCGGAACGCGCTCTTTCCTGATCCAAACGTCTTGATACTCTCCGCACCGGGGATTCTAGGTCGTGTCTTGGAATGCACACCATCCGCGCCAACAACCACATCACTCTGAATCATTTCTCCATCGTCCAGCGTCACCGTTCCCGTCTGCGGATCAACGTCGACGACTCTACTTCTCGTCCTGAGATTCGAAGGCTTCCCTTTCCCTTCCTCCGTCGTAGCCAGCCACTTCAACTCGCTATGCAAACTCACTCGGTGCGCAAGTTGCCACGGATACTGCCATCGTGCCGCATCCCTCTCCAAATCAATACTGAACATCTCCCTGCCGTCAGGGAACCACTGGCTTAGACGTCGGCATTTGACCGCACCATTGGCTTCTGGAGTCAAGCCCATGCGACGGAGGAGGCCATTGGCGTTGGGTGCGAGATGCACAGCTGCACCGAGCTCATTGGCGAAGCGGGATTGCTCGAGGAGGATTACGGTGTGGCCTTGTTGCCGGAGGAAGATGGCCGCGCTGAGGCCGCCAATGCCCGCGCCTACTATGGTAATGCTGAGTGGTCGTGAGGTCGAATCATTGGTGGGAGGCGTTGTGCCGTTCACGCTGTTGGTTTGTGTGAAGTCCATTTACACTGAGTTTAGACTGGTTTGTCCAGGACTGTAGACGAAAGAGAGAAGAGTGGAAAACAACAATTGAGAAAATGGCCTTTACTTTTGACTTCGATGTCAAGTCCACGATCGCTCTTCGTAGATGTGTGGCTACGCTTCACCAGTCTTCGGCACCTCTTAACAATTGACATCCTCCACTTTCCGGAAGAACTGTTTACGGGGAATTACTACAGCAAGCCACTTCGGCAACTCCGATGTTTGCAATGACCTCGTACGACGTTATATGCCAGTGGAGAAGCCCAGGAATATGTGTAGCGACCTAGCTGAGAAGATATACCCAGTTAAGGTATGTTCATTTGTACTCAAAAGCGAAGTTCATACCGAATGCATGAGATGCTGTATATCCAGCTCCAGTAGAGAACCAGAAACTACAAAACAAACCCGTCTATTCCCTCCAAAGTCATCACCACTCCCCCCCAACCTTATACCCAACATCCCAAACCCTCCCCATCGACCCCCTCCAAATCTTCGAAACCGTCTACCAACCAAACCATCAGCAAAAAGGCCTCCATTCAAAACTTTTCAACAACACTCACCGACTGCAAATACACCCCCGTAAACATCACACTAATAAACGCCCGTTCAAACCCATTCTGATACACCCGCCGCTCGCCCTGATCTAGCTGCGTATTCACCGGCCTGTACGCAGGGACGCGACGATGCTCGGTCGGCCAGTCATTTGGGGTTTGTGAAGAAGGGACTGGGTGCTCGTTGAGCGATGTGTCGACTTGTTCGGTTGCGCTGGAGTGGTGGAGTTCGTAGTCTGCAAGGTGGGCGTGCAGGTTGTAGTGTAGTGGATTGGTGGTTGTTGTTACGGACATTTTTTGGGCGGTAGGGATGGGAGTGAGGGTGGAACTTGGGAGGTTAGTTGCGCGTTTGGGTTGATGATGAGGACAGATTGGCTACATGGGATTTTCGGTGTTGGAGCGTTTGTAAGACGTGGAGAAGCTGGGGTAGGTGGAAGGGAGGAGCGGTCGGGATGTGGGGGGAAACAACGTCTCCCGGTATGTCTGGCCAGCATTGTTCATCCAATGACTTTGCAGCCGTCGCCGAGTTCGATGAAATGCGCCGTGGGCTCTTCATTTCAAATCTTAGGCTCTACTTCTTTTGTTGGTTGTTTTTCTCTCAGGTTGTAGTTGTTGGCGATGGCATCCCCACTCACACCAGACGTCGCACTTGCGAACCTTCAGGCGACCGCCCTCGCAGGCCGCTGCCACAACGCTCTCTTCCGACAAAAGCAACTGAAGGCTCTCCACGATGCATTGCGCAACAACAGCAGTGCAATCAAAGATGCGATAAAGCAAGACACCCGCGTGTTGGAAGAGGAAGCAGCCACCGAGGTCACTCTTTCTCTCACCATCGTCAAAGAGCATTATGACTCCATAGATGGGAAGAAAGAACTACAGAAGGAGTACCGAGTCACAAACGGCACGAATGTCGGTGACAGGAGAGAGCCGAGGGGTGTCGTGTATATCGAACCTCAACGGAACCATACTCCTTTCTTTTCGGCGATTGCGCCTCTGAGCGCAGCTTTGGCCGCTGGTAATTGTGTTGCACTGAAGGTAAGACCCCCAAACGGTTCAAGATAGTTCAACTACTAAATAAAATTCAGCTCGAGAACAACCTTCGCGCATTTCCGTCACTGCTTCGCAAGCTACTCTTGGAGGCACTTGAATCAGACACCTTCGCTGTTATCTCATCTGATCCTCCACCTGAGTCACTGTCAACAGGCACACAAGCTCTGCAAGGGACCCGAGTGAACCGGCCAACATACTCGCAATTGATCTCTCCCAGGAGCAAAGTCATTGCTGTGGTAGACCGAACCGCCGATCTCGCATTAGCAGCCGCACAGCTAGTCACAGCACGCTTTGCCTTCGCTGGAACATCACCATATGCCCCTGATCTCGTCCTAGTGAATGAGTTCATCAAAAGGGAGTTCCTAGAACACGTCATGAAACACTCCATCCGCTTCCTAGCCGGTTCAAACAGTGTCGCGAAAGGATCGCCAACCACCAGAGAACCAAAGAAGACCTCGCGGACAACAGAAACCGTTCAGACCCTCTCGGACAGCAAGTCCTGGAAACTGAACGTCATCACACAAGGCGACAACGGCGCCATCGTCGAGCTATCCAACCTCTCCGCCCTCCCATCGAAATGCAACCAGCCAATCTTCTGCATATCTCCAATAACATCCCTCGAGCACGCCATCAGCCTAATCGACGAGGACTTCGAAGCGCAGGATACGCTACTAGCAGCATATCACTTCGGAACCTCTTCAACAGGCAAATATCTCTCCCAGTTCATCAATGCAGACGTCTCATGCGTTAACCACATCCCCTTCCGCCTTCTTCTCGGCCCAGCCGCTCCATCATTCCAACCCATCGACATTGACAAACGATATACTGTGGAGCACTTTACGCGCGCTTCACCGGCATTCATCACGCCTCCTTCCTCCCAGGCAGCCATGTCAAAGATCCTAAGTGGCAAGGATGTGCGGAAAGCGGCGGCGGAGTTGTTAGCGACAGCGACGCAGGAGATCAAGGAGAAGAAACGGGCAGAGTGGATAGCGATCGGGTACTTTGAACAGGGGATTTTGATTGGTTTGGGCTTGTTCGGTATACCGCTTGTTGCTTGTGTTGGCGCGTCGCTGTTATTTGGTGTGAGGGCTGGGTTGAGAAGGTGGGCGTTCAGTTGAGCAGATTGTATTTGGTTCCAATGTGTGTACTACGTAGTGAAGGGAGACTACTTTCTCATCTGAATGCATGTCTTTCTTGTTTTCAACGTATGCTCATCAGGATATGCAAGTATTTGGAATCTACGAAGACGGTGTGAGGAGCCCAATAAGCACAACACTCTTGCGGACATAGTGCGGTAAGCTGAGCGCCCGAAAAATGTATCCACAAAACTTCCAAGACTTCGATGGCAAATTGTAGGCTGAAAAGATCTCATTAACAAGCATTAATACTAGGCCAGAACCATTTACTCTCCACATTCGAGCGTTATCGGTTTGTTCACATAGCCGATCCCGCTGGCACCCATTTCGCCGTCCAAATTCTCAACCGCTTGCCCCAGATCAACATCGGGACAGTCAAAATCCCAAACACACCCATCAGCATACCGAATATACCGAACGGCTCCGCTGTGCCCGTGTGATTAACCCAGTCACCAACAAAGAAAGTCCAAGCGAACGACACGATAGCTCTCAGACATGTGACTACAACAAAGCAGTCTCCAGCGACGGAGCTGTATGACTCAATGAGATAGTTGAAGCCCACCGACGGCGCCTGCATGAGTCCAAATGACACCATACCAATGCCGAACTGGAGACCGACCCAAGCAGTTGGCTGAGGGTTTTGGCCGACAAAGCCGAAGACGAGAGCCCCCATTGTAGCGATGAAGAGCGCCGGGAGGGCAGTCATGAGGCGGGACTCGGGCTCGGAGAAACCGTGTAGGTCTTTCTTTGCCAGTCGCTTTGTGGTGAAGTCTGCGAGGAAGTACGTGTACAACTGAAGTGTTGGGTTAGTAAAGTGATCGTACGTATTGGAAGAGACGTGGACTTACACAACCAAGAATAGCGCCGATTAAGCCGCCCACATTGATCAGCCCAACATCTTTTCCCCAGAGGTAGGGTGGAGCAGCGACGAGTTGGGGTCCGACCGTGCTGAGAGTCACGATGAGGCCAACGAGACCAGCATACCAAGCAGCGACTAACCATACACCGGGAAGTCTCATGACCTTGTAGGGTGCAGTAAACTTTTGGAAAAGACCTGGGCGGTATGTGATAAGCCTCAGTGAGCGTAGATAGGAGTAAGTCGGATATGAGGAGGGTGCCACAGAGTCTGCAATAACAACTGCTTCCTTAGTCTCGGCTCCTGGCTTCTCGGCGTCGTCAGAGAAAATGTTAGTTGTTTGGGGACGGTCGTAGAGCGTTTCTGCTTGGAGAACAAGACAGAGTATGAAGGTGATCGTTGAGAGGACGACGTTCATCCAGTGCAACCAAGACAAGCCCATATCGGCGACAATGTAACCTCCAGCGAGTCCACCGATGAGGGATCCGAGAGACAAGAAGACGGTATAGATGGCCTACATAATGTGCCGTCAGCATTTAATCTTTTCGAGTTGTGCCTTATAAAAGTCGGCTTACCATTGCGCGTCCTCGCTGATGAACAAAGAATATCTCACCAACGACATCAGGCGAAACAGCATCGGCAGGGCCACCTCCGATCCCCATGAAGAGACGAGCCGTAAGGAGGGAGTTGAAGCTCGTGGCCAATCCAGCCCACATGCTCGAGAGCACGAGGACTAAAAGGCTTATGAGCGTGACTGGGCGGCGACCGAACGTGTTGGCTAACGGCACCCACCACAGGTTTGATGCGCCCAACATGAGAATATTCACCGCAACCAAATAGGTCAACTGCGAGAACCCCTTCGGTGGGAAGCCGAAAATAGGTGTTGCTGCGTAGATGGGCAAAGCGCTCGAGAGCGAAGAGCTGGTGAAATTTACGACGAATGGATGCAAAGACATGACGAAAAGAATGGCCAACTTCCGCCACATGGGGAGATTGAGCGGATCTGCCGGGTCTGGCGACGGTTGGGGAACAAGGCGAATCTCGTCATGACTGGTTTGAGATGCTGTCCACTCGAGATGCTCTGAGTCGCAATAATGAGCGCGAGGTTTTGCAAAGGCTTAAGGTGCCCTACCGACGAGCGTTGTGGTCCCAGGCGGTGTAGCATTCTTGACCTCTTCCTTTGATAGTCCGAACGCAGCCTTCAAACTCGTCATTACGAATGGTGAAGATATGTTGACAGGTGGGTGGAGTATGCAGCTTTAAACAACAATGAAATTTTGACGAACTGACAGTCCACGACGCAAAGATCATGCGAATGTTACGCAGGATGCTAAATACGAAGCACAGCAGACTAGAAGCTTTGCCATCTATTTAGTGTCGTCGCGTGGGCTTTTGTTCTAGATCGAATAGGAACGACCTCAATGTGCCATGCATAAATACAATTGGATGATCTAAGACGCATTGACATCCTTTCCCCATGGGGTTGTCGGGATGTGGGGTGTAGTCATGGAGCGGGGGCCTATCGAAAGGGGCCCAGACTACCGTGCCGCTACGAGACTGTGAATAAATTCAGCGGATCGAGGCGCAAGCGGCCCATCATCTCACAGATCCCACAGGGCCAAAGCAAACCGAACAACCAACTGAGTGGACAAAATTTGCGCCTACCAGGCCTACGCATATGGTTTTCGGGAATGAGAAGACTTGATGTCCGGAGTGAACAGGGATAGCGCCTTTCCCTCGCGTTTGCTTCGATACAGAAACCGGGGTCTAGATATACAGCCGAAACACGCGAGCGGCTCACTTTGTCGCAGAACGCAAACCCTCTAGTAGGTGTACCAAATTTCCAACTAAAGGCGGACATGCTTCAACAGCGTTGTGAGGTGCGCGAAGCAGATTAATAAGTCCATCTATAAGACCGGACACGTCACTGAGTTGTGTGGTGGTCTGTGATCCGGGACTCCTTATCGAAGGTAAGCCGCGGTTCAAGGTGATGAATCGTCGCGAGCTCAGAGAATCATCTTCATTGAGTACTATGGCTGTTTGGATGGTTTCAGTTGGAGTTGTTTCCGCTGGAATGGATCGTTTGATGAAACCATAACCCCACAAGATAAGTCCAGCATGGTATACAGCAACAGCGTTAAAGTTGCAAAGCAAACCTTTGGGTAGGCTTTCAGCGGCACGCAGAATTTGGCCAGCGTGCCACAGCGCTTGACGTGCCGGGACACTTTTCGTCCAGTCTCGTAAGGCAGGGAATACTGCCCTTGCTTCCTCCTGTCCTTCTATTCCCGCGAACAGCTGGATATCGTCCAAAGGCGCATTCAGATGCACGAGCATAAGTTCAAGTGTCATCTCAATGCTCTTGTTCAGAGGTGGACTGCTAAGTCGGAAGTCTTCCAGTTGTTTTGTCAACTCTTGGTAACGGGATGATAAGATGAGGCTATTGTTTGCCTTAGCATGTGCCTTGATGGCCAACGCACTCATTTGGCGATACTCCCAGATCATGCCCCACATTATGTAAAGATACGTTACACTGGCGTGATCGTGTTGTGCGAGATTCTCGAGATCTAGGAAGCATTCTATCGCCGATGGCCTCTTTGTAGTGATGTGCGCGGTGTCTAAGTAAGCCGCTTTCCAGGTGGCAGCCGATTTTGCCTGCCAAAGAATGTTAGAGCTCGGTAGGGGCAGTTGCATTTCCGAGTAAGAGATCAAGGGTGGCTTCAGCAGTGCCATTGAGGACTGACGGTCCAGCTCAAATGCGCGGTAGACCAAGCGAAGATATGACTCCTGGTGCACCCATTCTTGCCATTTGCTCTCTAGAGCCGCACCCTGATCGTCTGGAACTAGAGAGATTTCGTTCCAAATCGACCGGCGAAAGCGACCACCACGTCGCAACATGGTCACCAGCGGTTGGAGAAAGCTCTCTGCAATCTCCATCTTGCGACTTATACCGCTCCACATGCCAACCTTGAGTTGGAGGTAGAAGTTCCTCACATGTTGAAGATCTCTGATAGAGGTATTGTCGTTCTCAAAGACTCTGGATTGACCAATTCGCGATGCCTCGTGCAAAGCGAAGCCCAGTTTCCGCAAAGGTATATCAGGAGTGGTAGCAGCTCCTGCAGATACTATGCAAGCTAGAAGCTCCGGGCTTATCTTCGAAGGGGAAAATGTTGGAAGATGAAACCATGATTGGGCGTCTAGTGCCGGCGATGTCAGAAAATACTGAATGAGTCCATCAAGCAGCTCAAGGCTGGGAAAAGCTGACGCTATCTTTGTGACATTCCCCGGGCTACATGTACCAAGCACAAGTGCCATCAGTCGATCACGACTGACACGATGCAACTTCTCTGCAATCACACGACGCTGTGTGATGTGAGAGCGGCGGTCACTATCTCTTTCAGAATCTGAGAAAGCCAAGTTCGCCTGCTCCGCACCGCTGTAGTCTTTGTTCGGCTGAGGAAGATAACGCCAAATGCTTTGTTTGAAGGCCTCCGTCCGCACTGGCACACTGTCGTTCTCGAGAGGTTGTTGTTCAGCCCCTTGAGCATCTGTAGATGGAGTATCGGCCGCAAAGGGTACTTGGAAGTTATATTGGTCGAGCAAGCCAAGATCGAGATCCGTAAGGCCAACATCTAGATCAAAGTTGAAGTCCATGATACCACGTGGGGTAGCCTGGCCAGAAAGAAATGCTTCAAAAGGAGGCATATTACGAAAGTAATCCGGTAGAAATGGGTTGTGACTCGGCGTCTCATCGAAGTGTGATAGGGCGCTATCGAAGAACGGCAAAGAAGCGGCAGGGTCTTCAACATACGACTGGTTGACCGCAATAAGTCCACCATCGGGGAGTGTTGGGGGATGTATCTCATTTGATACAGTCAAAGACCTTTGCCGGCTCCCGAATTCAGGGTTGGGGGTAGTTATGTCTGTAGCATTCGTCGACTTTGAATTTAAGATGCTGAAACGATCAGGGGTCTCGTGTGTTCTGTGGGTTGTTATGGATGAGATTGTGACATCTTCATCCGGGCCTGGCATGGACGATGGATAGTCGAACCCGTTCGAGAGATCTAGTAAATCCTGTGCTGCGTGGACAGCGTCGAGCTCGTTGATGTCGTACTCATCTGTAGCAGAAATTTCCGGAACTTGGCAAGGGATGTTCTTCTTCTTACATCGGCTACAGGGTTTTTCGTCTTCACATCGGAGATGACTCTGAGAGCAAGCTTCGCAAGCTTGGACTACTCTAGTATCACGGGCGATTTCTCGTTTCTGTCGTTTGTTGGCAGACTGGGAGTCGTGATTTGTTACATGTCTCTTGAGCAGATCTCTACGCCAAGTTAGAGAGGGGCGAGATGGAAGTGCCGCTACTGACGAAGGAATCTCTTACATTCGAGCGAATCCTTTCGAGCAGATAGGGCAAACATAGGGCTTTGACTTGGTGTCTATTCATTCTGCATTAGCCAGGAATGCAGTTTCTCCAATGCAACGACGTAAGTAGGAAGTAGCCTGATCTTAGCAAGCTCTGGGCATGTCCAGATGATAACAAGGTTCTTGGAATCGGCAAAAGATGGGAGCTCTCAGATTCCATTGCACTATCATTGCTTGTAATTAGGGTACGTACGAGCTCTCACATGTCGCGTGAGGTGGTCTGCTCTTGTGAAAGAGCGCTTGCAAGTGCTGCACTGAAATAACCGTTGGGGCTGGTCTGTATCGGGGACAGGTGGCTGATTCTGCGGCTGTATCGCCGTTGCCTGCATGTTTGCAATGTCACTGTCCGGAGTCGAACGAGAACAGCATCGGAGCTGGGAAGTGGAGGAGAATCTGGAGAAGATTTTGTGGGGTGTGGGGAGCAGAAATGCGGGATCGGCAGACGCGAAGATTGCGGCGGAAGCGAGACGTTGCCTCGGCTAGACTGCCCAAATACTTCCCGAAGACCTCCCCCACATTACGACTCTTGCCATCGACTCGGGGCTCCAGATCTGTGCGTCGGCAATGAAGATGAACGAGACTCCAGATTTTGCGCGACGGTGTTCATTGCACGCAAGATCAATACGATTTCACGGTTGCGGTGAGGATCATAGATGAGCCGTGTATAACCCGAGTGTACATTCCACAAAGAGCTAATTCCAGGTATGTGCCCCTCGAGCTTCAGATTCCGCAACTCGAGAGCAACGAACCACCAGCTAATACATCAGATGATATAGACTCTTATCTCCCGTGGGATAAACAAACACCTAGACATGATCATCCCACCGGTCCATTTTTTCTCTCATGGCTCAACCATGATGTTGGGCGAGGAGTCCAAGTCCGCCGACTACTGGAAAGCGAGCGGTGACGAAGCCCTCCATCACGGTATTAAAGGCATCATCATGATGGGCGCCCACTGGGACGCAAGGGGCACAAATCGCATTGACGTTTCCATGAATCCCAAACCCGCAAAATCGCCCGTCGCCTACGTCCACCCTAAGAAATATGTCGATTACGAGCTCAACCCCGACCTCGAGACCGGCAAGAAGTGCGTGGCAGCATTAAGAGAGAAAGGCATTGATGCACGCCCAAACGAATCATTCGACTGGATCCACGACACGTATCTGATTTTAATTCGCATGTTTCCTAATAAATGTCCACCAACCACGATAATCAGTATGAATTCACGGTTTGACCCACATCTCCATGCCCGCGTTGGCAACATTCTTGCACCCTTCCGCTCAGAAGGCTACCTAATCATTGGCACTGGCGGTGCAGTTCACAACCTCTACCGCAACCACTGGGGTCAAATGCTTAAGTATTCTGACAATTTCGCACAACCGTACCCTCCGGAAGCACCTATGCTTGAGTTTCGACAATCCGTAGAGGACGTCTTTGTCAGGAACTGCAGAAAGGGGACGAAGAACGGGGCCCTAACTAGGGGTATTACGAGACTGATGAAGCACCCAATGTTTAGGGACGCGCATGCAACGGATGATCATTATATGGCGGCGTGTTTCGTTGCCGGGGTGGTGGATGGGAGTAAGAGGAACGGAGATGAGTGTGTGCTTGGAGCGGAGGATTGGGAGTTGGTGAACATGTGTAATAGTCAGTTTACAGTTGGGAAGTGGGAAGCTTAAATGTTAAGAACATGGTGATTAGTTGGTTTTTCATTAGTAGGGGATCAATGGTAAAGGTACACGACAACATTCGTTGAAGCAAACGTACTAATTGATATTGGATTAAACCTTCTCATAGTCAGATCCTCAGCTTCTTCGCCTAGATTGATGTAGAAGCAGAAGAAAGTATTAGGTGAAGCTCTTTGAATATCAATGCTCCTAGCAATTATGGAGCGCTGGAATATAATATCGAGCTCAACATTATAGCGTTCTATAATGGTTTCTAACATCTGAAGGTCCCCAGTCCAGTACTCGAATCTCCCATTAATTTGACGAAATTATTTTGGTGGGACAATAGGCAGCGTTACATAGTTCGCAAACTTCTCCCCAAAATGCAAATGATTCAAACCCGCAAACTTCTCTTGACTCCTATCCTCAGGATGATTGTGTTGGAAGATGCCACTTCCCTGTGTATCTCCACTGCTAATCTCGAAGACAATCTTACCGCCCTTCTCCACAATGACGTTCGTTGGCCAAACTTCAACATCGGCAGCGTACACATCTCCAGGAATGATGGGTTGCACGTCGGTACTAAAGTAGTCCCTCCAAGGAAGGTAGTCTCGGTGTTTTGGGTGATTGGTATTGGTTTTGCGGCAACTCACACGCAGCCAGCCTTTCGCAAGAGGTACCGGATCGCCTGCTGTGCCAGTATAGTGGACCTCTTTGCCGTCGGGCGATATGTAGCGCAGTGTGAGAAAGAGGTCGATGTCTGATGGGGTCGCGCCAGTAGCCTGTGGCGAGAGGGAAACATTGAGATGTGCGACGATATGACCTGTGATTTCGGTCTCTTCTTCGAAGGGCGGAGTCGTGAACTGGAGGAGTTTGGGATTGTCTAGGGTGCCAAGTGCCTCATACGATAGCTTTTGTGGACGATTAGTTATGGGCCGGGCTTGGCTTAACGACTGAGAAGGCGTGAGGAAAAAGTCGGTATAACGGGTCCTTGCAATGGGCCACTCGTTCTCTGTTCGCCTCTCATATACCCTCTCTTTCTCAGCGTCATTGAAGCCAACGTCACCTTTCCGCAGAACCATGTCTACCGGCGGAAGTTTGCCCTTTACCGACCAGCCAACACGGTCGTCGCCTTTCAGGAATGCATCTAGGAAGCTCCGCTGGATTTCAACCTCTTCTTTGTAGTAAAAAGGTAGATCATGCCTTCCAGTGATCATCCTAAGGTACTTGAACTCGGAGCCAGCTTGTGTATAGCCTTCAACGTTGCCTCGAAGATGAAGCAGAATGCCTCCCCAGTTGCCGACCGAGAGTAGTGGTACTTCAATATCACTCATATCGTACTCTTTGCTTGAGTAGTATGTTTCATCTCGGAACTTGTATTTCGCGGTATCGATTGTTTGATCTTGTCGATTCTTCTCCCGCATCTCTTCGGAAAGGTTACCATCGACGGTATCCGGGCCCCAGTTTCTTTCCGCGCGACCTGGACGGCCATATTGATTTGTGATCACTTGTCGGTTCCTATCATACGACTGTGGTCAGCACAAGAGACTAGAATTGCCACAGTGAGTGACCACAAGCAATATCTTGCTTCAATGGCCGTTAATGCTTTATGAATAGAGTGGAACGACTCACCACCAAAAGTCAATAAATTTGTTGCTCAAAATCCCCCCATGCCGGCACCGATCTCGGTAGTAATCACTCATACCCTCCCAAGGAATAATTGCAGCCAGTCCCTTGGGTTTACGCGCTGCTACACGCCATTGGGATCCGGCGTAGTAACTTATTCCGAGCAATCCAACCTTTCCAGATGACCAAGATTGCTCAGCAGCCCATTCGACAACGTCAAAGAATGCCTCGCTTGTTCCACGAGACATGGTGTCTAGGAAGCCGGGCGATTGTCCGAGCCCCCGTTCATCGGCGCGTACGATGATGTAGTCATGCTTCGTCCAGAAGCCAGGGTCTGGTGTTTCCCACGCGGAATGATCAGAATGATGCTCGTCGTTGACCTCGGAGTATGATTTGCCATGGAAGCTGGGATGTATTAGATGCTGCTCTAGCTAAGCTTACATGAAGATAGCCAATACGCACTCCTTGTAGTGTATGTCCTTCCCATACGGTCCATATGTCACCAGTACGGGGAGCTTTGTGCCTTCCTTTGTTGATTTTGGTCGATAAACATTGCATCGAATGATACTGCGTGTCGTCGTCTTTAGCGGAATCGCGACGTTCTCTTCATAGATGTAAGGAAAAGATGATTCGTCGACTTTGTGCGCATCTTTAATTTCAAGCTGGTCAGTCATCATGCCGATCTTGTTGAGTGAGAAAGAACATGCTTTTCAGCGCTTTTAGATATATAAAGATGGCAGCGATGGTGGGAAGCGGTGCCGACAAGGCACCGACATCCATGTCTTGAGGGGCATATTCGGAATGTGGGGAATTGGACCCTTCGGTGAAATTGGCAGCCGCAACTAAGCATCATAATGGTTCGTACGATCTAAGCAATGTGGTAAGATTACAATGTATAGTTGGAACATCGGAAGAGCA